>JAKOOJ010000004.1:56707500-57307500 GCA_022577455.1 Arizona elegans | reverse complement strand
CAAGAAATACTAGTGGCCCATGAACAAAGATTTGACCGAGTAGAAACAAAAGTGGAGAAATCAGAAAGTAAAATGGACATATGTGAAGCATGATTAATGCAAGTGAATCGAGAATTGGAAGGGGAGATAATTCACCTCGAGATGGACCGCGCTGCCTTCTATCTCCGATTTCAAAATGTGATGGAAGTGGAGGACGAGCAGCTTGAAGAAATAATTGGGGAAATAGTAGCTGGCGCATTTGGGAGAGATAAGGAATTGGTACAGTGTGATATAGATGAAGTTTACTGAGTCTATCCAAACTATACTAGGTGGAATAAATTACCTCGAGAAATACACGTACGATTCAGCAAAAAATCGTTGAGAAGAATTGTATCAGGGCACCAGGGATCAGAAGATTATTTATAAGGGTCAAGAAATTAATATTAAAGCAGGTCCCGCGACATGTTCACAAACAAAGACAGAAATAACAGTTCTTGACAGAACAGTTAAGAAAATATAGGGTTCCTTACCGGTGGTTGTTTCCAGAGGGTTTAATGATGACGTGGCAGGATAAGAGGGTGAAAATCGAGAACCTTTGAGAGGCACATGATTTCTATGAAAACCAGTTTAATATAAGTGAACCCGGTAGTGAAGAAGAACTGGAACAAAAGAGCTGTGAGAACCAGAAGAGCAGTAAAATGGAAAAGGGTGGGAAACTGAAAGAGACAATGAAAGGAGGAAAGAGTGATATAAGTGAAGATGAAACCCCAGGAACCCGATGAGAAACAAGACAAACATCAAAGGCGAAAGCCACAGCGAAGTGAAGAGGTAGGGAAGATTGGAAACTTGATATCGATTAATGTTAATGGATTAAATGCCCCAAGAAAACGAAATAGGATCTTTTCAAAATTACAAAAATTAAAAACTGGTATAATATGTCTTCAGGAGGTCCACATCAGGAAGAAACACATGGATATATTAAGATGTTCATGATTGAGGGAGTTATACGTATCTCTGGTGGACCAAAAGAAGCAGGGTGTGGCAATTTATGTTCAAATTTATATAGAATCTAAAATGATATACTCAGATGAAGAGGGAAGATTGTTAATGGTAGAAGTTACAATGTATGGTAAATGTATCTTGCTGGTGGGTATTTATGCTCTTAATAGTAATCAAAGGAAATTCTATAAAAGGATATATAAAAAATTGGTAGAATTAGAATATGAACACATTTGTATTATGGGGGATTTTAATGCTATAATGGATAGAGAGAAGGATTATAAATCTGGAAAAGAGGGGGGGAGTGAAAAAGAAAGGTAGGAAGACATTGCCGGTAATTTGGAATCAATAAAGGGAAGAATTTGGACTACAGGATATGTGGCGGAACTTTTACCCGACAGGGGAACAGTTTACCTTTTTCTCCTCCAGGCATAACTCATGGTCCCACATTGATATGATATGGATGTTGTTGGAATTAGGAAAAATGGTACGAGAGGTTGAAATTTTAGGGAATGATTGGGCAGATCACAACCCTTTAGTGCTTGCCTGAAAAGGACAGCGCAGTAGAGGACGATGGATGATGAGGGCAGAATTATGCAAAGGTAAGGATTTTGTGGAGCTGTTAAAACAGGAGTTGGCTCTTTTCTTCCAGGAGAACAGACGAGAGGATATATCTTTACAAATAATATGGGACACCGCTAATGCAGTGGTGAGAGGGGTTGTGATTAAATGTATGGCTAAAAAATGGAAGAAAGATAGGCAGGAGAGACTAGAGTGGGCAGACAGGCTGGAGAAATGGGAAACGAGATTACAAAAGGAACCAATAGATAAGGTAGCGAAAGCAGCAAGAGGATTGGCAAGGCACCATATGAATTTATTGGATCAAGCCGAGTTAGTGAAAAAAATTCGGAGAGCAAAGCAAAACTATTTTGAACATGCCAATAAAGCGGGAAGATGGTTGTCAAGCAGATTGAAAAAGGAATTAGAAAGCAGAAAGATTAAATGGTTAAGGGACAAATCAGGTCATTTAGTGGCCAGTAATGGGGAAAAAAGAAGAAGTGGCGTATGAATTTTTTCAGGAGTTATATCAAACAGAAGACACTAGTCAAAAGCAATTCAGTTTCCTAGAGAACTTGCCAGGGGTACCAGATCAGATAAGAGATATACTGAATAAAAATATTTCAGAGGGAGAAATAGAGGAAAGTCTGAAAAAACAGAAGAGTGGTAAAATCCCTGGAACAGATGGACTGCCTGTAGAGGTGTATAAGGCAACTTGGGAAGTGATTGGGACCCAGTTGCACAACGTCTTTAACGAAGTGTTGAATGATGGACGAATGCCAAAATCCTAGGAAGAGACGTATATCTTTCTCCTTCCTAAGGAAGGAGCTAATACGACCTATATTAAGAATTATAGACCAATAGCCTTGCTTAATGCCGATTATAAATTGTTTGCATCCATCCTAGCAAAAAGACTATGTTCTGTCCCTGTTCCACTCACGCACCCCCACAGACGGCCCAGAGTTAATAAGCCAAAAACTCTTTGATGATAAAGTTGGCTACCTGCCAATTCAGACTTTACTCACACAAAACAAAGATTAGACTGCCAGCATTCCAATAAAACAGGCAGTTTTCAACAATACAAGGATTAATCCAAATGCAGTCCGATAAAGCAGGCAAAGTCCAGTAACACAGAGATCATGGATTATTTCTAGTTTTTGCTCATCACAAACTGAACCGGCCACCACACCCACATTTATACCCTGTGGGGTGTGGTCCAGTGACTCAGCTAATCTCTGGCACACCTTCCCCTCTGCTGTGCACGCTTCTCCCTGCGCCTCTGGTGAGGGTCCAGCCAGCACTTATCTCCTTCGTCACTGTCCACCTGTGGCTGCGGGGATGTGCTTGGCTCTGAGCCTATCTTTTGGCCTTCGGTGTCCTCCGGAGACATTGCCAGAGAGGAAGGTCCTGGAGAGGGAGGCCTTGCCAACTCCTCTTCCTCACTCTCAGAGTCTGCATCTGTCGATAGCCCAGGCTCAGGCAACAGAGCCACAACAGACTACAGGTTTTTTAAAATCAGTTCATACATAGAGACCAGAATGGTTTCTTACCACATAGATTGCTGAGAGATAACCTGAGAGTAATATTAAATGCTCTTGAGTTTTATGAACATCACTCGGACAAACAGATGGCACTTTTCTTTTTAGATGCTTACAAAGCATTTGATAGTGTGAGTTGGGAATTTATGTTAACCCAGCTTCGTAAGATGGAATTTGGCGAAAAATTTACACAGGCGATACAATTTATTCTTCCCAGGTGACATGGGTTCTAGTTAATGGGGAAAAAACAAAGGAGGTTACAATTACTAGGGGAACGAGACAGGGTTGCCCGCTTTCCCCGCTTTTATTTATTCTGACTCTGGAGCCCCTTCTCAGGGAAATTAGGAATAACCCGGCAATTAAAGGACTTAAAGTATGAAGGCAGGAATTTCAAATACAGGCATTCGCGAACGATCTCATCTTCATTCTAGAAGACCCTCAGGAGTCAGGCCCAGAGTTGATAGAGATGATAGAAGAATATGGTAGAGAGGCAGGATTAAAAATGAATAAGGACAAAACTAAGATATTGGTCAAAAATATTCCAAAGATGCAGAAGGACATATTAGAATCTAGACTGGATGTTCAAATTGTAAATAAAATTAAATATCTAGGAATTTGGCTAACAGCCTGATGCTCTACACTTAAGGAAGACAATTTTGTTAAATTATATGATCAGACTGTAAGAGACCTGGAGAAGTGGAAAAATTTACAGTTGTCTTTGATGGGACGGATAGCAGCAATTAAGACACATGTTTTACCCAAATGGCTATTTTTATTTCAATCAGCTCCGGTGAGGCTAGATAAAAGGTTTTTTAAAGGTTTGGATCGAGTCATGCTGAAATTTATCTGGCAGGGGAAGAAGCCTAGGGCGAAGCTCAAAATGTTACAAGAGCATAGAGGGGGGGGGGCTTTGGTCTCCCCTGCTGGGAACTATACTACCGAGCTTCACTGCTAGCCTGGATGAAAGAATGGGTGTTATCGAAGAGGAGGTCTTTATTAGATTTAGAAGGACATGACCTACAACATGGCTGGCATGCACTGTTATGGAGAGAGAAAGCTCAACAGAGCCTTGATGGTACAGTGGTTTAATACACCCTGTTATTAACACAGCTGCCTGCAATTTCTGCTGGTTCGAATCTCTCCAAGGCTCAAGGTTGACTCAGCCTTCCATCCTTTCTAAGGTAGGTGAAATGAGGACCCAGTTTGTGGGGGCAATAAGCTGACTTTGTATAAAATATACAAAAGAATGAAGGCTATTGCTTAACGCATTGTAAGCCGTCCTGAGTCTCCGGAGAAGGGCGGCATATAAATCAAATTTTTAAAAAAATAAAATAAAAAAAAAACAGTATACGTATTTTAAGAGACATTATTTAAGGCGAATATTGCTGGAAACCTGGGACATAATTAGAGGAAAATTTTATACCAAGATCCCAACCTGGTTCTTAGCAACAGAAGTGACGATATATCCAACAACTCTTAAACAGGATAATATTTATAGATATAAAGAGCTTGTGGATGCCCAAGGGATATTAAAATCTAGGGAAGATTTGGCTGATAAAGGAATTAGGCTAGATTGGTGGACCTATGCTACAGTTCAATCTCGTTACAGGAAGGATAGAGATAATTACGGGATACATGTGATGGAACAGAGTTTTGATAAAATATTAATGGGAGAGGACCATAAATACATAACCAAAATGTATGCACAATTGCTTGAGCGAATGATAGGAGAGGAGGTTGTAAAAGACACTATGATTGCCTGGGGGAGGAATTTTGGGTACTCGATTCCTTTAGAAAAATGGCAACAAATGTGGGGGGAAAATATTAAAATGACTACAGCAACGTCTTTCAAGGAAAATGCATATAACACCTCCCACCAGCAAGAATTGCTAAAATGTTTCTGGGTGCATCAGAGTTATGTTGGAATTGTGGGAAAACCAGAGGTACGTATTTCCATCAACGGTGGACTTGTATAATGGCAAAGAGGTATTGGAGAAGGATTAGGAATTGGATTAAGGAAATTACTAATGTGGACCTCCAATGGAAGCCTGAGATATATTTACTAGGTATTCGCCCAGAGGGGCTGAGTAAGAAAAAATGGTATCTCACTGTACATATTTTAGTCACAGCTACAATAGTGTTCACCCAACAGTAGAAAGAAAAAGAGATATCGGCTAGTGCCCAAATTATAAATAAAGTATTAGATTGCGCTGAAGCAGACAGAATGATGTATAGGTTGAAAGAAAAAGAGGATTCTGAATTTTTTCAAAGTTGGGACAGTTGGTATCAGTGGTTGAATAAAAGGATTGAGATGAAGTGAGGGCCTAAGTCAATATGAGGAGAGATATACTTATCTAGATTGAAAGATAATTGTATGAAAACCATATTTGGGGATTATTTACTTTATTCTGTGTTGTGGGCATAATTATTTATTAATGAGGGCAGGAATATTATCTGCCAGGATTAATTTAATTTAATTTAATATTTGAATTTATATACCGCCCTTCACCCGAAGGACTCAGGGCGGTGAACAGCCAGAAGTAAAAAACATCAAATACAAAATTTAAAAACAATTTAAAAATAAATTAAACATTTTGGCCCGACAGTTAAAATCCCCCATTAAAAATCCAAATTAAAATACACAATTGGAGAGATTAGGCCAGCCCAACTTGATGAAATAAAAAGGTTTTGAGGGCCCGATGGAAAGTACGTCAGTCCGGAATCGTCCGTATCTCTGGGGGGAGCTCGTCTCACAGAGAAAGCTCTCCCCCGGGGGCCGCCAATCAGCATTGTTTGGCTGACGGCACCTGGAGGAGCACCTCTCTGTGGGAGCGTACTGGCCGGTGGGAGGCTCTCGGTGGCAGAAGGCGGTCCCGTAAATATCCATGCCCTAAGCCATGGAGCGCTCTAAAGGTGGTCACCAACACCTTGAATCGCACCTGGAGGACTGTGTGCAGTTCACACAGGAGAGGTGTTACATGTGAGTGCCATGACGCTCCCATAATCACCTGTGCGGCTGCATTCTGGAGCAGTTGGAGCCTCCGGGTGCTCTTCAAGGGGAGCCCCATGTAGAGAGCATTGCAGTAGTCCAGGCAGGAAGTGACGAGGGCATGAGTGACCGTGCGTAAGGAGTCCCGATCCAGAAAGGGACGCAACTGGCGAATCAGGTAAACCTGATAAAAAGCCCCCCTGGCCACGGCCGTCACATGCTCTTCTAAAGACAGCCTTGCATCCAGGAGGACACCCAAGTTGCGAGCCCTCTCTGTGTGGGCCAACAACTCGCCCCCAATAGTCAGAGATGGCACCAACTGACTCTATTGGGACGCCAGAAGCCACAGCCACAGCCACTCGGTCTTGGATGGGTTGAGCTTGAGCCTGTTTCTCCCCATCCAGATCTGTACGGCCTCCAGACACCGGGACAATATGTCAAGGGCATCATTGGGTTGGTCCCGGGTGGAGATGTACAGCTGAGTGTCATCAGCATACTGATGGTACTTCACCCCAAAACCATGGATGATCTCACCCAGCGGCTTCACATAAATGTTGAACAGAAGAGGCGAGAGGACCGACTCCTGTGGCACCCCACATACAAGGTGCTTCAGGGTTGACCTCTGGCCCTCCATCAACACAAACTGTGACCGGTCAGAGAGGAAGGAGGAGAACCACCGCAACACGGTACCCTCCACCCCTAACCCCTCCAACTGGTGCAGCATGATACCATGGTTGATGGTATCAAAAGCCGCTCAGAGATCTAACAAGACCAGGACAGAGGAACAGCCCCTGTCCCGAGCCCTCCAGAGATCATCAACCAATGTGACCAATGCCGTTTCCGTGCTGTGCCTAGGCTTGAAGCCCGACTGGAACGGATCGAGATAGACCGCTTCATCCAGGTACTGGGGAAACTGTCGCGCCACCACACTCTCAACAACTTTCACCAGAAAGCGAAGGTTGGAGACTGGATGATAATTTGCTAAAACAATCGGGTCCAGGGAGGGCTTCTTGAGGAGGAGTCTCACCACCGCCTCTTTCAAGGTGGCGGGAAAGTAGCACTCTCTCAAAGAAGCGTTAACAACCCCCTGGAGCCAGCCTCGTGTAACCTCCGGGAAGCCAGCACCAACCAGGAGGGACACAGGTTCAATAAACAAGTGGCCGCGCTACGTCTACCCAGAATCCTGTCCACGTCTTCAGGGGTCACTGGGTCAAACTCCTCCCAGATAATGCTCTCAAGACCTGTCTCCGTCACCCTGCCTGTATCTACCCAGTCAGAGTCCAGGCCTTCCCGAATTTGAGCAACTTTGTCATGCAGATACTGCACAAAATCCTCAGCCCTGCCCTCCAAGGGGTCCTCCCGCGCTCCCGGATGGAGCAGGGAGCGGGTCACCCTGAACATGGCAGCTGGGTGGTTATCTGCAGACGTGATAAGAACGGAAAAATAATTAAACTTTGCCGTTTTTATCGCCACTAGGTAGGTCTTAATATGAGACCTTACCAGTGTTCGGTCGGATTCGGAAAGGCTAGCGCTCCACCTGCTCCCTAGGCATCTTTTGCGGTGCTTCATCTCCCTCAGCTCCTCGGAGAACCAGGGAGCTAAGTGAGATTGGTGGCAGGTCAGAGGCCGCAAAGGCATGACACGGTCCAAAGCTCCAGTGGCCGCCCTATCCCCCTCAGTGGGTTATCCCCCAAACCCACAACCCTACTCCCCCAAAACTCCTTAAAACTTTGGTTAAAAAAGAAGTTAAAAAGCCCCTCAGCCCCCTCTTCGCCACATGCCACCTCTTGGGATTCCAAAACCCATCATCAAGGTAGGCTGTCAATAGAGTGGAAGGCCAGGCCTGCGAGAGGGGGGAGTCTCGCAGTACAAGAAGGACAGCTGCCGTGTACATCCAATAAACAGATAGACGTGTTTGTATGTTTAGTGTTATGAATGGGGGAGGGAGGGAGGGGAATGTATGGTTTTTGTTTTTATGTATAATCAATGTTTTTGTCTTTGATTTTAACTTGGAAAACTTAATAATTTTTTTTTAAAGAAAGTTAATTAACAGCCTTTGTTTGGAAAAAAACAACTTATTTAATTTAGTAAAACTAAGGTTTGTACAGACTTTGTGTGTGCTGCTTTCTTTGGGGTCCATAGCTAAGGCAGAACAGTTTGTTCCCTGCCTGAAAACACACACACAAACCTTGATTAAGATGGAGCAGCTGAGGGAAGAGAATGTGTAGCTTCGGCAGCAGTTAACTGTGATGGCTGGCCAGCTGGCTCAGCTTCAAGCCCAAATGGCTTCATCTGCTCCTCCTCCTCGGAGAAACTGCCCGGTAGCTGTGGCCAGATAAGTTTGCTGGTAATTTGGAAATGTTCCCAGCTTTCCTTGGACAATGCAATTTATTTATGAGTTTGCGAGTTGAAGATTTTCCCAATGACCGAGATAAAGTCGGATTCATTATCAGCCTGCTCTCCGGCTCTGCCGCTCATTGGGCCACGTCCCTCTTGGTCCAGAACAATCCATTGCTTAATGACTTTTGGGGGTTTTGTGAGCATTTGCGGCAAATGTATGAGGACCTTATCAAAGCACAAACATCCACCAGATGGTTGAAGTCCTTGAAGCAAGACCAGCTACCCCTACAGGAATACATTAGCGAATTCCGTTTGCTAAGTCAGGACTCCAGCACTTTTGGATGTATTCCAGGAGGGTTTGTCGGAGACGTTATAGGATGAGTTGGCTAGAGTGGACATTCCTCTGACTCTTAATGAGCTTGTTCATCTGTGCCTCAGAATTGATGCGAGGTTACAGTGGCGGCCCTCTTGTCATGCCCACCAGGAACCCCGAGTGAACCCAGTTGTACGTGAAGCTTCGGCTCCAAGGGAGAAGCCCATGGAAATCGGTGCAGCCAGACCCCGCCTGTCCATAGCTGAGAAGGACAGATGACGGGCAGAGGGGTTATGCTTATATTGTGGACACTTCACCACCTCTTGCCCCAAGAAGCGACGTGGGGCATCAGCTCCTGGTTCTGCACCACAGTCACAGTCTACCCTGTTGGGAAATGGCCAGAGCCTGATCTAGGGGAGACCCTGGGTCGGGCACGTACCAACCCCAGCTCACGCCCTGCGGAGGTGGATTCCAGACCCCATCGTCATTTGATTTTGAACACCAAAGTCTTCATTGCCAATAACCCCCAAGGAATCCCGGCTCATGCTTTGGTGGACTCCGGCGCGACAACCAATTTCATGGACGAGGCGTTTGCTAACCACTTTGCCATTCCCCTGAGTCCAGTGGATCCTCCCATGGTCGTGGAGACCATTGATGGTCGGGTGCTTCTGTCCAGGCCGATTAAGGCCACCACTCAACCCGTGTGTCTGACCATCAGTAAGCATGAGGAGGCCATCCAATTTTATGTCACGTTGGATTACATTTTCCTTTGGTTTTGGGGCTGGCTTGGCTTTGGACTCATGATCCACACATCCTTTAGTCTCAAAATTTCATGTTGTTCCCGAGCCTGCAATGTGTGGATCATACTCGCCAAGTCTGCGCAGGCCAGATGCAGGGTCCACCTGCGGTATTTTTGCCAGCCGACCTCTTGGACTTCGTGGACGTTTTTAGCGAGAAAGAGGCAGACCAATTGCCCCCACACAAGTTGTACAATTGTCCCATTGTCTTTGATCCCAGATGCACCGCTCCCTGCAGGGAGGTTGTATTCTACGTTGGTCCCTGAATTGGCTGCATTAAGGGAATCTGTGGACAAAAAGGTGGCCCGTGGTTTTATCCGACCCTCGTCATTGCCCTTGTCTGCTCAGGTCCTCTTTGTCAAAAAGAAAACCGGAGACTTGCGTCTGTGCTGTGATTACCGTACGCTGAACGCCATTACGATGTGTAACCGGTATCCTTTTCCCTTGATTCCTGAACTCTTAGAGGGACTTCGGGGGGCTACCATGTTTACCAAGTTGGACCTGCGCGGCGCTTACAATCTGGTTTGGGTACAAGAAGGGAATGAGTGGAAGACCATCGTTACAATGGACCTTTTCCTGTGGAGGCGGTCATCAATCCAGTGGCCTACTGCCTGACCCTGCCTCGGTCTTTGAGGATACACCCTGTGTTACATTGATCCCTTCTGGTTCCTGAACGGCCTACCTGTCCACTCCGCCAACTTGACCGTCCTCAGCCGGTGCCCCGTGATGGAGATGAATTGATTGAGTATGAAGTCACTAGCATTCGAGACTCCTGGTGGCTGAGGGTCGGTTCCAATACCTCATCGAATGGAAGGGGTATGGGCCAGAGGACTTCACATGGGAGGATGCAACCTCTGTTCATGCTCCAGATCTTGTACACACCTTTCACGAGCAGTTCCCGTCCTGACCGCATCTGGATCGACAGACTTGGGGGAAAGGCCCTGCAGTGAGGGATAGTGTTGTGGCCCATACGCGGCCTGTGCGGCTGGTGTGGTGCTGCGCCAGCAGCCTGTGCAGCTGGCCCTCGAGTCGGACAATGAGGCTGGAGAAAATGTGGTGCCAGAGGCGGGGATTCAGCCAGGGCCTTCAGAACCTTCAGAAGCTCCCTTAAATGAAGAGGACTAAGAGGAGGAGTCTCTTCTTGATGCACGAATGCACAGAACTGCCAAAAGGCAGGAGTGGCTCCTCAAGAGGATGTCTCCTCGAGAGTAAGGCTTGGGGCTAATTGGCCACTCCCTTAGCCTATTTAAGGAAGAATGCCGACTGAAGCAATTTGCAGGGAACAACTTCATTCACTCTCCTTCGTGCCTCGATCTTAGTTCTTTGCAAATTGCTTCTGGGCTTTCTGCCAACCATAGTAAGATTAAGATTATTTATTCTTTGGATTCTTGTAGACTGTTAAGAAAGTTAATTAACAGCCTTTGTTTGGAAAAAAAAACCTTATTTAATTTAGTAAAACTAAGGTTTGTACAGAATTTGTGTGTGCTGTGTTCTTTGGGGTCCGTAGCTGGGACAGGACAGATTCTGGAGTGGGTTGCCATTTTCTTCTCTAGTGGATCACGTTTTGTCTTGGGTGGCCTTGCATGGCATAGCTCATAGCTTCATTGTGCTATGCAATCCCCTTCACCATAACAAGGCAGTAATCCATGAAGGGGAAACTATTATATATAACTATTTATATATAAGCTAAATAATACATGCTAATAAAGGTTAAAAATAAATACTGGAAAAAGCAAAAAATAAACATATTTTTCTATAACTCATTGAATAATAATACTTTAAGCAAATTATTGAAGCTCAATTTTTAGAATTAAATTGAATCCTGAGCAAATCTTTCAAAAGTTTTTCAAGAAACATTATAAAGTATCTAATTAGAAATAACTATTCCATTTTCACCCATATTTTCCCAAAGATGTTTTATCGCACCATTTTTAAAATCAAATGCTTATAAGAATTAATATATTCAAATTTAAATTTCCTACCAACAATGTCCTAACATATCTTACCACTTTAAACATTGAAAATGTATAAAACTTTATATTCTAATGGAAACCAACTCTTGCCAGGATTTCAATGGCAGCAAATAAAAATTCTCCAATTTCATTCAATAAATTACTAAATTAATGAATAGGCCCAAAAGTATACTTTGAAAATATGAAAATAAGTCTTTATTATGATATGAAATCTGAAGCTTTAAAAAGATCCTTAAAGTTAGACCACTATATAAAGCATTAACATATTTTTAATGCTTGAGTGAAATCAACAAAACCAAACTATCAGTGTATCTACACATCTTGAAGCCTTACTCAAGAACAAATTTTTAATTTGTTCTTTTCCGCAGACTCATAAGTATTTTCACTTATCTCTGAATTATTGGAAAAATCATTGTACATCATAATGTTTCTTCAATGGTAAAAAGATAATCTGGACTCCTATTTGCCATCTCTGTTGCATAATTATGGATTAAATAGGGAATAAAGCTGAAATGCTAATTACTTATAATGCTGCTTGATTCTGAAAAGTTCTTTTTGGCATATAGATATGGATAGAGAATGAATAATTCTGATGCTTATCCTGTGTGCTTAATCTTAATATAGGTTTGACTGGGAGCGTGCTAGGTGCAATCTAAACTGGAAATTGCCTACAATAATTTTCCAATGGCACTATCCTCATTTATATATTTTATACAGCTTGAAATATTGATATTGACTTAATAAGAGACTTTTCTTGGAATGATTGCTTCCAAATATTTAACAAACAAAACAAAGTATGTACTGTTACTTGCATTTACAGATCTAATCATCAATTTATTTATTTATTTATTTCATCAAGCATGTATTAGATAACAGATAAAAGTATAGACATAATTATGAATACATGAGATGGATACAAATCAATGGGGACAGGAGGACAGGGACAGTAGGCCAGCTGGTGCGCTTATGCACGCCCCTTAAAGACCTCTTAGGAATGGAATGAGGTTAGAAAACTACTAGATTTGTTCAAATTTATTGTATGCCTAGAATACTTACCATATTATTGTATCGTTTCTACAATTACAGGTGAAGAATTTTGATCAAATTAAAAGGGACCAGAGATCTTTGTCATGTAGCAATAAAATGAGTAAAGGGAATATGCTGGATGTCATATAATTGCATAATTTGCTCCCCTAATATATCTAAAATATATCTGGCTTTTGTAGGTCACATCTGGAAACACTGTAAGTAGAAAATTTACAGGAAAAAACTTCAGGAAAATTTTTTTTCAAAAATTTTGCAAACTTCAGGAAAAAAAAATTTTTTGACCCAGCACATTCACAGCACCTATTTGCTCCTTGTGAAAGCAATCCAATTTTTTGGGGGGGACAGGGTTCTGATCAAATAATGCCACTGATTTAAGGAATCAACTCATTCAAGTTAATGTGACTTTTGAAGTAGTGGTACCATTTTTTTCAGGGTGACACAGAAGCCAGAGAAAGCTGCTTTCATGAATAGCAGAGAAATAAGCAAAGATCAGAAATTAATATCTAGAAAAGGATTATTAGTAGAAGAGAATATTTGTACCTCCAGGTTGAATGGGGGGAGGGGTGTCTTTGGTGCTCTCTGAACTTGAATGCCAAGTATTACAAATGATTATTGAATTTGCACATAATAATAATAATAATAATAATAATAATAATAATAATAATAATAATAATAATAATAATAATAATAATAATAATAATTTTATTTCTATACCGCCCTTCTCCTGAAGGACTCAGGGCGGTGTACAGCTATTTAAAAACACAAAACAAAACAATGATTAAAATTTAAAATCATTAAATAGATTAGGCTCAAATTAAAATCCCAGAAATTTAAAATACCCCAATTTAAGATTATTATGTTGATAGCCCGGCCTGGCGGAACAACAGGGTCTTCAGTGCGCAGCGAAACACCCGGAGGTGTGGAGATCTTACATATTTCCGGGGGCAGTTCATTCCACAGGGCTGGGGCTCCCACAGAGAAGGCCCTCTCCCTGGGTGTCGCCAGCCGACATGACTTGGCCGATGGCACCCTGAGGAGACCCTCTCTGTGGGAGCAGACTGGTCAGTGGGAGGCTATTGGTGGCAGAAGTCAGTCTCGAAGGTACCCGGGTCCTATGCCATGGAGCGCTTTAAAGGTGGTAACCAACACCTTGAATCGCACCCGGAAGACCACTGAGAGCCAGTGCAGCTCGCGCAGGAGGCGTGTCACGTGGGCGCAATGAGTTGCGCCCATAACCACCCGCGCGGCCGCATTCTGGACCAGTTGGAGCCTCCGAGTGCTCTTCAAGGGGAGCCCCATGTAGAGAGCATTACAATAGTCCAACCAGGAGGTAACAAGGGTGTGAGTGACCGTGCGCAGGGCGTCCCGGTCCAGAAAGGGCTGCAACAAGAGCTACAAGAGTAACAAGAGCTACAAGAGTAACAAGAGCTAATATTACGTTTTCGGAATGAAAAATGTTTAACTTCAAAATGCATTCTAGAATATAATAATGCAACAATTTAATGAACTTACTGAAATCTGGGACTTGTTCACTGAATATTATTTTGGGTTTTGTTACATTGTGATGCAAACCAAACCAAAAGTAAAGGAAACACTTCAACATCTTTGACTACTGTTAGCATTTAAATAAGTTGACTTACTCCTTCATATGTCTCAGCTTGGTTGTTGCCATAGTATTATTTAGAGCTCTCAATTTCACAGGTCCCAACGGAGTCACTTCAGTGAAACGTCTAGTTCCTACAAATTAATGCAGAATCTAATTCAGCTTGTTGTTATCTGCATTCTGCAGATCCAAAGCATTATCCAAGGGTAAACAAAAAGTAAGCAGCATGTATCTGTGTTTAAGTTGTATATAACAGAGGAAATAATGACATTTTCCTCTCCATTTCTCCAGCTTTCATTAGTAAATTGAATGCCAAAAATATTCCTTAATATTTTGAAATATTTTGAAATATTTACATTCACTAAACATGCCTGATAATAAAAATGATGCCTACAGTATGTTTGGAAATAGAATAACTTTTGAAACTATTTAAACAATAAACTTGTTGGAAGAAATGTCCATCTGGATTCAGTTCCAAATGAGAAGAAAGACACTGGAAACATAGAGACTGCTTGGAAAGATGGTTTAATAGTGGACAGGACCACATGATTTGAGATCCTGGCAAAAAGAGCACATGGGTGAGAGAGGGAGAGAGATTTATACCCTCTCTTGGACCCCGCCTTGGAGCTTCCTGTTCCTGTGTAAAAAATGTACTCTGATTGGTTGTCAGGCTCCCATGGGGCCATGCAGGGGGAACTTTGTAGGTTGTCCCAGGCCTGGTTGAATCTTGCTGGGTGATGATGTAATGAAGGGGCTTTGGGCAATTCCTAGTATGGCTTAATGGCTTTGTCCTGATTTGGATCTTGAGTGAGAGCTAATCCTATCATGTCCAGAGGGCCATGTCTTTTGTGTTGTAGATAAGTTGCCCCAGCCTTTGTCTTGTAGATAGGTTGTCACCAAAATATCTGCTGTAGGGGGCAGGGGGAGCTGAGGCTCTCAGTTTATCTTTAGAAACATGTTTCTCCTTTAGGGAAAATGTAATATTCTGCCTTTTTAATATTTCCTAGAATATTACATTTTTCTAGGAGAGGGGTGGGTGCTAACTTCCTGCAAACTTTAATATGGATTTGATGCATATTAAATTAATTGTTCCACCACCTGTGAGAGAAGACAAAGTATTATCATTTGGTTTTGGTTTATTTGATTTGTATACCGCCCTACTCCCGAAGGACTCAGGGCGGTGAACAGCCAACAATAAAATACATAAATACAAAAAATTTAAAAAACCAAATAAAATCAGATTAAATCATTTTGGCCCAGACAGATTAAAACACCCCAATAATTTAAAAACAGATTAAAATTTACATATTTAAAAAGGGAAGAGATTAGGTCAAGCCCACCTGATGGAATAAAAAGGTCTTCACAGCACGGCGGAAGGAGCGCAGATCCGGGATCCTCCGTATCTCTGGGGGGAGCTCATTCCAGATGGTAGGTGCCCCCACAGAGAAGGCTCTCCCCCTAGGGGCCGCCAGTCGACACTGTTTGGTTGACAGCACCCGGAGGAGTCCCTCTCTATGAGAGCGTACTGGCCGGTGGGAGGCTATTGGTGGTAGTAGGCGGTCCCGTAAATAACCAGGTCCTAAGCCATGGAGCACTTTAAAGGTGGTAACCAAAACCTTGAAACACACCCGGAAGACCACCGGGAGCCAGTGCAGCTCGTGCAGGAGAGGTGTTACATGGGAACGCCATGTCGCTCCCATGACCACCCGCGCGGCCGCACTCTGTGCCAGTTGGAGCCTCCGGGTGCTCCTCAAGGGGAGCCCCATGTAGAAAGCATTACAATAGTCCAGGCTGGAGGTGACGAGGGCGTGAGTGACCGTGCGTAATGAGTCCCGATCCAGAAAGGGACGCAACTGGCGAATCAGGCGAACCTGATAAAAAATCCTCCCGGTCACGGCCGTCAAGTGCTCTTCTAAAGACAGCCGTGAATCCAGGAGGAGCCCAAGTTGCGAGCCCTCTCCGTGGGGGCATCACTTCAAGGGCATCGTTGGGGTGATCCGGGGTGGAGATGTACAGCTGGGTGTCGTCAGCGTACTGATGGTACTCCACCCCGAAACCACGGATGTTCTCGCCCAGCGGCTTCACATAAATGTTGAACAGGAGAGGTGAGAGGACCGACCTTTGCGGCTCCCCACATATGAGGGGCCTCGGGGTCGACCTCTGTCCCCCTGTCAACACAGACTGCAACCGGTCAGAGAGAAAGGAGGAGAACCACCGCAACACGGTGCCTCCCACCCCTAACTCTTCCAACTGGTGCAGCATGATACCATGGTCAATGGTATCAAAAGCCGCTGAGAGATCTAACAGGACCAGGACAGAGGAGCACCCCCTGTCCCGAGCCCTCCAGAGATCATCAACCAACGCAACCAATTTGACCATTCTTTATAACTAAACTGCTTTACTTGCAACTTCAAGCATCTAATATTTCATGAACATTCACATTGATTAATGTTAATGAATAGAAATAACTTGCTTTAGCATGTTTATTTATTTTGTCGCATTTCTATGCTGCCCAACTCCCAAGGGACTCTTATCTAACACCATCTGTGATCAATATTTAAATCCCAAAGACATTAAATAAATATTTCCTTTGATTGAATAATTTCTTGAAATTATTTAACCTATTTCAGGTATTTATTACTGGAAAAAGGTTTACATGAAAAGAAACCACAATTTTAACCCTGCATAAACAGAAACGAGTGTTTAATATTAGAAAATATTTAGTGCAATTTTGGTATCATAACAACATAGGACTTAAAATTCTTAAACTATAAATTTAATATGACTTATGCTTTGTTCAAGCTGCTGGAAATGTATTAAATGTGTACCAAGTTAGAAACATACTACCCTGTTTCCCCCAAAATAAGACATCCACTGATAATAAGCCCAATCAGGTTTTTGAGAGAATGGCAATAAGGCCAAGCGCTTATTTCAGGGTTCAAAAAAATATAAGACAGGATCTTATTTTTGGGGAAACACGGTATTATAAACGGTAAAATATTAACTTGGTGACTTAATCTGAGTCTTAGCTGGAGTTGATGGCATCTCCTGAAGAGAGAATTTAGAGTTTAGCAAATCGAGATCTATGAATCAGCATGTGGAAAGATGGAGACAAGGATGTGAATCTAGTAAACTAGATTTTATTTTATTTTCTTTCATCTTTAATTTCTTGGCTTAAAGCTTCTTTTTCATGCATTTTGCATAATACTAATTACTTTGAAACAGAATAATATAATGAGTATGTATAATTACATACAAATTTTTGGTCTATATAAGAGATAATATAGTACCAATAAAAGAGAATATTTGAAGCTCAGGATTGAAATGATGGGTTCTGTCTGAATTTGCTTCTTTTCTTGCAGACCTTTCACTACCCTAATTAAGTAAATTCATCAGTGCTAGTAAGGAGTGCTGTTTGCTGTCAGTTTACATTCTGGTGACTTGCCTATCTGGGTGGGTGGGGAGAGTCTTTGGTTAGGCTGTTTACTGATGGCTCTTTGGTAGTTTCTTGATTGGGGTATTGTTTACTTGATTATTGGTCTGAAGTTAACCTTGGAGTTAATCTATGCTAATCTGGGTGCTGATTACTGGTGGAGAGGTGCTTGGGTCTTTTTGTTTTTCTTTTGGGCTGGTTGGTTTGTCTCTTTTGCATAGTCTATAGATGTTGTTAATGTCTATGTGTATATTGATGGCTGATTTGTCAGAGTGCCAGACTTCTAGAAGTTCCCTGGCATTTTTGGATTTGACCTAGTCTAGGATTGTCACATTTTCCCAATTGAGACTATAGTTAAATCTGTCTATATGTTGTGAAATTTAATTTTTTTGGTCATTTTTTCTGACTGCCAATTGGTGTTCAGGGATGGGTTCTTCCAGTCTTCTGCTTGTTTGTCCTACATAGTGGTTGTTCCAGTTCTTACATAGAATGTTGCAGATGACTCCTGTTTTTTCTTCTGGGGTTGCTGAATCTTTTCGTTTGCTTAGGATGTTTTGAAGGGTTTTAGTTGGCTTGTGTGCTACACTGATTCCATATGGTTGTAGTAGTCTGTTGGTGGTTTCTGAGATATTCTTGATGTATGACAATGTAATTCTTTTTAGGATTTGTGTTGGTTGTGCTGTATTGAGTTGAGTGGTCAAGGACTTTTTAATAAAGTTGTGTGAGTATCCATTTTGTGGAATGTGTTGTATAGATGCTCCATTTCCTTATTCTGCTATTCTGGGTTGCTGCAGTATGTTTGGGCTTGTTTAAATAAAGTCCTTACATAGCTTCTCTTGTGGGAGGTTGAGTTGTTGTTTTGGTAATGGAGCACCTGATTAGTATGGGTGTTTTTTCTGTAGATTTGCATTTCTTTAGAGAAGAACTTTTTATTGGCCAAATGTGATTGGACATACAAGGCATTTGTCTTTGGTACATATGCTCTCAGTTTGCCATTGTGATCTCTGCTGATAAGGATGTCCAGGAAGAGTAGCGAGTTGTTGTTTTCTTCTTCTCTAGTAAACTGGATTCCTTTAAAAATATTATTGATGGTTCTTTGGGTGTTCTCTAGTTAGTCCTTTTTATTATGGTGAAGGTGTCATCTACATATCTGATCCATATTTTAGGTTGTATTTGTGCAAGTGCATGCCTTTTAGATGTTGCATGATGACCTTCACTATAAGTCCTGAAATCAATAATCACATTGGTGTCTCTTTAATTTGTTGGTAAATTTGGCCTCAAATTGGAAGTATGTAGTTAAGCAGAGGCTTATGAGATCCATAATCCTGGGTGTTTTGATCTTTGTGTACTCAATTAAGTCAGGTGTATTGTGAAGCAATGCAGTCATGGATTCATTGGCTAATTCTGCACCTAAAGACATGAACAGGGCTGTGACAATAAATGAGACCATGATTTCATACTGATCTATAGTCATATCCCTGGTTGTTTGAAGACATTGTAGTGGAGAGTTAATGGAGTATTGTCTTCCTCTTATGAGATGCCCAAGGTTTTTTGATTTTTTTTTTTTTTTTTTTTGCTGGTAGAGATGTGATTAGATGGATGGGTATGCCAGTTTGTGAATTTTCAGGCATCTGTAGAAGAGTGGGAGAATGGGTCTGTTGCTTCTCATCTGCTACTGTTCCTCTTTTGTAATTTGGCCTTTCTTAGTGAAGTCACTAAGGGTTCTCTCTCTCTCTCTTTTTTTTTATTGAAAAAGTTTTACAATTACATTTTCTCCCATTTTCCAACCCCCCTACCCTCCCTAACCCTCCCTAACCCCACCCCTCCCCCCCGGACTTCCACATAATCCAAATCAAAATCCCCTTTTTATAAAACTTGAACCCCTCCACCCCCAATATATTTTTTCGTCTTCACTAAGTTCAAATATCTCTATCTCTATATAACATTTTCAGTTAAAAGCTATCTGATACTTCCTAGTTTGATATTTGTTCTGCACATAATCTATCCAGTTTTTCCATTCCCATTCATAAGTCTCTTGTGAGCGATCTTTTAGATATGCTGAAATCTTTGCCATCTCTGCAAAGCTGGCCATCTTCAAAGTTCATTCCTTGATAGTGGGCGTAGCTTCATTTTTCCAATATTGACCTATCAGTAATCTCGCAGCTGTTATCATGTATAATATCAACTTTGTTTCACCCAATGTGAAACCCTTAACCATACCCAATAGAAACAATTGTGGAGAAAACTGAATTTTTTTCTTCAAAACATTCTGCATGACCAACCAAATTTTTATCCAAAAAGCCTTCACTTTCTTACAGGTCCACCAAACATGGTAATATGTAGCATCTACGCAATCACATCTCCAACATTCTAAGGGTTCTCTTGATTTGGTTGTCTAGTTTTTGTATTCTATTGGTGTTCACAGGGATGTAGGTTTCTTTGTCTTTCAGTATTTCTTTTGCTTTTTGTTGGCATTGCGCTCTATCCATAATCACCGTGGTTCGGCCTTTGTCTGCAGGTTGGGTCATTCCATGTCAAGAGGTGTGATTTCAGGAAAGTGCCCAGGTCGACCATCATGGATTTTGATGAAATTTGGTGTGAACATGCACACATGTCCCCAATGAACATTGGTAAAGTGTTATGTTTGCCGATGCAATACTTGCAGAGATGTAGTCATTTGTATGATCCCCATACCGCAGCCTTCGACAGTATGACTCTGAGATTTCAGCAACTTTGAGGCATAATATCTCCGTCAATATTTTGTTGAGAGAAACAAAACTTGGCCATCTTGTACAACTTGATGTGCTCTATTAAACAAAATAATAAAAACAATCTCATGAGCGATCTCCACCTAGATAATTGGGAGCAAATTTGGCCGAAAACGACTGTGGCACAAAAAAAGGGTAATGTTTGGCTTCATATATCTAATATATAATTTGAAGCAAAGTTGGCAAACTGTCAACTTTACACTCAATTTGTGAAGTATTGAAAAGCAGTAGGAGTCTGAAATGTTATATTCGACAACCTTGTGTTGCTAAGTTATTACGCCCAAAGTTTCACATTTCTCATACCTTTCCTTCCAGAGATATAAGAAGCCAAACATTACCCTTTTTTTGTGCCACAGTCGTTTTCGGCCAAATTTGCTCCCAATTATCTAGGTGGAGATCGCTCATGAGATTGTTTTTATTATTTTGTTTAATAGAGCACATCAAGTTGTACAAGATGGCCAAGTTTTGTTTCTCTCAACAAAATATTGACGGAGATATTATGTCTCAAAGTTGCTGAAATCTCAGAGTCATACTGTCGAAGGCTGCGGTATGGGGATCATACAAATGACTACATCTCTGCAAGTATTGCATCGGCAAACATAACACTTTACCAATGTTCATTGGGGACATGTGTGCATGTTCACACCAAATTTTATCAAAATCAATGCACTTTCCTGGAATCAGACCACTTGACATGGAATGACCGTGTTGTAAATTGATTCTGTTCCTGTCTTCTTCTAATCTCTGGAATGATGCTTTGTCTAATGTTTTCTTGGAGCTTTGTGGCAGGTTTGGTGGTTTTAAGTGCCCCGTCTAAGGCTGCAAAAAAAATTCTAGGTGATTCGCATCACCTGTACTATAGTTGAGTCCTTTTTGTAGAATCTTGTGTTCTGCTGTGGGATAATATAGGATATGATTTTTTTCTCCTTTAAAAACTAGAGTTTAGATCACATAGAAATAAAAAGGAATGATCACCTATGTGGAACTATAGTTTTTCCAATGTTTTGATGGCTGCCATCAACAAACCAATCAACCAATAGGAAGGCGCCACATAAATATTACTCACAGAATAGCCCAAAGCACATATTCCAGTAGAGAAGCTCCCTGATGTTGGGCTCCACATGAGTCTGAAAGCTTGGAAGAGTAAAGCTCTGGTTCTGGTGATCGACCAGTATTCAAACTTTTTTTTTTTAATTTTCCTTGCAGGCATGCATTCAAATGCCTCCTTTTAAAACAATAGATGTGTTCCTGCTGCATTATTAGGATAGATAAACTGGGCAGACCAAAAGTCAAGATGTTAAATAAGACCTCAGCCATCAACTATAATTTTTCTTTGTAGATTCTCCCCGTTCTCTACTCGCCCATCCCCAGCTGATGAGTTACATTGAACAAGGTTAAATCAAAAATCAACTCCTTTTCTTCAATTCTATCAAAAGTCAACCAACAAGGGAGAGTAAATCTACTATATATTTAACTTTTAAGGAGTCTTTCTGTTAGGCTGACTACTTCTGGTTCAGGATAAACAACTTCAAGTTTCTTTTACATGCACAAAACATTGGCTCAGCATTTTATGTAACAAGTCAAGAATATCCAATTGTTGGTATTGTAATCAAACTGAAGAACATGCTATCTCACCTCCAGAATTGATATCTACAATATTCTCCATGTATCTGACCATTGCGTTGATATCACTGTCCTGTCAACCAAAGAAGATAATCAATTAGTTGTTTCAACAAAAATACTGAAAATTGGGAACAATGCCATTTATTATTGCATTATTACAAGTAAGTTACTGAAGATCAGTTATGCAAGGTAAGAAAAAAATATTAACATAATCAGAAGTGGCAACTAAGGGCTGTTCACAACAGTCTAGAACAACTCGCTGCAGTCAACTTGCCATGGCCTATTTGTCGCGGGACAACTTGCTACATGACAAGAGTTACATTAATATCAAAAAAAATGGTGGAATAGACTTATTTATTTATTTATTTATTTAATTTGTAAACCGCCCTTCTCCAACAGGACTCAGGGCAGTGAACAGCCACGGTAAAACACAACATATAAAATTTAAAAGCAGTTTAAAAGATCTTAAATAATTTTGGCCATCAATTTAAAACAATCCAGTTTTTCTTTAAAATTAAAATTAAAGAAAGGATGTCAAAGGAGGGACAAAATGAAATGTGAATGACAAAAATTAAAATAAGGTTTTAATTATTTTAAATAAATAATTAAATTGAATTGTTGAATTGTCTTGTGGCAAGTTGGACATGGCGAGTTGTCCCGTGGCAAGTTGGCCATGGTGAATTAACCATGGCAAGATGGCTGTGGCAAGTTGGCTATAGCGAGTTGGCTGCAGCAAGTTGTCCCATTCCAGTTCCTAACTACTCACAACTGAAAGACATGAGCATAAATAGCATAAAATAGGCTGAAGCTGCCTCAGAGTTTCCCCAACCCATACCAAAATCTGCATATGATACTACAGTGTAAGTATTGTTACTTCCTTATTTGAATGAAATATCATTCAATATAAAGTACAAAAGGGGCAAAGTTTTTTCATTAGCCCCTTCCCCTCTGCCCCTCTTTCACCCAACTCTCCCACCCAAGGGCAACCATGCTGTCAAGTATCTGTTAATTCAGAAAGACAGGAGGAAGAAGCCTAGACTTTAAATCTCAGACCATAGGTATTTAAATTTCTGGTATCTTTGCCCTGGAACTAGGCAATCAATTGTGTATTTCTGCTTTACTGTTTCCTTTACTGTTCTCCTATGAGACGCCCACGGCAGTCATGCCTGGGTAGTGACACGACTGCCAGCCAATAGGACCGAGTCTACTGAACTTTAACAACGCCCCTTCCTTCGTTATCCAGTTTTTCGACTCGGTCTGCACCTGGACAGTCGTGTCTGTAGTTGGTTATTCTATATTGAGATTTATAGCTTATTGTGCACTCTAGACCTATTCTAATTCAACAGCTGCGAGGGCTGCTGGCTAGCAGTTCCCTCCCTCACGCGCACGAGCTTGCTTGCCTCGCTCCGCCGCGTTTCTTAGCCATCCGGCCCAGCAGCGGCGATTTCGAGCGGTCCCAGCCTCCGCTCAACAGCTGAGAGGCGCGAGGTTGAATTCCGCGCCTCTGCCGATTACGAGCGGTTCCAGCCCTTTCTAGCCTGCTGAGGGGCGCGACGGTGAATTCCGTGCCTATTAACCGCCGTTTCGCCCAGCTCCCGATATTTAGGCAGCCCGCGCCTCACTAGCGGCTGTCAATCAAGGCGACGCCTTTCCCGCCTTGCAGCTGACGGGCGCGTCGAGGGGATTCCGCGCCCATAATCGTTACGGTCAGAGCGGAGAGGCTCCGGGCACGCAGCTGCTTCTTCGATCGCCATTAGCTGAGGTACCGTTGGGCTTGTTGTCCTTTTGGACTAGTTTGGCGCCATTTCCTTGCCCTCCTTTATATTTCAAAATGGCCTCCGTCCCTGATCGAGCCTCAGATTGCTCAAGGAGCAAATCAAGGAACAAGCGGCGCCACGAGGAGGATTCCGGGGAGGGCACTTCATCTGGCCACAGGAGCAAGTCTAAGGCTCCTGCTTCTGACCACTCCTCCCAACCTAGGGGCGCTGCGAAGTCCAGGGATGAGGACAGGCGCCATAGGGCGATTGAAAAGGTGTTCCAAAAGGCGCATTCTAAGGTGGTTCAGGCTCCTCCAACAACATCCGCTTCTGCCTCCAGCCCTCCTCCGCGCCCACCTCCCTCTCTATCTCCTGATCGCTCAGTTCAGGATGATCCAGCCAGCGCACCTGATGTGGCTTCTGTTTTTCCGTCCACTTCTGAGGAATCTCAGATGCAGATGCAGCAATCGCCTTCCCCAGGCGAGGCTGAGCAAGGCCTTACTCCACCTGTTCCTGGTCCTCAACCGGATGTGTCTGCGACCCAGGTACCTCTCGACATGCAGGGTCCTTTGGCCGCTCTCATCTCGGAGGCTATTCGGCAGGGAATCGCCCAGGGCCTGCAACAGCACCTATCTGTGGCTCCGAAGCCGGTTGAACATAACAGGCCAACCCAAGCAAGGTCTCGCCATTCTCATGACGAACCTGAAGACATCTGCGATCAAGATTCAGCCAGTCAGGATTCCCTCTCTGAAGAGGGCGCCTTACCTGACCAGGATCTTTCGGAGGACGAGGGCCTAGAGCCTGATCAACCGGCCTTTGTGGGCCTATTCAAGCCCCACATGTTCCGTTCCCTACTCTACAAGGCGAAGACGATCACCCACCTAGGTACCGGTAATTCCGATTCGGCGGTGCCTACGGGTCCAACTGACGAGGCCTCGGCCCTGTTCCAAGAGCCCACGGTTCAATCTGAGGTGATCCCTGCACCTAAACTGTTCTCAGAAGTCCTGAGGCGTCAATGGTCTTCCCCCAGCTCGGGGCCTATCCCGAATAATTTGGACAAAAGATTCTACAACCTTGCTCCAGAAGTCTCCAGCCTTCTGCAGGTGCCCTCCGTCGACGCCCCAGTCGTGGCATTATATTCTTCTTCCCCCCCTACGGGCCCATCGGAAGACTACTTACGACCTGAGGAAAAGAAAGTCGAACGGACCCTCATCAAAGGTCATCTTGCCTCCGCTTGGTCTATCCAGGCCTCCTCGGCGGCGTCTTTCTTCAATCGAGCATCTATTCTGTGGCTGCGCCAACTTCAGGACCGCATCCCGGCTTCTGACCACCGCTCCCACCAGGACATCAATAAAATCTTGGGGGCGGTGGAGTTCTCAGCAGATGCTACGCTTAACGCCGCTCGTTTCTCAGCCAAGGCGATGGGGACGTCGGTAACATCCAGACGTCTTCTTTGGCTTCGGAATTGGCAGGCTGATGCCCGTAATAAGTGGCGGCTGGCTTCTTCTCCGTACACCTCTGACAAGTTGTTCGGCTCCCAACTGGACCCTCTTTTGACTGAAACAAGGGACCATCGTAAAATCCTTCCTCCCATGGTTCGTCGATCCGAGTATCGCTCTCAGGGATCCTTTCGTTCTTCCTTTCGAGGCTCCGATTCAAACTTTTTCCAACACCGTCCTCAACGTTCCCTGTCTTCCAGGTCCCAGCAGCACTTCGGAAACCAGGTTAGGCAAGGTGCCAGGTTTTCTTCAAAACCTTCCTTCCGTGGGGGGAGGGGTCGCCCCTTTAGACGTTCCCGCTAGGGTTTTACCTGATTCTGTGATAGGCGGCCATTTGTCCCATTTCTCGACCCAATGGGATATGTCTGTCTCCGACCTTTGGGTCAGGGACACTATAAAATTTGGCCTTAAACTTGAGTTTTTGTCTCCACCCCCTAACCATTATCTTCGTTGCCCTGTATCCCTAGACCCTATTAAGAGGGCTAGGGTTCAGCAGACCATCCAACATCTCCTGGCCATTAAGGCCATTGAACCTGTCCCTTCCCACCAAAGGGGCCGGGGGTTCTACTCCCGTTTGTTCCTGGTCCCCAAGTCATCGGGTAGCTGGAGGGCCATCCTTGATTTGAAGTACCTGAATCGGCATATCAAATATCGCCGTTTTAAAATGCAATCTCTCCACACCATTTTGCTCTGCATTCGGAAAGGGGACTTCATGTCTTCCATTGACTTAACGGAGGCCTACCTCCATGTACCTATCTTTCCATCCCACCGAAAATTTCTCCGCTTTTCTTATAATGGCCACCATTTTCAGTATACGGCCTTACCATTTGGCCTTTCCTCTGCCCCCAGGGTATTCACGAAACTCATGGCCGCCCTCATGGGCCATATCAGTTCTATCCCTATTCGTACCCTTTTTTATTTAGACGATATTCTCATACTTTCTAGAACCCAGCCCCAAGCCGCTAGGGACCTAGCCTCAGTCACGTCCATTTTGCAGCGGCATGGCTTTTCCATTAATTGGGCCAAGAGCCATCTTCTCCCCTCCACGACCCTCCAACACCTGGGGGCTGTTATTAATTCCGATTCCCTTCAAGTGGCTTTGTCACCGGAGCGCCAGACCAGTCTGGCTGACATGGCCTCCAAATTTCAGAGGCGGGGCTCCGCCTCTCTGCTGGGCCTTTCTAGTCTCCTAGGCAAGATGGTCTCTGCTTATGGCATCGTGCCGTGGTCTCGCCTCCACAGCAGGGACCTGCAGTGGCTTCTCCTACCCTACCAACGGAGACGGGCGAACACTTCGGCCTCGAGTATCCCTTTGTCCCCGGAAGTTCGAGACTCGCTGACCTGGTGGACGTCGTCAGCAATTGCCCAGGGCTCTTCGTTCGGAGAAGTTCCCAGGATAGTCATCACTACGGATGCCAGTCTTTCGGGCTGGGGGGCCCACCTGGACTCCCACATGGCGCAAGGCCGTTGGTCCCGGAAGGAGCGGACCATGAACATCAATGTTCTGGAATTGAGAGCCATCTACCTTGCCCTTCTCAACTTCGAGCCTCAGATTCTGGGTCGGGACGTCCTGGTCCTAACGGACAATGTCTCCGCCAAGGCCCATGTCAATCGACAGGGAGGCACTCGGTCCCGGCTCTTGATGCGGGAAGCTCTTCAATTGGGTCTCTGGGCCGAATCCCATCTTTCGTCCATTCGAGCCGAGCACATTTCGGGGAAGACCAATATCCAAGCGGATTCTCTCAGCCGCCACCTCGTCGATCAAGCCGAATGGAGTATCCATCCTCTCCTCTTTCGGGACCTGTGCATTCGCTTCGGCCTGCCCACGGTGGACTTGTTCGCCTCGAGCAACAACCATCAGCTTCCCCGCTTCTTCACTCGATTCCCCTCCCCAGGGGCGGAAGCGGTGGATGCCCTGAGGAACCCCTGGCCTCCCGGACAGCTTCTCTACGCCTTCCCTCCTCTTTCCCTTCTCTCCAGGGTCGTGAGAAAGTTGGTCATGGAACGGGCGGAGGTTCTGCTACTGGCACCTCACTGGCCTCGCCGTCCGTGGTTTGCCGAGTTGGTGTCTCTGTCCGTCTCCCCCCCGTGGAGGATTCCCGACGATCGGATCTCCCTTCACCAGGGTCCCCTCACCCATCCGGATCCGCAGTCCTTCCAGCTGACCGCATGGCGGCTGAGCGGCTCCTCCTAACCGAGGCTCGGGTTTCCCCTGGCCCTATTTCCATCATTCAGGCTGCTCACCGTCCTTCGACACTCCGGATTTATGACTCCACTTGGCGTTCCTTCTCTTCTTGGTGCCGCAGGAAGGGCATTTCTCCCGCTAACGTCACAGTCGCTCAACTGTTGGATTTTCTTCACCAGGGCTTCATCTCAGGATTGGCCCCTAATACTCTCCGTCGCCAGGTAGCCGCCCTGTCGTCAATACTCACCTGTTCCTCGTTGAAATCTCTCTCCAGTGATCCTCTCATAAGGTCCTTTCTTCGAGGAGCTACCAACCTGCGTCCACCTATGGTCCATAGGTTCCCCACATGGGACCTAAATAAGGTCCTTTCTGCCTTGACTGGTCCACCATTCGAGCCCCTACGGGACGTGAGCCTAAAATTTTTATCCTTTAAGGTTTCGTTCCTCGTTGCTATCACCTCGGCTCGAAGGATATCAGAACTTGCAGCTCTTTCCGTACGTTCCGATTTGTGTATCTTCCATTCGGACAGGGTGGTTCTTCGCCTGGACCCGGCGTTCGTACCCAAGGTCAATACCATTTTCCACAGATCTCAAGAGCTCATTCTCCCAAACTTCTGTCCTTCCCCTCGTCGACACCAGGAATTCGTGTGGCATAAATTAGACGTCCGGAGGGCCCTCAAGGTCTATGTGGCCCGCATGGCTTCATTCCGAAAGACAGAAGCCCTCTTTCTTTCCTTTCAACCGTCTACCATGGGTTCCCGTGCCTCATCGGTGACCATAGGAAGGTGGATCAGGGCCACCATAGCGTCAGCCTACGAAGCTCATTCGCTCCCTGTCCCTCGTAACATCACCGCGCATTCCACCAGGAGCGCCTCCACCTCCGCCGCCTGGTCGACGCAGGCTCCACTGGAGGAGGTCTGTCGGGCGGCCACATGGTCCTCGGTGTCTCCATTCATAAGGCATTACCGGCTCGACTCTTATGCTTCAGCTGACGCAGCGTTTGGCAGACGGGTCCTGCAGCAGGTCCGGCCTCACCCTCCCTAGGAGACATCTAGCTTTGGTATGTCCCAGGCATGACTGCCGTGGGCGTCTCATAGGAGAAAGGGCGTTGGTCTTACCTGATACGCCTCTTCTCTAGAGGACGCCCACGGCAGTCAGCCCCACCCTTTCCGGCCGGCCCTGGTTCTGGGGGTGGGTGGCTTTTAATGTCTCTGCTTTATTTCTACAGACACCTTCAGTCTACTGCAACCTCGCCTCAAAACTGGATAACGAAGGAAGGGGCGTTGTTAAAGTTCAGTAGACTCGGTCCTATTGGCTGGCAGTCGTGTCACTACCCAGGCATGACTGCCGTGGGCGTCCTCTAGAGAAGAGGCGTATCAGGTAAGACCAACGCCCTTTTTCTGCAGTCAAGATTCTAATCGAGACAAGTCAAGTCTGGAAGTCATTTCTTTCTGACATTACCTTTTTTTCATTTTACTCTCTAGCATTATTTTCCCCATCTCTTCAAGGAACAGGATACTGGGAAAGAAGCTGAAGTTTGCCTTTGAAATAAGGCCAAAAGCCAATCAACATTAAGTCAGCCTATAATTCTACAATTGTTGGTTGTATTGCCCTGCTTTAGTGGAAGAATGATTGACTAATTGATTATATGCCATCAAGTCAGGATAGATTCTTAATGACCACATAGTTAACTTTAAAACTAAATACACATTTATTTGTAATTGATTTGATGGAAGAAATGGAAAGTTTTGCTTAACTTTTCTAGTGAAGTCAACTGAATCTCAACGTACATAAATTAGGTCAGAGTCTGATTTTTAAAAAAATAATTAGAAATATTGCTGTATTTAATATTTACCCATTCATTCATTCAAAGTTTATTCTGAGCTTTAAAGTGTTGAACTGAGTTAAACTAATTATTAGGGAATGTAGCCAAAGGATATGTCAATTGCCATGGAAAATAAGAATTTATCTGTATCCTTATCTGTTCTTATATATATCCTTACCTGTATCTATATCTGTATCTATGTATTTTTTTCTCTTGCACAGAAAAAGTAAATAATATTTAGTATCTATTTACTAATTTAGCAACTATTTTATTTCAGTTCAATTCATTTTATTACTATATAGAAATTATATATTGAAAAAATACATAGAAATTGTACTGAAAATTAAACTCTTCTACAATGTTGATTGTTGGTAGACTGGATTTTTGAATGAACTGGTAATTTATTGTGCTTTTTCTCTCTTCTTTCTACACCTTCATTCAATCATCAATTAGCATGGAGAATACATAGGCTGTCAAATAACAATATAACTAAAATAGACTTTAGTCTATTTTATTCTGAAATGAAATTCAAGTTGTTCCTTATTCAGAAATACAGAAGCAAATATAAATTTGGGAGAAGTGTGAGTGAAGAAAATAGATAGTTGTGTGTTTCACAACAGAAGGAATAAAGAAGGGCTTCAGTATAAAATTAGTTAGCAAATAATTTGCAAAACTGTTGAATCCCAAGAGAAATAGATAACTTGTTATCCTATTGAAGTTTGGATCAAATCAGCAGAGCAATGTCAAGAAATGATAAAAACTGTAATTCAAAATATCAGGAAGACATAGCATTGATTAGAGATTATTGCATGCCCCTTATTTGCTTCAGTAGTCTCTCCTCTCTCCACTTCCAACACTAAGAGAAAGTAATGTATTTGCAGTAGAAATTCAGAATCTGGATGGAGGATAGTAGGCTGAAGAGAAGTTGGTTTTGGGTTTGTGGTCTAACAACTCCTGAACAGTACCATTTTTACTCTAATAGAGTTGAACTCTACTCTTTAGAAGTGATCTGAATCTAAGGGCCTATCTAAATATTTCTGATCAATGAATGGGTGGCAACTGTGGCTAGGAGGATTTTTGCACCAGACTTTTGATCTATTCATCGACAGTAACCTTGGATGACCATGCTCTCAGTCTTTGATGTTCTAGTCATCCTTCATCTGGCTTATTATAACATGTTCTACGTGGGGCTGCCCTTGAAGCAACATCTATAGTAAATCTGGGTGATCATGCTGCTTTGCACTTAATATTGGTTTGCTTTTAGGTATGTTTCAAGGTGCTGGCTGTCACCTATGTAATACTACATGGCCCCAGTTCTAGTAATATTTCATTTTGTGTAAGTTCACTATATAAGTGGTTCTTTTAATTCAGCAGTTATTTAGAGTGAATATACTTGTGGATATATTCTACATACTGTCTGTGATGCATTCTTTTCTTCCTGTTCCCTATCCGATTCTTCGCTTGTTTCTGAGCAGGAATCAAATGCATCATTATAATATTCTTCTGCAGTAAAAGGATCCTCTGGGATCTCTGCAATAAAAGCAGACTTAATTTGTGAATGACAATAAATTTTAACACAATTTACAACTAAAACAGGGACAGACAATTCATTGTTAAGTGAGAAATCATGTAATTGTGACTTGCAACCTTCCATGCTGGCTTCTCCATTGACTCCTTGATGGACTCCTGAGTGGAAAAATTCCAGTTGGTGATCATATAACTATGAGGTGTTCTCTGCTGAAAGTGTAAGAGCCAGTCATAAATTACTTTTTTCAGTAGCATCATAACTTTGAACAGTTGTTAAATAAATAGTCATATGTCAAGGATTTGACTTTTGAATAAAGGTGTAGGATTTTGTGTAGTTCTTTACAAACGATTGTAGTCAATTATAGCTTTAGCAGAAAGCATTTCAGCTCCCAAGTCAGGGTATTAATTTCTCCCTATTCTCTCTATTCATTGTTCCCAATTTCCATAAAAACATGTTCTTGAGGGTAGCATTTAGCATGAGAAGCTGTAGAGGTAAACAGAAATCAGCTACTCCAGGTTACATGACTATAAATGCTTAAAGCTTAATTCAGCTCCAAATGTCTACTACATTCAATTTTCAAAAACTGACAAAGGAATTCAAAATACACATGCAAAATGTATCATATTTACCTGGTAGAAATATATCCTTGATCTTAACACGAATCCCTTCACAAAGGAAGACAAAATAGAAAATGTTGACGGGGCACTAGAGGAACTTGTGTCTGGGCAAATTTAAAAGGTTTTTCCCATTTTGAAGGTAAATTATTAGGGCTAAATAAATCTTCTCTTTTAAATACAATATAATGTATTTATATTAATATATTAAATATAATATATTGGCAAATGAATATAATTTATATAATTTATGAATATAATTTATCTACATAATTGTAAATTTTTAGTGATCATGATCAGGCAACATGGCTGAAAATGTTTGTTTCTGATAGTTGCCATGCAACAAATTATTTGCTTGAAATTATTTGCTTTTCTGAAAATAGTTAATGAAAAATGTATCCTATAGCTCTTGCAGTCATTCTTTATTCTTGGGCATATTTCTGCATTTAATAAAAACTGACACATACAATATACAACCGAGAGCAACAGTGTACTACTCAGTTTAGCCAAGTATTTCATTTTCATGAACCATGATTATTGGACACATCCTTATTTAAGGCATACAAGGTAAAATGAGAAAATTATCATGTTGAAGGAAAAACATTGCATTAGTACTAGACCTCTAGCATACTTGTGTTGCTGCTGAGAACTCATGGTTGCAGATGTCTGCTGTAAACTGAAGTTCATTTCCTACATATCTCTTCCTTTGTTTTGACCTAGCAACAATTGTGTCGAAGCGTGAATCAACTTCATTCCCCCCTCCCCCGGGGAAACTAATTAATTAGAGGTGACTGGATCTTATCTTCCATGGTGTATACTCTCAAAGAAAGAAAACCCAAAGTATATATTCTAAGAAATATTTTATTATAAAAGTACAAAACTAGCTAACTACATCGTTACCGGCAGTCTTATCACACAGACGGACAAAGAAAGAAGGAAAGAAAGAATGTAGACATGCACAGTAGCTCAGTGTCTCACAAGACCAGTCTTATCTCAGCTACAGATAAGTCCCTTGGCCAGGCTACCGTAAGTCTTAGAATGGGAGCTCAGCTGGCAAACAAAAAACGCAGTGACAACCCCTTCTTTGTCAGTTGAGCGAACATCAGGTACTGCCATCAATTAAGGCACATCTTCTTATGCAGATACTCATACTGAGCTGCTGGAAGTGGTTTGTTGAGCATGTCTGCAATCTGATCATGTGTAGGCACATACTGCAATTTTACAAAACCTTGTTTCATTAATTGTTTTATATTTTTGTAACGGATGTCAATGTGTCTGGACCTAGAACCCGTGAAACGTGATTCAGAAATATAAACCACAGATTCATTGTCTTCCATCACGGTGATTGGTCAACTCGGGTGTGTCCAGATATCTGTGACCAAAGCATCAAACCATGTTAGAGAATTACAAGCATCTGAAACACAAGCATACTCAGCCTCAGTAGATGAACAAGAAACAAAATTCTGTTTTTGCACATGCCGGTAAACAGGACATCCATTTAAGAACATCATATAACCTGAAGTACTTTTACGTGATTTCTTATCACTCGCCCAATCAGAATCTGCATAATAACATAATTCTGCATAATCAGTATGTGTCAGTTCTAACAATAACTTCATATGTTTAGTGTGTTTTAGGTATTTCAATAATTTCTTAACACATGTCCAATAAAACTGTTTTGCCTTACCTATGTGTCGAGACAAGAGATTAACACTAAGTGCAATGTCGGGTCTAGTCCAACTACTAATATACAACAGTGACCCAATAACTGAACGATAGAGTGTTTGATCCTCAAACTCAGGACTTGCTTCTTGAGTCAAGTTGTGAAAATCTGTTTGCATGGGTGTCTTTGTTGTGTTAGCATCTTTCATGTTGCAATGATGCAAAACTTGTCAGTTTTATTTTCTTGTGAAAGACTAAACCCCTTCTGTGTTTTTTCAATCTGAACACATAAATAAGTGCTAATATGACCCAATGATTTCAATGTGAAGTATCTCTGCAAAGCTTTGGCAAAAATTTCACTCATTTGCTTATTTGGACCAATATAACAATATCATCAACATAAACAAGAACTATCTCATATGCATTGTTAGATCTTTTTGTGAACACGCACTCATCAGTTTCGGACTTAATAAAGCCCATTGAATTTAGTTTGTCAGTAAGACATAAATACCCATTAAACCAGATTGTTTCAGACCATAAAGACTTTTGTTTAGAAACCAGGTATCCCCTTCTTGCTGTCGGAATCCTGGAGGACTTCTCACGTAGATCTCTTCGTCTAGGTCTGCATGTAGGTAAGCCGTGTCAACATCAAACAGGAAAACTTCTAAACCAAGGATAGTTGCAGTTGCTAAAGCAATTTTTACACTCTCAGTTCTGACTGTCGGTGAGTAAGTATTTGTGTAGTCCTCAGGATAACGTTGAGCGAAACCCTGAGCTAAAGTCTGGCTTTGTACAATGACTCACCATTTGGTTTCTTTTTGATTCTGTAGACCCATCGAGTGCCAATGACCTTTTTGTTTGCTGGAGGTTTTGCAGGTGTAAACACTTTTAAGTTTCTTTAGACTGTCCATTTCAACCTGTATTGCTTCATACCATTTGTCTTGCTCTGAATCAGGGAACTGCTTGATTTGTGTGAAATTACCAGGTGGAAGTGTAACATTGCAAATCAAAGGCAAGGGTGCTTTTGTCAGTTGCCAAGAATATCGTTGTGGAGGGATTCCTTTTGTGGCCCTCTTGGAACATCTCGGAACAACTGTCCAGTCTTCTTCTACTTTGTCCTCGTCCTCACTTTCGTCGCTAGCGTAAGCATCTGCAGCTTGTGAAAACGGAACATCGGGTTGAGAAGAATCAGTGGAATCTTGATCATCAATCTGCATGGCATCAGCAGTATTATCTCTGGGAAAATAAACTCCAGGATCATTGGAATGAATCCTGGACCAGTCAATATCTTCTTCAAAATTAGCAGATTGGGAAATCACAATTACATGTTTAGAGTCAATAAATCTGCTCCATTTTGAGTTATCATCAATACCCATAAATCTCAGTCTTTTTGCTGCTGGACTTCCTTTTCTTCTTTGAGCTAAGGGAATGTTCACCATAGCATATGAACCAAAAATATGGATGTTTTTAAGATCGGGCTTATAGCCATACAACATGAAGAAAGGAGTCTGATTTGTTACACTGCTCCAAGTACGGTTGACAATGTAATTTGCATACTTGATAGCTTCACCCCAGTATATCTTACCAAGGTTGGCGTCTTCTAGGAGACAACGCATCATGGTTTGCAGTACCCCTTGTCTTCGTTCTACGACTCCATTATGAGCCGGTGTGTAAGGGGCCGAAGTCTGATGAATAATTCCATTCTTACGTATCCAATCCTGGAAACGCTGAGACATGAACTCGGCACCACGATCACTCTGGATTCTGGCAATGCGAACTTGGTGTTGGGTAGAAACAAGGGTTGCAAAGTCTTTAAAGATCTGGAAAGTCTCTGATTTTTCTTTCATAGGATATACATATCCATATCTAGAGTAATTATCAACAATTGTTAAAAAATATTTTCTACCACCAAATGATGGCGGGAAAGGACCAACTATGTCAATGTGAACCAAATCAAAAATGCGTGTTGACAGGCGTGTAAGCGTGTTTGGGAATGGCTGCTGCTTTGGATTTGGCCTTTTTGCAGACAGCACAATTCAAAAACACCTTACACCCCTTTAGATCCAAACCTTTTGCAAACTCCGGCATCTTCCTAAGAACATGGAAACTGGCATGCCCCAATCTTCTATGCCATTTATGGATACACCTGGAATGCAAAGGTTTACCTGTTAGTGAATTCTCAACATTGGCATTTTTATCTGGAACCTCAGGCTTGCTCTGAGCAACCTGTTTACCAATTCTATTTTTGTTGGCTTTAGGAGCCTTAGGAATAGCAACAGGATCTCTCTCTGGAGCATCTCTTTCTGGGCCTGTGCTTTCCCTTTTTGGAGTTTGTATACTTGCCTGTATTTGTGTTTTAGGCTTTGGCTTTAAGTAATAAACACCACCAATTAATATGGTTCCAGCAACAATATCTCCATCTTTAACTATGTAACTTGCATTTTCAAGGTGGTGAACCTGGAATTTTAACATTCTAGACAAGTGACTCTGACTAAGCAAATTACTGGTTGCTGTTGGTATGTACTAAACATCAGGAATGAATGCATCGAGCTCTTCAACATAAACAGTTCCTTTTCCTTTGACCTGACAAGGATGATTTGAAAAAGAATAAAGTTCACGCAGCTCTGGTTCAGGCTCTTGCATTTCTGTGAAAAGTTCCTTTCTGTAGGTAACATGCAATGATGCACCACTGTCCAAAGTCCACAGGAGTCGTCTGTCGTACTCTGGTTGAGATTGTGGATCATTGGTTAAAGCCAATGTGGCGAGTGGAGTTTGTGGAACACGCCGGGGACCATGACGACCTTGTCTTCCGCCTCTGCCTCTGCCTCTGGAGTCTGTTCCCCTGGGCTGGTATGTGATGGGAGCTGAAACTCGTTGGGGACAATCCCGGGTGGCATGTCCCACACGATTGTAGGTGTAGCATCTTGACTTCCTTGGAGCGTAGGTCCTTCCTCGGAAGGGGCGCCTAGCTGGAGCTCTTGATGCGGGTGGTCCTCTCAAATATGGCGTGGCCAACATGAATGCTTCTTCTTCAATTACAAGTCTACAGACATTGTCCACTGTGCGTTGAGCAATTGGGACTTGGTTAATTTTTGTAACAGCATCTTTCCATTCATAATTCAAAGAGTTAATAATGATGCTGATCATTTGAATATCTTCAATGTTATGGCCTCTTTCTCTCAATTCTGTTCTCAGACCTTTCAGTTTGGTCAAATGTCGTCCAATTTGTTCACCGGGTTTCAATCTCGAACCGTGGAGTTCAGACATGAGTAAACATGAAGATTCAATTGAGATAGGCCTGTAGCAATTTTCCAATTCAGCCCAAATTTGTCGGGCTATTGTATTTGGTGGAAAAGTGACCTGCAATTCAGTATCCATGGACATCAATTATTTATTTATTTGTTTGTTTGTTTGTTTCAATTTCTATACCACCCTTCTCCAAATAGGACTCAGGGCGGTGAACAGCCAAAGTAAAAAACAGAACATACAAAATTTAAAAACAGTTTAAAATAATTACATATTTTGGCCGTAAATTAAAACAATCCAATTTAAAATCAATTTAAAATTTAACTCAAGCCAGCCCAGCTAGTTGAAATAAATAGGTCTTCAGGGCCCGACGAAAAATCCGGAGGTCTGTTATTGTACGTATCTCTGGGGGGAGGTTGTTCCAGAGGGTGGGCGCCGCCACAGAGAAGGCTCTGCCCCGGGGGTCGTCAGCCGACATTGTCTGGCGGACGGCACCCTGAGGAGGCCCACTCTGTGCGAGCGTACTGGCCAGTGGGAGGCTATTGGTGGCAGAAGGCGGTCTCTTAAATATCCCGGCCCTAAGCCATGGAGCGCTTTAAAGGTGGTCACCAACACCTTGAAGCGCACCCGGAAGACCACTGGGAGCCAGTGCAGCTCGCGCAGGAGAGGTGTCACATGGGAGCGCCTTGTCGCCCCCATAATCCCCTGCGCGGCTGCGTTCTGGACCAGCTGGAGCCTCCGGGTGCACCCCAGGGGGAGCCCCATGTAGAGAGCGTTGCAGTAGTCCAGGCGGGAAGTGACGAGTGCCTGAGTGACTGTGCGTAGGGAGTTCCGATCTAGAAAGGGGCGCAACTGGCGTATCAGGCGAACCTGATAAAAAGCCCCCCAAGCCACGGCCATCAAATGATCTTCTAAAGACAGCCGTGTGTCCAGGAGGACGCTCAAGTTACGAGCCCTCTCGGTGGGGGCGACTGATTCACCACCAATAGTCAGCGATGGCATCAGCTAGCTATATCGGGACGCCGGAAGCCACAGCCACTTGGTCTTGGAGGGGTTGAGTCGGAGCCTGTTTCTCCCCATCCAGGCCCGCACGGCCTCCAGGCAGTGGGACATCACTTCAAGGGCATCGTTGGGGTGGCCTGGGGTGGAGATGTACAGCTGGGTGTCATCAGCGTACTGATGGAACTCCACCCCGAAGCCACGGATGATCTCACCCAGCGGCTTTACATAAATGTTGAACAGAAGGGGCGAGAGGACCGACCCTTGTGGCACCCCACAAGCAAGGTGCCTCGGGGTCGACTCCTGCCCCCCTGTCAAAACAGATTGCGACTGGTCAGAGAGGTAGGAGGAGAACCACCGCAAAATGGTGCCCCCCACTCCCAACCCTGCCAACCGGTGCAACATGATACCATGGTCAATGGTATCAAAAGCCGCTGAGAGGTCTAACAGGACCAGGATAGAGGAGCAACCCCTATCCCGAGCCATCCAGAGATCATTCACCAACACGACCAATGCCATTTCCGTGCTGTGCCCAGGCCGGAAGCTGGACTGGAGCGGGTCTAGATAGACAGCTTCATCCAGGTACCAGGGAAGCTGTTGTGCCACCACACTCTCAACAACCTTCGTAACAAAGCGAAGGTTGGAGACTGGACGGTAGTTAGCCAAAACAGCTGGATCCAGAGAGGGCTTCTTGAGGAGGGGCCTCACAACCGCTTCTTTCAAAGTGGCCGGCAGGACCCCCTCACTCAAAGAAGCGTTAACAATCTTCTGGAGCCAGCCTCGTGTCACCTCCCAGGAAGCCAGTACCAACCAGGAGGGACACGGGTCCAATAAACATGTGGTCATGTTCAGCCGTCCCAGGACCCTGTCCATGTCCTCGGGAGCCACAAGATCAAACTCCCCCCAGATAACACTCTCAAGACCTGCCTCAGTCATCCCATCTGGACATACCCAGTCAGTGGCCAGCCCTTCCCGAATCTGAGCGATTTTGTCATACAGATACTGCACAAAATCCTCAGCTTGGCCCTGCAAGGGGTCATCCCGCACGTCCAGATGGAGGAGGGAGCAGGTCACCCTAAACAGGGTGGCCGGGCGATTATCTGATGACATGATAAGAGCGGCAAAATAGCTAATTTTTGCCGCTTTTATCGCCACTAGGTAGGTCTTAATATGAGACCTCACCAGTGTTCGGTCAGATTCGGAGCGGCTGGTCTTCCAACTACTCTCCAGGCGTCTTTTCCGGCGCTTCATCTCCCTAAGCTCCTCGGAGAATCAAGGAGCTAGGTGAGTTCAGTGCCGGGTCAGAGGCCGCAAAGGCACAACACGGTCCAAGGACCCGGCAGCCGCACTATCCCAGGCGGCCACCAGGTCTTCAGCCAAGTCATGAGCCAGAATCTCAGGAAATGGCCCAAGCTCCATCTGGAACCTATCAGGATCCATCAGGCGCCTGGGGTGGAACCACCTGGTCGGTCCTGCCTCCCTGCGGCGGGGTGCAGCGGTTAGAAAGTCCAGTCGAAGGAGCGAGTGGTCAGACCATGACAAGGGTTCGATTGCTATATCCCCTATATCAAGGCCACTCAACCACTGGCCAGAGACAAAAACTGAGTCCAGAGTGTGTCCCCCTGTGTAAGTGGGGTCATGAATTAACTGAGTAAGGTCCATGGCCGTCATGGAAGCCATGAACTCTCGAGCCACTTCAGACGTTTCACCGATAGATGGCAGGTTCAAATCCCCCATGATGACAAGTCTGGGGGTGTCCACCGCCACCTTGGCTATAACGTTAAGCAGCTCGGGCAGGGCCGTTGCCACGTGGCAGGAAGCCAGGTATGTGACCAACAAGCCCATCTGTACTCCACGACCCCACTTCACAAAGAGGGACTCACATCCAGCTATCTGTGGAACAGTGGTCTCCCTTGGATCCAGACCTTCCTTTATAATAACCGCCACCACCACCCCGCCCCTGCCCTGAGCCCTCGGCTGATGAAATGCGCGGAAGCCTGGTGGGCATATATCCACGAGGGGGACTCCCCCCTCCTGGCCCAACCAGGTCTCTGTAATGCCCGCCAGGTCCGCCTCCCCCTCCTGAATAAGATCGTAAATGAGGAGGGCTTTATTAACAACGGACCTGGCGTTGCATAACATCAGCCGAAGGCTCTGGCCCTGAGAATCTGGACAACCTGGGGAACGAGGAAAGCATTGGGGACCGGAGTGTGCAATCGCTCTAAGATAGCGAGTGCGCATTCCCCGAACATGATGTGGTTCCCAGCTTCCGCCATATCTGCCCCTCCCACTCACTATATTGATGGAACAGCCCTCTTTAAATCAAACTCCAACCCCCTCCCCGACCTCCGGTTCTACGTCCCTAGTGTCGTAGCCCTTCGCTGAGGCTGGTCTTGAACCCGGTGGGCAAGCAGTTAAAAGAAGTATTGAAAACATATGTCCCATGGTAAAATGGCTGACACTATCTTACTCTAACATAAATCAGTGCCTTTAAAAAGACGCTAAGTTCACATATTTCCTTTTCTAATCACTTTCAGAAATTGCTTGTTAGCAATTAGAAACCATTCTACTGACAGGTTTTGCAGCACTGGATGAATTTTCTTTAATCCTTAACGAAATAAATTTTAGGTACAAGTTCAAGAAAAAAACAGCAATAAACAGCAAAAGAGTGATTTGATTATATAAAGATACAAATAAACTAAGGATCCAGATAATAATAGTTTGGAATTAATTATAAAGACTCCTTCCTGCGTTTTGTTTTGATATTTTTGAACAAAAATATAATTAAGAATGTGAAAATTAGAGGCTACAAAAGATTACAATTAAAGAACACATAAGCCTGACTTACAGTTACAGAATGAAGTCAATATATGAACGGGACATACTGAAAACTGGATTCAGAAATTAATATTAATAGTGTTGAGAGAGAGAGGTTTGCATCATTGGCAAAACTGTATCTAAAAGATGTAATTGAACAGTTTTACCTGAGAAGATTAAGACTGAGTTTAAAGTGGATTTACAAATGACAGACTACAATAATGAAAATGCATTGAATATGCATAAGAAACCAGCTGATGCCTTAATAATTAAAAAGGATGTACAAAAACAAACTGAAAGAGTGACCTGGATAATTTTCCTATATTGGATTTGCAAAAAAAGCTTATTAAAGCTTTGAAGAATTTTTGAGAAGGGATAAAGGAAAAAATGAAAAGAAATCAAATTCGATGACATTATTGGAACAGGTCAAGTTAAAATAAGATACATTGTAATTTTTGATAATGCTTAATGAACTTTCTGCTGACACCAGAGCTAAAAGCATTATGCTTTATATATTAATCTCCATATAAAAGAGGAGATAGTCTGAAGGGATCTGAGATAATTGGCTGTAAATTAAAAGGAGGTAAAGTAGTATAAAATGTTTATACTTGTGATTAAATTTGGAAGTCACTCTTTCATATATTTCTTTTCTCTTTCTTCACTATATCCTTTCTTTTTCTTTTTCTTCTTTTTTCATCTCCTTTGCACTTTTCATTCTTTCTTTCTATTTTTCTTTTTTAATTTTTATTAGATTTTATTATTGTAATTAAAATATCATCATCATCATTTCTCTCATTCACAAAAATTAAGTAGATATGTATAAAGCATAGTATGAATATTGACTTTTAGACATTTTTAATAACTGTAGCATTTTGCTACAAATGAAACTGCAGAAAACAACAATATGCAAAATGCCCAAATTTGTACTTGGGAAATATCAACTACTTTGTTTAGATCTGAACTTCTTTTATGACTACTACAGTACTTTTTAATGAGGTAAATGGTGTCTCCTTTCCTAGAGTTCTTATTGCATGAATGTAGTATTCCAACTTTTAAATGCTTTTATGAATATTGAAAAAGTTTATTTTTAACACAATAAAATAAGGTGAGCACATAAGAAAGGAAAATTTTGCTCAAAATTTATAATTTTATAATGAACAAAAATGTAATGATTTTTTTCCCCTTACCATATACCAATTTTATTTTGGAAACAAAGATTTTAGAAATATTGTCAGTGAAAATGAATTATGTACCCTTTCTCACACAAACATGTACAAATTATCTATAAATTATTTAATGTCTCTAAAATTTATCTAATTAATCTTCATTTAGTATTCATGACAGATGAACTTAATTTTCTCTAGTTAAATGTTTCAGATCTAGTTTCAAATCTAGTTCAGTATTTAAAAATTAGAAGTTTTGATGATAATTAATCTTCAATTAGTATTCATGAGAGATAAACTCAATTTTCTCTAGTTAAATGTTTAGATTTGAATCTAGCTTCATATAGTTCAGTATTTAAAAATTAGAAGTTTTGGTGATGATTGTGCAAAAATGCTTATTTTTTTCTAGATGTTCTCTATGGCAAAATATATTGCCACTGTTATTAGATATAGACTGGATAAACTAATAAAATATTTTCTGTTTGAATCAGAGGACAAATCAATAGTCCTCTTAGCTGGGTAGGAATGGGCTGGTACTGAAATATAAATAACACAAAGTATACAATACGTCCCAATATTAAGAGACAAAAAAAAAATCTGACTAAAGTGCAATAGCCTATACCAGTGATGGGTAACCTTTTTGCCGTCACCTGCCAAAAGCGGGGAGAGAGCAAGGGGGTCACGTGTGTGCACACCCACACCCATAATGCAATGCCCCCATGTGCCCTGCCCCCCCACAAATGCCTGCATGCCCATGTTCCCCCCATCTGCCCGCATGCACACGTGACCTCCCTGAATTCCCCCTGCCCCCCACGCATGTGCACATACCCCTGTGCTCTCCCCACGCATGTGCGTGCAACCCCCTGTGGTGCATTTTGGGCCTAGTAGGCCTCCCTGAAGCCTCCTGACACCAAAAATGGGCTGCAGGGAGGAGTGCCACATCCCCCCATGGCCCGTTTTGGCGTGGAGGCATGCTGCTCCCCCCATGCTCCCCCTGCCCCCCAGGCATGTGAGCATGTCCCCCCCTGCCCCCACGACCTCCCACACATGCACATGCATCTCCTGCATGCGCTCCGCCCCTGTGCCAGAGACCCAAAAATCAGCTGGCCAGCAGGAGACGCATGCACATTTCCTGTGGAGCTAAACTGGGCAATGGCTTGGTTGCTTGCAGAGAAGACTCCGCGTGCCACCTGTGGCACATGTGGCATAGATTCGCCATCATGGGCCTATACTGTGACAGTAGTGTTGGACTATTGCTTTGTGTATAGTTTATATGGAACTGTTTTGAAAAATACTGCTTCAAAAAAATGTTATTTCAGAAAAATGTCACTAGACTGAACTACTAAAGTTTAAGTAGAAACTTATATTTCCATTTTTTTAAAATTTTTGGTTTATATGCCGCCCTTTTCCGGAGACTCAGGGCGGCTTACAATGCGCTAAGCAATAGCCTTCATCCTTTTGTATATTTATACAAAGTCAGCTTATTGCCCCCACAACTGGGTCCTCAATTTAGCTACCTTAGAAAGGATGGAAAGCTGAGTCAACCTTGAGCCTGGCGAGATTCGAACCTGCAGTAATTGCAGGCATTGATCTCTTTCAGAAGATAAGCATAATCAGTTGGCAAAATGTTTTAAAGAATGTATGGCAATATGGTAAGAAACACAGTACTTTCAAAAGCATTTTAGTTTTTCTTTTTTTAACCAAAGATAAAACCTTAAAGCCATTCTTTGATGGGCTGCATTAGCTGACTAAATGCCTTTAAATATTGAGAATATTGAGGTCTGTGCATGAAGTGGATACATAGGTTGTAGAAGAATTTTTAAAAATGCAGTTTGATTTGTGTGGCATTAAAACCTATTGATGGTTTGATTTTGAAAAAATAAAATTTTCTAGAATTTCTCTAGAGGCACAATGTTATGCTTGTATATTCAGAAGTAGCTAAAGTGTGCTTATTAGGGTTTATTCCCAGGCAGTCAGGCAATAATTCTCATAATCTAGATTTATATTTAAAACAAACCCATTGGCAAAATAGTTAATACAGGATATTAATTAAATTTAATTTCAACCTTTGATTAATGTAAATCATATGATTAAATTATAAATAGATTATATCTAATCTATATAATTACATTCTCAATTACTGACTTCTCAATAAATTTGTCCAATGCTAAAATTAAAAATTAGATTAATAGAAAATAATATATGCAACTATTGCAATATAATTTGCAATTTTGGAAGTCTTATAAATTTGAAGGATTTACAGAAGTAATATACTACAATGTATTTATTAGTGTAGTAAATTTGGATTAGCATAATCAGTGAAATATATAACAATAATTAAACAAGAAAGTAAAATTATGGATTTAGAGAGCTTGGCGACTGACAAAGGTAAGAAATTAAAAGCTTGGAAAAAAATTGACCTGGCAGAACTCTAAAGAAGCAATTGCTTTTATTTCAAATTTTGACCTGCTACAAATCATGATGCTATATATAAGTCTTATAGGATGCTATTTCAGCAAACTTGGTGGAAAGGCAAATTATCTCCAATACGTAACACCCCTTCCCACCAAGACAGAGCATTATGGTGATCAACATAACAATTCAACATATATAGTCTTTTAGGTAGACAGGGCAGAGGTGTGTCCGTTCCGACCTATGAGGTTCTGTCTCAAGACCAGTAGCTACAATGCCCTGAACTAGGCGGAGTGACTGACGCAGCTTCAGATGTAGCTTGCGGCACCAGCAAAGGCTTGGTCACTGGTACTTCCATCACAAGAGAAATTGAGTCAAAAGGCATCTGTGCATCACCACCGTCCCTTGTTGGTATCATTGTTTGTGGTGGCTGAGCTAGCGTATCCTTAGCCGGATTTGTCTCTGGTGTAGTCCATTCTGGCTGATGGGAGACAGAGGTTCCAAGGCAGCCATGCTGTTGGTCAATGTGGCGATGCCACAGCCTACCATCTTCGAGCACCACCCTGTATGAACACAGCCCAGTAACGTCCACTACCCGGGCAGGAATCCAAAAAGGGCCCCCAGCGTAGTTGTGGGTGTAGACAAGGTCGCCTGGTGAGAATGACTGGAGCTGGCTGGTTGAGTCTGCAGGGACCCCTGAGGAATAGTCCGGGTGGAGCCAGTCCAAGTCAGTCTGCAAGTAGCGACCCTTTAGGAGTTCGACCGGACTCCTATTGGTGGTAGAGCTTGGTGTAACATGTTGGACCAAGAGCTACTCCACTATTCGTGTTTGCCAATCCCCCGGGCCAATCCTTGCCAGTGCTTCCTTTGCTGATTGGACCATCAGCTCAGCCTGGTTGTTGTAGCAGGATGGAATGGTGCAATCAGGGGATGACAAATGCCATAACCCACCAGGAACAGCTCAAACTGACTTGATGTGAGCTGTGGCCCGTTATCCAAAATGAGGATGTCTGGCAGTCAGTGGGTCGTAAACAGCCTTTTAAGAGTCTTGATCATGGCATCCAAGGTGGTCAATGTCATGAGTACCACCTCAAGCCATTTTGAGTAGGCATCCACTACCACCATAAAAGTCTGCCCATGAAAGGGCCCTGCAAAATCAATATGCACCCCAACCAAGGTGTCTTGGGAGTTTCCCACTTGCATATTTGAACGGATGGTGGGGCTGGCCTTGACTCTTGGCAAGGCTGACAAGATACAACTCTATCAGTGATGGCCTTAAATTAAATTAGGCCACCAGACAGAACTGTGGCTAAGTGCCTTCATCTGCATGATGCCTGGATGGCCTACATGAAGAGCTTCCAAAACTGACCGCCGCAACCTCTGGGGTACCACCTCATGACTCCCCCAGAGTAAGCAATCCTGCTGAGCAGACAACTCATGTTGCTGGGTGTAGAAAGGCAGGAACTCTGTGCTGACTGGTGCCTTTGGCCACCCCCTCCATACCCAGTTGAGCACTTGGGCAATGACATAGTCTTTGGCAGAGTGTGCAGCAATCTCTGACGCTGTAATGGGACTGGACAGCAGGTCTTCAATTAATAAAACAGCTGATGCTTGAGCCAGATCCTCCACAACAGTTGGGAGTGGGCATTGGCTGAGGGTGTTGGCGTGGCTAAGTGTCTTACCTACCCAATTGGGGGGGGGGAACCAAAGGGAGATTCTCATTGTACTGTACCAAGATACTGTTTGAAGATAGCAGTTCCTTGACAGCGGAGAAAGCAGAAGCTTCTTTTCAGCCCCACAACCAAGACATCTTCTTGTCGAGCAAACCATGGAGAGGTTTTGCTACGGAAGCTTTCTTGTGTGGCAAGAAAATACTATAGAAGTTTAAAAGCTCCAAGAATGCCTGAAGTTCTTGGGTGTGAGAGCTTCCTGGATAGCTTGGACCTTTGCCTGTGTAAGGTGTAACCCAGAGGCTTCAATAAGGTAGCCGAGGAACTCTACCTGTGTAATGTAACCACAATCTTGCACTTTTCTTTTTTAACTGAGGCCACCTTCCTGGAAACGGGTGAGTACCACTCACAGATGGTCGAGGAGTTCCGCATTGTTGGCCGCTAATACTAGAACATCGAAATAAGGGACAAAACCTGGGATGCCTTGCAGGAGATGCTCCATTAGACTCTGAAAGGGTCCCAGAGCCATGCTCATCCCAAATTGCAGCCGGCAATGTCTAAAAACTCCTCAATGTTACAATTGTCTGAGCCTCCACTATGGCATTGTTAACTGATAGCTGTTGATAGGCTTCGACAAGGTCCAGTTTAGCGAAAACCTTACCCTCACCCAAAGAGTGCAGTAGATGTTGGATTACGGGCACCGGGTATGCATTTTCCTGTAGTGCTTTATTTAAGGTACATTTATAATCTCCGCAAATGCAGACAGAACTGTCCAGCTTCACAGGGGTCACAATTGGAGTCTCCTATTTTGCGTGGTCAACAGGTTTCATGATTCCTTGGATGATGAGTTTATCAAGTTGCTCATCGACCTTTGAATGCTAGGCAAATGGTACCCTTTGCAATTTCATTTGGATCGGAACAATCTGGGGGTCAAGGTTAAATGGGATGGGTGTGCCCGTATATCTGCCCAGGTTTCTGTCAAAGACATCTGCAAAATTAGAGGTTAATGCCTTGATATCAGAGTCACTGATGGAGTTAATGCCAATGATTCTCAGACCCAAAAAGGAAGACCAGTCCAATCCTAGGAGATTTGGTAGGGAGCCGTCCACCATGAGCAGTCCAGTGGGCCTGAAAAGTCCTTAAAAGATACTCAAAAAGTGCCATTGCCGAAGACAGGGATGCTGTTCCCTTGGTAGTCTCGGAGATGAATATGGTAGAAGTCCAACTGTCTTTTTGAGATTTTAGGCACCAATCCCCTTTGTTAAGGAATATGCGCAGAGTAACCTTTGAGTAGCAAGGGTGTGCACATGAGAAAACGGCTGAGAGTGATTGTGACTAAGCACTGTCAATACACAGACACACTGAGTTGTGATATTCTTTTACTTTTAGGAAAAAGTAAAGCAAAGTTCAATAAACAATCCAGGTCATACACAGATAAAGATAGTTAAATTGTCAATCCAGGGATATTCCAAGAACAAAGTCTTCTTATCAGTTGTTGTAGTCATATGCAGTAAAACAATCAGTAAAACAGTAGAAAACAACAAGTAGCAATGATCAAGCAATGATCATGCAGAGAGAACAGGCAGAGAGGAGCAGAGGTAGCAATAATAATGTAATAAGAGCAATAAGCCATGATTCAAGCTTCCTCTTAAATACAGAGCTAGCCAATCAGAATACAGTATGATGCAATACAGCATTACAGTCTTAAAACTATACATTACATTTTGACTGCAAACATGCATTGATGGTTCATATATATTGCCAACCGAACCAGTTAGGCAATAGCCATTCCCTAACACCCTTAATGTACCCCAAGAGATGATGGTTATTGACAACCCTGTATCCACCTGCATACAGCAAGGAGACCCCTCAATCAGGATGGTGACATGGACCTTCTTGCAGGAGGAGAGGCTAGCTTGACCGATGACTGTTTCTGCCTTACAGTTGCCTCTGGAGATGGTAAAACAATCCTCTCCATAACTATCTTGCCTTTTCTGCATTCTTTTAGGGCAATTTATTGGGCTTGCAGTGGTAGCTGTTGGTTGGTTTGCACAACAGACCCTGGCCAAATGTCCTTTCTTTTCACATCTTTGGCAGATGGCTTTCTTGAATTTACATGCCTTTCATGGGTGATTTCCACCACAACCAACACATGCTGGTTGCTTTTTTCCTGTGGCCACATTCCTCCCTTGGAGGATTTGAGGTGATGAACATCATTGTCCTCATCTACTGATTCACCGTGGCTAGTATCTTCGTGGTGCACAGTGACTGGTTTCCACGATGCTAGTGGGCTGTTTGATTTTTGAAATTCAACCATTGACTGATTGGACATTTTGGCTGCTTGTGCCTCATCAAGCGCCATCTGCAGGGTGAGGTCTGTTTTTGCAAAGAGACGCCGCTGTAGCTTGGTGTCCCTCACACCGCAGACCACTCTGTCCAAGAGAGCATCATCTAGGTCCCTGAACTCACAATACAGGGCTGCCTTCTGAAGGGTGGCAATGTACTTGTTGATAGATTCAATTTCAGCCTGATCCAATGTTGAAAAATGTGCCAACGTGCGATTCGCGAAGGTTTGGGTGCATAATAACTCTGTAGCTTGCTCTGCAGCACGTCCCATGGTGCAGCCTAAATGGCCAATGGAGCGAGGAGAGCCCTGGCTGTCTCAAAGATCTCAAAGAGGTTTAGGAAAAGTGCCCTCTACCTGTTGTCAGTGATCTCAGCAAAGTCATTTGCTTCAAAGAAGCAGTCAAAACGAGCAAGGTAGGAATCCCATGTCTCAGAGGCTAGGTTGTATGTAACTAAGAATAGTAATGCAGCAATTTTCCAGGCAGCAACTGTAAATCAGCTCCGGTAATTCAGCTCTGAGTGAATCAGCTCGCTGTAATCAGCTCTTTACAGCCTCTGTTCCATTATCCCACCCTCGTCGCCAGTGTTAAATTCTGGGTGAAGAATGGAGGTGAGGCCAGAGTTATCTCTAACAGCTCTTTATTTATTTCTGTTTGTAAGTCAACTTAAAAAACACCCTAGCTGACATAGTTCCTTTTATAGGGAACTAATCAGCCAACAACGAATCAGGAATGAGTATTTTCCCACTCCAACAGATAACCAGGATAAAACCTTCAACTAGCAATTATCTCCAGTACATAACAAACAAATATTAAATATTGGAATATAATATAGTTTTATGCTACAGTGCCTATCAAGGAAATGCATTTTTTAAACATGGAATTGCTTCTTGAAACAGAAAGGGCTTCTATAAAATTAAGATGTCATGATACTTGCTTTCAGTAGTATATTAAAAAGAAGACTGTAGATTCTAAATCAAAGATAAATAAGTTACAAGTCTTCTTCATACCTTAATATAAACCTGGTGCAAGAGAGATACTTAGAAATAACTAATTTGATTATTGAAGTTGATTATTAGAAGAAAATCTATCTTCATTCCACACAGAAATCTACTCAAAGCTATCACAGGCTCTCTTCATTTTAATATTATTAGGTGGATGAGTGAATGTGTGAGAGAACAATGAAATTACTGCTATGGTGTTAGACAATTAGAAATTAGAAATGTTTGTTGATATATTGAAAGGCACACAATGGATCTAGATCTACTTTCTGCCTATCTATGCTGGGAGTCTAAGGGAACCAAATACCATGGTTTTATTACCTCCATAAACCAAAAAATGTTCTAATTTCTTGAAGTCTGTTCCAATCAGCTTGCAATCACAGTATAAATTGTAAATGATATGCTGCTTAGGAAACTTTCATGTATATTACTTTCATGTAATTGAATAGGTTGATTGCCAAATGTAGACAATGTTGGCATCATATTATACCATATGTTGATTGAAAAATGTAGATGATCAATAAACAGCAAGAGAGTTGCACACAGTGGATTAGTAAGAAGTGATCAGGGTAAATTTTGCTTTGCCTACAATTTAAAAGTACAGTAGCAAACAGGAACTGTTTTTATTTCAAATTATTTATTTACTGAGACTCTATTCTGAATATTAGCTTCTATTGTTGTTTTTGCAGCTGTTGCTGCTGCTACAATTTTTGCCCAGGACTTTTAGGTAACCAAGTATTAATATTAATATATATGTAACATTATATAAATTAACATGTTCTGATTTTGACTGTTGGAAATCTGGTGACCTTAGGTGAGTCACATAAGTAGTAACCAAAATAATTGTCAGTGGATTGAATATTAATGTAGTTTATTTTATGTGGATGCACTCTGGGTCTTTTCAGTTCAACAATGCTATCTATCAGACCTAGGTCTAAGCCTTCTCTGTTATGGGACAGGTCTTCTAGAACAGGGCTGTCAAACTCCCGACTTACGGGCCAGATGCATCACATGCTGGCCACACCCACACCTGGTTTAGTGAAGGGGAAAAAAGTCCCTAAATGTCATGTGACAACGCCATGACGACTTGAGTTTGACAGAATAGTTCTAGAATATCATTCCCCCAGAGATACATATGGCTCCCACTCTAATAGCATAGGGAACTAAGGTGGACATTCAGTCACTATGGGTTGTTTTGGTGATGTTTTTTCCCCCCATACACGTATGATGCCCAGATTCACCTGGAGTCTCTACATTTAAATAAATAAATAAATAAATAAATAAATAAATAAATAAATAAATAAATAAATAAATATTTTAAGCAGGATCCCAGGCATGTATTCTCAGTTATAGAACGACGATTTAATGAAGCAAATCTTTAACTTAAATCTATTATCATTATTGAGAAACCACATTTATTTATTTAAGTTTTTCCATTGTATTTGGAACCAATGACACTTGGTAAAGGTAATTTACTTAGCACATCTAATGATTAACTGCTATGGCATAAGCTCTATTTTTATTCAATATGTATATATGTATATATATGTTTTCTCAGGTTTTCGCAGGTGTTTGTATGTGGGTCTTTGGTTATTCGGGTCTTCTCCCACGTAAAATTGGAAGTGTCTTGGCGACGTTTCGACGAAGTCTCATTCGTCATATTCAGGCTGGTGTTCTTGGCTTCATGCTTCCAGCTCCTGGAAGCACGAAGCCGAGAACACCAGCCTGAAGATGACGAATGAGACTTCGTCGAAACGTCGCCAAGACACTTCCAATTTTACGTGGGAGAAGACCCGAATAACCAAAGTCCTACATGTATGTATGTATGTATGTGTATGTATATGTATATGTATATGTATATATATAAAATCAGTAAAATGACTTTAAATTCATCAATTGACTATATGCACATTTTAATTCAAATATAAATACAGAAATGGACTATTTGTATTTCTTTGCACAGATTTATAGTGCTATTTTGAATATTCCTCTCATGTTTACTGTGGTTTTTCAACTGCGAAACAGATACAACTAAAAAAACAACCCTAAGCAAAATGAAAGAGTATATAGTTTTACATTCGCAAAGACCATATTGTCAATGACAAGATTCTTTTTGTTGAATTTTTTTTCAAAGTTATTTTAAGGAGTTAAATTGTTACAGATTTTTATTTTAATTTACTCTTTAAAAAAATTACTTTTAGAGTGTAAGAGTGGTGATACACTTGCCCTCCTTATTTAATATCTACTGAAATATACCGATAGGTGTAATATGACCATTCTAAAATTCAACCTCTTAATATCAGGGGAATGGTATAGTAATATTTAATGGATTTTTTAAAGTACTCAATGAATATGCAAGAAAGTGAATAAAACCATGTTAAATCTTTCTTCCAAGTTAAATCTTGCTCAAGGATAGTTGTGAGTGTATAGAGCAGTCGCTTTCATATTTGTTCTCACAGGGACAACTAGTTGCTGAGTTTTGCTCTTTCCTCTTGGAAGTTCATTGAATATTTTAAAAGAATGTCTAAATAGTATTTAATCTGCCTTATAAGAACAACTGCTAGCTGGGATAGGATTTATTGTAAACTCTCTTAAGGAAGGAACCAAAGCCTTGCTCACGAGGGAGAAAAAGGTTATATGGGCACAAATTGGATATGATGAGTAAAAACCTTAAGTTTACTAAGGATCTTTTCGCCTGCCCCATAATGCCAATATTAATGTATTTTAATCTATCTGAAGGTTTGAATGGCCATAGAAAACTCCCCCTTATTTCTTGATTTTACTCTCACAAAAGAGAAAACAAATAGAAAAGAATATTTATAACCCAGGGTTGAATTGTGAGATTTGATTACAGGGTTGAATTGTGAGGTTTTCCTAATGATGTTACCTATTTTGGTAATGAAACATCTACAAGAATACAACGAAGCTCAGGAGCAAAAGAGAATAGGGTTAAAAATGTTTCGGTAACTGACTGTGATTACACTAAAACAGTATAAAAACCCAATAAAAGAATATCATGTATCAAAATGTGTAGTAAAAATTAATGCTTCTCATGCCTTAGAATGAAACGGAATTTGTTACAAGTTGTTTTTCTATTATCTGTTGCCAAACTCCGTCTCCCACCCCAAAATAAATATTTTTTTAAAAAGAAAGAGGCATATTCCAGGCACTTATGCAATCATGAATACAAAATGTTTCCTACCCAGTAATCTTCAATATACTATGAAGGAATAGTGTTTGAGCACTCCCTAAGTATGGCTCCAACTGCCACTCATCTGGTTTTGCAGGTGAAATGTAAACTAAAGGCATTTGATACTTGAATTTTATCAAGTTAACTATGAATTAATCAATCAAGACACATTCTTTGAACAACTGAAAAGCTCATTTTATTCTTCTTGCAGGCTAGCTTCTGAACTCTTTGCTGAGCCTGGATGTTGATTTTGTGGACAATATAGTACACTAAGCTACTGAAGTGAATAGAAATGACAGCATGTCAAGGTTTCCTGGCAGCTGCAAAGCACTCTTGCTTAGCAGTAGATAACTTAACAGTTGGATTTTGTAGTCATGGTTTGCCTTGGTTTCAGTCTGAGGGGAGTTAAAATTGTTTGGAAATTTTCTGAAAAGAACAAATCTCCATAACTCAGCTGCCTGATATAGTAAGAAATTATCTTCAGTTATTACGCATACGTGCGCATACGCTGTTTACGAGCAATTGCGCACTCCGGCCCCCAATGCGCGACTCGTGGCCTGGTTTGTACAGAGTTTCAGGCCCAGGTCCGTGGCTGATGTTGTGTAATGCCAGGTCAGTTGTTAATAAAGCCCCCCTCATCTATGATCTTATTTTGAGGGGGGTGCAGACCTGGCAGGTATTTTTTTTTTGAATTTTATTTTTATTTTTAAACAAAACTTCAAACATAAAAATTATCATCCATTACAATTACAGAAAGTGTATTGATCAGTTACAAATCTTTTGTGCTTAATCTTCTATCCAACAGATCCGTAGTAAATAACCCCCCCTCCCCTCATCTGTGACCTAATTGGTGAGGGGGGAGCGGACCTGGCAGGTATTACGGAGACCTGGCTGGGCCAAGAGGGGGGGTTCCCCTCATTGAAATGTTCCCACCCGGTTTCTGTGCATTTCATCAGCCAAGGGCCCAGGGGAGGGGTGGGGGAGTGGCGGTGATTATTAGGGAGAGTCTTTGTCCGAGGGAGACCACTGTTCCTCAGATAGCCGGATGTGAGTCCCTTTTTGTGAAGTGGGGCCATGGGGTGCAGATGGGTTTGCTGACTACGTACCTGGCTCCCTGCCACGTGGTGGCAACCCTGCCCGAGCTACTCGACGTCATTGCCGGGGTGGCGGTTGATACCCCCAGATTTATTGTCATGGGGGATTTCAACCTTCCATCCACGGGTGAGGCATCAGAGGTGGCTCTGGAGTTCATGGCTTCCATGACGGCCATGGACCTGACCCAGTTAGTTCAAGGCCCCACTCACATAGGGGGATACACTCTGGACTTGATTTTCATCTCTGGTCAGTGGTTGAATGATCTTGGTAGAGGGGACCTAGATATTAAACCCTTGTCATGGACAGATCATTCGCTTCTTCACTTGGACTTTCCTACCGCTTCCCCCCACCGCAGGGAGATGGAACCGACCAGATGGTTCCGTCCCAGGCACCTGATGGATCCCGAAAGGTTCCTGACGGAGCTTGGGCCGTTTCCTGAGACTCTGACACACGACTCGACTGAAGAGCTGTTGGCCACCTGGGAGAGTGCAGCCACCGGAGCTTTGGATCACATCGTGCCTTTGTGGCCTCTGACCCGATGCCGATCTCAATTGGCTCCTTGGTTCTCTGAGAAGCTGAGAGAGATGAAGCGTCGGAAAAGACGCCTAGAGAGCATTTGGAGGACTAGTCAATCTGATTCCGACTGGACACAGATGAGGTCTTATATCAAGACCTACCTAGTGGCGATAAAAGCAGCGAAATCTAACCATTTTTTCCGCTGTTATCGCATCTGCAGAGAACCGCCCAGCCGCCCTGTTTAGGGTGACCCACTCCCTTCTTCGGGGGGGGGAGTGCGGGAAGAACCCTTGCAGGGTCGAGCTGAGGAGTTTGTGCAATTCCTGCATGATAAAGTCGCTCAGATTCGGGATGGCTTGGACTCTGATTGGATGAGTCCAGGGGAGGAGATGAGGGAAGGTCTTGAGAATATTATCTGGGAGGAGTTTGATCCTGTGGCTCCCGAGGATGTGGACAGGGTTCTGGGTAAGATTAGTGCTGCCACGTGTTTATTGGACCCGTGTCCCTCCTGGTTGGTACTGGCCTCCCGGGAGGTTACACGAGGCTGGCTCCAGGGAATTATAAGTGCTTCTCTGAGTGGGGGTGCCTTTCCTGCCACCTTGAAAGAGGCGGTAGTGAGGCCCCTCCTCAAGAAGCCTTCCCTGGATCCGGCTGAATTAGCCAACTACCGTCCAGTCTCCAACCTTCGTTTTGGGGCGAAGGTTGTTGAGAGCGTGATGGCACGACAGCTTCCCCGACACCTGGATGAAGCTATCTATCTGGACCCATGCCATTCGGGCTTCAGGCAGGGGTACAGCACAGAAACGGCATTGGTTGCGTTGGTGGATGATCTCTGGAGGGCTCGGGACAGGGGTTGCTCCTCTGTCCTAGTCCTATTAGATCTCTCTGCGGCTTTTGATACCATCGACCATGGTATCATGCTGCAATGGTTGAGGGGGTTAGGAATAGGGGGCACCGTTCTGCGGTGGTTCTCCTCCTTCCTCTCCGACCGCTCGCAGTTCGTGTTGGCAGGGGGGCAGAGGTCGACCTCGAGGCACCTTGCATGGGGAGGTGGGCCGCAAAGGTCGGTCCTCTCGCCCCTTCTGTTCAACATTTATGTGAAGCCACTGGGTGAGATCATCCGTGGTTTTGGGGTGAAGTGTCATCTGTACGCTGATGATACTCAGCTGTACATCTCCACCCCAGACCACCCCAACGATGCCCTTGATGTGATGTCTCACTGCCTGGAGGCCGTGCGGGTCTGGATGGGGAGGAACAGGTTCAGACTCAACCCGTCCAAGACCGAGTGGCTGTGGCTACCGGCATCCCGATATAGTCAGCAGGTGCCATCACTGACTATTGGGGGTGAATCTTTGCCCCCCACAGAGAGGGCTCGCAATCTGGGTGTCCTCTTGGATACACGACTGTCTTTAGAAGAGCGTATGACGGCCGTGGCCGGGGGGGGGCTTTTATCAGGTTCGCCTGATTCGCCAGTTGCAGTCCTTTCTGGAACGGGACGCCTTGCGCACAGTCACTCTCGCCCTTGTCACCTCCCGGCTGGACTATTGTAATGCACTCTACATGGGGCTCCCCTTGAAGAGCACTCAGAGGCTCCAACTGGTCCAGAATGCAGCCGCGCGGGTGGTTATGGGCGCAACTCCTTGTGCCCGCTTGACACCCCTCCTGCGCGAGCTGCACTGGCTCCCACTGGTCTTCCGGGTGCGATTCAAGGTGTTGGTCATCACCTTTAAAGCGCTCCATGGCACAGGACCCGTGTACCTTCGAGACCGACTTCTGCCACCAATAGCCTCCCACCGGCCAGTTCGCTCCCACAGAGAGGGTCTCCTCAGGGTGCCATCGGCCAAGTTATGTCAGCTGGCGACACCCAGGGGGGGGGCCTTCTCTGTGGGAGCCCCAGCCCTGTGGAATGAACTGCCCCCGGAAATACGTAAGATCTCCGACCTCCGGGTGTTTCGCTGTACACTGAAAACCCTGTTGTTCCGCCAGGCTGAGCTAACATAATAATTTTAAATTGGGTTATTTAAAATTTGTGGGGTTTTAAATTGAGCCAAATTTATTTAATTATTTTAAATTTTTAATCAATGTTTTGTCTTGTGTTTTTAAATAGGCTGTACTTCCCGAAGGAGAAGGGCGGTATAGAAATAAAATAATAATAATAATAATAATAATAATAATTATTATTATTATTATTATTATTATTATTATTAGTCTCATTACATTTTCTATTAGCATATATTCATCTACACTTAATAAATTATTTCTTTGGTTTTAGGCAGCCTTGGGTGGTATGTGTATCATTTTGCATATTTGTTGATTTGTTCCTGTCAGTTTAGTTTTTGACCCTGACCTCTTAACATTTCCTCTCAAGAATAAAAGTGAGTCATATTGAAGAGAGATAAAGTGCAAATATACTTAGGTGGGGGCTAGAATGAAGAGCCAAGTCCAATAATAATAAATCATTGGGTTTGAGCAAGCTCTAGACTGTATAATCAAACTGACATCTTTTATTTCTTGTCGGAAGGGAAATTATTATTTGATTAGAAATAATATGTTTATGCTACAGTAAAAATAATCTACCTAATACCCCACACCTATTGTAAATTTATACAGCTGTATACTGTAATTATAGCATAGTGCAAATATTTTGAAAGTAGTATTTCAGAATGCATGGAAACAAATATAGAGCATCTCTGTTCAAATTGTTAAAGCAGATACATCTTTTTCCAGCAGCTACAGTAGCTCTAGTTTCCAAAGCATTTCTTTGCAAGGATTTGCACAATTAATCTACTCTAATAGAATGTTGTTCCAAAATCTGGAGATAATCACAAGAGATACTTCTTGCCTCTGTGTTATAATATCACCTCTTGGCCAATTTTGCAGCAAAACAGCCGAGATAGGACAGAACTTGAATATTACTAAAGTTTCACGTTCCTCTTTATTTGCATTTTTTTCTCCTTGTGTCCTAGATTTTGATCTGTATATTCCAATCAGCATGAATATTTAGTTAAGTGGTCTATGGGAAACCATGTGGTATGGCTAAAAGCATTTATATATCAATTAAACTTTGGTATATATTTGATCAGGTATAGCTCATGATTTGGTTTAGTAAGAGCCACATAGAAGTCTGGTTTTGAACATCAACCTCCTTTTCCAGGGAAACACAAAGTTTTTTTTAAAAGCTAAATTGCTATGAGCTCTATTTCTTGCTGCACTGATAAACCAGGAAACCAAGATTGTTGGCAATGGGTCAGTGTACTTCGTCTTTCCACTGCAAATATCCTTGTATCTTTAGGTCTATGAAAAATGTCCAATAACTGCTTAATAACTGCTAAAATCTACCTTCTCATTTGAGGCAGTAGATGGTGTACTGTCCCACGATCTATCCATATTTGTAAAATATGTTCCCTTTCTTTGTCTATTTTAATTTGGTCTCTGACCACAATAAAGCTTATTTGTACTTGTATATCTACCTTCTCTGTTCTATTGCCTCATCTTTATTTTTCATTTTTTCAAATAAGTTATCATTTCAGTATAGAATGTAGGAGTTAAGTTGTACAAGGATAATATTGCTATCAAATAAAAATCTCCAAACTTCTAAGGAGAGTGGTCAACTGAGCAGCATATCCAACTTGTAGAATTGACTAACAATTCTACAAGTTACGATTTCATCACATCTAGAGCTTGTTTTTACTGATTTTCCTATTATTGACCTCTAATAATCTATGTTCATATATTTGTGTAGGGACATAATAATAGTAGAATAGGTAGAATTACTGAGACATAATAGTAACTTGCTGTTTTGCTTCTGTAAGAATTGTTTTGCTAAGAATTGGAATTGCCTCTGCCATTTGCATCTATAGTAAATTGAAAGATTTTTCCTATTACGTAAGGGCCTTGAGAATGGAGGAGAGTGGCTAATGAATGATCTCGTTTTTCTGTAAAACTCGATGCCTGGAACGGAATATGTCATAGTTTGGCAGGGTTACACTGGGAAAATACCTCTGTTGCTAAGCACCCAGCCCCTCTGTTGCTAAAGCATTCAGCCCCCATTCCTTGCTGCACTGCCAAAGGAAGTCATGGGCCAGGGGGCCTCTGAAGGTATAAAAGAACGTCATACCCCAAAGTGTGGCCTTTCACTGCATACTCTTTGTCTGTATGTAGTGGTATGGTCTACCAAGCTCTTCTTTGTACAAATTAAAGCTGATATTTTTCCAAGCCTCTTCTTGAATCTCTCTCTTTGGCATTCTGGTAACTCAAGTACATTTTGGGACCTTACATGTACAGAGGTGCATGTGTGTGATATTGTGGGAAGTACACCTAAAAGGACAGTGCCAGAAACCTCACAGCGCCAAAAACCTTGGAAAACAGTGCCAAGAGACTCAAGCCAGTGCACCAAGTGAGAAATCGAATAGGTTCCTGACCAACCTGGCTGGCAACTTTGTTGTCCAAAAGGTAGAGGGGGGAACTAGATGGGCAGCCATACTGGACTTAACTCTTACAACCAGAGAAGAAATTATAGAGGAAGTTGAAACCGCAGGAACCTTGGGTGAGAGTGACCATGTCATACTAGAATTCAACATAACACAAAAACAAGCAATAGAACACAATGATACCAGAGTCCTAGATTTTATTTTTTTTAAATAGTTTTTATTGAATATAAATATTAAAAAAGACATACGTAACATATACACAACGAACATTTATACAACATATACACAAAAAGAATATAATTTCTTCTTAAGCATTTTTTCAGAGTGACATTCTACAATTCTACTTATAATATATTCCTTCACCTTTCTGTAATCTAATAATATTTTTATTATATATATATGTATCAATCAGTAATATATCCCCTATATTTTTTGTATATTTCTAATTTTTAACCAATTATACCAATTATTCCATATTTTATAATAATCTGATTCTTCTTTTTCTTGTAATTCTTTGGTTAACCTATCCATTTCAGCGCATTCTAAAATTTTCCCTATTACTTCTGTTTCACTTGGTATTTTTTCTTGTTTCCAATTTCTTGTGTAGGTTATTCTTGCAGCAGTTAATATATGAATTGTAAGATATTTGATATCCTTAGGGTATGATTTGTTAAATATTCCTAATAAAAATGTTTCTGGTTCTTTTTCAATCTGTGTTTTTGTTATTTGTTCCAACCATTTTTTGATGTTAGACCAAAATTTCTTTGCTGCCGAGTCCTAGATTTTAAAACAGCTGATTTTAACAAACTCAGAGAGCACTTGGGAAAGATTCCTTGCATAAAAATCCTTAAATGGAAAACAACTTAAGAAGCTTGGCAAATTGAAAAATATGATCATAAAGGCCGAGTCCAGCACAATACCACTGAAAAAGAAAAACAAGAAATCCAAGAAGAAACCAGCATGGCTGCACAAAGATCTCTCTGACTTTAAAAGTTTCTTCCAACATATAAATAACAAAAAAAAAAAAAAAAAAAATCAAGGAAACAGTCAATCCACTGAAGAGAGAAGACAGCAAAGAAGTAACAGGCAGCAGAGAGAAAGCAGAGCTGCTTAACTCATTCTTTGCATTGGTCTTCATGCAAAAAGAAACAGTAGTCCAACCTACCAAAAATAGAACTGTAAAAGACAGACTAGAAATAAAAGTTAAAATAAGCAAAAAAAAAAAAAAATGGTAAGAGAACACCTGTCTGATCTTGATGAATACAAATCACCAGGACCTGATGGATAACATCCCAGAATTCTAAAGGAGCTGGCAGATGTCATCTCAGAACCATTGTACCACATCTTTCAAAAATCCTGGAGCACCGGGGAACTACCAGAGGATTGGAAAAAAGCTGATATGGTTCCCATCTTCAAAAAAAGGGGGGAAAACTAGGAAACTACAGAACAATCAGCCTAACATCAATACCCGGGAAGATACTGGAAAAGATAATAAAAAAAACCAGATCTGCCAACATCTAGAAATGAGTAAAATAATAACTAGCAGTCAGCATGAATTTGTTAAAAACAGAGCATGCAAAACCAATCTTATTTCATTTTTCAACATAGTGACTAAATTAATAGACCAAGGAAATACTGTGGACATAATGTACTTAGATTTCAGCAAGGCATTCAACAAAGGAAACCACAACCTACTTCTTGGTAAGCTAAAAAAAGGGGGGGATAAATAGCATCACTATCAGATAGATTTGTACCTGGCTGACAAACCATACTCAACGAGTAGTCCTTAATGGTACTACATCTACACGGAGAGACGTAAGCAGTGGGTACCATAAAGTTCCGTCTTAGGCCCAGTACTCTTCAATATCTTCATAAACAACTTAGATGAGGGAATAGAAGGGGAACGTACCAAATTTGTGGATGATACTAAGATGGCAGGAATAGCCAACACCCTAGATGATAGGCTCAAGATCCAGATGGAACTTTACAGACTTGAACACTGGGCCCTATCTAACAAAATGAAATTCAATGTAGATTCAGATCCGTGTATCTGCCATTCTTCGTGGAAGAAGAGGGGGAGATTTGGAGTGTCACATTTAGTTCTTTTCCTTTTTTAAAAAAAAAAGTTTTTATGTTTTATTATTATAACATATGACATTACAAGACATACAACATTTATATATATACTCTCTTAACAGCTATTTCGTGATGATCCTCTTCTAATATTCACATTCACCCCCTTTTCCTTTTATATTATTCCAGTTTCTTCTTGTCCCCTTCTCTTTTAATTAGTGTATTTCTTAACATTCATATTGATTTTATATTTTCTATACATTGACATATTCATTCTTTCCATTTTTAAATTTCTATTTTTCTTCTCCATTATTCCTATTATCTAGCCACTAATACCATTTGTGCCAGATTATATAATATTCCATATCCTCCTTTTCTTTAAGCTCTTTTGTTAATTTATCCATCTCGGCACATTCTAGGATTTTTTTTTTTTATCAACTCTTCTTTTGTTGGTATATTTTCTTTTTTTCCAATTTTGTGCGTATACTATTCAGGCAGCTGTTACAATATGTAAAATCAAATATTTTATTTCCTTAGTGTATTTTTCAGTAAATATCCCTGATAAAAATGTCTCTGGTTTTCTGCTCCTAGGTTGTTCTATTATTTTCTCTAACCATTTTTTAATCTTAGCCCAAAACTTCTTTGCAGCTGGACATGTCCACCAGAGATGGTAATATGTTCTGTAGCTCTTGTTACATTTCCAACATACTGGAGATTTACTCAGAAACATCTTCACAAGTCTAGCCGGAGGTAGATGCCATCTATGAAACATCTTCAACTGGTTTTCCTTGTATGCTGTGGACATAGTTAATTTTGTATTTATTTGCCACATTTTTTCCCATTTCTGTTGTGGTCTGTCAGCAGCCTGTGCAGTTAATAGCTGATTCTGACAGCAAGGAGGCTGGTGTGGTGCTGCACCAGCAGCTTGGGTAGCTGGCACTCGGGTCAGACAATGAGGAGGCTGGAGAAGATGTGGTGCCAGAGGCGGGGATTCAGCCAGGGCCTTCAGAACCTCCAGAAGCTCCCATAAGTGAAGAGGAAGAAGAGGAGGAGCCTCTTCTCGATGCATGAGCGCGCAGAGCATTTAAAAGGCAGGAGTGGCTCCTCAGGAGGAAGTCTCCTCGAGAGTAAGGCTTGGGGGTAATTGGCCACTCCCCTAACCTATTTAAGGAAGGATGATGACTGAGGCAATTTGCAGGAAACAACTTCGTTCATATTCCTTTGTGTCTTGATTCCAGAAACATTTGATTCTGCTCTTGTTTATCTGTTGTCAGTTTTCCTGCAAATTGCTTCTGGGCATTCTGCCAACCACAGTAAGATTACGGTTATCTGAAATACTGTGCCTCAGAATTGAGTTATTATTTTTTGGATTCTTGTAGGCTGTTAATGAAGTTAAATTAACAGCCCTGGTTCAGAAAAGACTGACTTAAACTGTACTTGTGTTTGAACGACTACTAAGAAAACTCATTAGTAGTCCTTAATTAGTAAACTAAGGTTTGTACGGACTTTGTGTGTGCTGCGTTCTTTGGGGTCCGTAGCTGGGGCAGAACAATTTCTCCAATTCTATTGTGTGGTTAAAGTTTTTTGCCCATTTAATCATTGTATCTTTAACTATTTCTTCTTCCATTTTATATCGGAGCAAAAATTTGTATATCCTACTAATTAATTTCTCCTCCATCCCTTGTATAATTTTATCCAATTCATTTTGTTCAGTCTGTACTGCATTTTATTTTGTGTCTTCTTTATATTTCAACCGTATTTGCATATATGTCCACCAATCAATTTCTCTATTTAGATCTTGTTCCAATTCCTGTTTTGATTTCAAATTTCCTTGTTCTTTTAATACATCTCTATATCTTATTATCTTGTCCCACTCAGTTAAATGTGGATGTTTTAATGTTTCTGTAGGTGAGATCCAAATTGGTATTTTTGTGTAATGTTGTTTTTTAATATTTAACCAAATTAGTAGCAATGCATTCCTTAGTATGTGTCTTCTAAAATAACTATGTGTTTTATATTTTTCATCCCAAAGGGATGCATGCCATCCCACTTGCAAATCATGCCCCTCAATCACCAGTGTTCTTTTATCCCTTAGCTCAATCCACTCTTTCAACCAGGTTATACAAGATGCTTGGTAATATATTTCCCATTCTGGGAGTGCTACTCCTCCTCTATCTTTTGTTCTTGCAAAGTTTTTTGTCTAATTCTTGGTCTTTTTCCTTGCCATATAAATTTAGTAATTGTTTTATTTAAAGTTTCAAAGAAAGTTTTCTCTAATTTTACTGGTATAACTTGGAAGAGTATTTTGGGCAAAATATTCATTTTGATTGTGGCAATCCTTCCCATAAATGAGATTTGTAAATTTTTCCAATTATCTAAATCTTTTTTGATTTGCTGTAGTAATTTGTCATAGTTGTCTTCCTTAATTGAGAAGCATCTTGCAGTAAGCCAAATCCCTAAATATTTTATTTTCTTGATTATTTGAATTTTTGTACTACATTCTAATTCTTTCTCTTGTTTCTTTGTAAGATTTTTGGTTAATAATTTAGATTTATTTTTATTAATTTTAAGTTCCGCTACTTTGTCAAATTCTTCTATTTTTTAAATCAATTTTGGGCCTGATTCTAATGGTTCCTCCATTATAAATACCAGATCATCGGCAAAAGTCTGGAGCTTATATTCTTCTTTCTTTATCTTTAACCCTTTTATTTCTTGATCCTTTCAAATTCTCTTCAGAAGCATTTCTAAAGTTAATATAAATAGAAGTAGAGAAAGTGGGCATTCTTGTCTCACCCCTTTTGTTATATCTTTGGGAATAAGAGTAATTATTGCTTCCATCCATGTTTTAGGTATATTTGCCTGTTTTAGAACCTCATTAAATATTTCCAACTTCATCCCTCCCAGCATTTCTTGGGTGTTTTTATATAATTCCGCTGGAAGTCCATCCGGGCCCGGTGTTTTGTTTTTTTTCCCATTACCATTTCAAATTCTGTTTCTGTTATCGGTCTGTTTAGTATTTCTTGTTGTTCCTCTGTAATTTTACACAAGTTTGTTCCCTCTATATTGTCTTTAACTTTTTCTTCTGCTATATCTTCCTGACAATATACATTTGAGAAAAACTTTTGAATAATTTCCTTTTTATCCTCCCTTTTATGTTGGATTATTCCATTTTCATCTTTCAATTGATATATCATTCTTTTATCTTTATCTTTTTTTAATTTATAGGCCAACCATCTACCCATTTTATTTGCATGTTCAAAATAATTTTGTTTTGACATCTTTATTTTCTGTGCTATTTCCTTTTGGATTGTTAAATTTATTTTATGTTTAACTATATTCCATTCTTCTTTTGTTTTTTTATTTTGTGGATCTTCCTTTAAGTTTCTTTCTAGCTTTTTAAGTTCTTCCTGTAATTTTTCTTGGTGACATTTCCTTTTCTTCTTCTTCCTTGCGTTATAAGCCATTGTCAGTCCTCGGATTTATGCCTTTAGCGTGTCCCAGAGGTTTTGTATTGATGTATCTTCTTTTTTATTTACACTAAAAAATATCTTCAGCTCACTTTCCAACATCTGTTTGTATTCTTTGTCTTTACATATATTTTGGTTCATTGTCCATCTTTTAAATCTTTTTTGTCTTTTCCATTTTATAGTTATTGGGTTATGGTCTGCCCACTCATTTACTCCTATTTCTACTTCTTCCAATCCTGTCTGTATTTCAGCTGTCATCCAAACCATATCAATCCTGGACCAGGACTGATGTAGATGCGAATAAATTGTATATTGGCTTTCTCCACTATGCATTTATCTCCATACATCTCGCAATTTTAATTCTGTTGTCATATTAAAGAATTCTTTTGGTAACATACCTTTCTTTTTTAAAATTTTTCCTGTTACTCTTGTAATCTTTTTGATATCCACTATTGCATTGTAGTCCCCAATTAAAAAAATATTATCATATCCTAGTTCTCTTATTTTATTGTGCATTTTTTTTAAAAAAAATGTGTTGATTTTTATTGGGAGCATATATTACTATTAATAACAATTGTTTTTGTTCAACTTCTAATTCTACCATTAACATTCTACCTTCTTCGTCCGAATGAATTACTTTTGATTTTATTCTTTCTTTTACATATATAGCGTGTTAGGATGGGGTTGAGGGTTGTCCCCAAACCGTGAACCAGTTCACGAGCAAACACACTAGGACTGAAATAAAACTAGCAGAGAAGTTTTGTATAAAAATATACTTTACTTCAAAATGTTTAAAAAACACTATCTTTAAAAAGGCACATTAATAACAAAGTCTTATCTTGGTTAAATGAAGCCAGGCCATCTCCCTAAATTCCTCTCCACAATACCGAAACAGTCCATAAGAAAGAAACTAACATGACATTAAACAGCTTCGGTGTCGATACATCATTGAGGTGGTAGAAGGGCAGCAGCGTAGGCTTCACAGCTAAAAGTCACCTGTGAAAAACAATTCAATCAGCAAACGTGGCTTGAAGCTCCTGGGAGAGAAACTGTCCAGCTCTCTCTCTGATTGTAGCTCCAACAGCAGCAACAGTTCAGATGTTGGCTTGCGTGCTTCAACTCAGCAAAAGGCAAGCCGAAATTGGAGACTTCAAAAGGCTTCCAGCTATCTCAACTCACAGTTGCAGCTAGCTCTGTGGGAGTATCTTTACACAGCTCTTCGGCTCCTTTTCTGCTGCTATCTCTGCTGCAGCCGTCAGGACTCCTTAGCTGAGTTCTCCTCCCTTCTGCAGCTCTGCTCTGGGCTCTGCGTCCAGGTGCTTCAGCACTGGCTCTGCATCTAGGCCTAAACAGCGTCTAGGCCCAAATAGCAAGCAGAAAGGTCCGTGCTTATATGGGGAGTTAACCTGCAATTAACTAGGGCGGGGAAGGCTTGCAGTTAATTGCAAATAGGAGATGGCTTGATTGGATCCATACTGTTTGTGACTGATCAAGTAGCCACAGCAATTCTGAAAACACTCGTGACATAGCGATTCCCCTTTTTTTCTTTTGTATTAATGATGTATATAGTCTTCCTAATTTTGGGTTCTCTAATAATTTCTGGTATCCTTTTTTAATGTTTACCTCTTTTGGAACTGTAGGAAATATGAAGCTTTCTCCATTTCTAAGAACACAATTGAGTCTGACAGCTCCTTATTTAGTTGTAATGAGTTTGTTCCATCATTTCTATTTTGACATCTATTTGGTCCAGTTTTGTTTCCATTTTTTTAATTCTTTGGTCGTTTTTCCAACATTGCTTGTTGTATAGTCTCTATTTTGTCGTTCATATTTTTAATATCTTCTTTTACCTCTCCTATTTCATTCTTAATTTCTTTATGATGTAATTTCGCCTCTTCATGATTATCAGCAATTTTCTCTTGTGTTTTCATTAATGTTTCCTGTATCATGTGCAACATATTCTGCATACTGTTTACTGTCAAATGTGATTTATCTTTTTCTTTCCCCAACATGTTTTCTATTGTTCTTTGATTTGACGGGGAGGCAGCTATTGGTGGGGGAATTGCAGCTAGTTTTTCCCCTGTTTTAACTATAGTTGCCATGTTTGACATTTTAACCCTTTGTCATTCATTATTTCATTAATAATTTACCATCTTTTACATTTCCTCCCCTTTTCAATAACAATAAGTAGCTTGATTGATTGTTTTTTCTTACTTTCACAGTCTATATTTATTTTGTTTTATTTTCAATTTTTATTGTCAACCTCCACTTTTGCTGCTTTGGCTGCCATGGGAACGGAAGCCCATAGCGGGGAGAGTGGAATTCAAACCCAAATCAAAGCCTTTCACTTGCTACAAATGTGGAAGGGAAGGCCATCGGGCCGCCAAATGTTTCTCCAAGCCAGTGCCAAAATCTACTGGCTCGGGCCCCAAGAAGGCCGACAAAGCGCCAGCAAAAGGCCGCGACACCACCCAGAAAGGAGAAGTCGTTGAGTTCGCTCCCCGAAACCAGGGTGAGTTGGGAACTCCAACCACCGCAGACGACAGTAGGACGGATTCCGATTCCGACTCCGATGATCTGGTGAGTCAAACAGAGGACCCCATGCTCGTCCCCATAGAAATAGGGGTGCCATCCACAGGGAAACATGCGCAGATGTTAGCTCTATTAGACTCTGGGTGCACCAGGTGCATAGTCAGCCCAAAAGTGGTGGAGAAATTGGGCCTGAGCCTAAAAACATTAAAAAGGCCCATTGCGTTCTGTCAGTTAGACGGATCGATTGCAAGAGGGGGCCCGGCCAGCTTTGTGACCGAACCTATTGAAATGCGATTGGGAGATCACGTAGAAAGCCTCAGATTTATTGTGGCCCCTGGCATGGAATGACCCCTAATACTTGGACTGCCCTGGCTCCGTAGATGGAACCCACGGGTTAACTGGAGAACTGGGGTCCTGCGTATTCGTACCGGAAAACCGAGGCTAGAAAGGGAAGAAGCCCCCCTTGAAGAAGGTATAGAACCTGAAAGAACGGAAGTGGCAGTAGGCCACATTGAAGGAGAGGAGAAGATTCCAAAAGAGTATTGGGATCTCCGTGAAGTTTTTAGTGAAAGGGCCTTGGATGTGCTGCCTCCCCACAGAGCTATGGACTGTACCATTGAAATACTCCCTGGGGTGAAGCTCCCTAAGCCAAAAATCTACTCCATGACCCCTCGTGAACTAGGGGAATTGCGAAACTTCATTGATAAAAATCTAGAACGGGGGTTTATTCAACCAGCCAGACTAAAGGTGGCAGCACCGGTATTGTTCCGAGAAAAGAAGTTTGGCTCCTTTCGCTTGGTAGTTGATTATAGAAATCTGAACGCGATTTGCGTGGAAAACGTTTACCCCCTACCACTCATGAAGGACATGCTATCTCACCTAGAAAAGGAAAGGAAAATCTTCACCAAACTTGACTTACGGGAGGCATAGTACCGAGAATTAAAGAGGGGGATGAATGGAAGACAACATTTAGTTGCCCACTTGGATGTTTTCAGTTTAGAGTGCTCCCGTTTGGACTACAGGGAGCCCCTGCTGTGTTCATGCAATTGATTAATGAAGTACTGCATGAGCACCTGTATAAGGGGGTCTTGGTCTACCTGGATGACATTCTTATCTACTCAGAGAACATGGATGACCGTGTAAAGTTGGTGCGAACAGTCCTGAAAAAACTCAGGGCTGCTGAACTATATGCCAAACTTTCTAAGTGCGAGTTCCACCAAAGCAAAATTGACTATCTTGGATATCACATATCGCATGAGGGGATAGAGATGGAGACTGGAAAGGTTCGGGCTGTATTGGAATGGGCCGCCCCATGCACCCGCAAACAACTACAGAGTTTCCTGGGATTTGCGAACTTCTATAGACAGTTTATCCCCTCGTTTGCAAAAATTGCACTGCCAATAACAAATCTTCTGAAAACTAAAGGTGAGGCAAAACCAAGGCCCTCACAACCTCTTGAATGGACTATGGACTGTCAAGTGGCATTCAAAAAGTTGAAATGATTGTTTGCTACTGAACCAGTCCGCAAACATCCGGACATGGAAGAACCTTTTGTAGTACAGGCTGATGCGAGCAATGTGGCCATGGGAGCAGTACTTCTGCAGAAGAACAAGAAAGGGGAATTACAACCCTGTGCTTACACGTCCCGTAAATTATCAGAAACCGAGAGAAGATGGGCCATATGGGAAAAAGAAGCTTTTGCACTGCGATGGGCGTTCTTAACATGGAGACAATTTCTAGAAGGAGCAAAGCACCCTTTTGAAGTTTGGACTGACCATAAAAACCTGGAGGCATTGAAAACACTGCGTAAGCTGTTGCCATTGTCAAAGCAAGCTCGTTGGGCCCAGCACTTCAACCGTTTTAATTTCATTCTATGATACCTTCCCGGTGGAAAGAACTTCATGGAGGATGCACTTTCCAGATTGCCTCAATACAACAGCACGAAGGAGAAAGTGGTTTGTCCTATCATCCCTTCGACACAACTAGCAGTGCCAATGACTACCAGAGCACAGGCGAAGGCCGATCCAGCTCTCTCAGGCGAGATACTTCAGAAACTGAAAGAAGCTTTGAGAACTGATGAATGGTTTAAAACCCACTCAAATGAATGTACACTCCGTGATGGTCTAGCTTGGATTGGGGTGAAATTGTATGTTCCTGCCAGTTTAAGAGTAACAGTGTTGCAGTACGCTCATGACGCCAAGGCGGCAGGGCACTTTGGATTTGTTAAAACTCTACATCTCATTAAAAGACAATTTTGGTGGCCTGCACTCAAAAAGGACATAGAAGCATATATAGCTAGTTGTCTGGTGTGTGCCTCGGCTAAGAGACCTCCAGGGAAACCGCCCGGTTTACTTCAGAGTGTGGCGAGACCGAATGCCCCTTGGAAAGAAATATGCATGGATTTTATTGTGGACCTACCAGAAAGTGAAGGCTGCACCGTCATTTGGGCAGTAACGGACTTGTTTTCCAAACAAGTGCATTTCATCCCCTGTTCTAAAATCCCTTCAGCTAAAATCCTTGCAAAATTGTTTATTCATCATGTTTACCGATTACATGGGGCTCCAAAACGTAACATTTCGGACAGGGGTGTACAATTTACTTCCAACTTTTGGAAGGAGTTTTTAAAGTTGATAGGCTCCGCCCATGGGGTTAAGCTCCGCCCACCACCCCCAGGCTAATGGGGCTTGTGAGAGAACCAATGCTGTGTTAAATGGTACTTGTGATGTTACGTAAATTATCAGCAAGATAATTGGGTGGACCTATTGCCATTTGCAGAGGTGGCGTACAATAACTCCATAAATAGCAGCACCGGGTTCACCCCCTTTAAGGTAGCATCTGGTCAGGAGTTTGTGCCGATCTCCAAGCTACCACAGGATAACCCACAGAACCCTCTTTGATTGAGTGGATTGAACAGCTATGGGGTACTTTGGCAGTAACTCAAAAAGCTTTAGATGACGCACACCGAGCACATAAAACCCAGGCTGACAAAAAAAGGTCCCCGGCACAAGTGTACCAAGTGGGTGACAGGGTTTATCTTTCCACCAAATATTTACAGACTTCCCAGAAATCAAAAAAGCTTCGACGCAAGTATGTGGGTCCTTTCCGTATCACTAGACTCATAAACCCAGTAACAGTTGAATTGGAATTGCCAAAAATTCTGAGATGAATCCACCCTGTATTTCATGTCAGCTTGTTGAAACCAGAACACTCGTCCCCTTTGCGTCCGGACCAAGGTTCTCCCCCGGTCCCCATACTGATAGAAGGGGAACAACATTTTGAAGTTAAGGAAATTCTAGACTCTAGGAAACACCATGGCAAAGTGCAATATCTGGTGGCCTGGAAACATTTTCCTTTATCTCAAGCTGAATGGGTGAATAAATGTGATGTCCGGGTGCCCAGGAAAATACAATTGTTTCATACCAAATACCCTGATAAACCGTAATTTCTGTGTTGCATTTTTCTCTTCCCTGTTTAGGACTAACATTTCTTCTGCAGAGGGGCTGAATGTCAGCCTCCGCTTTTGCTGCTTTGGCTGCCATGGGAACCGGGAGGGGGGAGAGCTAGGGAAGCATGCTGGAGGAGGGGCGTGGCTTCGGAAGAAATGAAACTGAATCCTTGGAGTGGCTATTGGGTAACCGTCGTGACATTCCTGATTGATGATGCTGCCAGACGTGCTTCCACCTGACCCTGGGAGACCTTTGGATTGGATGATTTACGATGGACAGTGGGAGGGGATGCTTTCTATATGCACTTTTCAAGCCTATTGCTTTAATTTCGGCTTAGCCGTGGTTGCGTTCACTTCATTTCTAGTAAAAGTACCTTCCTCTATAAAACATTCTTTCCTGGACTTTGAAGGAAGCACACCTGACAGTTACTTAACCTCTGGTTGCAAATATCTGTAATAGTATTGCATCAGTCTCCTTCAATCCTTTAATCCTACTCTCAAGTCCTTCTATTATTCTATTATTTTCTCTTCCTTCTTTCTTCTTCTTTGTGTATCTTTGTATTTATATTTCCAATATTATAGTTCCACAGTTACAGTGGGGCAAAATAGTATTTAGTCAGCCATCAATTGTGCAAGTTCTCCCATTTAAAAAGATGAGAGAGGCCTGTAATTGACATCATAGGTAGACCTCAATTATGAGAGACAAAATGAGAAAACAAATCCAGACAATCACATTGTCTGATTTGGAAAGAATGTTCGAGGCATACAGGGTCGCCCACAAAGGTGAGCGGGAGGATCAGTAACCGAGGAAACTCGAGCCATCACCCATAACCCAGCAGCGACTGACCAAGCAGACGACCAAGCCAGCGGAGCAGCTGTCATGCCAGATACCCAACCTCCCACAGTCCCAGCCCAAGCAATTGTCCTCAGCCAACCCAGGGACCCACAGGTAGAGAGGAAAGCCCCTCCCTTGGAGGTAAAATTTGATGGAGACCCCAAAAGTTGGAATTTTTCCTGGCTCAAGTCCTCACTTACATGCAAGAGTATGGGTGGAATTTCCCATCCCAGGGGGCACGAGTGTAAGTCGTTACACTAGCCCTAGAAGGGGCAACAGCCAGATGGATGGTGAGACTCTACAACTCCAATGCTCCAGTGCTACGAAACTTTGATCAATTCATGACAGCTCTGCACCATCTTTTCGAAGATCCCCTTGCTGATCGCAAAGCCTGCGACCGCATCAGGGTCATTAAGCAAGGCCACCATCCTCTAGTGGAATACACCAAAGAATTCTGGGACTTGGCTGGCTGAGTCGACTGGCCAGAAGAAATTGTAGTCTGCTGGTTCAAAGATGGACTCAATGACGACCTGTACACTGCCTGCCTGGCCCATGGCACCACTAACTGCCTGCATGAATGATACCTGGTGGCAGAGGAGGCAGAGATTGACATGACCCGAAACCAGTATCACACCAGCAGGGCCTGGAGAAGATCCCCACCCCAGGGGAAGAGGGAGCCATTCAAACCCCAAACCACCATGGCACTGAAGTCATCAGGTTGTTTTAAGTGTGGGAAGGAGGGACACCGGGCAGCAAAATGCTGATCAAAAACCCTCGCCAGAAAGCCTGATTGCCTGTCGGGGGAAGCCTGCAAAACCCAACCCCCAGGGAAAAAGAAACTGCGCTGAGAAGCCGAGAGGCTGCGAAATTCCGTTTCCCTCCAAAATCAGAGGAAGAATCTCTGAGCCACTCCAAAAGCGATCCAGAAGATGACCCACTGGTGAGCAACCCAATCGAACCGCTCACTCTACCTCTAAGACTTTTTATCCCCAGCTGAGGGAAAGGGGAGGAAGTAGCAGCATTGCTGGACTCAGGGTGCACCCGATGCCTAATTAGCCCAACCCTGACAGGGAGATTGGGAATTCACCTAAGGAAAATGAAAATCCCCATTGCTTTTTGCCAGCTAGATGGAACTGTAGCGGGGGGGGGCAGCCAATTTTGCCATGGAACCATTGCAAATTAAGCTGGGGGATCATAGCGAGACCCTCATGTTCATAGTAGCCCCAGGAATGGAATGGCCACTAGTCCTAGGACTAACATGGCTGCAGAAGTGGAACCCAAAAATAAACTGGAAGAGAGGAACCATAAAATTCCAGGGGCATGTAATTTTCACGAATGTGAAAGAGGAAGGAAAGGAAAGCAGGGAAATGGCAATGACGAGCTACCCTGCTGCACCCACTAGCATCCCCAAAGAATACCAGGATTTGGCTGAGGTATTTAGCGAGGAGGCGTCTGATGAACTTCCACCCCATCGTGCCACCGACTGTGCCATTGAGATCTTACCAGGGGCTAAATTTCCAAAACCAAAAATGTACTGCATGTCTCCCAGAGAACTAGATGAACTCAAGAGTGTTTATTGACAAAAAACTAAAAAGGGGCTTCATCGAACTCACCTGACCAAAAATAGCAGCCCCAGTGTTATTCTGTGAAAAGATGGCTCTCTACGCCTCTGTGTTGACTACCATAATCTAAACACTATCAGCATAGAAAATATGTACCCACTCTCCTCATGAAGGAGATGCTGGCTCACCTCTCTAAAGGAAAAATCTTTTCAAAGCTGGATTTATGAGGTGTACTATCGCATCAGAATTAGGGAAGGGGATGAGTGGAAGACTGCTTTTAACATCCCGCTGGGGTGCTACCAATTTAAGGTACTGCCTTTTGGATTACAAGGGGCCCCTGCCGTGTTTATGCAATTAATTAAGGAGGTGCTCCATGAACATTTATATAAAGGGGTCCTGATTTATCTTGATGACATTCTTATTTACACTGAAACAAAAGCAGAACACATAAAATTAATCTGAGCAGTTCTTGCTAAACTCCATGCTGCCAAACTCTATGCAAAACTCTCTAAATGCAAGTTCCACCAAGAAAGGATTGATTACCTGGAGTATAGAATATCCCACGAGGGATAGAGATGGATCCACTTAAAGTAAAAGCCATCATTGATTGGGAGCCACCCCGAAGCCATAAACAACTACAGTTTCCTTGGTTTGTTAACTTTTACCGTCAATTCATTCCAGCCTTTGCTAAAATCGCCCTTCCCATTACAATCTTGCTAAAGACGAAAGGCGAGGGGAAACCAAAACCAAGGCAACCTCTTAACTGGACAATGGAATGCCAAGCAGCATTCGAAAAACTTAAACAACTATTCTCAGCCAAACCAATCCTAAAACACCCAGGCCCAGAACATCCTTTTGTCATCCAAGCAGACACCAGTGATGTGGCAGTAGGAGCAGTCCTACTTCAAAACAATGAACAGGGACAATTGCCACCATGTGCATACACATCCAAGAAACTGACAGAAACCAAGCAAAGATGGGCCATATGGGAGAAAGAGGCTTATGCAGTACGATGGGCCCTCCTCACATGAAGACAATTCTTAGAAGGGAACAAAATACCCTTTGAAGTCTAGATTGATCATAAAAACTTAGAAGTTGTGAAGACCCCATGAAAACTCTCCCCCAAACAAGTACATCAGGCACAATACGTTTTAATTTTACCCTCAACTATCTCCCAGGAGGGAAAAACGTCTTAGCTGATGCCCTGTCCAGGAAACCCCAATACAACAGTAAAAAGACTGAAATTGTTAAACCTATGCTTCAAGCACCCTAGCTTGCCACCAAAGTTGTTACCCAAGCACAAGCAAAAAAAAAGAACTGCTTGCTGACAATGCAACGATCTCAAACTTTAAAGAGGCACTACTTAAGGACAACTGGTTCCAGGCATGCAAACACATTTGTTTGCTCAAAGACGATTTAGCCTGGGTTGAAAACAAACTTTACATCCCTGCTAGCCAAAGACTGGAGCTTATGAAACGATGCCATGACTCCAAGGTAGCTGGACATTTCAGATTTGTGAAAATGCTACACCTAATCAAAAGGCAATTCTTGTGGCCATCCCTTAAAAATGATATTGAGAGCTACGTGGATAGCTACTCCACCTGTGCAGCTGCAAAAAGACGACAAGGAAAGTCCCCAGGGCTCTTACAAACTGTAGCAGATCCTTCAGCACCTTGGAGAGAGATTTCTATGGATTTTATAGTGGAGTTGCCTGACAGCTCAGGAAACAGTTATTTGGGTTGTAATGGACCTCTTTTCAAAACAGGTCCATTTCATACCCTGCCAAAACAGGTCCATTTCATACCCTGCCTAGAAGATCCCAACAGCCAAGGCATTAGCAAAAATGTTTTTAGTCTACATTTACCATCTCCATGGAGCTCCCCAACCGATTATCTCAGTTAGGGGTGTCCAATTCACCTCCAAATTTTAGTGGGCTTTTTAAAATCTATTAGGCTCTGCCCAGGGGCTCTTCACACCACCCCCAGACAAATGGGGGGGGCTGAAAAGAACAAATGTTGTATTGGAACAATATCTAAGATGTTTTATTAACTACCAACAGGACAATTGGACTGACCTGTTACGTTTTGTTGAAGTAGCTTACAACAACTCTGTACACAGTAGCACTGGTTTCACCCCTTTTCAGGTAGCCACAGGACAAGAATTTAACCCCATGCCAGAGCTTCCAGCTAAGGAACCTGACATCCCCTCCCTTAAGGAGTGGATAAACAACCTACAAACCACTTGGCCAGTGGTCAGACTAGCGTTATAAGAGACTAGAGCAGTTTTTAAAATTCAAGCTGACAAGAAATGCTGGGAACCCAAACCATTCAAGGTTGGGGACCATGTATATCTATCCACAAAGTTTCTGAAATCCTTACAACCATCTAAGAGCTGGGACCAAAATTCATTGGCCCATTCCCCATCACCAGAATCATAAAACCTGTCACGGTACAACGCCTCCTTCCTAAAACACTTAGTCAGGCTCATCCAGTGTTTCACTGCAGCCTACTCAAGCCAGAAATCACTTCAAAAGTCAGACCCCTTTTCCCACACCTCCAACCCCCATTATGGTGGAAGGAGAACAACATTTTGAAATCAAACACATCCTTGACTCACACACTCACCACAGCTCCACACAATATTTAGTGGCATGGAAACATCAACCATCCTCTCAGAATGAATGGGTAGCAAAAAAAAAAAAATGTAAAAGCCCACACACTGTTACGGAAATTCCACCTGAAATACACACACAAACCATCCTAAATCTTACTGTATTATATGTTTTATGTCTTTCTAGGTGGAGGAGGGCAATATGTCAGATCCGTGTATCTGCCATTCTTCATGGAAGAAGAGGGGGGATTTGGAGTGTTACATCTAGTACTTTTCCTAAGTATCCAATTTCCTGCCTGATCCTCTTTTTATAAACTTACCCTGATTTATAACCGTTGCCTGGCGCCAGGAATCCCTGAAGAAATTTCACACCTCAGAAAAAGGGGGGAATAAGTGGATTGTAAAATGACTCTGAGAAACTCTTCGTATCTGTTTCTCAAAGAGGCTGATGCAATTCGTATTCACACCTGCGGATTGGCTGGAATCCACATCGGAAGGTGGGCATGGGTTCCTAATTTTCTTTATCCTGAACTGGATGTCCCGAGGGACCCAAGAGCCTGCTTTAAGTTTTGACATGCTTTCATCCCTTTCAATAAAAGATTCCTTTTGAAATACAAAGTTCTCAAGAGTTTATACTTTCTTGGCATGTGGGGGGTGGGGGAGAAGCTGCTCCTTACAGTAGAGAAAAGTAAAGTTTTACACTTAGGCAAGAAAAACCAGAAGTACACATATAGACTGGGTGAAACCAGCCTTAATAGCAGTAACTGTGAAAGAGATCTTTGAGTCTTAGTGGACAGCCAATTAAATATGAGCCAATAGTGTACGGTGGCAGCAAAAAAAGCCAATGAAATCCAAATTTGCATTAAAAGAGGGATACAATCAAGATCAAGTGAGGTACTAATACCACTCTATAAAGCCTTAGTAAGACCACGCTTATTAAGTATTACTGCATCCAGTAATACTGCATCCAGTTTTGGTCACCACAGTATAAAAAAGATGTTGAGACTCTAGAAAGAGTGTAGAGAAGAGCAACCAATATGATTAGGGGACTGGAGTCTAAAACATACTGAAGAAAGTTAGCACCCCACCCCACCCCAGAAGAATGAAATATTTTAGGAAATATTATAAAGGCAAATATTATAAAGGCAGAATATTTTATTTCCCTGGATGAGAAAAGGAGAAATGTTTTAAAGACAAAGCTGCTCCTTGCAGCTCCCTGCCCCTCCTTCAGCTCTAGAGTGATGGGATTAAGAGGATTAGCTCTCTACCCATTAGCTCTCTACCCATCTAGTAACAGAACTCACCATATGGCACCTGGGGAGATTACATCACCCAGCAAGATTCAACCAAGCTTGGGACTCAAGACACTACAAAGTTACTCCTGCATGGCTCCATGGGAATCTGACAACCAATCAGAATACAGGAACAGGAAGCTCCAAGGCAGGGCCCAAGAGAGGTATAAATCAACCTCCCTCTCCCTCTCCCTCCCTCCCTCTCTCTTTCTTTCTCTCTCTCTCTCTCCCCCCTCCCTCCCTCCCTCTCCCATGTGCTCATTTTACCCAGGACCCAAAAAACCCATGTGGTCCTGTCCATCATTAAATCATCTTTCCAAGCAGTCTCCATATTTCCAGTGTCTTTCTTCCCACTTGGAACTGAACCCAGATGGACATTTCTTCCAACAATACGATGAATGGTTGCAGGAACTGGGTGTGGCTAGACTAGTGAAGATAAGGACCAGGAGAGATATGATAGCAGTGTTCCAATATTTGAGGGGCTGCCACAGAGAGGAAGGGGTTAAGCTATTTTCCAAAGCATCTGAAGGCCAGACAAGGAATAATGGATGGAATTGGGAAATCCAAAAGAAGAAGAGAATGACAAGAAGATATTAGTAAAATTGATGGTGAAAAAGGGATTAGAGCAGAAGGAAAATATTTTAGAAGATGTGAAAAGGAAATGGGAGAAACAGGAAGATAGCAGGGGGAGAAGAAAAAGGGACTAGAATAAGTAGACCTAGAACAAAACAAAAGGGGAAAATAATGAGGGGAGAAAAAGCTAGAAGTCATAGTCAAAATTCAGACCTAAAGATAGATGGAATAAATGGTCTAAAAGAAATGTACGGGAAGCAAGCAAAAAAAAAAAAAAGATTAAAAATTTGGATGAGGGTGAAAGATGTGGGATAAAGTAGAATGAAAAGAAAAGGAGTGTGATGCAAAACGTTTTATGAAAATACTTTAATAATGTGTAAGAATATTAGAATCATATAACTTGGATAATTGTTTGTATGGTATAAGAAATAAAAATATTTTTGAATATATGTTAGGAATGTAGTAACATAATGAATATAAGAAATGAAGGATTAGAGAAAATATATACATTAAAAAATGTGATTACTAACGAAAAGCTAGAGAAAGATCATGACTGATACATCGGAATATTGAATAATTAAAAAAAGAAAGATCATGTCTTTGGTTATTAGAATGATAGGGGAAAGGGGGAAAAAGGACTAAAATAGAAGTAGAAATATGAGGGAGGAAATAGTAAAAACAGATATTAATATGCTATGAAGTATGATAGAATTATGAGAAGGTTTAGAGTTAAAAGATGACATTGGAAACTGTGTTAGTAAAATTAAAAATGAAAATGGACTGTAATTATTAAGAATAATATTGTTATGATTATTTATATTGAAATGTATGAAACCCAGGAATCAAACCATTCATGAAATGAGATATATAAGAATAAAATATATATTAAAAAAATATTGTTTTGGGAACAATTGCTTAGTATTTTGAAACACAGGTATTATCAAGCAAGGAATGCTAATACTTCTCAGTAGAGTGTGATCCTCCACACTCTATAAAAGCATCACAAACTATTAAATACATCTACTGTAATATTAAAATCACAGTTAATCAGTTTAGATTAACATAAAGCACACAATAAAGTCCTCAATTAAATAATAGCTATAGATTTTCCTTGCAGCATTTGAAAGCTTCACGTAGTGATTATCTGTACATAACTTTCACATAGCACTAAATACATAGCACTAAACACATCTATTCCTTTCATGGATCACTGTCTTGCCGTGGCAAAGGGGCTTATGCAGTGCAATGAAGCTATCAGCTATACCGTGCAGGGCCACCCAAGATGGACAGGTCATAGCAGAAAGCTCTGACAAAACGTGATCCACTGGAAAAAGAAATGACAACCCACTCCAGTATCTTTGCCATGAAAACCCCATGGACAGCACCAAAAGGCAAAAAGATATGATGCTGGAAGATGAGCCCCTCAGGTCGGAAGGTGTCCAATATGCTACTGGGGAAGAGCAGAGGGCTAGTACTAGTAGCGCCAGAAAGAGTGAAGCGACTGGGCCAAAGCCAAAAGGACGCTCAGCTGTGGATGTATCTGGTGGTAAAAAGAAAGTCCAATGCTGTAAAGATCTATACTCCATAGGAACCTGGAATGTAAGATCCATGAATCAAGGCAAGCTGGACATGGTCAAACAAGAAATGACAAGACTGAACATCGACATCTTAGGAATCAGCGAACTAAAATAGACAGGAATGGATGAATTTAATTTGGATGACCATCAGGTATACTACTGCGGGTAAGAATTCCTCAGAAGAAATGGAATAGCCTTCATAGTCAATAAGAGTAGGAAAAGCAATACTGGGATACAATCCCCAAAATGACAGATGATCTCAGTTCGAATTCAAGGCAAACCATTCAATATCACAGTAGTCTGTCTATGCCCTGGTGCTGAAGAGGATGAAATTGACCAGTTCTAAAGCACCTTATAGAATTAACACCAAAAAATGATGTTTTTATCATCATGGGGGATTAGAATGCTAAAGTAGGAAGTCAAAAGATAACCGGAATAACAGGCAAGTTTGGTCTTGGAGTACAAATGAGACAGGGCACAGGCTGGTAGAATTTTGTCAAGAGAATACGACGGTTATAGCAAACACTCTTTTCCAACAAGCCAAGAGATGTCTCTATACATGACATCACCAGACAGTCAATACAGAAATCAGATTGACTATGTGCTCTGCAGCCAAAGATGGAGAAGCTCTATACAGTCAGTAAAAACAAGACCAGGAGCTGACTGTGGCTCAGCTCATGATTTTCTCGTGGCAAAATATAGGCTTAAATTGAAGAAAGTAGGGAAAAGCACTAGGCCATTCAGGTATGAACTAAATCATGCCTTATGAATATACAGTAGTGATGACAAATAGATTTAAGGAATTAGATCTGATAGACAGAGTGCCTGAAGAACTATGGACGGAGGTTCACAACATTGTACAAGAGGTAGCAACTAAAACCATCCCAAAGAAAAAGAAATGCAAGAAAGCAAAATGGCTGTCTGAGGAAGCCTTACAAATAGCTGAGGAAAGAAGAGAAGCGAATGCCTTCTTAAATGAACAGTGCAAAGAAATAGAAGTGAACAATAGAATAGGGAGGACCAGAGATCTCTTCAAAGACGATGCAGTAAAAATACTACACTCAATATGCCAGCAAATTTGGAAAACTCAACAGTGGCCACAGGATTGGAAAAGGTCAGTTTACATTCCAATTCCAAAGAAGGGCAATGCCAAAGAATGCTCAAACTACTGCACCATTGCACTCATTTCACATGCTAGCAAAGTTATGCTTAAAATCCTACAAGCTAGGCTTGTAAGCTAGAGTGATAGCACTCTAATGGCAGAAAGTGAAGAGAAACTAAAGAGCCTTCTGATGCGGGTGAAGGAGGAGAGGGCAAAAGTTGGTTTGAAACTCAACATTAAGAAAACTAAGATCATAGCTCCCGGCCCTCTCAATTCCTGGCAAATGGGGAAGAAATGTAGGCAATGGCAGACTTTATTTTCCTGGGCTCCAAGATCACCGCTCATGGGGACTACAGTCAGGAAATTAAAAGACGCTTGCTCCTGGGGGGGAAGCTATGGCAAATCTAGACAGCATACTAAAAAGCAGAGACATCACCCTGCCAACAAAAATGCGTATAGTCAGGGCTATGGTTTTCCCAGTTGTAATGTATGGCTGTGAAAGTTGGACCATAAGGAAGGCTGAGCGTCAAAGAATTGAGGCCTTTGGACTATGGTGCTGGAGAAGACTCCTGCGAGTCCCTTGGACTGCAAGATGATCAAATCAGTCAGTCCTAGAGGATATCAACCCTGACTGCTCTTTAGAAGGCCAGATCCTGAAGATGAAACTGAAATAATTTGGCCACATAATGAGACGGAAGGACTCATTGGAGAAGAGCCTAATGCTGGGTGGGAACAATTGAGGGCAAAAGAAGAAGGGGACAGCAGAGAATGAGGTGGCTGGATGGAGTCACTGAAGCAGTTGGCATGAGCTTAAATGGTCTCCGGGGGATGGTAGAGGACAGGAAAGCGTGGAGGAAAGTTGTCCATGGGGTCGCAATGGTTCAGACATGACTTCACAACTACAACAAAAAACACATCTATATTTGACTTCCAGTTTGGCATCATGGCGAGACAGTTGGGGAAATAGGCTCTGATGAGTGCCACAAAAACCCCGGCTGCCAAACCGCTGCCGATGGGTCTTCGGACTGGAACCGGGAAAGAAAGAGGGGTGCCTTGGATGACCAAGAGGAACAGGCAAGTTCCTCGGAGGTCAGAGGGAACCCTCTGTGAGGCGGGGGGGCGGGCGCGGCTACCATGATGGCTGCCATAAAGCTGGGACAACCAGGCTAAGAGAAGTGCAGAAGGAAAGTGGATTGAAATGGAGCTCTTTGAAGCCAGGTGAGTGACAACCAACCCAGGCTTGTAACAACACTTAGAGCAATATTTTTAACCATAAGACCCCTAGCCATAAAACAGCGACTGTACAACAAAGGGGCAATGGAAAGTTTAAAATGTAACTTTAAAGAGACAAAGACCTGATAAACAACTAATTTTTGAACAGAACCAATTGGAAAAACTAAATTTTGAGACATGGTGAAAAGACTGGACAGAGTTTTAAAATTTGAGCTGGACTTTAAAAAAGAAGAAGATTTGATATTTTTAAAATTAAAAGAAGAAGAAGAGTAATCAAGTTGGACTGTTATATAATTGAAACAAAATGGATACTTGCAAGACTAATGGAAATTGTGAATTGTAGAGAGACACCTTCTGGTTTAAAAAGGAACATTTTAACTTGTTTTTTGGTATGGAAAATTGTGAACTCTACAGATAATAGCCGTGGGATATTGTGGTGGAGGTTTTTCTTCTTGTCTGCAGGCAGCTTGACTTTGGTGAAAATAAAGGAAAACTATAACGGAATTCTTATAATTGGAATAACAACAATTTAAAAAACTGGCGCAGGAATAAGAGAAGGATCTGGCACAGGAACAAGAGAAGGAAGAACTTGATACATTTTATCCGGAATAAAAGTAAGAAAAAGAACTAAAATGATACACGGAGGACAAAATTTGAAGACTTTGAAAATGAAATGGAATATATGCTAGCAGGGAAGAACATGAAGAAATAAGGTATACACAGCTGGAAAAAGGAAAAGAAGATTAAAACAATGTGATTAAAAATGGAAAAACAATGTATAGGTGGATAGTAATAATAAAAAGGAGGTTCTTATTGATAAATATGGATGAATAGGAATATGAGAAGAATATGTTATAGATATATAAAATTGAAATACTGATGGAAATTAGAATATAAGAGAAATAAATTATGTTAAGAGAGATTCATAAATGCATACAAAGATGTGTTTGAAGTAAGAACTATGTCTCAATGTTAAATTGTCATAAAAAAGATAATGATAATATGATTAACTGGGAATAAGTAATGTATAGAATCTATCTTCTCAACCTGGGGGTCGCGACCCCTTTGGGGGTCGAACGGCCATTTCACAGGGGTCGCCAAAGCCCTCTCTCACCCCCCACACACCTTCACTCACCCTCACTCTCTGCTCTGTTGGATCGCTGGCCGTTCGCTTACTCTGCCCACTCCCAATCTATTGCTTCCTCCTGAGTCCCAGCTGATGACTAGAGGAAAAAAAACTATTTAAATTCTTGCCACGGGGCTTCAAAGCCCGCCCCTTGCCCCGCCCCTCCGCACCACTATTTATTGCCAATAAATAGTGGTGGGCGAGGGGCGGGCGAGCCAGCAATTTAACAAATGGTTCGGTGTTTTTTTGTAATTTTATTGGCCTGCGGAGCTTCAGCATAGGCTAATTAGCCCTTCGTTAAATCAGCTCCCCGACTCTCAGCTGATTTGCTCTCAGCTGTTTTGCTCAGGGCTCTGCTGCTTGCTGGAGCAGATTTTTTTTCCCCTAGCTATGCTGAAAAATGAAACTGAAAGTAAAGCAGGCTATTGGCTTTGCTGTTGCTGCAACGTTGGAAAATTAGGCAGGCAGATTTCTTTTCTTTTTCCTCACCAAAAAAGGTAGGTGCAAACAATGGGAAATTTAGGGAAAAAGAGGAGAGTTCAAGATTTTAAAACACAAAAGAAAAAAAACTCCCTAGTTAAATAAACTAAATTCCCCAGTTAAATAAATTCCCTAGTTAAATAAACTAGGGAATTGTAATAATTGAGATACTATTAATTGTATATTGTGTTGAAAGCAGAAATGGTTAAGTTGTGGTTTGGAGGAATATATGGGGGAAATTATTTGGTTTATTATTATTGGTAAATATAATTAATTGATTTGTAAGAAATTGGATTGCATGGAAATAATTGGAATATTCATGTTCATTATGATTAATATACAAAAAAGATACTTATATAACTAATTGATTTATATTAAAATGTTGAATTTATATTAAACATCTGTAATATTACATAATTAACCAATGTGAGGATGGATATAAAAATAGATGACAATGGGAAGGGGTATAATATAGAGTATAAGGGAAAAATTGAATTTGATTAAGATTAGAGATGAGGATGAAGGGTAATATTGGTTTTTTACAAAAATGGATGAGGAATAAATATGGCAAAAAGGAAATATAGAAATTGTAAATTTAATTGAAATGACTAAACACTGTTTAAATTTGTGAACTGGCCAAAATACATTGTATGTTTGTATGTGTGTTTCTAATTATTGTTATTTATTCATATTTGTTCTCTTTTATTCTTTAAAGTTTAACAATTCATTCTTTATCTTAATATCTTTATATTTGTTTGGGGTTGGCTTTCTTCCCTTTCATCTTTTTTATTGTACAGCAATCTTTCTCCTCAAACCTACCACCTCTGTCTTTTCTTTCCTTCTTACTTTCTTTTCCTCCCCCTCTTCTTCTCCTCCCTCCTTCCTCTTCCTTTCTCCTTCTCCTCCTCTCTTCCTCCTTCTCTTACCCTCACTCCTACTCTAATTTCCCTTCCCTTCCTTCATCCCTCTCTATTGCTGTATCCTTTTATGCATATGGACTACTCAGAGGGCTGAAAGAGTTATTTTTGACTGGTCCTCGCACTTTTGACCAGTCCTCGAACTTACGACTGTCCTCACATTTTATGTTTTTGCCCTATCTTGTCACCATGGTGAAAAGAAGCAGTTGTGAAATGAGTGACATGGATGTTAAGAATGCTGCACGGGCATAAATGTGAGGATGGTCATAAGTGTGAGGACCAGACAAAAGTGCGAGGATCAGTCAGAAATTACTTTTTTCAGCCCTCTGAGTAGTCCCTATACACATAGCCATGGCCACCCAGTCACATGACCAGCTAGCCACACCCACCCAATCATATGACCTCCAAGCCACGCCCACAAAATAAGCCACGCCCACAGAACCAGTAGTAAAAAAAATTTAGAACCCACCCTTGGTTGGGGGTCACCACAACATGAGGAACTGTATTAAAGGGTCGCGGCATTAGGAAGGTTGAGAACCACTGGTATAGATGGATGGTAACAACAAAAAGAAGATTATGCTGGATTAACAGTAAAATTAAGATGATTATGCTGGGATTAACAGCAAAAAACCAAAAATCATTATGCTGGGTATGACAGGAAAAATAAGGAAGATTATGCTGGGATTAACAGTAAAAATGAAATGATTATGCTGGATTTAACAACAAAAACAAAGATGATTATGCTGGGATTAACAGTAAAAATAAAATGATTATGCTGGGATTAACAGTAAAATTAAAATGATTATGCTGGGAAACAACAAAAACAGCAAAAAAAACAAAAATGATTATGTTGGGTATGACAGCAAAAACAAGGAGGGTTATGTTGGGATTAACAGTAAAAATGAAATGATTATGCTGGTTAAACAGTAAAAATAAAGATGAATATGCTGGGATTAACAGTAAAAGATGATGAAGAAGATGAAGATGATGTGTTGGGATAAACAGTTAAAATAAAGATGATTGTGCTAGGATTAGCAGTAAAAATAAAATGATTATGTTGGGATTAATAATTAAAATTAGGATGATAATGTTAGGATAAACAGCAATGAAGATGATTATATTGAGAGCAACAGTGAAAATATTGTTTAAATGCTTATAACAACTGTAATGATTTATACTTTTAACTAAGTAAAAAAAATGAAATGATATTTGGTTAGGATTTAAAGATTTAAGTAATGGGTTTTTTGGGATAATGGCATTGTTAAATAGACAGAATTTAGGGAAATAATTGAGTAAAATATTGTTGTGTTAATTAAGAATTAAGATTTGTTAGTGAATTTGTACCAATTTATGACTGGATCAATGCTTCGTTTTGAAAAGATGTATTTTATGTTTATGTTTTAAAAAATAATTTTTTTAAAAAAAACCCATATCTATATTTCATAAAGAGATCATTATAATGCAATAGACTAGGACAGAGGTGGGTACACTGCTTTCACAAGTTGTTGCAGTTCTTGGTGGTTTCTAGAGCCTTTTCTAATTATGCCTAAGTATTTGCTTTCCAAATATTTTGATAAAGGAAACACAAAGTGTATGTTTTTTGTCCTAAACCAATTTAAAAACAAAGTAGGCTCCAAACTCCTACGCCAGAAAATTCTGATAATGTCAACCCTTTTTATGTTCGTGATGCAGCCCTTTCCACTTTGCATAATTGCCCAACTCTCAGAAGACCCCAAAAGTTAAACGTGGTCCCAACAATAAAAATTGTTTACTTAATACTGTCATATTCAATAGAAAGTTTTAAAACAGGACACAATGTCAGTTAAATGTATCCCTAGCAAAATATCTTAAGACTTTCCCTAGCTTTCAACAAAGTTTCTTCACAGCCTATAGAATTTTCTTTCTACTGTTTAATAAATGCCAAAGAAGTTGCAATTCAGGCATTGAAGCAATAGACATAGTATGCACTAGTTAACTTTCTTTTTTCTTTTTAATTTTAAAAACAAACTTTATTAGATTTAAAAAACAAAAAATAAAATTGAATAAAACATTCACAACCTTAAAATACAATGAACAATATTAACGAACAACAAATAAGGTATATATAATGTATATAAATACACATATATACAAGAACTTATTTTCCCTTTTTTCCCCTTAATGACTGTGTATAATTATTACTTTAAATTTCTAAGTTTTGACTTTACCTTCTTTTCCATTGATTTATCCACTCATACCAACTGTCTCATATTTTAAAATACTGAGAGCCTTCCTTATCTTTCAATTTCAATGTTAGTCTATCCATTTCTGCACGTGTAAATTTTTTGAATTATTTGCTGCTCCATTGGCAATTGATCTGTTTTCCAGACTTGTGCTAGAGCTAACCTAGCTGCTGTAATTATATGTAATATTAGGTACTTTTTTTCCTTTCTAATGTTTTGTTTAAGCATTCCTAACAAAAAAAATTCTGGTTCTAGCTCAATATCCTCTGCAATTATTTCTGATATCCAAATCTTAATTTTTATCCAATATTTTTTAATTTTTGGGCAAAGCCACCAGACATGAAAGAAGGTTCCCTGTGCTTGCTTGCATTTCCAGCACATTGGATTAAGGTTTGCATACATCCTTGCCAATCTCGCAGGGGCCAGATACCATCTGTACCACATCTTGTAGTGGTTCTCCTTATATGCTACGGATTTTGTTATTCTATAGTTGGTTTCCCATACCCTTTCCCATTCTTCTAATTGTATATTTTTGCCAATGTGCCTTGCCCAAGCTATCATTTGTCCTTTAACTAAATTTTCTACTAGGTCAAATTCTTTTTTTTTTTTAATTTTTAAAATTTTTATTAATTTTAGAAACCACATAATACATTTATAAATGCAAATAAAACAATTTACAACAAACATCATCTTTATAACATCTACCTATAATATCTAAATTGTTACAATATCAATATCCTATATTCTTCAATATACAATATTTCTCTCACCCTATATAATGATATTATTTTATTGATATCTCGTATCTCTTAAATTTCATTTGATGTAAAAATTTATTTTACTCTATTGATATCTTTTCTTTTATTTAATTTTTCTTTCTTTCTTCTTCTCTTTTTTTTTTCCCACTTCCCTCTAACCATTTATACCATTTTTGCCAGACCAGATAATATTCAGATTCTTCCTTTCCTTGGATCTCCTTGGTAAGTTTATCCATCTCAGCGCATTCCATAATTTTGGATATTAATTTCTCTTGAGTCGGGACCTCTTCTTGTTTCCAATTTTGTGCGTATATAATTCTTGCTGCAGTCAAAATGTGTGTTATTAAATATATTATTTCTTTTTCATATTTGCTTGTAGGTATTCCTAATAAATAAGTTTCTGGCTTTAAGGGCACCTTTTGAGTTATTATTTGTTCCAGTTGCATTTTTATATTGTTCCAGAATTTTTTAGCTTTGGGACATGACCACCATATATGATAGTATGTCCCTTTATGCGCTTTACATTTCCAACAGAGTGGAGATGTGCTGGGAAACATTTTAGAAATTCGTGCCGGTGGTAGATGCCATAGATGCCACCTATAGAACAATTTATAAGCATTTTCTTTGTATGGTACAGATAATGTTAATTTATTAATATTTTTCCACAAATTTTCCCACTTATTTAATTCTATTGCATACCCAAAATTTGTCGCCCATTCTAATAAGTATTTGTATATCTTTGAAATCAAATTTCCATCCTTAGTTCCTAATAATTTATCTAGTTGGTTGGGATTTATGTCGATTCCTCCTTCCTCATTGTCTTTATTGTATCTAGTTTGTATTTGTAGATAGGACCACCAATCTATTTCTATGCCTTGTTCCCTGAGTTCCTGCCGTGTTTTTAACCTTCCTTGGGGGTCCAGTAATTCTTTGTATCTTATTAATTTATGGGGGGTTAGTGTGTTGGGGTGCATTGCCGCCTCCAATGTAGATATCCAGCCAGGAACCTTCATATAATGTTTGTTTTTAATTTCGAACCAGATGCCAATCAGTGAATTTCTTATTATGTGATTTTTCAAATGTTTATAGGTTTTGTTCCCGGCGTTCCACAAGAAGGCATGCCACCCCTTTAACAAATCGTGGCCTTCTAATTTTAATAGTCTATAATTCTCCAAATTGACCCACTCCTTAATCCATGTTAGGCTTGCTGCCTTATAATATCTTTCCCACGCTAGTAAGCCAAAGCCCCCTCTAGATCTATCATCCTGTAATATATTTAAATTTATTCTTGGTTTTTTTCCCTCCCATACGAATTTTGATGTTATTTTATTCAAATTTGTAAAAAAGTTTTTCTCTAATTTAACTGGAATAGTTTGAAATAAGTAGAGGAGCCTCGGGAGTATATTCATCTTAATCGCCCCAATTTTTCCTAACAATGATAACTTTAGTTTCCCCCATCTTTCTAAATCATTTTTAATTTGTTATATTAACTCTCCATAATTATTTTCTTTTATAGCCACATTCCTAGTTGTCAGATTAATACCTAAATATTTTATCCTCTTCACTACTTGTAATCCTGATTGTTTTTCTAACTCTTCTATTTGTTTTGCTGTTAAATTTTTAGTTAATATTTTGGTCTTATCCTTATTGACTTTTAAACCTGCCACCCTACCAAATTTCTCTATTTCCTCTGTTAATCTTATTTATGTTTCGAATGGATCCTCTATGAAGACTACAAAGTCATCAGCAAATGCTTGGACCTTATATTCTTCTCCTTTAACCTTGAGTCCTTTTATATTTTTATTGAATCTAATTCTTCTAAGTAGGTTTTCTAGCGTTAAAATAAAGAGTAGTGGAGAAAGAGGAGACCCTTGTCGTACTCCTCTACTTATTTCAAAACAATTTGTTAGTTCCCCATTTACTAGTATCCTTGCTCTCTGCTTTGTGTATATTGAATCTATCATCTTTTCGAATTTCTCCCCAAATTTCATATTCTTTATTTGTTGTGTCATGAATCTCCAACTGACCCGATCAAATGCCTTTTGTGCATCCAGGAAGATCAGGGCTACCTGTTTCTCGGGATGTACCTCATAGTATTCTATCACATTAATCACTGTCCTTATGTTGTTTTTGATTTGTCTTGCTGGCAGGAATCCGTTCTGGTCCGAGTGTATTCTGTGATTTAATATTGTCTTTAATCTGTTTGTCATCAAATTCATAAAAATCTTGTAATCGGAATAGTAAAGAAATCGGCCTATAATTTTTTATTTGTGTTGTATCTGCCCCCTCCTTCGGGATTAGCGAGATGTATGCCTCCCTCCAAGATTCTGGTAGCTTTGCCTCTTTCAATGCCTCATTGTAGACCTCTAATAGTATCCAATTTAGTGATTCCCCTAATCCTTTATATAATTCTACTAGTAGCCCATCTGTTCCCGGGGTTTAATTGTTTTTTTGTTTCCTAATTGTTGCCTGTAGTTCCTCTATAGTAATCTCTCTATTGAGTATCTCTTCCTCTTCTTCCGTTACTACTGGCATTCTCTCCTCTTTTAAATATTGATCTATTTCTTCTCTTGGGACCTTATCCTATGTATACAAATCTTGAAAGAATTGGGTTACTATCTCTTTCTTCTTTTCTAAGTTCTGACGTAGTTTACCATCCTTATCCTGCAGTTGATGAATTGTTCGTTTTTCTCTTTCTTTTCTTAATTTGTAACCATCCACCTCCCTGGTTTGTTTGCGTGTTCAAATTGATTTTGTTTTAAAAATTTCATTGTGTTGACATATTTTTCTTGCTCGAATAGATTCAATTTGTCTTTAGCTGCCATCCAATTGGTTCTTATTTGTTCATCCCCTGGCCTTTCCTGTAATTCACCTTCCCAATTTTTGATCTCTTCTCGAATTTTATTATATTCATTTTCCTTCTCCTTTCTCCGTTTACTATTGTAGGCTATTGTTAGGCCTCTAATGTAAGCCTTTGTTGTATCCCACAGGTTTTGGAGGGATGTCTGATGTTTATTATTATCTTTAAAAAAAAACCCTTCAATTCTTTTTCTATCCTTTCAGTATACTCCTTTTCTTTCATTACCTGCACATTCATTATCCATCTGCTCCTTTTCTTTCTTTGCCCTCTCCATTCTATTATTATTGGGTTATGATCAGCCCAATCATTAGTCACAATCTCTACTGCTTCTATCTCCTGTATTAAACTTTTTGTAGTCCATGCCATGTCTATCCTTGACCAGGATTTACGGGGATTAGAATAATATGTGTACCTTTCCTCTTCTGGGTTATATAGTCTCCATATATCTACTAAATTTAGTTCTTCTGTTAAATTAAAAAATGTTTTTGGCAGCAAATTTTTCTTTTTTTTTTATTGATCTGATCACTCTTATAATCTTTTTTTGGATCCACAATTGCATTGAGATCTCCCAACAGACAAACATTTTCTATATTTTGTTCTATAATCTTTTCATGCAGTTTTCGATAAAATTCTTTTTGTTCACTATTTGGCGCATATACAACCACTAATAACACACTTTTACTTTTGACTTTTACTTCAATCATCAAAATTCTTCCTATCTTATCTGTATATTTTAAATTACTTTCTATCTCTTCATTAACAAAAACTGCTATTCCTCTTTTCGTCTCATCTGCTAAGGATACAAATAATTTCCCTAATTTTTTACATTGTAAGAATTTTTCATCCTGTTTTCTTATATGGGTTTCTTGAAGGCATACGATGTCTGTTTTTTGTTTAATTAACTTCCTAAATATTTGATTTCTTTTAACTGGGGAGTTAAGTCCATTTATATTTAATGATATAATTTTAAGGTTCCGGTCTATTCTTTAAGATTGGTCTTTTCCTTTTTTGTTCCTTTACTTCCTGTCCCTTTTCTTAGCCTGGTTTTGTGCTCTTGTCGTTACTCCTTCCTCTTCTCGAATTTCCCCCTCTTCTTCTTTTTCTTTTTCCTTAATACTCTCCTCACACAGTGTTTCTTGGTCTTCTCGTCTTTGCTTTGACTTGCTTCTCTTTTCCAATTCTTCTCTTCTGTCGTTTGTTCTTTCTAATTCTATCACCTGGTCGTGTAGGGTTTGGGCCTTCTCTAAAGAATCAACTTTTATCTTCTTCCCCTGCCACGTAACCAACACTCCCTCCGGTATTATCCATCGGAATAATATCTGTTTTCTATTTAGTAATGCCGTGAGGAATCCATAGCCCTTTCTCCATTCTCTAATTCTTTTTGGTATTTGTTTTAATGTTATGATTTCTTTCTGTTTATAGTACATTGGTTCTTCTTTTGTTATTCTAAAGACAATGTCTCTGACTTTCCTCCACACAAAACGTACATGGACCTCCCTTGGCAGTTTGTGTTGTCTCGCGTAATTCGTATGTACTCTAAATACTTCATCCAATTCATTGATAATCTCGTCTTTATCTCGTTGTAGAGCTTCCGTGATCATTTCAGCCAGTGGTTCTCAACCTTCCTAATGCCGCGACCCTTTAATACAGTTCCTCATGTTGTGGTGACCCCTAACCAGGGGTGGGTCCTAAATTTTTTTACTACCGGTTCTGTGGGCGTGGCTTATTTTGTGGGCATGGCTTGGAGGTCATGTGACTGGGTGGGCGTGGTTAACTGGTCATGTGACTGGGTGGCCATGGCTATGTGTATAGGGACTATTCAGAGGGCTGAAAAAAGTCATTTCTGACAGGTCCTCGCACTTTTGACTGGTCCTCACACTTATGACCATCCTCACATTTATGCCTGTGCAGCATTCTTAACAACCATGTCACTCATTTCACAACTGCTTCTCTTCAACATGGTGATAAGATAAAAAATGTAAACTGTGAGGACAGTCGTAAATTCGAGGACTGGTCAAAAGTGTGAGGACCAGTCAAAAATAACTTTTTCAGCCCTCCGAGTAGTCCCTGTGCACAAAAGGACTACTCAGAGGGCTGAAAAAAGGGATTTCTGACAGGTCCTCGCACTTTTGACCGGTCTTCGCAGTTATGACTGGTCATCATTTATGCCTATTGTAACATTCTTAACAACCGTGTCACTCATTTCACAACTGCTCCTCTTCACCATGGTGACAAGAACGTAAGGGCAAAAATGTAAATTGTGAGGACAGTCGTAAGTTCGAGGACTGGTCAAAAGTGCGAGGACCAGTCAAAAATAACTTTTTCAGCCCTCTGAGTAGTCCATATGCATAAAAGGATACAGCAATAGAGAGGGATGAAGGAAGGGAAGGGAAATTAGAGTAGGAGTGAGGGTAAGAGAGGGAGGAAGAGAGGAGGAGAAGGAGAAAGGAAGAGGAAGTAGGGAGAAGAAGAAGAGGGGGGGAAGAGAAAGTAAGAAGAAAGAAAAGACAGAGGTGGTAGGTTTGAGGAGAAAGATTGCTGTACAATAAAAAAGATGAAAGGGAAGAAAGCCAACCCCAAACAAATATAAAGATATTAAGATAAAGAATGAATTGTTAAACTTTAAAGAATAAAAGAGAACAAATATGAATAAATAGCAATAATTAGAAACACACATACAAACATACAACGTATTTTCTTTGAACAGAGTATTTGGCCGGTTCACAAATTTAAACAGTTGTAGGAGGTTAGCACCCACCCCTTTCCTAGAAGAATGAAATATTTTGGGAAATATTAAAAAGGCAGAATATTATTTTTCCCTGGATGAGAAATGGAGAAGCATATTTTACAGAAAAAGCAGCTCCCACCTTCCTGCCCCCCACCGTTTGTTAATGGGCCAGAGACAGAAAGTCAATCCTTTGTCAAAGGACATTTGCAACACAATAGCAACAGAAACTAACACAATGGGCCCCATCTAGCAACCGAAACTCACCTCACGTGACCTGGGAAGCATGTGACCTGGGAAGCACATGTGACCATCAGCCAGCAAGGCTAGCTAAGACCCCCACCCCCTGGGAGTCTGACAACCAATCAGGATACTCTTTCGGGGCCCCAAGAAATGCAAAGCCAGAGAGACCATAAAAACCTGAGGATTTACTGTATCTGCCCCTTTTCTGTTCAGGAACTCAAGCCATGTGATCCTGCCCACCATTAAACCATCTTTCCAAGCAGTCTCCATGTTTCCATGTCTTTTTCGCCACTTGGAGCAGAACCCAGAAGGATATTTCTTCCAACACAGTGTTTAGTCATTTCAATTAAATTTACAATTTCTATATTTCCTTTTTACCATATTTATTCCTCATCTATTTTTTAAAAAAATCAATATTACCCTTCATCCTCATCTCTAATCTTAATCAAATTCAATTTTTCCCTTCTATTCTATATTATACCCCTTCGCATTGTCATCTATTTTTATATCCATCCTCACATTTGTAATTATGTAATACAGTTGTTTAATACAAGTTCAACACTTTAATATAAATCAATTAGTTATATAACTATCTTTTTTGTATATTAATCAATATGAACATGAATATTCCAATTATTTCCATGCAATCCAATTTCTTACAAATCAATTAATTATATTTACCAATAATAATAAACCAAATAATTTCCCCCATATATTCCTCCAAACCACAACTTAACCATTTCTGCTTTCAACACAATATACAATTAATAGTATCTCAATTATTACAATTCCCTAGTTAAATAGAGCTTTTTTTCTTTTGTGTTTTAAAATCTTGAACCTCCTCTTTTGCCCTAAATTTCCCATTGTTTGCAATTTTGCACCTACCTTTTTTGGTGAGGAAAAAGAAACAGAAATCTCTCTCTGCCTCATTTTGTCTCGTTGCAGCAAAGACCCTGCTTTACTTTCAGTTTCGCTTTTTCAGCATAGCTAGGGGGAAAAAAATCTGCTCCAGGAATTTACCGCTTTGCAGCTAGCTAGCAACAGAGCCCTCCACAAAACAGCTGAGAGCAAATCAGCTGAGAGTCAGGGGGCTGATCAAATCAACTTATGGTAATTAATCTATGCTGAAGCTGAAAGGTGCTGTTTTTTCTATTTTTGCAGGCACCAGTATATTCATTTGTTTTCTTTTAACACTGATCAGCTGTAGGGCGGCCCTTTGAAGCCCCGTGGCAAGAATTTAAAGTTTTTTTCCCTCTAGCCATCAGCTGGGACTCCGGAGGCAGCAATAGATTTGGAGTGGGCAGGGTAAGCGATCGGCGACCGGCGATCCAACAGAGGCAGAGGGTGAGGGTGAGTGAAGGTGTGGGGGGGGGTGAGAGAGGGCTTTGGCGACCTCTGTGAAATGGCCGTTCGACCCCCAAAGGGGTCACAACCCCCAGGTTGAGAACCGCTGATTTCAGCCATTATTAGAATTAGGTCCTCATCTCTTTCTTCTCTCACATTTTGGAACCTTAGATAGAATGCCGCTCTCTCCATTTCTAACTGTGTCACCATATTCTCAAGATCTTTATTGAGGCCAGTCATTTTCTCATCCAAGAGTTCTAGCTTCTCTTCTGTTTGTTTGGTTTTTTTTCCCTATGGCCGTAATCCTTTGGTCATTTTTTTTGTATTATCTTTTGAATAGAGTCCATTTTTTCATCCAATTTTTGTATATCTTCTTTGACCGACATTTTGACTTCGTCCAGATCTCTCCTAGCTTCCTCATGGTTTTTAGACAAGCACTCTTGCATTTTTAACATAGTCTCTTGTATTGTTGCTAGTGTAGCCTGAACAATCTGCATACTCATGGTGGAAGTTTGTTTGTCAGTCGAAAACATCCCTTCTAGGGTCTTTTGTGTTGCTGGGGAGGCTGTTAATCCAATTGGTGTTGAAATGACCTTCTTTCCTGTTTTTACTGTGGTTACTGTGGTGGAAGTCATTTCCTTCAAAATTTTGTATTGTTTTTCTAGGATTCTGTCTATTCTTTCCCAAATCAGCATTCGCTTTCTAGCTCAGTTTTGTGAGCTACTATTTCTAATATTCTTAAATAGGTCTAAGTATATTCTATTGTTTAAATATGAAATCTCAATCTATGACTTACAGATTGTATTTTAACTAGGGTATTATTGTATTATTGTATATCACTCTAATTGATTCTCACACAAACTATATAATAAAAATCCTTCTCCTTTTAAATAGACTATAAATAGTATAAAATGTTATAAATGCTATAAATACTTTAAGATTATGCTAACTTGTACTATAGTATATTATCTCTAAACAAATTCATTAATTAATTTTCTACCTAGCTTAATATTGATAAAATCTTAATCAAAACATATATGAGAAAGCAACAGACCAAATATTATAGCATCTAAACAGTACTAAACAATTGATTAACGTTTAAATTGATTGTCTTACAAGTGGTTATTGGTCTATATTTAATGCTAATTTATAGTTATTATGAATATTAAATAGTTAGATAAATAGATAGATAAATTATTAAACAATTGTTAAATAGTAGTAATTGATATGTAAATTAATGAATATGTAAATAGTAATTATATATAAAATAAAATATATAAGCTAAATATAAGAAAAACTACAGGGATTTTTTTTTTCAAGAATTAATCAATGTAATATTCCACTGTAATTAACTCTAGTCCTTCTCTGGCAACTCTCCAACACCAACCATTATAAATCCAAATGAGATAGTATTCTTTATAATGTCAGAGGAAAGCAGAAGCCAAAAATGGAGTTCAAAGACTTTTACCCTTACTATCCAAAATGGCAATTTTAATCCTGCAACTTTTGCTCTTGTCCTTCTTTTTTGTTGCCTATATTGTCCTTCTCCGTCCATACAGTGCAGTTTTATTAAAAGGAAAACCAACGTCCTGTTCCAAATCGCTTCTCTTCTCTTCTCCCAACTTCAAATCACACGCTCTTTCAATCGTTCTTTTCTATTCCTCCGTATTGTATCCAACAGGACAAGTTTTGCTGCGTCACTTCGCTCTCCTCACTGTTTGCCGTCTGCACCTTTCTGAGTCTTCCTTTCTTTCCCCTGCTCCTCCGGACTCTTAGTCATCAACTCTTCGTAGTTATTATCTGTAGCGCTTTTCTAACGTTTAATCTCCTGCTCGCACCGCCAATCTTCACCCTGTGCTCACTCTTTTGCTTCCCGATTTAGCACTTGGGGCGTTAGATCTCTGGTATGGCCATGTCGGCCGTCTTCATCCATGCTCGGAATAAGGGTTCTTCTTGGCGTGGCGGGAGACCGCACCTCTCCTCACCAGCTCCGCCGAAGTCACCCTCTCTCTACCGGTCTACCCAAGACCGATTTTTCCCTGTAACGGGCACCGTAACACTGGAAATTCGACACGGAATACGGAGCTCTTCTTCCTCGTGTCACCTCGATCCATGCCTCAACCGGAAGTCCCCGCACTAGTTAACTTTCATCGGCTGTTTCAAGTTCCAAGTAATGCATCCATCACAAATTGAACTCCGAGGCATTCCTTTTCTCAAAGAACAAATTTATTTAGATATTCCATCTTGGCACTAACTGGTGAAAAGCCAGTACTGAAGTTCCTGGGCTTTTCACTCCAATATAAGTTTTAGTTTCTCAAGTTTCCAAAACAAACTGTCACATTGTCCAACCAAGATGGGAGCTGGTTGCTTAGCGACCTCTCTCCTCCTTCTCCGGTCAGCCAGCCGTTGGAATGTGCCTGGCACATTGGTTAGCTATGATGTTTTGACTGAAGGCTCCATCCTCCTTCTGCTCCAAACTGTGTCAAACTGAATTTATGTCAGGATACCCAAGAATACAAACAATCCCACACCCCAATCAAATTCAGGCTGGACAGGCTGAATCCTTTCTAGACAGTTATAAACCAGAAATCTATGGGTATCCTATTGCTCTTTGATGGATTGATTGTTTCAGACCTCCAGCACTATGAAAATATTCTCAATATAACACATAAAATTAATTATTTCTCATAGAAAATGAATATGGACTCTAGTCATTTTAGAACAATTGTTTCATTTTTCTTAAATAATTAAGTTTGACTTCTTAGTTGCATCTCATAATATTTTAATGAGACAGGGAAATGATAATATATACTTTTATAATTCTTACCATGCTCTGTTGGATTAGGTTTATGAAGTCTGCCTCCTGTATCATTGTCCCCTTGGTTACTACATCCTTTGGAAAAATAGTCCAATGCAGTGACAGACTGGGATTTATTGAGATGTTCTGAATTGTGCTGATCAGATTCCTTATTTGAAGCAATTAAAAAAAGGACAAAAGTAGGATCATAATTCAGCCATAAGTTATTGAATATATTCTGACAAGAACCAATGGGATTTTCTATGAAGAACTGCTTTAAAAATATTCTTATGAGATTTTAAAACACATAAAACTAATGGAACCCCCAAACCAGCAAAACTACCTATGTCATATCAAATCATGTTATTGGAATTGGATTAATGTAGTATTTTCTTACGGACATCTTAGAAGAAAATGAGAATTTTTATAGGAGGAAGCACAGTTTTGGGAAAACTAAATTAGTATAATTAACAAATAAATAATATTTAGCCACATATGATAGCTTTCATTTGTGCAGCAAATAAATTATAGATAAAGTGATTCCCAAAATAATTTAGAATAAATATTGGTTTTGTTATATTCATTAAATTGAGATATAATATGTTTATGTTTTGTTTATGTTTATGTTTTATTAGATTTATATACCGCCCCACTCCCGAAGGACTCAGGGCGGTGAACAGGCACAAAATAAAATACATAAATACAAAACTTAAGAACATAATTAAAACCAGATTAAATAATTTAGCCCGAGACAATTAAAAATCCCAATAATTTAAAACGGATTAAAATTTTGATTTAAAAGAATTTTAAAACAGGGGAGAAGATTAGGCCAGGCCAGCTTGCTGGAATAGGAGCGTTTTAAGAGCACAGTGGAAAGTGTGCAGATCCGGGATCCTCCGTATCTCTGGGGGAGTTCATTCCAGATAGTGGGTGCCCCCATAGAGAAGGCTCTCCCCCTGGGGGCCGCCAGTCAACATTGTTTAGCTGACGGCACCCTGAGGAAACCCTCTCTATGACAGCGTACCAGCCGGTGGGAGGCTGCTTGTGGTAGTAGGTGGTCCCGTAAATAACCAGGTCCTAAGCCATGGAGTGCTCTAAAGGTGGTAACCAAAACCTTGAAGCGCACCTGGAAGATCACCGGGAGCCAATGCAGCTCCCGCAGGAGAGGTGTCATACGGGAGCACCATGTTGATCCCATAACCACCCGCGCGGCCACACTCTGCGCCAGTTGGAGCCTCCGGGTGCTCCTCAAGGGAGAGCATTACAGTAGTCCAGGCAGGAAGTGACGAGGGCATGAGTGACTGTGTGTAGGCAGTCCCGATCCAGAAAAGGACGCAACTGGCAAATCAGGTGAACCTGATGAAAAATCCTGCTGGTCACGGCTGTCAAGTGCTCTTCTAAAGACAGCCATGAATCCAGGAGGACACCCAAGTTGCGAGCCCTCTCCGTGGGGGCCAACGATTCGCCCCCAATAGTCAGCGATGGCATCAACTGACTATATCGGGACGTCGGAAACCACAGCCACTCGGTTTTGGATGGGTTGAGCCTGAGCCTGTTCCTCCCCATCCAGATCCGCACGGCCTCCAGACACCGGGACATCACTTCAAGGGCATCGTTTGGGTGGTCCATGGTGGAGATGTACAGCTGGGTGTCATCAGCGTACTGATGGTACTTAATCCCGAAACCACGGATGATCTTTCCCAGCGGCTTTACATAAATGTTGAACAAAAGGGGCGAGAGGACCGACCCTTGTGGCACCCCAAATATGAGGGGCCTCGGGGTCAACCTCTGCCCCCCTGCCAACACAGACTGCAACCGGTCGGAGAGAAAGGAGGAGAACCACTGTAATACAGTGCCCCCCACCCCTAACTCTTCCAACCGGTGCAGCATGATACCATGGTCGATGGTATCAAAAGCCACTGAGAGATCTAATAGGACCAGGACAGAGGAGCAACCCCTGTCCCGAGCCCTCCAGAGATCATCAACCAACGCGACCAATGCTGTTTCCGTGCTGTACCCAGGCCTGAAGCCCGACTGGAACGGATCCAGATACGTCGTTTCATCCAGGTACTGGGGGAGCTGTCGTGCGACCACACTCTCAACAACCTTTGCAACAAAACGAAGGTTGGAGACCGGACGATAATTAGCCAACACTGCTGGGTCCAGAGAAGGCTTCTTGAGGAGAGGCCTCACCACTGCCTCTTTCAAGGCGGTGGGGAAGTCACCCTCACCCAACGAAGCATTTATAATCCCCTGGAGCCAGCCTCGCGTCACTTCCCAAGAAGCCAGCACTAACCAGGAGGGACACAGATCCAACAAACATGTGGTCGCTTTCAGTCCACCCAGAATCCTGTCCACGTTGTCAGGGGTCACAGGATCAAACTCATCCCAGGTAACATTCTCAAGACCTGCCTCAGTCATTCCCCCCTGGAACTACCCAGTCGGAGTCCAGATCTTCCCGAATCTGAGTGATTTTGTCATGCAGATATTGAACAAAATCCTTAGCTCTACCCTCCAAGGGGTCCTCCCGCGCTTCCTCGTGGAGCAGGGAGCGGGTCACCCTAAACAGAGCGGCCGGGCGATTATCTGATGATGCAATAAGAGCACCAAAATATGTACATTTTGCTGCTTTTATTGCCACTAGGTAATTCTTAATATGAGATCTTACCAGTGTCCGGTCGGATTCAGAAAGACTGGCCCTCCAACTACTCTCTAGGTGTCTTTTCCGGCGCTTCATCTCCCTCAGCTCCTCAGTGAACCAAGGAGCTAGGTGAGATCGGCGCCGGGTCAGAGGCCACAAAGGCATGACCTGATCCAGTGCTCCAGCGGCCGCCCTATCCCAGGCGGCCACTAGGTCCCTAGTCGAAGCGTGTGCCAGAGCCTCAGGAAATGGCCCAAGCTCCATCTGGAACCTATCAGGTTCCATCAGGCGCCTGGGGCGGAACCATCTTACTGGCTCTGCCTCCTTGCGACGGGGTATAGCGGTTCGAAGGTCAAGGCGAAGGAGAGAGTGATCCAACCATGACAAGGGCTCGGTGACTATGTTCCCTATCTCAACCACTGTCCAGAGACAAAAATCGGGTCCAGCATGTTTCCCCCTGTGTGGGTAGGGCCATGAATTAACTGGGTCGGGTCCATAGCTGTCATGGAAGCCATGAACTCCCGAGCCACCTCCGACGTCTCACCCACATATGGCAGATTGAAATCCCCCATGACCATAAGTCTGGGGGTATCAACCGCCACCGCAGCGATAACGTTGAGTAGCTCAGGCAGGCCTGTTGCCACATGGCAGGGAGCCAGGTACGTGATCAGCAAACCCATCTGAACCCCATGACCCCACTTCACAAGGAGGGACTCACAGCTGGCCGTCTGAGAAACAGTGGCCTCCCTCGGTCTCAGACCTTCTTTAATAATAAACGCTACTCCCCTGCCCCTGCCCTGTGACCTCGGCTGATGGAATGCAAGGAAACCTGGCGGGCATATTTCAACAAGGGGAAACCCCCCTCCTGGCCCAACCAGGTCTCCGTAATACCTGCCAGGTCCGCTCCCCCCTCACCAATTAGGTCACAGATGAGGGGGGGTTTATTTACTACGGACCTGGCATTGCAAAGCATCAGCCGGAGGGCCGGGCCCTGAGGGTCTGTTCAACCTGGGGAACGGGTGGAGCCTTGGGGGCCGGAGCGCACCACCGCTCATAAACAGCGGGTGTGCACTCCCCTGACTCGATATGGCCCCCTGCTCCTGCCATATCTATCCCTCCCACTCACGGTAGCGATGTTCAAAGCACTATCCAGACAAACTCTGACTCCCCCCTCGACCCCAGGATCCCCACCTCCCATGCTGTGCTTCCTTGCCAAGCCCATCCCTCCCCTTAGTGGGCTATCCCCCATGCCCACCACCCTCATTTGAATCGAACCCTCCCCCTCCCTAGAACCCCTTAAAAATTTAACTAAAAATTTGAATACAAACCCCTCAACCCCCTAGTTTTCACATATGCATAATATGCGTAAACATAATTCATTTTCAGTTACAGTTTCAAATTAATTTGTTTTAACTACTTTCATAAATGAATTTAAAGTATATAGTGATTTTATAAATTTAGGACTAAGGAGTACTATAATTTATACTCTTAAATTTTCTTGAAAACTTATACAAGATTAATTACTATTTTCTCTACTATATTAACTATTTATGAGCAAGACAGAGAGATAAAATACTATAGAAATTCATTGTAATTTTTAGAAAAGTGAAAAGGGTAGAATCAGTTCTTACATGAAGCACATCTATATTCACTTGGTGAAAAATACGGAATCTAAATTCTTGCATTCTTTTAAGATTTTCTTGATATTTTTCTTCAGCCAACTGTCTGAAAGGAGAATACTGGTATTAATTGTAAATTGTAGCATTTCAATTGATTTTTAAAAACATTTATTATGTAAGAATGGAATGTAAATTGGCATGAGAAAGAAATACATGTTAATTCTGAATTCTGAAATCCAGCAGAATGACCTTGCCATTTCAAGGGAATATTAAATCTCCATTATTAAATTGTTACATAGTCTTAAATGTCAGAGTTATTTTAAGACACTTTCTTAAGAATAACAAACTAAACAAGCTACAATAAAACAATAAAATGATACAAAACTAGATGCCTAAACCTGAAATACTTCTTTCCTTATATAATTCTTCAAAACTGAAGTAAGGATTCTACCCTTTGGAAATCTAAGGATTAGGAGAAGCTGCTGAATGTAAAAGACCAAAAGATAAAAAGTTACTAAAGAATTTTTAAAAATTGCTTGAACTTGAGCAAACATGCTTTCTATAAGAAACATTTGGAGGACACAGGGAAGAACACACTGGAATCCTTGGATGTGAGTTTAAAGAGAAGAGGAAAGAGAGGAGAAGAAGAGGGAGGGGCATTCCAATATCTTGCCCTATTTTACCATTGCTATGACAACCTGCATGTCAATCAATTACAGTATATCCAATTTTTGTTCTAATGTAATAATGAGACTCCTCTTTTTAAAACTTGTCTAAATTGCCAACTGCAACGGTGCATTTACTAGTTTCAATTGCACATGCTCTAGTCTCGTACTAACTAAGTTTTGGGTCACATTAAGGGCAATTTGGTATCAATATACAATTTGGTCTAAATTAAATACTGCATTATTCAAATTCAGTGTAATCATGACATCTATAAAACATAAACAATATATATGTTTTGCTTTCTACTTCTGAAAAAGGAACTTAACAGAGAAGTTACAAATATTATTTATTATTCTAGTCCTTCGTGTGTTTCAGATACTGATATAATTAGTGCAATTGATTATTAATTAATAATTTGAAAGCAATTATTTAATTGCTTTCAAAACACTTTTTCAACACTGTTACAACTTGTTTGGACAATTATTATGACTATACAATAATATGCAGTTTTCTGTCTATTTGGTAGTACAGATATTTCAAAACCCTATAAATGGGAGATATATCATAAGGCAAAAATAACAACAAATAACTACAGCAACTTTATTACAACTTTATTAGTCCCTTCCAACTCTGTTATTCTGTCTGTCTGACAAATCTGTAGTTCTAATAAAGTTGGCTTTAATCATGCATAAATATACTAGGATAAAGAATGAGTTATTAAAAAATAAAAGAGAATAAATATGAGTTAAAACAGAAAAGTTAGAATTTGAGGGCGAATTAAGATGTTGTTTATATAAATAAGCATAGAAATTTTAAGACATGATTATAAAATGGAAAAAGGAAATTTTGGCAAAAATTGTAACTGAGTAAAACATACTTGAATATATTAAATTGTATAAGTTATGATATTGCCAATACTCTGTTCATAAAATATGCAGGTGAAAATGGAGTGGGGGGAATAAATAAAACTTGATTCAAAAAAAAAGTTGGCTTTAATCATAAATAGACACAAATTCTATACATTTTACTATTTTGCAAGTTGTTATTTTTGCCCTATGGCAGTGATGGCTAACCTTTTTGCCATCTCATGCCAAAAGTGGTGGGAGCGCGGGGGGCGGGGTGGGGGGGTTTCGTACATGCGCGTGCTCACACCCATAATTATATGTGCTCCCCGTATGTGCGCAACCCCCCCCCCGTGCTCCCCTCGCTTTTGGCACGCAATGGCACGGTGGGCCCAGTAGGCCCATTTTTTGTTCTCTCCAGGCTCCAGAGCTTCTCTAGGAGCCTGGAGAGGGTGAAAAGGGCCTTCCCCCCTCCGGAGGCCTTCCAGAGGCCAGAAACAGCCCGTTTGCTGACTTCGGAAGTTGGCAAATGGGCTGTTTCCAGTCTCCACGGGGGTGGGGGAAGCAATTTTCGCCCTCCCCAGACTCCTAGAGAGGCTCTGGAGCCTGAGGAGAGCAAAAAATAGCCTTTCTGGTCCCACCAGAAGTTGGCAAATGAGTTGTTTCCGGCCTCCTGGGGGTGGGGAAGGCTGTTTTTGCCCTTCCCAGGCTCCTAGAGAGGCTCTGGAGCCTGGTGAGAGCAAAAAATGGGCCTTCTCCACACCCCCAGGCTCTCCGGAGGCAGGAAACACCCTGTTTCTCTACTTCTGGTGGGCCCAGAAGGCTCAAAAATCAGCTGGCTCATGTGCCCACCAATATGGCTCTGTGTGCCACCTGTGGCATGTGTGCCATAGGTTCGCCAGCATAGCCCTATAGTATATCTCCCATTATAGAGTTTTGAAATATCTATACTACCAAATAGACAGAAAACTGCATGATATTGTATAAACTGTTCAACAAATGGTAACAATGATTAAAAGTGTTCTGAAAGCAAGCAAATAGTTATTTCACTAATTATATCAGTATCTGAGGTTCACAAAGGACTAGAATAATAAATAACATTTGTAACTTCTCTATTAGGTTCTTTTTCAGAATTAGAAAGCAAAACATATACTATATATAATTTACAAGAGGGAAATAAAATGGTTGAGTATATCAAATCATCACTTGATTATAAATGCTTTTGATAAAATTATAAATACTGATGACTAACACAAGTGCTTGCTTACTTCAGCTTCTGTGCTGTTTGATCAGCTAAATTTAATTTCCGCAATCGCATCCGTTCACGTGGTGTCATTTTCTGCACTTCAGACATGGCTCTAAGAGTTTGGAGATGTACCTTTTTCTGTCTAAAATTGAGGAGAAATAATAAAATTGAAATAAAAAAATTGGAGGAAAAAAGGCAGTTAGTGATATCAAACTGGAAAGAGAAGTTTATTTCATGTGTTAAAAAAAAATACAAATTCACAAAAATATTCCTTATGTCATGTGTTGAAGGAAATTCACACACACACACACACACACACACACGCACACACACACAAACAGACTTCTCACTCTATCACCCAAGGAAGATTTTCCAGAATTTTTCCATATAACACAAATTGTTATATGAAATGTGTTTAATACTAGTTCATAACAAAAGCTCAGTCCCCTGCTCTACCAAGAAAAAAAATAGGTATGTATTGTATTACAATGTATTGTATTGCGTTGTATTGTATCATAAGCCTCACTCCAGTATAAGTGTGTGAGATTGCAGCTCCTTGATCTCCAAAAGGTTTTAGAATCCTATTAGAATTAATAAATGTTATCTCTCTGAATGCTATATATTTAAGTGCTTACTGGTAAAATTCAACAGATCCTTACTCCATTGTCACAATTTTTTGAATAAACCACAAATAATTTATCTTACCATCTCTCACTCCCCCCTCTCTTTCACACACACATATAGACATATTTAATATTCTTTCCTCCTATCTTCCCCACAACAACCCTGTGAGTTGGAACTGGCCCTCTCCAGTTTGTTGTTATGGTTGGAGCCAGACTGAATGACTTGACATCAAAAGAGCAAGTTAGTAATGGGTTTGAATTAGTCTCATTAATGTGAGAATCAACAAACTTAAAATGAATTTATTGTCACAAAATTAAAGTATAAAGCATAAACCTACCAATTTTAAAAAATTAAATTCAATTTTAAAAAATTAAAATGCCAAACCATCATTTTATTCATAGAGTTTTGTTTACTGTACTTAAACATACTTGTTTATAATAGTTGGCAATTATCAACGGATTAGTAGAATTGCCAACATATGAAAAGATGCAATTAAGATGCATGGTACATTAACAAAAGGAAGATTCTAATTGTATTAATTTTTAATACGTTACTTGATTTATAATTAAATTATGTAAATCAAGAACTTTGAACTCATTTCATTTGACACGACTGATATTAATTTTTTAAAAAAACCAAAAAGAATAAAGACTAGCCTTGAAGCTTTAATAACAACATAAGAAATGAAAAACCATAGTGATGACATTATCTATTTTGACATTATCCAATGTACCATAAAGATTCTAGCTTTGTAGTTTAAACAGAAGAGTATTGACTATGAAGTGTACATTGGACCATTTTATTAACTGCTTTGAGCTATATAGTAAAGATGTTAGGAGATATTAAGATTTGAGATGCCAGATAATCTTTATGTTGAAAAACCAGTCCTTTGTGTTATGTTGCTTATTGGGCCCGAAAAAGAATAACACTGCCATACATCAACGACATCTCAGAAACCAACAACATCTAATAAAATCACATGGAAGCAGCATAGTGCACAAGCCAACCAAAGCTCTTCAAAACATCCTACGCAAACGAAAAGATCCAGCAGCTCCAGAAGAAAAAACAAGAATCTTCTACAACAGGGGTGTCAAACTCAAGGCCCGGGGGCCGGATCCAGCCCGTGCGGTGCTTAGATCTGGCCCATGGGGCCGCCCTGGAAATCGTGAACTGGCCTGCTGTGCCTCTGACAGCGAAAACAGATTTTGAGAGGGCTGAGTGCAGCCCTCCCGAGCTCTGTTTTCGCTGGCAGAGGGTTGCAGGAAGCCGTTACAACTGAAACGGAGTTTGGGAGCCCATTTTTGCTGGAGGAGTACACAGGCACCTCTGACATGATTGACGTCGAGCTGGCCACGCTCACCCTGGCCCCCCAAGTCAAACACAACCCTGATGCTGCCCTCAATGAAATAGAGTTTGACACCCCTGATCTACAATATACAACATATAGTGTAATGACTGCAACAATCACTAAGTAGGACAAACGGGCAGAAAACTGTCAAAATGCATTCATGAACATCAACTAGCAGTTAAGACATGATGAAAACTCTTTAATTTTGCAACATATGAACAAACTTAACTATAGTGTCAATTGGTAAACTGTGACCATCCTAGACCAAGCCCAGTCCAAAAACACTAGCTGTGATGGTGAACCAATGGCAGGGATGCCAGAGGTGGCACGCAGTGCCCACTCTGGCCAACTGGTTTTCGGGTCTCTGCCACGCATGCACGGGGGTGGGCCATGCGGGGTCCTGGGGCGTATGCAGGGGGCCGCATATGCATGCATGGCGTGCAGGGCATGTGCAGGGGGTGGGGCACATTTGGGGAGCCACACATGCATGCACTGGGACAGGCACATGCACAGGAGCCGTGCATGCCTTGCATTTTGGGGGTTTGGGCGCGCACTTTGGGCACTCAGTCTGGAAAAGGTTAGCCATCACTGCACTAGGGAATTTCTAGAACTGTAGCACTCTGACAAATTAGTTATCAATGGACACATAGACATAAATAATATTTATAGACTATGCAAAAGAAACAATGAACAAGCCAAAAAAGAGAACAAAAAGACTTAAGCACTTCCCCACCAGCAATCAGCGCCCAGATGAGCATATATTAACATCAGACCAACAATCAAGTAAACAATACCCTAATCAAGAAACTGTCAAATAAACAGTAAACAGCCTAATCAAAGAGCCTCCAAGACTACCCCCACCAACACTGATAGGGCAAGCCACTAGAATATAAACAGAGCAAACCCTATTCCTTACTAGCACTGATGATACCTACTTTGGGTAATGAAATGTCTGCAAGAAAATAGCCAAGCTCAGAAAGCACCAAAGACTCCTCATTTTAAACCTGACTTACAAATATTCTCCTTTCTGAAGTGAGAATGCAGCCATAGTTCTTGATAGACCCTAAACCTACATCTGTGTTGAGGACTGTTAAAAGTGAAATGAAATTAGAGAGATTATGGCCATGTGCTTAAGACATCTGCTTAGGATATCTCTTCAATGAGTCATAAGAAAAAATAAAGGGTTTCTTCCTTTGTGTTTGCTTTGTCATTTTGTGAGGCAAAGGAGATGTGGTAGAAAAGGAAATGCACTGAGAGAACAGATTCATTCAGTTATAATAAATCCTTTCTCCCGCTCCCTCCCACCGCCGCCCCTTTTACTTACAAAATCCAAAGAATTTGGGTTGAGGACCTAATGCCAGTCCTGTTGAACTGCAGTTTGTCCTAGGATTCTGTAAACAAAACATGCTCTTCTAATAGATAAGAGGTTAGCTGATATTAATAGGCAGGCCTAGCAGGATGTGATTAGGTTCACTTACTATCACCTGGGTTTGAGTTGGGTTGTATATATTTGCTTAATAAATAAATTTGTTATTCCGTATAGCAGAGTTGCAAACCCATTGCAACAACTCATAAAATAATCATCTACATTTTCTGACTCCCTGTCATGGATTTTACTCATTAAAGATATACACTTTGATCTGGATAATCAGGAGACAATGAAGATTCTTTTAGTGAATCACCCATCTTGATGCATTGCAGAGTTCCTGACTGAACTGACATGGCTAGATTTCAAAGAGATTCTGATGACTTTTGTCATTTGGGGATTATAACATTCATTCTTGAGAGTGGCAGTTCATGACCCAAAATTGATACACCCATAGTATGAATTGATATTTCCACAAAGTTGCAATTGATGCACAATTTTGATTGGGCAGAGATGGTTCCTGGTCATCCTGAAATCTAGTCACACAACAGTGATATGGAATACTTGGAAGTGGTCAAGCATGCTTCAAGTCCAAGATCAGCACTCTCCATCTGTTGATTGTCCCTTAAAGAAGCCACTTTTGTTCATATGGGCCCAGGAAAATTCCTGTTTAAAGATGTCTTAAAGAAGCAATAACTTGTGGTTGCTTCCAGTTGCTACATCCTTAATGCTTATGTATCCAGCAGAAAATTGGAATAAATAGGCTAAGGAATCTCTGCTAGTTCTGTGATGCCATAATTATTTAATGCAAATTACATTTTCAAAATAGGAAAAAAATAAGTTATAGCTCTAGTCTACAAGAATTCTTGTAGTAGCCAAATCTTTATGATAATGTTATTGGATTTAACAATTTAGAATTACTGGACTTCCAGTGGCACCTCAGGCATTGGCGGCAGCTCCTTTGAGTGTGCTAACCCCCACGATTTCGTAAAGCCACTAGAGCAGCGAAAATCAGCTGTTCTAGCAGCTCGGAACTTTCCCCTCGGGAGAAGAGGGGAAGGCGAGCAGGCAGGTATGGGTAGTGCTCCCCAAGACCCCCAGGATTAATCCTGGGGCGCAGAAGGTGAGAGCTCCCCAAGCACCTGAAGAAGCTCCGGATCCGGGACATGTCTGTTTTTTAACAGAACAAGGCGCCGCGACCATCCCTGTGAACCAAATGATTTTACAGTGATTGGACTTAAAGCAGGCAGAGCAAGACAGGAGAAATCACAACTGCAAGTACCAAACTTTAACTCTAATAAATTACCACTTCCTTCGGAGCTCGAGATGGGAGAAAGTTAAAAAAGATGGCGCTGCTTAAGGGCGTGAAACAGAAAGTTAAAAGAGAAAGTGCTTGTTAACGTTCATTAATGCTCGTTAACGCTGTCAGTACCTCTTAAAAGACTTTGCTGGGGAATTTTGAGGATTGGAAATTAAAGAATACAATATTGACTTATCAATAAGCCATAATAATTATTAAGGACTGAGATTAAGAAGACCTGTTGGTTCTGCTGAGTAGCTGGTGGGAAAGTGTAGTTTGGAGATGGCTGCGAAGCAAATAAAAACTGTTGTGACTAAAAGTGCAGGGACTTCTCCAGTTCAAACATCAAAAATGCAGTCTTTGTTAGCCCCACCAGATACACAAACACTGACACTAGAAGTTCTTCAGGGAGCTTTAAAGAAACTGTCTACTGAATTGTCTACTGATTTGGAAGAAAAAATCACACTCCGTTTTGAGGAAAAAATTAAAGGAGTGATTGAGGAATTGCTTGAAATTAAAGAAACAATTCAAACCCAGAATGATGCAATAAGAGAAGATATTGTGGAAGCATTTAAGGGACTGGTGGGTCATGTTACATCATTGGAAGAAAGGGTGGATGAAACTGATCAGTTTAATTTGAATGTGGAAGCTAAATTGGGAGAGGCTCAAAACAAGATGGAAAAGGCGGAAGCAGAACTCATAATGACACAATACAGAGCGATGGAATGGGCAGTGAGGGTCAGAGGCTTGAAAGAAAATAACCAGGAAAATCTCAGAGAGATTTTTGTAGAAGCCCTTGCTCAGTTTACTGGAGAGTCTAAAGAAGAATGTGACTGGCAAATAGACAAAATTTATTGCAATAATTCATGGATTGCTAGACAGAGACAACTACCAAGAGATATTGTGATTTACTTTGTCACAAGGAGAACAAGAAATGGAGTTTTACAAGTCTCTTATAAGAAGAAACTTCAAGTGGTAGGACAGGAGGTTTCAGTAATGAAGGAAATTCCCCCCAAAATGTTGAGATCTCGAAAGGACTATGCATTTTTAGTTGATGAACTTAGAAGGCGTCAGTTGCAGTACAGATGGGAAGCTCCAGCCGGATTAGTGGTGAATTATTTGGGTGAGAGACATCGTCTCAACTCAGTTTGGAAGGCAAGAGATTTTTACACTACCATACTAAAGGCTGGAAACCCACCATCTCCAGATGTCAGAAGAAGGAAAGAACCAGGAGAAGTCAGAAAGGGGGAAAAGGAAATTATGCAGACACAAGCTCAAGGAGGTGTTTTGACTACTCAACAAGAATTATTGCAACTCTCAGAGGATGTTCAACTTTTGGATTTATTTGAAAAAATGGAAGACCCCAAGGATCAAAGACAAACTCGAGCAGCAACCAAATGCAAAGAACAAGAATTAAAGAAGCAACAAAGTCAGATAATAACCCAAGAAATTGCAACTACAAATATGGAAGCTGTGGGAGGAGCTAGACCAAAGAGGAAATTCCAAGAGGACTTCCAGTCGGTGCTCCATAAGCTTTCAGGGCCAAGGATGGCAAATAAACTTTTGACCTGGAATGTTAATGGCCTAAACTCACCACAAAAGAGAAAGAAAATATTTCACTATTTGAAACAGTTTAAAAATGATGTAATCTGCTTGCTAGAAACACATATTAGAACAAGTGATCAGAAATACCTAATAAATGCTAGACTGGGCAAACACTTTGTTGCATCAGCTCCTAAGAAGAAAAATGGTATAGTTATATACCTAAGAACAGTTTTAATGGCTAAATTAATTGAAGCAGTTCCACAAGGAAGATATATAATGATTGAATTATTAATAGAAGGGAAGAAAATACTTTTAGTGGGAGTATATGCACCTAATCAACAACAAAAGAAATTTTATAAATTTTTGCATAAAAATTAATACAAATGGATTATAAATCATGTATAATGATCGGTGATTGGAATGGAGTATTGGACACTAAAAAGACAAAAAGAACCTTTTGCCAAATGTTCAAACACGGGCTAAATTGCCTAAATCTTTTTTTGACATGATGGATGATATGGAGTTGAGAGATATATGGTGTGAACGAAATTTTAAAGAACAGGATTTTACTTTTTTTCCTGATAGGCACCAATCTTTTTCTAGAATTGATTTTATACTAATTACAAATGATTTTCTTTCCAGGGTAAAGAAGACGAAGATATGTCCAAGAACTTTAACAGACCATAATCCGGTGTGGATGGAATTAGAGTTTGTGGGGAGGGGTCTAGGAGATCTTGGAGACTGAATGAAAACTTATTTCGATATGAGGCAAATGTGATAGAATGCAAAAAGTTAATGAAAGAATTTTTTGTTCTAAATATGCATAAGGGTACCCCTGTGGAAATGGTATGGGATGCAAGTAAAGCATATATGAGAGGAGTTTTAATAAATTTGAATAATTCCTACAGACGTAGACAGGGGAAAAAACAGAGGGAATTGGAAGAGGAAATAAAAAAGAAGGAACAGGCATTAGTGAATAAACCAGATGATAAGAATATAAAAGAAGCCATTACAATATTGAGAGGACAGTTTAATATGTTGATGTCAGATCAAGTTGCAACCAACTTGCAATATGCTAAACATAATACTTTTTGTAATGCAAATAAACCAGGCAGGTGGTTAGCATATATGTTAAGGAAAAACCAAAAATCTCATACAATAGAAAAAATAGAGTATAAAGGTAAAGAGGTATATCAACAGAATATGATTAAAAAAGCATTTTTAGATTTTTATACGAGGTTATATGCTGGTGATAATATACAAGGTAATGATATAGAGAGATATTTGCAGAAGGAAAATATTCTTGTAATTACTGATGAACAAAGGGAAAGATTGAATGTATTAATAACCACTGAGGAAATTCGTTTGGCAATTAAACAATTAAAAAGTGGAAAGGCTCCTGGCACAGATGGTTTGACAGCAGTGTATTATAAAAAATTTCAATTAGAAATGGTAGAGCCTCTTAAGGAGTTATTTGCTAAAATACAACAGGGAGGAGAAGTGCCACCATCCTGGAGAACAGCTTTTATTTTCCTGATCCCAAAAGAAGATCAAGATCATAGTCAACCCAAAAATTACAGACCCATATCATTGCTTAATACAGATTATAAGATCTTTGCAAAAATTTTGGCAAATAGACTAATGTCAGTAATGCAACAAGTGATTCATAAAGATCAAACTGGATTTATACAAGGGAGACAAATGAAAAGTAATGTAAGACAAATTGTTAATATACTGGAGTATTTGGGGAAGAACAACAAAGTCCCTGCAGTGCTTATGTTTCTGGATGCAGAGAAAGCGTTTGATCGATTGAATTGGCAGTTTTTAGTGAAAGTAGCACAAAAGATGCAGTTGGGAGAGCATTTCATACAATCTATTAAGGCAATATACCAGAAACAAACAGCACAAATAATAGTTAATGGTAGCCTCACAGAAATGTTTAAAATTGAGAAAGGAACAAGACAGGGATGTCCCTTGTCTCCACTACTGTTTATTTTAACTTTGGAAGTATTGCTGAATAAAATACGGGACTTGGATAATATACAGGGTATTAAGATCAGGCAACATGATTATAGATTACGAGCATTTGCAGATGATTTGGTTGTAACTTTAACCCAAACAGTAAATTCAGTTACAGGTTTGATGGAGATAATTAGGCAATATGGTCAAGTGTCAGGGTTTAAAATAAATATAGGGAAAACAAAGATGATAGCTAAGAATATGAATACAAATCAAAAAGAAGATATGGAAAGAGTAACAGGATGTGAGATAGTGAAAAAGTTAAGTACTTAGGAATTGTTATTACAACGTCAAATGGGAAATTATACAAGTATAATTATGAATTGTTATGGCATAAAATACAGACAGAGATGAATAAATGGAAAAAATTACAACTGTCTTTGTTGGGAAGAATAACAGTAGTTAAAATGAATGTTCTGCCCAAATTTCTATTTCTTTTTCAAATGACAGCAATACTTAAAAAGGATGCAAATTTGGAGGAATGGCAGAGAGGCATTAACAACTTTGTTTGGGTAGGGAAGAGACCGAGAGTTAAATTAAAAATAATGCAGGATACACGTGAAAGAGGAGGTTTGAAATTGCCCAATCTAAAATTGTACTATGAAGCAGTTGTTTTGTCAGCAATTAGTGATTGGATTAATTTAGCAGATGAAAGAATACTGAATATTGAAGGGTATATGATTTGCTATATGGTTGGCATGCCTATTTAGCTTATGAAAAGAAGGTGGATAGGACTTTTAAAAGTCATATATTAAGGAATGCCCTCCTGCGCGTTTGGAAAAAATACCAATATAAATTGAATGGCAAGATACCCATGTGGGTAGTACCCAGACATGCGATAGAAAATATAAGCATAGAACAAAGACAGGATTTTATTTATTTATTTGTTTCAATTTCTATACCGCCCTTCTCCAAATAGGACTCAGGGCGGTGAACAGCCAAAGTAAAAAACAGGACATACAAAATTTAAAAACAGTATTAAAATAATTAAATATTTTGGCCGTAAATTAAAACAATCCAATTTAAAATCAATTTAAAATTTAACTCAAGCCAGCCCAGCTAGTTGAAATAAATAGGTTTTCAGGGCACGACAAAAAATCCGGAGGTCTGTTATTGTACGTATCTCTGGGGGGAGGTTGTTCCAGAGGGTGGGCGCCGCCACAGAGAAGGCTCTCCCCCTGGGGGTCGCCAGCCGACATTGTCTGGCGGACGGCACCCTGAGGAGGCCCACTCTGTGCGAGCGTACTGGCCGGTGGGAGGCTATTGGTGGCAGAAGGCGGTCTCGTAAATATCCCGGCCCTAAGCCATGGAGTGCTTTAAAGGTGGTCACCAACACCTTGAAGCGCACCCGGAAGACCACCGGGAGCCAGTGCAGCTCGCGCAGGAGAGGTGTCACATGGGAGCGCCTCGTCACCCCCATAATCCCCCGCGCGGCCGCGTTCTGGACCAGCTGGAGCCTCCGGGTGCACCCCAGGGGGAGCCCCATGTAGAGAGCATTGCAGTAGTCTAGGCGGGAAGTGACGAGTGCCTGAGTGACTGTGCGTAGGGAGTCCCGATCTAGAAAGGGGCGCAACTGGCCTATCAGGCGAACCTGATAAAAAGCCCCCCTGGCCACGGCCGTCAAATGATCTTCTAAAGACAGCCGTGTGTCCAGGAGGACACCCAAGTTACGAGCCCTCTCCGTGGGGGTGAGTGATTCACCCCAATAGCCAGGGATGGCATCAGCTGGCTATATCGGGACGCCGGAAGCCACAGCCACTCGGTCTTGGAGGGGTTGAGTCGGAGCCTGTTTCTCCCCATTCAGGCCCGCACGGCCTCCAGGCACTGGGACATCACTTCAAGGGCATCGTTGGGGTGGCCTGGGGTGGAGATGTACAGCTGGGTGTCATCAGCGTACTGATGGAACTCCACCCCGAAGCCACGGATGATCTCACCCAGCGGCTTTACATAAATGTTGAACAGAAGGGCCGAGAGGACCGACCCTTGTGGCACCCCACAAGCAAGGTGCCTCGGGATCGACCGCTGGCCCCCCTATCAACACAGATTGCGACCGGTCAGAGAGGTAGGAGGAGAACCACCGCAGAACGGTGCCCCCCACTCCCAACCCCGCCAGCCGATGCAACATGATACCATGGTCGATGGTATCAAAAGCCGCTGAGAGGTCTAACAGGACCAGGATAGAGGAGCAACCCCTATCCCGAGCCCTCCAGAGATCATCCACCAACACGACCAATGTCATTTCCGTGCTGTGCCCAGGCCGGAAGCTGGACTGGAGCGGGTCTAGATAGACAGCTTCATCCAGGTACCGGGGAAGCTGTTGCCCCACCACACTCTCAACAACCTTCGCAACGAAGCGAAGGTTGGAGACTGGACGGTAGTTAGCCAAAACAGCCAGATCCAGAGAGGGCTTCTTGAGGAGGGGCTTCACAACCGCTTCTTTCAAAGCGGCTGGCAGGACCCCCTCACTCAAAGAAGCGTTAACAATCTTCTGGAGCCAGCCTCGTGTCACCTCCCGGGAAGCCAGTACCAACCAGGAGGGACACGGGTCCAATAAACATGTGGTCGCGTTCAGCCGTCCCAGGACCCTGTCCATGTCCTCGGGAGCCACAGGATCGAACTCCCCCCAGATAACACTCTCAAGACCTGCCTCAGTCATCCCATCCGGACATACCCAGTCAGAGGCCAGCCCTTCCCGAATCTGAGCGATTTTGTCATACAGATTCTGCAGAAAATCCTCAGCTCGGCCCTGCAAGGGGTCATCCCGCACTTCCAGATGGAGGAGGGAGCGGGTCACCCTAAACAGGGCGGCCGGGCGATTATCTGATGACGCGATAAGAGCGGCAAAATAGCTAGTTTTCGCCGCTTTTATCGCCACTAGGTAGGTCTTAATATGAGACCTCACCAGTGTTCGGTCAGATTCGGAGTGGCTGGTCCTCCAACTACTCTCCAGGCGTCCTTTCCGGCGCTTCATCTCCCTAAGCTCCTCAGAGAACCAAGCAGCTAGGTGAGTTTGGTGCCAGGTCAGAGCCGCAAAAGCATGACATGGTCCAAGGCCCCGGCAGCCGCACTATCCCAGACGGCCACCAGGTCTTCAGCCAAGTCATGAGCTAGAATCTCAGGAAATGGCCCAAGCTCCATCTGGAACCTATTAGGATCCATCAGGCGCCTGGGGAGGAACCACCTGGTCGGTCCCACCTCCCTGCAGCGGGGTGCAGCGGTTAGAAAGTCCAGTCGAAGGAGCGAGTGGTCAGACCATGACAAGGGTTCAATGGCTATATTCCCTATATCAAGGCCACTCAACCACTGACCAGAGACAAAAACTAAGTCCAGAGTGTGTCCCCCTGTGTGAGTGGGGTCATGAATTAACTGAGTAAGGTCCATGGCCGCCATGGAAGCCATGAACTCTCAAGCCACTTCAGACGTTTCACCGATAGATGGCAGGTTGAAATCCCCCATGATGACAAGTCTGGGGGTGTCCACCGCTACCTCGGCTATAACGTTAAGCAGCTTGGGCAGGGCCGTTGCCACGTGGCAGGGAGCCAGGTACGTGACCAACAAGCCCATCTGTACTCCACGACTCCACTTCACAAAGAGGGACTCACATCCGGCTATCTGTGGAACAGTGGTCTCCCTTGGATCCAGACCTTCCTTTATAATAACCGCCACCCCCCCCGCCCCTGCCCTGAGCCCTCGGCTGATGAAATGCGCGGAAGCCTGGTGGGCATATATCCACGAGGGGGACTCCCCCCTCCTGGCCCAACCAGGATGTAATTACTTATAAAGAACTTCTGTTTACAGAAAGAAATGTACTACAGTTAAAGCCTCTGAATGTACTAAGAGAGGAAAGGGCAATTCAAACCTGGTTTCAGTATGTACAGCTGCAGAATAGATGGAAAAAGGATCAGAGAATCGGTATTATACAAAGTGAAGAAAATTTGATAAAACAAATTAGGGACCAGAGTAGAATGCACATAAAAAGGTTGTATAATATTTTGATAGAAATAGACTCGGAGACAGAGTTAGTTAAAGATTGTATGATAAAATGGGCACAAAATTTTGAGGAACCAATAATGATGGAAACATGGGAAAGGATCTGGGTAAGGAATGTAAAATTTACACAAGCTCAAAAATTGAGAGAAAATTTTTATAAAATGTTATATAGATGGCATTTGGATCCTAAAAAGTTTAGCTTGTATGTACCCAAACTTACAATCTAAATGTTGGAGATGTGATTGTGTTGATGCTACCTATTTTCATGTTTGGTGAACTTGTAAAAAAGTTAAACCATTTTGGATAAAAATATGGTGGATTATTCAAAATATTTTTTTAAAAAGGATAAAGTTTACTCCACAGTTGTTTTTGTTAGGTATAATTACAGATTGTACGGCTATAGAGACTAATTTGATTTTGAACTTAATAACTGCAGCAAGACTCTTGGTGGCACAGTACTGGAAGAAGGAAGATTTACCTACTATTCAAGAATGGACATTAAAAGTAGTAAATTTAGCAGAAATGGTGAAAATTTCAGCATACCTAAAGGACCATTCAAATGAGAAATATATGTTAGAATTCTGGGAGTTGAAGCTCACACATCTTAAAGTTGCAAAAATTGATAAACAAAGAGATAACCAAGTTTTCCCAAAAATATGAGCTACCCTGAAAACAAGCCCTAGCCCAATTTGCATGCCTGCACCTAATATAAGCCCTACCCCCAAAATAAGCCCTAGTTAAGGCCCGCCCACCATCTGATTGTACAAGGTGCGGCGAGATGCAGGCATAAAAATCAAGCTAGGGCAGGGTTGGGGGGTGGAGCTGCCCTATGCGCCCCGCACCCACTTACTTAGGACTACTGCAGCTGGGCCTCTCACGCACCGACATCTGTTGCACTGCTGTGCGGCTTGGAGCTGCTTGGAGCTACACGCACGGGTGCCACCATTCGTGGCAGACTGCTAAAAAGGCTTGTCGCTCCAGTACTGCAGCTCGCATAATGCTGCAAGACTCGTTGCACCAGTATCGCTGCTCACACACGCAATGGCACAATACAACACACAGCCTCCTGCTGTAACCGGCAGCACTGGCACAACAAGCCACCTGGTGTCTGGCTGCAAGCGGCCACAGAAGTCAGGCAGTGGCGCGACAAGTGTTGGGGTGTGAGAAGTGTGGCTGCAGTGGTCCTAAGGTAAGCAGGTAAGACATCCCACAAAATTAAGACCTGGTGCTTCTTTTGGGGGTGAAAAGACTTATTTTCAGGAAAACATTTGCAGTAATTTGGCAGTAAACAATAGAAAATAAGCGTTAGGATTAGGGTTAGTGTTAGAGATGAAAGCAAGCAAAAGATTAGAACAGAAATGCACTATAAAAGTCAGCTAACTTGCCACTAGTGAAACTTTTGCTTATTTGCTACTTATTAGCAAACCAAATAATACTAGGATCAGATTCTTACTGATATTCAACTAACTTAAAAGAAAAGTGTAGCATATTAACACTGAAGACAATTAATGTTGCTTCCAAAAGGCAAGGAAGCTAAAAAAAGACATGATTGCCATAGCAGAATGAAGCAGTTATTGATAAATAATGGAATGGAATGGCTGTAAACTGTAAACTAGGATTACAAGAAAACACAATTCCAATTCCAGGGATATGAGTTTAATTTCCATTATTAATTATTATACCATTCTATTTTGATATTTTAATAGTATTCAAATTAGTTTAGTTGATGAGTAATGCAAATATAACATATTATGTATATTAATATAGAATATAGAATAATATAGAAAAATGTCACAATTATCTCTGAAATATATGACAGTTATTGTAAATTAATTGATGGCCTTGTTAATGCCTGAAATTTCTGTAAAGAATTTTCTTAAAGGAAGAGGAAACAGATATGTACAAATTATGGAAATGATTTTTTTTTTAAATTTGGTTTTAGTGATTTGTCCACTTTTGATTTGATTTGTTTTTGTAAATTTCAATGATCACATACTCACACAGCACTTATTATATGATCAGCTTCTTCCTGGGAATTAAACATCCAATCCTTTTTAATTTGTGTGCTTATATTTGTGTGCTTATATTTCATAATCTGTCAGAAAACAGGAATTGTAACAATTTACTTTTTTTAAAATACTGAATATTTCATGACTTCTGGGTCTTTTACAAAGCAAATTCCTTTTATGTTTCACATAAATTGCTTATAGTCTAGCACAGGGGTCTGCAAACTTAAACACTCAAAGAGTCATTTTGACCTGTTTCCCACAGAAAAGAAAACACCGGGAGTCACCAAACCCTTCCCGTGCCTGTCTATTTCTTGAGTGGCCACAAAACTAGCATATGTAGTTGAATTAAATGTTCTGTTTTCTTCTGAAACTTTTCTTTTCTTGGATTTATCCATGGTTGGCTTACTGGGAGTTGAAAAGCTCAATAAATTGCGTGCCGGCGGGTATTGCACATTGGCGGTTGTGATACATATTTTGAGTGACAGAGAGCCGCAGCAGAGGGGTAAAAGAGCCACATGCGGCTCTGGAGTAGATTCTGCACTTAGCAAAGGGACGAAGTAGGTGACTTACAAAGAATATCCCTGCTGAGATAGGCTAAACTTAAGGCCTGACTAGCCCAAACTTCTCTTTCCTTAATGGTCATTAGTCGGTCCATAGACTTTCCTCTGATATTATGTATACCCTGACATATGGTATTGAGTGGCATGCTGCCTCTGATACTGGATATTTTATATGTAATGTTCACCAGGGTTCAATGCTTTCTCTGCTCTTGTTTAATATCTGGAGCCAGTGGGTGAGAGATCATCTGTCATCAGGGGATGAGATATCATCCATATTCTAATGATACCCAGCTTTATAATCTGCCCATGATGAATTAAGTAATGCTCTCTTGGTATCTGGAGGCTGGAGCAGGGACACTGAATGGGAAATAATAGGCTTCAACTTAGCCCTGGAAGATTGAATAGGTTTGAGTTTGGCACCCTTCTGATTCTATGGATTATCATCTTTATTGTAGAAGAGTAGAATAAGTAGCACTATCCTAAAAAGAAAAAGTGCAAAATCTGGGGCCCTCAGACACTTGTGACTCTTGCTCAAAGAGCAAGTGGCAGCCTACAGGCCTTTGCAGAGATTTATATATATGTCTTAGAAAAGAAAAATAAATACTAATAAGTTTGGCTTTTTTCCTATTTTTTCACTGGCAATCATTTCTTTCTCTAAAAGAGAAAAAGGCCCTTAATTGAAGTACAAAAGAAATGCCATTATTTCTAGTCAATTACAATCTGTTCTGCAAATGTCACTTTGTTTTCTTTGTTGCAGCATTTCTATATTATTTTAAAGGAGTTTTTAACATGTGGTGTATAATTGCCATGATATTCTGTTTCCCAGAATTTTAATTGATCTAAAGTGGTCCTTTCCACCACTTATCAGCTTGATACTAATCTGAACTTTAAACAAAAGCATGGTAGTATGATTATGGAGATGTTTCAAATATTCAAATGAACCTCCAGGAATCAAAATCCAAAGTATTTTCTTCTCCAGGGAGGAAAATTATCAACAAGTGAATTGTGCCTGTATTTTAAAATTGTTCTTCTTCTTCTTTTTAATTTGAGGATGGGGCTTTCTCCTTGGTCTGTCTGTCTCTGTGAAGGAGTGTGTAAGAGACATTTACCTGACTTTCTGAAAATTTAAATTACTAATAGCAGGTGACCCCTATTTCACTTCTTTTTTCTTTCACTTTTTTGGAGGTAGAATTTTCAGAATATAAATGTAGACTGCTAAAATCCAGTTGATCTCATAACAAAATAGCACTTCTGTCAATCTTGTAATAATACAGATCCTTCTGCATTCAATATCCGACCAAATATCTTACAGATCAATGACTTTAGATATAATTCTCTAGAATTTGATTGGTATTTCCTTCAACCTTACTTATAACTGTATTTTATAGTTTTCACTTTTTTTATAATACATCGACTTTTTAATCTATGTTTTTAAGCATGTTTAAGAAACCATTCCAAATACCTGTAACTGATCATCAATGTATGAAGTTCTTAAAATCTCTGCAGCTGATGGCCTCAGTGAAGGGTTCTTATTCAGCATTCTAAAATATTAACAATATGAAATGAATCAATATTGACATTAACAAAAGATATAATGGAAAAAATAAAATCCAAACAAACATACCCACCTATGCAAGACAGCATCAAGTTCTTTTGGAAAATTGTCTGGAAGAGAAGGTGTTTTGCTCTCTACAATTTTCAGAACAATGGATAAAAAACTATGACCAGTAAATGTGTGATTCAAACAACACATCTCATACAAAATGCATCCAAGTGACCTGGAATACAAGATAAAAATGATTCAAGGACAAGCAGTGATTCTAAATTCATGCCTAGTGACTGCTTATATTTATCTTGTAGTCCTGGTGAAAAGAAATGATAAGTTCCCTACAGACAAAAATAAAATATACTTTCTCCAAACTATAAAATCATACCTAGCATACATTTAGATATATGAGTAATAAAATAGATTGTTTGTGATCAACCTAAGTACATAGCAAGATAAAAATACATTTTACAGGTAAAATTGTAAAAAATACAGATAATCCATAACAGAGTTATGGTCATTAGCCCAGAATTATGGTCATACATCATTGCAGTCTTAAGGCATCACATGATTCAAAGTTATGATTATTTTTATGATAGCTGTTAGGTGAACATAGTGGTCATTAAACAAACAGTGTACTTGTTAAGCAAACCCTTTTTCCCCAATGGGTATTTTTTGCCAGAAATTGGAAATACACATTGGAAACCAACAAAAAGTTACAAATCACAGCCATGTGACAAAGGGATGCTGCAAATGATTGTAAAACTTAACTATTTGCCAAGTGCCCAAAATGCAGTCATGCAATTGCTGTGTGTGTCGGTGTCATAACTCCCAAACCAGTTGTAAATAGTTCTGGGTGGTCCATTGTAACTTTGAATGCTCATGGATTACTTGTGAATTAGCAATAATTTGATGCTATTCAATTGCTTCAGTTCTACTGTAGCTATGCTTTGGAATAGCATCTCCATAAACTTTGAAGTAGTTCCCATGTGCTGATCTACAAGCAATTTTTGAAAACCTGACATTTCCCCCAAGCCTTGCTTAGGATATTTGGGTAGACCCTTTCTAGTTGGAGCATGAAATGGACAGACCGTATGTCAATTGTCAATTTTTATTTGATGCTGTTCTTTTAAATAAATAAATAGTCCTTGACTTTTGACTGTAATGGAAATTGCCCATTACTGTTGCATGTGATGATAGCTATTAATGACCCATCCCCTGCTCTACCTGATGTTAAATGAACACATAGTTTATTAAGTGAAACACAAGGTACCTCATGGGTGAGGGAAGGCCCTGAAAGGCCTAGCACAGGTCAAGGCCCAATTGCCCCAGGTGTCCTTAAGACAACTCCCATCCCTTGCTTTTTGCTCCTTGGGTCTCCAAAGGCTTTGGATCTGCTTCCCACCACATTAGCCCCATACCCTCCTCCTCACTTACCTTCTGAGGAGTTCAGGAGCTTTCCACAGCACTGGAACAGATTTGTGTTACCTAATACCAGAAGCTGCCATCATGTTCCCAGTATTCACAATTGAATGTGTCCACTGGGAACACAGGAGCCACTTCCAGAATGCTGCCACACAATGGACTGTTTTATTTTGCTTGCCTAACATAGTCTGCACAGCCCTGCAGAAAGCATCAGGGCCCAGGAACTTTCCACAGTGGCATGCAGATCTTGTTAGTGAAGCAATATGGTTTTTTTGTCACTCAAACAACCACAGTTGCGGAATGATTCTGGAAGCAGACCTCATGTTTCCATGAACCACAATTCAGTGTAGCCATTAGAAACATGGTCCAAGCTGTATGATGAACCAATCTGTTCCAGTATTGTGGATGTCTCTGGAGCTCTTCAAAAGGTAAGTGAGGAAGAAGAGGGTATGGGGGCTGATGGGGTGGAAATCAGGCCTAAAGCTTGTGGGAGTTCAGGGAGAAAAGGCCTCAGAAACCTGAAAAGGCCTTTAGGGAACTAGTGGGGGGATGGGAAGATAGGCAGGGGGCACTGCAACATCTCTATAGTTGATCATAAGTGCAAATGTCAGCAGAGCACTACAGCAGCTGTAACTTCAGAACCTAGTTGTTAGCAGCTTTTGGAGGGAGTACACCAGTGGTAGGATTCAAATTTTTAAACAACCAGTTCTCTGCCCTAATGACTGGCTGGGTGGGCATGTGACTTGGTGGGCATGGCTGGATGGGCATGTGACTGAATGGGTGTGGCCAACTCAATGTCATTCATGTCAAAGGGTGCCTCACCCAGCCCCGCCCCTCCCAGTTGCTCCTTGTCATGCCCAGCCTCAACGTATCTATCGTTTTGTAAAAATGTTGTTCACCTTGTTTTGACTTTATTATCTGCATCTAAATATTATAGATGTACTTTCATGGACCACTGAAAGGAGGAAATGGCTCACATGCTTTGGCCAAATGTGATAGGCAGGTCACAAAACAGGCTTTTAAGGGGCTGCCACAAAGAAGGGGGGGCAATGTATTTTCCAAAGCAGCAGAAGGCAAAACAAGAAGCAATAGATGGAAACTGAACAAAGAGAGAAGCAACCTAAAACTAAGGAGAAACTTCCTGACAGTGAGAACAATTAACCAATGGAACTGCTTGTCTCCAGAAGTTCTTGGTGCTCGATCACTGGTAGTTTTTCAGAAAAGACTGGACAGCCATTTCTCTGAAATGGTATAGGGTCCCCCTCCCAATGTCCCTTCTAAGTGTTCTTCTGTTATTCTGACACTTTCCCAGGCCCTCCACTCAGATGTTGGCATCCTCAGTTTTCCTGCCTGAGCAGGGGGTTGGACTAGAAGACTTCCAAAGTCCCTTTCAACCCTGTTATTCTGTTATTCCTGAGCTAAATAGTTATGACCCTCATTGGGATCCTCTGGACTAATGAGTTAAAGGCTGCCTTTGGCATTCATTTTAATAAGAGTTCTAGAACCCTGCAGGTGAAAGTTCTTCCTGTCTCCATACCCTGAAGACCCAATTTCATTTGAAAATTCATTTGAGTCCCTTGGGAGAAGGGCAGTATACAAATATAATAATATAATATATATAATAAACTAATCCCAAACTGATTGCTCTTTTAGCATTTCTCTTGACACTTCTCCAAAATTCACCCCCAAGAAGCCATATCTCTCTCCCTCTCCCTCTCCCTCTCCCTCTCCCTCTCTCTCTCACACACACACACTTTAGAATCATAGGCTAGAAGCAGTGATGAAATGTTACTACATTTCACTACCGGTTCTGGTAGTGACCCCACACACACAGAACCGGTTACTACCGGTTCTGTGGGTGTGGCTTGGGGTAATGTGGCTGGGTGGGCATGGCCAACTTTTTTTTTTTTTACTTTTAAAAGCATTTTTCTACAATCTTAAAAGGTTGCAGAAAAAAATGCTTTTAAAAGCCTCTGACGATCAGGCAACTCAGCTAGGATCATCAGAGGCTTTTTAAAAAAAAAAAATTAAAAGGATTTTTTCAGCCGAAGAGGTTGTAGAAAAAATGCTTTTGAAAGTAAAAAAAAAAAAAAAAAAAAGCCTCTGATGATTGCACGGCTCAGCATGGGGGGGGGGGCAGGGATTTTTGCTAATGGTTCTCCGAACCACCTACTGCCATCGCTACTGGATCGTGTGATCCGTTCCGAACCGGGAGCATTTCACCTCTGGCTAGAAGGTACCTTGAAGGTCTTCTAGTTCAACCTCCTGCCCAAGGCAGAACACCTCATACATATTTGCAGGTTTGCAGTCATCCAGGCTTTGGCTGCAAGAACTGCAGGCAGCCTTCCCGGCCACACACTGCCTCCTCCCGCAGCCCGATGCAAGAGGCCCAAGAGAAAGTGCCTGGTATGGACCCACAACCCTCCACAAAGGAGCCTGTTGGTGTCACTTGCTCTTCCTCGGTCTCCCGGGTGCTGCGGTTCTGTTGCGGTTCGGCTCGCTGCTGTCTGGTGGGTGGTTCGGATCGGTGCCCTCGGGTCCGGTCTGCCAGTTGTGGGTGGTGTTGGCTCGGGTCGCTGTGTCCGACCTCGCAGGGGTGGCGCAGGTCTCCTTGGCCGGGCTGGCGTTGGCCTTCCCCGTCAGGTCGGTGGTGGTCGCCCTGGTTGGGGTGTCGTTGTGGGGATACCTCCTCGGGTCGGTGGAGATCTCCCCTGCTGGGGTGGCGCAGGCCTCCCTTGCCGGGTTGTTGTCGGCTTTCCCTTCGCCCTAGTCCCTGGTCTACCGCAGGTTGGTGGCTGGGGTCATCTGGGCTGGGTCGTTGTTGCCGGGTTGTCTTTTGCGTTGGGCAGGGGTCCCTCTCGCTGGGGAGACGTGTGCCACCCTCGCCCATGTGTTGTGGTGTGCCCATCTCCGATGGTCCCCGGTCTACTCGCCTGGCTTTGAAGTCTCCCTGGTCGGGCTGCCGTGGGTTGCTTTCGCTGGCGGGGCACGGTGCTTCCCTTCTGGGCAGATCCCAGTCTACCGCTCTGGGCTGCCGATGTGTCAGTGCCTGGTAGTGGGCTGGGCCGGCCTCGTCGGGGTGGCGGTGGTCTGCCTTGCCGGGGTGTGGTGGGCCTACCTCGTCAGGGTGTGGTAGGCCTACCTCGCAGGGGTGTTGTAGGCCTACCTCGCCGGGGTGTCGCAGGCCTACCTCATCAGGGTGTTGCAGGCCTACCTCGTCGGGGTGTTGTAGGCCTCCCTCGTCCGACTGGTTTTCTTGCGCTCCCCCCCACCTTCTCCGGAGCTGGTCGATGTGACGTCGGCAGACCTGTCCATCTTCCAGCTACACGGTGTAGGATTTAGGGCCGGTTGTGCTGTCAATCTTACCCTTCAGCCACTTGGGAGAGCCGCTGAAATTCAGCGCGAAAACTGAATCTCCCTTGCTGAAAGTGCGAAGTGGGCGGCTGGCGGTTGCGGTCACTTCTGGGCTGTATTGGGGGTGCAGCCGGTCCAAGGGTGACCTCAACCTTCTGCCCATCAGCAGTTCGGCCGGGCTCTTGTGGGTGGTGGCATGCGGTGTGATGTGCTGGGTGAGGAGGAAATTGTCTATCCGTTCCTGCCAATCTCCCGGGCCCATCTTGGTGAGTGCCTCTTTGGTGAGCCTCACCATACGTTCCGCTTGTCCATTTCCGGCCGGCCTGTACGGGGCGGACAGGGCATGGCGGATGCCCAGTCCTGCCAGGAAGGACTCCATGGCCAGGGATGTGAGCTGGGGGCCGTTGTCGGAGACCAGCACGTCCGGTAGTCCATGTGTGGCGAACAGGCGGCGCAGGGCGCGGATCGTCGCTTCTGTTGTGGTAGATGCCATGGGCACCACCTCGAGCCACTTGGAGAAGGCATCTACCACGATGAGGAGGTGTCGCCCTTGCATCGGACCCGTGAAGTCGATATGTATCCTCGACCAGGGGTTGCTGGGGGTCTCCCACTTTGCGACTTCAGATTGTGGCGGCGCTGGCCGAACTTCTTGGCATGGGTCACATCTGGAGACCCATTGTTCGATGTCTCTGTCCAGTGAGGGCCACCAAACGTAACTCCGTGCCAGGGCCTTCATGTGGATGATGCCCGGATGCCCTTTGTGCAGGGTCTCTAACGTCCGCCGTTGCAGAGTGCTTGGGATCAGCACCCTGTCTCCCCATAGCAGACAGCCCTTTATTGTGGACAGCTCCTTCTGCTTCCTGGCGAACGGGCTGAACCTCTCTTCCGTCTGTTCCGATGGCCACCCCCTGAGAATCCAGGACCTCACTTGGCGGAGTGTGGGATCCTTTTGTGTGTGGACGGCCACATCTGCGGAGGAGACTGGACAGCTGGCATCGTCATCTATGTGGAATAGGTGGAGCGTGGGGGCTGGGTCTTCCACCGGATTCTTCGATGGGCATCTGCTGAGTGCATCGGCGTTTCCTATGGCTGTGCCTGGCTGGTGCACGAGCCTGTAGCAGTAGCCGGCTAGGAAGATGGCCCATCTCGTCATCCGTGGGGACATGAAGGTCGGGGTGGGTTGGTCGCCTGCGAGGAGTCCCAGGAGTGGCTTGTGATCAGTGACTATGGTGAAGCGTCTTCCGTAGAGATATTCATGGAAGCGCTTCACTCCTGCCACGATGGCCAGGGCTTCTTTGTCCAGCTGACTGTAGTTCCGTTCTGCGCCGGACATGGTCTTCGAGAAATATGCGATCGGGGCTTCCATGCCGTTGGGCAGTTCGTGGCTGAGAACTGCCCCCACCCCGTAAGGCGACGCGTCACAAGTCAGCTTGATGGGGAGCGTTTTGCTGTATTGGATGAGGATGCTTTTGGACGTCAATAGTCCTTTTATGGCTCGGAATGCTGCTTCCTCTTCCTGGCCCCACTTCCAGGATGCCGATTTCCCCAGCAGGCGGTGAAGTGGCTCAGCAACTGTGGCTTTCTGTTTTAGAAAAATTGCGTAGAAGTTGAGCAACCCAAGGAATGCCTGAAGCTCCGTTTTGTTTTTTGGGCTTGGAGCTTCATGGATTGCTTCCACTTTTGATTTGGTGGGGTGGATGCCAGTGCTATCAATGAGATAGCCCAGGAACTCGACTTCCTGTACTCCTATGATGCACTTGTCCTGCCTGACCCTCAAGCCCTTGGCCTTGAACCGCTGCAGGACAAGCCTGAGCCTTTCAAGGAGTTGAGCTCGTGAGTCCCCGGAGATCAGCACATCGTCGAAGTAAGGCACCACCCCTGGAACGCCTTGGAGAAGGCGTTCCATCATGGATTGGAAAATGCCGGGGGCAGCGCTGACTCCAAATTGGAGGCGGTTACATTTGAATGCCCCCCTGTGCGTGACAATTGTTTGTGCCTCCGCCGTTTTTTCATCCACTGGCAGTTGCTGGTAAGCCTGGGCCAGGTCCAGTTTTGCGAAAATTGAGCCAGATCCCAGGGAATGCAGCAGGTGTTGCACTACTGGGACTGGGTATGCGCTCTGTGCCAACGCCTTGTTAATGGTACAACGGTAGTCGGCGCAGATGCGCACAGACCCATCATGCTTCAGTGGGGTCACAATGGGGGTTTCCCATGAGGCATGATCGATCGGTTCCAGGACGCCCTGGGCGATCAGCTTATCCAGCTGTTCGTCTATTTTCGGCCGCAGGGCGAACGGAACTCGGCGGGGCTTAAGCCTAATTGGGGTGATTCCCTTGTCCAGATTGAAGGAAATTGGCCTCCCCACAAATTTCCCCAGTTTACCATCGAAGACTTCCTTGAACTCTTCGATGATGGTGTCGAGCTCGTCCCTGCGGATTTCATGGATGCCCTCGATGGAAAGCCCCAGCGGCTTGAACCACTCCACTCCTAACAGGTTCGGTCGGCTGTCCTTCACGACGGTGATGGGGAGCCTGCCTTCAAACTCCTTGTAGGCGACTCGGATGTTGGCTCTTCCTAACACCCCGATGGGGTTTCCCCCAAAGTCGACGAGCTTGGAGTGTAGTGGCTTCAGCTCTCGCTTGGTGATGCTGGGTTTCAGGCGCTTCAGCTGCTGCCAGTCCATGATGGAGTAGACCGAGCCGGAGTCTACCTCCATTTTGCAGGGTGCTCCCTCCACGTGTATGGTCACGTGGAACTTGGTGGCATTTTCTGAAGTCGTGTGGGCGATGGTCGTCTGGTGGACAGCTCCGCTTCGGGGGAACTCCTCATCTCTGCGTCTGGAAGGGCCAGAGGACCGTTTGGATGGTCTCTGGTAATCTCTGCTGTTTTCGCGGGGACGGTGGCTGGAGGGTTCTGGGGCTGGTTCCTCGGCTCTGCAAGCTTCGGCGATGTGCCCCCTTCTGTTGCAGCGTCGGCAGGTCGCATCCCTCCACTTGCAGGTTGCCCTGGCATGGTCCCCTCTGCAGCTGGCACAGCGTTCCCCCTTGAAGCTTCGTTGGGCGGTTTCCTGCCTTGGGGGTCTGGATACCTTGTGGACGGTGGACTCCTCCTCCGACTCGGACCCCGTCGTGGAACCCTCAGTTGATGATTGCGCTGTGGAGCGAATCTTGTGGATTCCCTTGGCTCTGCTTACTGCGGCGGCCGCTTTCTCCGAGATTTCGGATGCGGTGGCTTCCTCCACCACATCCTTGAGCACGAGTTTCTTCCTGCTCAAGAATTTCTTTTGCAGGCCTCTGTCGCTCATGCTAAAGACCACGCGGTCAGCGATGGCATTGTCCACGTGGTCGAACTCACAGCTGGCTGCGATCTGGCGTAGGGCGGCCATGAATTCCTTGATGGTCTCACCTTCCTTCTGGTCCCTCTGATGGAAGGTGAAACGGTTCACCACCGGTGTTCCTGTTGGGGCATAGTGGTCTTCCAGGATCTGCAGCAGGTCTGCCCATGGAACTTCTTCGATGTCTCATGGTGCTACGAGATCGATTGCCATGTTGAGGACCTCGGAGCCGCAGTTGGCCAGGAAAATGCCCTTTTTTCGGTCATCATCGGAATCCCTGATGTTGTTGCCTCTCAGGTATTGTCAGAATTTCACTACGTAGGATTTCCACTTGTCCTTCCCTGGGCGGAAAGCAGCAAGGGCTGGCAAAGTGACTTCAGCGGATGCCATGCCTTTGGAAATGCCTACTGTAGTTCCAGGTGCCGGAGTCTTGGTCTTGTTGGCTTGGTGCCACGAGGTTCGTCTCTTCTCTCTAGTCCTTCGTCACCAGTGTTGGATCGGCGCAGGAATGGAAGACGTGACCAGCTCGTTACATAAGTAACTTTTATTGAGAACAAGAAACAGTAGCAAGACTCTCCGTGCGCTGCCGGAGCTCTCCTTATATTCGCTCCGGCAGTCGCACCGCCCCCTGACAGAGATTCAAACTTTCCCACCCGATGGCTGGCAGCCAATCCGGGCAGATGTCCTTATAAGGACATAACAGAGCCCTTCCCTTGAAACAAAGCTTTGGACAACCTGATCTATCCTGAAGGCCTCGAGGAGCTCCAGACTTTCCATGCACCTCTGCCAGCCTGAATGCCCTGTCCTTCAGATCCCAACGGGGCCAGTGTGCAGCTTCCTGCGAAGGTAAGGCTGACGACAGGCAGCCCTCGGGGGAGACACTGTGCTGGGGTCGAGACTGCTACTCCGCTACGGTGCGTGCGTGCAGTCCCGGGACATCCATCAGCCCTCCTGGAACTCCACCACCACTGAGTGCTGGCCCCATTGGGATCTGAAGGGCAGAGCACTTGGGCTGGCAGAGGTGCGTGGAAAGTCTGGAGCACTTTGAGGCCTTCAGGACAGATCAGGTCATCCAAGGCTTTGCTCCCTGGGAAGGGCTCTGTCATGGAGGGCTGTGTGCCCAGACCAGGCGCTTTCTCTCGGGCCTTGAGAAACGGTAGGAGGCAGAGGGAGAGAAACGGATTGAGGCTGAGAGAAGCGATAGGAGGCAGAGGGAGAGAAATAGATTGAGGCTGAGAGAAGCGATAGGAGGCAGAGGGAGTTTTAAAAGAAGCAGCCACAAAAATACTCTGCTTTATTAACATTCACACCATACAGAGCCATGGTGGCATAGTGGTTAGAATGCAGTACTGCAGGCTAACTCATTGCTCACTCCAGGAGTTCGATTCTGATTGACTCAATGTTGACTCAGCCTTCCATCTATCCGAGATTGATAAAATGAGGACCCAGATTGATGGGGGCAATATGCTGACTCTGTAAACTGCTTAGAGAGGGCTGTAAAGCACTATGAAGTGGTATATACCCTGTTTTCCCCAAAATAAGACATCCTCTGATAATAAGCCCAATCGGGCTTTTGAACACATGGCAATAAGGCCAAGCATTTATTTCAGGGTTCAAAAAAATGTAAGACAGGGTCTTATTTTTGGGGAAACATGGTAAGCCTAAGTGCTATTGCTATTCTTATTTATCAGTTTATTATATAACCTAAATAAAAATCCATTTTCAATTAGAAGAAAAATTGTGCTACAAAAATATACTTTTTTTAAAAAAAAAATTTAATTAAATGGAAAAACAAACAAACACAGATATAACAATACAATATACACAACAGGTAAACATAAATCAAGTCTTACGACTTTTATTTTAGATAGTCACATTGGTAAACTGTATTCATTAATATACATCTCTACACCTTTACTTATATAACAATATCTTGAATTCCCTTTTTGATTTATTGTTTTCTTAGTTGGTACTCGATTCCTATCTAACTATTTCATTTCCTTTTTTGTATTCCTATTTTTATTTTATTTTTCTTTTCTATAGCCAATCATACCATTTTTTCCATACCAGGTAATAATCTGTTTCCTCTTTTTCCTGTAATTCTTTTGTGAGTTTATCCATCTCTGCACACTCTATCACTTTTAGGATTATTTTATTTTCTGGTGGTATGTCTCCCAATTTCCAACTCTGAGCGAAAACAATTCTTGCTGCCGTTAAAATATGGATAATTAAGTATTTTATTTCTTTTTCATAATGGGCTGTAAATATTCCTAATAAATAAGTTTCTGGTTTCATTGGTACTCTCTGACTTGTAATTTCTTCTATTTGGTTTTTAACCATCTTCCAAAACTGTTTCGCTTTTTGACAGACCACCACATGTGGTAATATGTTCCTTTTTGTGTTTTACATTTCCAACAGTCTGGAGAAGTGTTGAGGAACATTTTTGCTAGGCACGCTGGAGGGAGGTGCCACCTGTAAAACATTTTATAGATGTTTTCTTTATAGGTTACAGACATTGTTAGTTTGCTATTTACTTTCCATATTTTTTCCCAGTTATCCAATTCAATACCGTAACCAAAAATTTTTGCCCATATAATATTTACCTTAACCACTCTAATTTGTATTTTAATAGATAATTATAAATTTTAGTTATTTGTTTATCATTTGTTCCCAATAAAATTTTATCTAATTCGTTTGGTTCTTTTTGGAATCCAAATTGTGTCGAGTCCATCTTATATCTAGATATTATTTGTAAATATGGCCACCAATCAATGTCTGTACCCTGTTTTTCTAAGCGAGGGAGAGGCCAGTGGTCATACACGGGTAATGCCATGATCCAATCAGCTCGAGTCTGCCTGTTGAAAACTCCTCCTCCTTCTGCTGTCTCCCAGCTTTCAGACTCGATCTGAATCAGATCTGACACTCCACTGAGCCTCTCTCTCAAAATTGCTATTTTACCATTTGGCCTTCTATCTAAATTTGTTGAAATTATTGATAAATTGCTTATTGCCTCCATCTGCTTGTTAAGATTGTGAGCAGACTTCTCAGCGTAAAGGGCTTCGTGCCCGGCACCTTTGGAGGCCGCTCAGTTATTTAGGGGATTGAGCCAATTTGTGCAGGCTCTTCCCACCGGCAGCGCGAAAGGCTCACGTCCAAAACTGCTGCAAAGTCTCCCAGCCTTGCTGGTAGCAGGTTCAACAAACTGAGCTAGCCGCCCGTCTTTCTATCGCTCGGCTGCCTCGTCTCCTTCGGCGCAATACACATCCCAGCACCTCTCAGCTGATGGCCCCGGTGAACTCCGGAGGGTTGTGCTTCATCCAGCCCTCACTTATCCAGACGGAGCGGCAGCGTTTGCGCTCTCCTCGCAACGCTGATTCAGCGTCCCTGGGGCTTTCTTCCCCACACGTCTCTGCCTTCCTGCCTCCTGCTGCTGCAAAGAGCCTCGAGGGACAGCATATTCATTCAGGCAAGGCAGAGCGATCGGGATCCCCTGGGGGGGGGGGAGAGAAAAAATTTGCCCTGTGTCTGGCTCTTCAATTTGGGCCCTCTGCTCCTAGAGCCTTCCTTATCAGCGGCCGCCATTTTGTTACAGCCTCAAAGCCTCTACAAGGCAGGCAGCCACCATTTTGTTTCACAAATTACTGGTGCCTTACTCATTAATTATACATTACTGCATTTCTACAGGTTGTGATGGCTTCTCGTTCCACTAAGGCCACCAAAAGAGGGGCACACAAGGAGGCTTTGCCAGGGCCTTCCTCAGCAGTACCTCAAAAGAAGTCCAAAGGGACTCACGCATATAAAGAGGCAAAACTCCAGGCAGCTAAGGCTAAAGAGGAGCTTCATGTCCACGAGGCGATTGAGCGCTCTATTCAAAAGGCTCTCAGGGAGATCTCTCTTAGAGAGGCCCCATCTCATCCTGAACCGCCTCTTGTGACAGCATCGCCCCTCCCCGCCTTCTTCTTCCACCCCTTCAGGGGACAGGCCACTCCCGGGAACTCCCATTCCCCAATTATCTCCTGATGGCACTATTACTGAACTTCCCATGCAGCCTGAGGTCCAGGAGGCCCTATTTGGTCCTTCATCTGACCAGTCCCCAAGGGGAGCTACCCCCCCATCCCATCCCATCATCCCCATTCAACCTCCAGAGTAAATTAAGGATGCACCAGCTGCTTCCATCCTAACTCCAGACCTGGCAACATTCATCCAACAGGCCATCCAAAAGGGGGTTCAACTGGAGTTCCAGAGGCGTACTGCCTCCTGGGTTGATGACTCAGCCTCCTCCCAAGTGGACATTGAGGGATATCAATATGGAGAGTCAGCTAATCCCACCGGGGTTGTTGCCTCTTCTACTACCTCGGAACATCATTCCCTCTTGGACCTGGAGGCTAGGGAGCAGGACCTATCGGAGGATGAGGACCTAGCTCCTGAACAGCCCTCATTTGTGGGTTTATTCAAGCCACAACTATTTAGATCTCTCCTCCACAAAGCAAAGATCACCACTGGATTAGGTATCTCAAAACCCACCTTATCATCAGGGGCGCCTCCTGAGACAACGGTGCCTCTCTTTGAGGAACCTATTTTGGAAGTAGAAGAGATCCCAGGACCTAAGCTTTTTAAAGACGTTCTCCAACGTCAGTGGTCCAATCCGGTCTCGGGACCTAATCCCAATTCTCTGGACAGGCGATTGTATAACATTGCCCCTGACATTGCCTCCTTGCTACAGATTCCAACGGTAGACCCTCCAGTGGTGGCTCTTTTGTGCCCCCCCTAACATGGCCACCCCTCCTGAGGAGTCTCTTCACCCCGAGGAGAAACGCCTTGACCATTCTCTGGTCAAGGCTCACATGGCCTCTGCCTGGGCGGCCAAAGCCGCCATGGCTTCGTGTTTCTTTAACAGGGCCTCCATTCTGTGGCTCTGCCAGCTGAGGAACCGCCTCCCCTTATCAGACTCCCGGTCCCATCAGGACCTTAATAAAATTCTGGTGGCCCTAGAATTCTCCACAGACGCGACATTAAATTCATCGCGTTTTGCAGTAACTTCCCGCCGCTTGCTTTGGCTTCGCCAATGGCAGGCCGACGCCAAATCCAAATGGCGACTCGCCTCATCTCCCTTCGCAGGCCCTTCCCTTTTCGGGGCTCCCCTCGAGCCCCTCTTAATCGAAACTAGAGACAAGAGACGTATCTTACCCAACGTCTCTCTTCATTCGGAGCAGCATCCGGCTGCTCCTTTTCGTCCCTTTCGTAATTCCGAAACTGGCTTCTCGAGCTCGAGAAACCAGAGATTCTTTCCCACCCGCTCATGCCCACCAGACCGCCAAGGTCCCCAGAATCAGAGGGGCCAATTTAGACATTCCTTCAGAGGGGGCCGGGGGCACCCTTTCCGCAGGTCCCACTGACTGCAGGTCCTCTTCTCCCATTGGAGGCTGCCTGGCCCTCTTCGCCAGCCAATGGGAGAGTACAACATCGGACACTTGGGTCAGGGAGACGGTCAGGTGGGGCCTCTCCCTGGAACTCCTCTCCACTCCCCCAGACAGGTTTCTCTGATGCCCTCTCTCGAGGGATCGGTCGAAATGGCTTCTGATGGTATTGGCCATTCAGCATTTATTAGAAATTCGGGCCATCGAACCGGTACTTCAGGAGCAGCTCGGACATGGCTACTATTCACGCCTGTTCGTCGTTCAGAAATCGTCTGGGGGCTAGAGGGCAATTCTGGACCTCAAGACCTTGAACCGCTGGGTCCTTTACCGGTGGTTCAAAATGCAGTCCTTACTATCCATCCTGGATGGTATTCGAGTTGGGGACCTCCTCTCGTCTATAGACCAGACAGAGGCATATTTACACGTCCCCATCCATCCGGCATACTCCAAGTTTCTCAGGTTTTGTTATGTGGGCCGACATTACCAGTATCGCGCACTTCCTTTCGGCCTGTCCTTGGCTCCCCGAGTGTTCAAAAAACTGATGGCCGCCCTTGCGGCGCACCTCCGAGCTCTTCCGGTCAGGATCCAATGTTACCTGGACGACCTCCTCATCCAGTCGAGCTCGGAGGCCTCAGCGCAACGGGACCTGAATTCCACCATCCAGGTCCTGACGGCTCACGGCTTCTCCATCAACCACGCCAAGAGCCACCTGGTACCCTCGACCCGCATACAACATCTGGGAGCTGTCATTGATACGGTCGAAAGCAGGGTCTACCTTTCCCAGGAGCGCCTGACCAGCTTGTGGTCTCTGGTCAGGTTGGTCGCCCGGAAACGCTCCGTCTCCCTGGCGACCCTCTCCCAACTGCTGGGAAAGATGGTTTCCTGCATAGGAATCGTTCCTTGGACCTGTCTCCATTGCAGGGACCTGCAGTGGTTTCTTCTCCCATATCAGAAGTGCCGCTTATCGGCCACCTGCCGGGCGGTCCCCCTTTCCTCCAATGTTCGAGTAGCCCTTTGGTGGTGGTTATCCCCTGCTCTTTTCAAGGGGAGGAAACCAATCCTCTCGTGGTAGTGACGGATGCCAGCCTCCACGGCTGGGGGGCTCATCTTCACTCCACCATGGCCCAAGGTCTCTGGACCCAGGAGGACCTGGGCCACAACATCAATTGGCTAGAGCTCTGAGCCATCCACCTGGCTCTCCGCAGTTTTCAGAATCAGGTTCTGAATCGTCAAGTCATAATTCGGACGGACAACATGGCCGCCAAGACCCATGTAAACCGCCTAGGGGGGACCCGCTCTCGCGACCTCATGGAGGAAGCCGGGAGATTGGGAGCCTGGGCGGAGACTCACCTGAGGTCTCTTCGGGCCTCTCACATATCGGGACAATCCAACACACAAGCCGATTGGCTCAGCTGGTCCGTCGTTGATCAGGGCGAGTGGCAGCTCGACCCAGCTCTGTTCCTCCGAATTGCAGCTCACTTCAGCCATCCGACCGTGGACCTGTTTGCGACACACGCCAATCGGCAGACACTTTGATTTGTTTCCAGATTTTACGATCCGAGAGCGGAGGCGGTGGACGCTCTGCACTGCAGGTGTTCCCCGGGCCTCCTCTATGCCTTCCCTCCCCTCCCTCTTCTTCCCAAGGTAATCTGAAAGGTCTTGGCGGAAGGAGCCAAACTGATCCTGATCGCGCCCCACTGGCCACGCCGCCCGTGGTTTGCCAACCTCCAGATGCTGTCAATCCGTCCACCGTGGCATCTCCCTCCGGCAGAGGTCATCCTTCGTCAAGGTCCTCTTCTACACCCGGACGTCCACTGGCTTCACTTGACCGCCTGGAGATTGAACGGTTCCTCCTGAGGGGATCTCACTTGCCGGACCAACTCATCAACACCATTCTGGCAGCATGCTGGCTGGCAACGAGACGGATCTATGGCGCCACGTGGCGATCCTTCGCCCTCTGGTGTTCGAGGCAGAACCAGGACTCAGGTTTGGCGTCTACGAAACAGGTACTGCTTTTTCTTCAGGAGGGGTTGGACGCTGGGTTGGCTCCCAACACTCTTCGGAGACAGGTGGCTGTCCTCTCTTCCATCTCATGTTTTGGCGCCCAGAACTCATTGGCAGATCGTCCCCTTATCCGCCTCTTTCTCCGAGGTGCCTCCAACCTCCGCCTGCCTCCCATCCACCGGTATCCGTCCTGGGATCTGCCCAAGGTCCTCTCGGCTCTCACACAGGGTCCCTTTGAGCCCCCTAGGACGGTGCCCTTGTGCTTCGTCTCCTACAAGGTGTCCTTTTTAGTCGCCATCACCTCCGTCAGACGAATATCCAAATTGGCGGCTCTCTCGGCCCATGCCGACCTCTGCATATTCCACCCCGCCCTGGTGGTACTCCGTCTGGACCCCACCTTTCTACCTAAAGTAAACACTCTTTTCCATCGGGCACAGGAACTAATCCTACCTGATTTTTGCCCTAACCCTTCCCACCCATGGGAACGTACCTGGCATTCCCTGGATGTCCACCGGGTCCTTCGTATTTACCTCTGACAGACTTCTTCCTTCCGTCGGTCGGAAGGTCTCTTCATATCGTTCCAACCAGCTACACTGGGGCTTAAAGTCTCTTTACAAACGGTGGGCCGCTGGATAAGAGCCACTATTATTACTGCCTATGGGGCCCAAGCCTTACCAGTTCCTCGTTGTCTGACGGCCCACTCTACCAGGAGTGTGGCTACCTCAGCAGGCTGGGCCACGCAGGCCCCCCTTCTAGAGGTCTGTCAGGCCACCACCTGGACGTCGCCGAACCCTTTCATCCGCCATTATAAAATTGACAGCTTCGCTTTGGCGGAGGCGGCATTCGGCCGCCGGATTCTCTAACAAGTATGAGCGGGGGGGGGGGTCTCCACGTTGTATGTTCTCATTTTAGTCATATCCTTCGCATTGGGATATATTTGCGCTTCTATCGTTGAGAGCCATTCTGGAATTTTATTGTAATGGTTTTTTCTGATCTCTAGCCAGGTCTTTAGGAGTGTTTCTCTAATAATATGTTTCCAGAAATATTCATGCTGTTTATCTCTCCCATGTCATAGGAATGCATGCCACCCTTTCAGTAAGTCAAGACCTTCTATTGTGAGTATCCGTTTATTTTTTAGCTCTATCCAGTCTCTTATCCAGATAAGTGATGTTGCTTTATGGTATATTTGCCAATCTGGTAGCCCTAGTCTGCCCTTCTCTCGTATGTCCTGGAGATGTTTTAATTTAATTCTTGCCCTCTTTCCTTGCCAAATATAGTCCGCGATCATTTTATTAAAGTCTTAAAAAAGGCTCTTCCTGGGTTTATTGGGATTACTTGGAATAGGTATAATATTCTTGGTAATATATTCATCTTGATGGATGCGATCTTTCCTAGAAGTGATAGCTGCAATTTGCTCCATATTTCAAGGTCTTTTTTTATCTGTTTTGCCAATTTGTTGTAATTGTCTTCCTTAAGTGTTGATCCTTTGTTAGTGAGCCAGATTCCTAGGTATTTTACTATTTTTTTACTATTTGTATTCCTAATTTGTCCTCTAATTCTTTTCCTTGTGAGTTTGTAAGATTCTTTGATAATACCTTTGTTTTTTGTTTATTGATTTTAAATCCGGCCACTTTTCCGTATTGTTCTATTTTTGCCAATAATTTCATTCCTGTTTGTGTTGGTTGTTCTATGATAAATAGTACATCGTCGGCAAATGCTTGAAGTTTATATTCCTCATTCTTGATTTTTAATCCCTTTATTTCTTTATCTTTCCTAACCTCATTTAATAATATTTCTAATGATAATATAAATAGTAGAGGAGATAGGGGACTTCCCTGTCTCACTCCTCTGGTTATTTCAAATTGCTCTGTCATCTCTCCGTTTATTCATATTTTTGCTGTTTGGGAAGAATAAATCTTCTTAATCATTTTTAGAAATTTGTCACCGAATCCCATAGCTTCTAATTGTAGTATGAAAAATTTCCAGTTTAAATTGTCAAAGGCTTTTTGCGCATCTAGAAAAATTAGTGCCAATTTTTTGTCTGATTTTTGTTCATAATATTCAAGTACATCGATTATTAATCTCGTGTTATTTTTGATTTGTCTTCTTGGGATAAAACCATTCTGGTCTGGGTGGATATATTCATTAATCATTTTTTTCAGTGTCTGTGTTATAATCAATGTGAATAGTTTATAGTATACGCTTAGGAGTGGTATTGGTCTGTAATTTTTGATTTGTGTGGGGTCTGATTCTTCTTTAGGTATGAGTGTGATGGTTGTTTCAGTCCATGATTGGGGGATTTTAGCTTCTAGAAGTGCATTGTTAAAAACCTGTAATAAAATGTCGTCCATTGGATGTTGACATGCTTTGTAGAATTCTGTTGGTATGCCATCTGGTCCCGGAGTTTTATTGTTTTTCTATTTTTTCCTTGCTTCTGTTAATTCCAGCATAGTGATCGGTCTGTTCAATAACTGTCTCTAGGTGTCTTCTAATTCTTGAATGTTGGTTTTACTTAGATATCCTTTGATGTCTTCTTCTCGAATTTCCTCTTGTTTATATAGATTCTGGAAAAAGTTCTTTGCTATTCATTTTTTATCTTCGTTTCTGTGATATATTTGCCTTTCCTCATCTTGCAACTGGTGTATTGTTCTCTTCTCCTTTTCTTTTTTTAATTTGTATGCCAGTCAACAACCTGTTTTGTTTGCATGTTCAAAATGGTGTTTTGCCAATTTAATTTTCCTTGCTATTTCTGTAGTTGTAATTAGATTTATTTTATGTTTTATAAGATTTATTCTTTCTTTGATCATTTTACTATGGGGTTCCTTGTGTAGTTCTGATTCATTTTTTTAAAGTTGTGTTAATAAGTTTTCTCTTCTTTGTTGTTTGTCTTTATTTTTCTTTGCTTTGTATGGGATTATTATACCTCTTATATAAGCTTTGGTTGTGTCCTACAGATTTTGGAGTGATATTTGTTCTTTCGTATTTATTTGGAAGAATACAGTTATTTCTTTCTCAATCATTTTCACGTAGTCTTTATCTTTTATTATTTTCTTATCCATCATCCATTCTTTTGTCTTCGGTGTCCTTTCCATGTTACTATTATTGGGCTGTGGTCTGCCCATGTGCTTGCCGCTATTTCAATTTCTTTTATATCTTTCCTAAGTTCTGTGGTCATTCAAGCCATATCTATTCTAGACCACGATTGATGTGGGCTAGAATAGAATGTGTATTGATCCTTACTTTTATTCATCTCCCTCCATACATCCTGTAATTGAAGTTCCTGGGCCATATCTTTGAATGTGTCTGGGAGTGTTTTTTCCCTTGTTTTATTCTTTTTACTACTCTGATAGTCCTTTCCCGTATCCGTGATTGCATTGTAATCTCCTATGATACATATATTTTCGTATTCTAGATTTTTGATTATATTGTGTATTCTTTTAAAATATTCATTTTGATTTCCATTTGGTGCATATCTTGATACTAATAGTATATTTTTTGATTCAAGCTTAATTTCTATCATCAGAATCCTTCCGTCCTCATCCGTATATATTTGTTTTGCTTGTAAGTGTTTTTTAATGTTTATTGCGATCCCCCTCTTTTTTTGTTCTGCTAGTGAGGTGTATAATGTTCCTAATCATTTATTTTCTAGTAATTTTTGATGTTGCTTTTTAATGTGGACTTCTTGCAAATTTATGATATTCATGTCTAATTTCTGTAGTTTTTTGAATGTATGTATTTAGTTCGTATGTTTAATCCATGTATATTAATTGAGATCAGCCTTAATTCCTGTTTCATTCTTATTTCTTATCTGTTCATTGTCCTAAGACTTCTTGTGTTTCTTGTTATAATTTGTGTTTTTTCCCTCGCTCCCTCTCTTTCGATCTTCTCTCTTTCCAGTCTTCTCCTTTCTTCTTGCTCTCTTTTCATTTCTTCTGTGGAATGTTCCTGGGTCTTGCTATCTGATTCTGATCTGGTTTCCTGTTCTTCTTCTAGTCGAAGTGCTGATCAAAAAATTCCTGTGCTTTCTCTAAAGTATCAATTTTGTATTTCTTATCTTGCCAGGAAACCAGAATCCCTTCTGGCATCAACCAGCGAAACATTATTTTGTATTTATTTAATTGTATTGATAAAAAGTTATAGTTTTTCCTCTGTTCTTTTATCCTCCTCGGAATCTGTTTTAATGTTATTATTTCCTTCCCTTTGTACAGAATTGATTCTTCTCTCATTATTTTATAGATATCTTCTTTTACGGTTTTTCTTGCGAATCTGATGTGGACCTCCTTGGGTAACTTATGCCTACGGGCATAATTTGTGTAGACTCTGTAAATCTCATCCATCTCTCTTCTGATCTCTTCTTTCTGTTTCTGAGTGGCTTCTGCTAGGATTCCCGCCATCAATTCTCCTAAATCTTCCTCTTTACTTTCAGTTATATTTTGAAACCTGAGATAGAAAGATGCTTTTTCCATCTCTAAGTATGTAATTAAGTTTTCTAGTTCTTTATTTAATATTGCTTGATTTTTGCTCCATGCTGACCATTTTCTTATCCCTTTGCTCCATTTTTGCCTCCATGTTCTGGATCCATTGTTCATTTCTCACGATATTCTGTTGTATTTTCTCAATCTTATCGTCCATTTTTTTTATATTATCTTTTATTTCTCCCACATCTATTTTCAATTCTTCGTGATTTCTTCTGGTTTCTTCATGATTATTTGCTATGGACTCTTGTGTTTTATTCATTCCTTCTTGTATTATGGCTAGGACTGATTTAATATTTTGAATGTTGAATGTGGAGGGAGCCTTTTCTTTCTCTGTAGTTAGCATTGTATCAATTGTTTTTTATTGCATAGGTGAGGCTGTAAGTGTTGTCTGGTTTGAGATTAATTTTTTGCTTGTCTTAATTGTCGATGTTGGGCCTGTTGTTGTCATCTTTATTTTCTGTTTTACACTTTCCTAAATTCTCATACACTTATCTGACTTAAGAGATCTTTGTATTTCTACTTCTATATTGTTATTTGACTTGTTTAGTATCTATAGGTTAGGATAAAAGTCAGTATGTGAGGAGTCCTGGTTGATCTATATTTAAATTGGTCTATAATTTACTTTTCTGTCACAGTCACTGTTCCTGAATAGTTTCCAATATGATTGTTCAAAGTTCTGTGCAATTCTTTTTAAATTTCTACTTTTCAATATCCTTATATGAGGGGTGGAAAAATCAGTTAGGGAGATGAGGGAAAAATCTAGTGTTTCAGCAATTAATTGGTTTGTTCTTACTGTTGTTATCTATATTGCTAAATTAATACTTAATATATAGAGTGCTAAAACAGATGAATATCAATAGTTGATCTAAATAATAAAATATATATAATCACTCTAAACACACTAGGATATTAGATATAATTAATCTAAAATTCTGGCTTCTAAACCATATCAATATACGGGGTCAATAACTAAATATACAAATAGATATGTTAAATATAATCAATACTATATCAATGTGTCAATATATAAATATACGAATCTATATAGTCACTCTAAGAAAGCTAAGCTAATAGGTGTAGTTAATATAAATTCCCAACTTTTAAACAATGTCCATATTTGAAATCTATAATTAAATATATAAGAAAATATGGTAAATATAATCAATAATATATCAGTCTCTCAGTTTCTAAGTATCTAAGTAAATAAGTATAATACTCAATTAATTATTTATATTTGCCACAGTAAAAAGTTATATCGCAAAGTTATATCTCAGATTTTAAATAGAGAATAACAATCCAAACTTTCTCACTTGGTAATTTTTGGTAATCAATAAATGTCTCTGTTTAAATTAAACAGTTATATTTTATACTGCATTGGTTGGTATTCGTTCTCTTTCCACTTTGCAATCTTTCTTCACTCTTGCATCATCTACCTTCCTATATCCAACAGTTTATTTTCAAAGTCTCTGTTCTTAATTGTTTTAGTTGTCCCAATATCCAAAAGTCAAAGTATCCACAAATTTGTAATCCACTCCAATTCGTTAGTTTACAAAGCTGTAATCTGTGGGTCTCTGTATATTAACACCTGCTCTTCAGTCTCTGTTACAAATTAGTCCTCCGTTTCCTCTCTCCAATTTTTTTCTTTCTCAGTCAATTAGGATTTGTTTGAGATTTTGGAATTTAGATCCCTCTCAAGTCCAGCTTCTGGCTATAAGTAACAAATATTGTTACAATAATTGCAATAGTCCAGACTTCTGGACTATCCCCAGTCGGGGATATGGCGGGCTCTAACGAGCCCATGAAAACCCCCACTGACAAACCACCGATCGATCGGTCTTCGGACCAACCCCATCTTGTAGGGATGGGGGGAGAAGAGGAGCATCTCGGAAGGCCAAGAGGAACAGGCAAGTTCCTCACAGGCCAGAGGGAATCCTCGAAGTCGGCGGTGGGGGTAGGCAGTCATGGTGGCTGTCGCAAAGCCGTGGCAGACCATGAAAAGATCATGCAGGAGAGAAGAGGAAAGGATAAGTTTTTTCGAAGCCAGGTGAGTGACACCACCAGGCAAGAAACAACATAACTGCATGGATTATTACAAATAAGACCCCAAATTTTAAACAGTGGCTACAGAGCATTGGGGCTTGAAGATTTGACAAGGAAAAAAAATTGGAAATAAAGACTCACGATAGAATTTGTTTAAATACAATTGATCTGGAATAATTGGCTTTTTATGAACCAGAAAACTGGGTTTCTCTTTTAATTGGAATAGATTGGAGAAACATTTTTTTTTCCTTGGGAGTTAACAACTGTGAAAAGTTAGTGAAGAAAGACAGGCGGATGGTTACATAATAGCTATGGAGTCTGCAGTGACTAAGCGGAATGTGGAATAAAGAGATTTCCCTTCCGTTTGGAAAAGAAACATTTTGAATGGTGTTTCACTTTGGATTACTTTGAAATTAACTTTAGATTTATGGATTCTGGAGATTCCTATTCTGTCGCTGGGTAATTTTATGAAGAAGAAAGAAGAAATGCTCTGGATTTACTAGAATTGAAATTAACTGGCTTAGCAAGAAAAAGGTCTGGCGCAGGAACAAAAGAGAAGGAAGTTGATGTATTATATATGGAACAGATGTTACAAAGCATTAAAGTGACACACAGAGTTTTCAACTTGGGTGTATGGATTTTTAAGTGGAACACTTATGGACAGATAGGGAAAGGAAGAAATAAAATAGATAAAATTGAAATGTAATGTTTTAAAGCTTAAATATATAAATGATTTTTGGATAAAAACATGAGGGCTTTTGGAGTAATAAGGATGAAAAATAAGAGATGGTAACTAAAATAGAGGATTGATGTTTAGGTGGTTAAAGATAATAAATAAGAGTATATACTAATATGAGATAACTCCAAGAAAATTTACTGTTAGATGTAATATGTTTTAACTTTAACTTGTAAACAAACTTCAGATTGGTGAATATGATTGATTAATGTTTTATTGGATGTAACTACAAGATACACAGACTTCAGTTATAAATTGTGATTACTGAGAATTAATTTGGAAAAACATGCTGCAAGATACATAGACTTCAGTTATAAATTGTGATTTAATTCAATGTAACCTGGAAATGATTAGTATTATGAAACATACTGAGAATTAATTTGGGAAAATATGCTGGGAAACTGACATATAATAGATAAATATATTAAAATAAGAGATGATGGGCACCAACTAAATAAAAGTTTGAGACTTTGAGGAAAATATGATAGAAACCAGTAAAAATGGAAAATGCTGGAAATTAGCCAAATAATAATGGGAGAGTTGGAGGAGACTATGCTGGAAATCAGCCAAATAATAGTGGGAGTTTTGGAGGAGACTATGCTGGAAATCAGCCAAATATAATACGTTGGAATTCAGCCAAAAATAGGGGGAGCTTTGGAGGAGACTATGCTGGAAATCAGCTAAACAATAGGGGGTGCTCAGGAGGAGACTATGCTGGAAATCAGCCAAACATAATATGCTGGATATCAGCCAAATAGTAGTTGGAGGTTTGGAGGAGACTATGCTGTAAATCAGCCAAAATAAAAGATGCTGGAAATCAGCCAAACAATAGTAGGAGTTAGGTGTAATAGATGATAAGCGGGGAAAAATTAAAGATAAATTGATAAAATTTAAGATTTTAATATTTGATGAAATGGGTCAAGAGACTAAGAAAAATGGATAGAACTTTGTTTTATAAACTGGAATAAAAATAGAGTTGTATTGAATTTGAAATTAAGATTGTGGTGATAAAATGGTAAGGTAAATAATTAAACTATGAGGTTAGAAGATGGTTAAAATTTATACTTTGATATTGATGTTAAAAGATGTAAGGAAGAAAAATTGGAGAAGAACCAGATATAAGATGGACATGGATATAAAGATGAATTGTTTATTTGGAAATTAAATTTGCGGTGACATAATAGATTTGTTTAAATTAAGATGCTAGAATTCATGTTAAAACTCTTTTTTTTTCTTCTCTTCATGTTTTGATTTTTATGTTTAAAAGATGTAATGGAAAATGGGAATGGAGCTTGTTAAAGGAATGTAAGCATTGTACCTATCTATGACCGGATCGAGACTTTGTTCTTGAAAGTTATATTTTATGTTTATGTTTGAGAAAATTAAAAAAAAAATCTAAAAAAATAATATTAATTGCAATAGTCCTAAGTGCTGTAATTTCCGTTGCCGCTTACTTTTGTCGTCATCGCCCCTTCTCGGCATTCCGTGATTTCCGTGATCTCCTATCTTTCCAGTTTCTCTCTCGCTGCTCACCGCTCTGGACTCAGTCGCTTCTCTTACGCAATTTGTGTATTTTATATTTCTTGGCTCTTTTACTAGTATGCCTTCTGAAGCCTCTCTGTTTCCACTGTTCTCCTGTTTCTGTGCTGTCACTCTCGCTGTTTCTTCGCCACCTGCCTGGCTGTCGTTTCGCTGCTAGTTTGGAGTCTCATGTTCTCCGCTCACGTTTCACTTTCCCACACTATAGCTGTAGCTTTTCAAATCTTTTGTTGTCGCATTCGATCCTTTACCAATGTGTTCTCTTACTTACATTTTCGCTTCCCACTCTTTGGTTTATCAGTGTTTCAGGCCAGCCAAAATGGCTGGTTTTTTCTTGATTGGAATTAAGAGGTTCTCCTGAACCTTCGGAGAGATTGCTTTGCTCTCTGAGGTCCTTGAAGATTCCTCTTTTTTCTATTGATCTCTTCAAGATCAATAGCGCCTAAATCGGCTTCCTAATCAAGAATATTGGAACTTCAAGAACGGAGCCCTGTTTTCTTTGTTCCAGACACATTGACGTCACCGCTGAAGTCCTACAAAAATATACTTTAATAGAATACAATAAAACCTTTTCTTTTTCCAAAAGAGAAGTATAAGAAATGAAGAGGAATATCAGACTAACCCCCCAGAACAATAAAGCATCATCTTTATTCATATAGAGTGGTAGCCTATTTGTTCTAATAATTGTGTGCTAGGGAGGTATAGAATTCTATAGAAAGAAAAACAATAAAATCTAATTTATAAAGAAACAGACTAGTTATGTGATTGCTTGTGGTGAAATGAATTTGAACACAGCATTGTCTCCTCACCAAATGTCTGATTTCGTGTCATAACCCTGGTGTTGTAATGCCTCTGGGCTCATGTAGAAAGGTGTCCCAATAAAAGTAGTTGCTAAATCGCACGATCCCATCAAGAGTCGAGAAACTCCAAAGTCCCCTTAAAAGGAAGAGTTAATATGTAGTAATCTGTTAGAAAAACAACCAATGAAGTAAAAAAACCTAAAACTAAGCAAAAGCTAGCTAACTATTTAAATTCAAATACATAGTTGTAAAAAATTCTCAGAGGCTTCTAATAACACCCTTATAAACTGAGCACACATAGTGGCTAATATCATGAATAAAGCAGTTGACTATATTTGCCTTCCATTTACAGAATAAGCTTTTATCCCCAACAAACTATTTTTTTTAAAAAAAGATTACCAGCCTAGTTTTAAAATGTGTTATGCTATTGTGTATACAGATAGTCCTTGATTTACAACCATAATTGGGACCACAATTTCTGTTGCTAAGCAAGTTGATTGTTCAGCAAGTCATAACCAATTTTGCAACATTTTTGTTATGGTTGTTAACTGAATCACTGCAGTTGTTAAGTGAATCATATGGTTATTAAATGAATCTGATTTCCCCCATTGACAGTAATGAGGATTGGTTGTAAATCACTTATTAAGTGCTGTTGTAACTTTGAACCATCACTAAATGAATGGTTGTAAGTTACCTGTAGTCAAATGCAAATTTGTGCACATTCAGAACTTAATCATGCTTTTTTTTTAAAAAAAGCAGAGAAATATATAAATAGAATATAATTATTTTAAATTATTTTAAAATCATAGCACAATTATAAAATAAGGATTTACTGCAGCAGAAGTGGCTATAGTATGGTAGCTTATAAATTATTTTGTAGTGATAAATAACAATAAAAATATTAATGTAATTGTTGAAAAAATATAATGGAAAAACTTTTTTTTTTCATTTAACATATCTGTAGAGATTCTCAGTCATCCAGGTCATAGTTGTCCCAAAGGTGTTTTTTCAGGAGGCAACTGGACTTTCTTGTTTTTTTTCTTTGAAGACGTTTTGCTTCTCATCCAAGAAGCTTCTTCAGGATAGTGGGGAATGGAAGGATTTATATTCCTTGCAGATAACTGGTCATTTGCATTCGTTTAGAGGGTCACTGAAGCACTTGGAGGTTTATCTGTGGTTTACCAGCTGTCTGCAAGAAATATAAATTCTTCCATTCCCCACTATCCTGTAAGAGTTGAAGAAGCTTCTTGGATGAGAAATGAATCGTCTTCAAAGAAAAAAAAAACAAGAAAGTCCAATTGCCTTCTTAAAAATTCATTTAACATGCTCTTATATACTCTCAGGTCTTTAACATAAGGAGAACAAAAACCACAGTAAGTTTTATATAATATGTAAAAAAAAAAAAGAAACACATATTCTATAATACTATGGTATCCTTGAAAAATAACTGCAATGATTTTTTGATAAAAATAAATATATGCTGGATTTTATGAAAAGCTTCCTTTCCATGTGCTTTAATCACTGAAGGATGTCATCATGAATTAGCTAACTAAGGACCTCTAACAGTAATATTTTATTGTGCCACATGTACATGGCTTTGTGCAAACTAGCCATTACAATGGCAGTCTGGGAGAGAATAGATAAATAAATTTTTCCCAAAACACAGAACAGGCATGATGCAATGTTTTGTTTTGCATTATATTTTGAGATAGTCTTTAAAAAACACACACATTACAAAATATAATTATATATTGGTAAGATTCAATTTTAAAACAAAAAGAGGTAATTTCAGTCTTCTGAATATTTCAAAACTAATATCTGACCCTAATCTAATGTTTCATTAAAAGGAAAATACTTAGGAATCTGTGAGGAAATAAACCTGGGCAGGAAGTGGTAAGTATTTCTATCTCTTGGTCTAAGCATGGAATTAGCATTCAAACATTTGTTGGGATCTGTAACTAAAGCGTCTTTCAATTTCATCTATCTTGCCATCTCGGCTTCTCTGCACGCTCCTGGAACAATAAATAGCAACTTTTTTTAATATCTTACCAATTTTAACCAGATTATTTTTCAAAAAAATATTCTTAGCTTTCAAATCTCGATGAAGTATTCGCCTGAAAATAAAAAAGAAAACATTGTTCCAGTGATAAGAAGAAAAAAAATTGTTATTGCAACAAATGTATCTTGTTATGTTATAAAACTTAAAAATGTAAAATTAACTGCATTAATATCATGGCTTTTGGACTGCAATCCTAAACACATTAATTAGCAGCTAAATCAATTTTTTGATTTTGAATAATAATATCAATTTTTTTCCAAATAAATGGAGAAAGGACAGGCAAAAACTAAATATATGAAGGGCTGCAGGTCAAACTTTCTTTCTGATAACATCCAGAAGGAAAATAATAAAGATTTTAAAAAGTATTTTAGCCATTCTGATTGAAAATGAATCAGAAAGTGCCTTATAAATATAGTTTGTCTTTTGGACAAGGAAAGCTGGTTTGGGGAAAATTAGTGTATGAATAAAAATATCTTACAAAAAGAAGGAGTCCTTGGTTAATGATGAACCAGAATTTTCATTGCTAAGTAATATTATTGTAAAGCATGACATTACAAGTTACATCGCTTAGCAATATCAATCCCAGCACATTCCGTTGCTATTGTTAAGTAAGATTCATGGATTCTTAAGCAAGTCCCAAATGGTTGCAAACAGGCGAACAGGCAGGTAAGGGATAGTGCACGGCACAAGCACAACATGACTGGTTGTTTCTGGGTGGTGAAGAATTTGTAAATGTACTATGAGTCACGGCATGAGTATGGCAGGGCTAGCTGCTACTAGGTGGGGGAGGATGCATCAGCGGCCCACGAGGAACAGCATGAACATGGCAAAGCAAGGGATGGCTCACTATGCATACAAAGAGTTTTAAATAATCCTCTCTCTGACATGGTTTTTTTTTTCTGATGGCACTCTAAGCTTAGATTTCAATATAAACACGTTTCTAGCGTTCTTTTAGTTATAAAAGAATTATAAAAGCAGAATAGGTTTTGCAAATAAATGATTCCAACATTTTAAAATGCATTCCCAGTATCAACCTTCCCAGATTAAGGGTTCAATTTTCTGTATATTTCAAAATTTCAAAGTTTCCACTTTGAGTTTCTACTCCTGCACCCTTCACTTCCAGTCTGGTGGTCTGGTAGTTTCTCCAAATGCCTAGACACCACTTTGACAGATGATTCTGAGCAGATAATTCTGAATTGCTCCTTGGGATTAAATTTAAGGTAAAAGAAAAATCCTCTCTTCCAGTTCCACTCACTGTTCACCTACTTCATTTCAGCACCAGTCTTAGATGGTCATCGGCTGTCCCAGCTTTGTGGCCATCTTTAGGCTGTCTCTTCTTGTCGTGCCGGAGAGGGAGATGGAACCCCAGGGCCGACAGGAGAGCTGCGACTCTCCTCAACCTCTCAGGGTGCCCCTCTTGCTTCACTGCCCCTACAGAGTGGCTTTGGCTCCTCTTGGAACCCACAAACAGGGAGAAGTCAGGGCAGGGGAAACAGAGACCCGTTCCCTGTGTCTGTATCGGCGCAACATTTACCGGAAGTTCCGAAGATTATTAACTTTCGAAGGTCATGACCTCCAACTAGGTTGGGAAGAGGGTCATTCCATGTCAAATGGTCTGGTGCTCCCAGGTTGACCATCACGTCCCCAATGAATATTGGTAAAGTGTTATGTTTGCCGATGCAATACTTGTGGAGATATAGTCATTTGTATGACCCCATACTGCAGCCTTCGACAGTATGACTCTGAGATTTCAGCAACTTTGAGACATAATAATATCTATTTGGGCAGCTTATCCTAGGTTCCCAAGCCTAAAGTGGGTATCTTATATGGTTTCCAAGACGAAGTCGTTTCCGCCAATAGAGAAAGGTATGGTTTCCAAGCCAAAGTCAATACTGTTCATATGAACTGCCAAATTCCAACAATTCTAACAAAATAGGTCAGCCAATTTTAAATTCGGATCGATGGTATTGGACAGTTTGACCACAAAGTTAATCATGTCATTTGAAACTTTGCTGAAGTCCGTGAATGTTTCACCATGTGATTTTGTTTCACCAAATCACCATGCAATGGAGTTGGTGGCACGACTAAATGTTTGGCTGCTCAAGCCAGCCTCCAGCGACCATCAACCAACCAAATACTGACGCCGACAGATCTGTTCAACTTGTGCGACAGAAACATTCACAGAATTAAATATATCTACATTCCGAAGAGAGAAATTGAAGAAAGCAGGATGCTGCAAGAAGAAAGATGAAAAGTTAGCAGAACAATAGCTAGCCCAAGAGGTCATCACCAGTTTGTGCCAGTTGATTCAAATTCGATTTCTGTCAGCAAAGTTTCAAATGACACAATGAACTTTGTGGCCAAACTGTCCAATACCGTCAATCTGAATTTAAAATTGGCTGACCTATTTCCCAGTTGTTATGTTGCCTACATTTATGACAAAAAATGGTGGGTAGGCAACGTCGTGGAAATTTCGATCGAACAAAATGATGCATTGGTAACATTTATGCATCTTGCGAGGCCCTGCTCATTCATTTTATTGGCCTGAAAGACAAAATGTTTGTTGGGTTCCAGAACCACATCTTATTTGTGTGCTTCCAGCACCTTCAGTTACATCATCAGGTTGACAGTATCAATTCCCAGAAGCAATGTTAAAGAATGTGGTGCGTAAATTCAATAATAAATAAGGGATTGTTGGAATTTGGCAGTTCCTACAACAGTATTGACTTCAGCTTGGAAACCATATAAGACAGCGGTCTCTAACTGGTAGTCCGTGGACCACTGCTGGTCCGCGAGAAAATTTTGGTGATCTGCAGAAAAATTATTTGCATTTTTTATATTGCACTAAATCAGAGGTCATCAAACTACAGTCCCTGGGACAGATACGTGCAATGAATGTTTGTGTTGCTGCAGAGAGACTCACACTTCAGGGTCTTTTTGTGTGGGTTGGGGGGGGCAGAAATTCCAACTCAGGGTCTGCTTCAGCCTCCTGGCACGGGGTTTTCGACAAAGGCTGGAGGGAAGTGCTGGTGGTGGTGAAGGGCCAGAGGGTCTTGTTGCAGTGGAACTGCATCATGGCCTGGAACTGGCTGATCATCTCAGCCCGCTGAGCCTCCAGGCACCAGTACCTGGCCCTGCACCCCTCAGGTCTTCCCTCTGTTTGGAAAGCCTATGCTTGTAATCCTCAGTGAGGTGCTTCTGCTGAGCCTCCTTCTCGGTCAGATCCAATTTGAACTGAGCCAGCTGTTTCGCCAACTCTTTCTCGTGGTAGCTGCTTAGCTTCAACAACTGCTTCCTGTTGGGGCCCTGAGGAGCCTGGGCCAGCAGGTGAGGAGTGGCTGGGAGGGGAGTAGTGAGTAGAGGCTGGCGAGGCACCCCTCAATGTGAGTGACATTGAGTTGACCACGCCTACTCAGTCATATGACAACCTAGCCACCCCCCACCCAGCCAGTCATATTAGTGGTCCATGGGATTTAAAATTATGAATTTAGTGGTCCTTGAGGTCCGAAAGGTTGGTGACCCCTGATATATAGTAAGATACCCACTTTAGGCTTGGGAACCTAGGATAAACTGCCCAATCGGCAGTTTGGGAACCAGACAGATATCCACACAAGGCTTTGGAACCCTGAGGAAAAAACCAAACTACATGCTTGAGATCCTGAACCAAGAAACCCACCTGTGGCTGGTATTGCATGTTGGCTGGTATTGCATGGTATTGCATGTTGTGTAATGCCAGGTTGGTCATTAATAAAGCCCCCGTCATCTGTGATTTTATATTGGAGGGGGGTGTGGACCTGGCAGGTATTATGGAGACCTGGTTGGGCCAAAGAGGGGGGGGGTCCCCTTCGTTGAAATGTGCCCACCAGGTTTCCATGCATTTCATCAGCCAAGGGCCCAGGGGAGGGGTGGGGGAGTGGTGGTGATTATTAGGGAGAGTCTTTGTCCGAGGGAGACCACTGTTCCTCAGATAGCCAGATGTGAGTCCCTCTTTGTGAAGTGGGGCCGTGGGGTGCAGATGGGTTTGCTGACTGCATACCTGGCTCCCTGCCACGTGGCGGCGACCCTGCCCGAGCTACTCGACGTCATCCCCAGGGTGGCAGTGGACACCCCCAGACTTATTGTCATGGGGGATTTCAACCTTCCATCCGCGGGTGAGGCGTCAGAGGTTGCTCGGGTGTTCATGGCTTCCATGATGGCCATGGACCTGACCCAGTTAGTTCAAGGCCCCACTCACATAGGGGGACACACTCTGGACTTGATTTTCATCTCTGGTCAGTGGTTGAATGATCTTGGTAGAGGGGACTTAGATATTAAACCCTTGTCATGGACAGATCATTCGCTCCTTCACTTGGACTTTCCCACCGCTTCCCCCTGCCGCAGGGAGACGGAACCGACCAGATGGTTCCGTCCCAGGCACCTGATGGATCCCGGAAGGTTCCTGACAGAGCTTGGGCCGTTTCCTGAGACTCTGACACACGACTCGACTGAAGAGCTGGTGGCCGCCTGGGAGAGTGCGGCCACCAGAGCTTTGGATTGCGTCGTGCCTTTGTGGCCTCTGACCTGATGCCGATCTCTATTGGCTCCTTGGTTCTCTGAGGAGCTGAGAGAGATGAAGCGTCGGAAAAGACGCCTAGAGAGCATTTGGAGGACTACTCATTCCGATTCTGACCGGACACAGGTGAGGTCTTATATCAAGACCTACCTAGTGGCGATAAAAGTGGCGAAATCTAACCATTTTTTCCGCTGTTATCGCATCTGCAGAGAACCGCCCAGCCGCCCTGTTTAGGGTGACCCACTCCGTTCTTCGGAGGGGAGTGCGGGAAGATCCCTTGCAAGGTCGAGCTGAGGATTTTATGCAATTCCTGCATGATAAAGTCGCTCGGATTCAGGAAGGCTTGGACTCTGACTGGGTGAGTCCGGGGGAGGAGACGAGGGTAGGTCTTGAGAATATTACCTGGGAGGAGTTTGATCCTGTGGCTCCCAAGGATGTGGACAAGGTTCTGGGTAGGATTAGTGCTGCCACATGTTTATTGGACCCGTGTCCCTCCTGGTTGGTACTGGCCTCCCGGGAGGTTACACGAGGCTGGCTCCAGGGAATTATAACTGCTTCTCTGAGTGAGGGTGCCTTTCCCGCCACCTTGAAAGAGGCGGTGGTGAGGCCCCTCCTCAAGAAGCCTTCCCTGGACCCGGCTGAATTAGCCAACTACCGTCCGGTCTCCAACCTTCGTTTTGTGGCAAAGGTTGTTGAGAGTGTGGTGGCACGACAACTGCCCAGGCACCTGGATTAAGCTATCTATCTAGACCCGTACCAGTCGGGCTTCAGGCAGGGGTACAGCACAGAAACGGCATTGGTCGCGTTGGTGGATGATCTCTCAAGGGCTCGGGACAGGGATTGCTCCTCTGTCCTAGTCCTATTAGATCTCTCAGCGGCTTTTGATACCATCGACCATGGTATATGCTGCAGCGGTTGAGAGGGTTAGGAATAGGGGGCACCATTCTGCGGTGATTCTCCTCCTTCCTCTCCGACCGCTCGCAGTTTGTGTTGGCAGGGGGGCAGAGGTCGAGCTCGAGGCACCTCGCATGGGGAGTGCCACAAGGGTCGGTCCTCTCGGCCCTTCTGTTCAACATTTATGTGAAGCCGCTGGGTGAGATCATCCGTGGTTTTGGAGTGAAGTGTTATCTGTACTCTGATGATACTCAGCTGTACATCTCCACCCCAGACCACCCCAACGATGCCCTTGACGTGATGCCTCGCTGCCTGGAGGCCGTGCGGGTCTGGATGGGGAGGAACAGGCTCAGACTCAACCCATCCAAGACCGAGTGGCTGTGGCTGCCGGCATCCTGATATAGTCAGCAGATGCCATCACTGACTATTGGGGGTGAATCTTTGCTCCCCACAGAGAGGGCTCGCAATCTGGGTGTCCTCCTGGATGCATGGCTGTCTTTAGAAGAGCATATGACGGCCGTGGCCAGGGGGGCCTTTTATCAGGTTCGCCTGATTCGCCAGTTGCAGCCCTTTCTGGAACGGGACACCTTGCACATGGTCACTCACGCCCTTGTCAGCTCCCGGCTGGACTATTGTAATGCTCTCTACATGAGGCTCCCCTTGAAGAGCACTCGGAGGCTCCAACTGGTCCAGAATGCGGCCGTGCGGGTAGTTATGAGCGCAACTCGTTGTGCCCGCGTGACACCCCTCCTGCGCGAGCTGCACTGGCTCCCAGTGGTCTTCCGGGTGCGATTCAAGGTGTTGGTCATCACCTTTAAAGTGCTCCATGGCACAGGACCCGGGTACCTTTGAGACCGACTTCTGCCACCAATAGCCTCCCACCGGCCAGTTCGCTCCCACAGAGAGGGTCTCCTCAGGGTGCCATCAGCCAAGTTATGTCGGCTCTCTGTGGGAGCCCCAGCCCTGTGGAATGAACTGCCCCCGGAAATACGTAAGATCTCCGACCTCCGGGTGTTTCGCTGTGCACTGAAGACCCTGTTGTTCTGCCAGGCCGGGCTATCAACATAATAATTTTAAATTGGGGTATTTTAAATTTTCGGGGTTTTAAACCAGGCCAAATCTATTTAATTATTTTAATTTTTAATCATTGTTTTGTCTTGTGTTTTTAAATTGGCTGTACACCGCCCTGAGTCCTTCGGGAGAAGGGCGGTATAGAAATAAAATTATTATTATTATTATTATTATTATTATTATTATTATTATTATTATTATTATTATTATTATTATTATTATTATTATTATTATTATTATTATTATTTTTATTATTATTATTATTATTATGTGTGCCCCCTATGGTGATGAGGTTGCTGGGTCAAGTGCCTAAACTGGTAATGACAATGTCACCATGGACCAACACAATATAATAGTAGTAATGATGTCTATGTAACAAACAAATAAACAAGACAAAACAATAATATAATGGATGTGACGTTGCCATACAACATTGCCTATTTTTACGGCTTTATACGTCAGCAATGAAACACCAACTCTACTTTTTGGGGTTTTTTGAAACATGCTCTTTCCAATGAGAATGATTTAACAGAGTTTCTAGAAGGTCTTTTTTTGGAAAATAGGGTATTTTTGAAAATACTCTATTTTTGGCATTTTTACAAAAACCATTAACTTTACACTCAATTTGTGAACTATTGGAAAGCAGCAGGGGAATGAAATTTTACATTCAACAACCTTGTGTTGCTAAGTTATTATGCACAAAGTTTTACGTTTCTCAAGCCTTTCCTTCCAGAGATATAAGAAGCCAAACTTTACCCTTTTTTCGTGCCACAGTCATTTTCGGGAAACTTTGCTCCCAATTATCTAGATGGAGTTCGCTCATGCGAATTTTTTTTATTATTTTCTTTAATAGAGCACAACAAATTGTACAAGATGGCCAAGTTTTGTTTCTCTCAACAAAATATTGCCAGAGTTATTATGTCAAGTTGCTGAAATCTCAGAGTCATACTATCAAAGGCTGCGGTATGGGGTCATACAAATGACTATATCTACGCAAGTATTGCATTGGCAAACATAACACTTTACCAATGTTCATTGGGGATATGTGTGCATGTTCACATCAAATTTCATCAAAATCTGTGATGGTCGACCTGGGCACTTTCCTGAAATCACATCTCTTGACATGGAATGACCCAAGAATACAATACATAGTTATTTTCAAAGACACTAGATTAGGAATACATTGTTATTAGTTTGGTTTAAAATAAAAGAACAACACTATTTGAAAATATCAGTCTGGCTTTCCACTATGGAAGCATTGGTACATCCTAATGTTATTAACATGGAAAAAATTATAAGATACAAAGATAGTTTGAATGAAAAAGGGGAATTAAAAACCAACCAGGAATTTAGTAGTCAAGGGATCGACAATGCATGGTGGCCACACATGCAGATACAATCTTGCTATGAGAAAGATGCTAAAATGTATGGTTTTAACAAAGAATTAACAGAACTAAACCAGATATTAACTGGAACAGAAGAAAAGTTGATAAAGAAATTATATTGTTATTTATTAAGTATTAAATTTGAAAATGAGCAGGTAAAGGAGACAATGATTGCTTGGGCAAAAATTTTGGTTATGCAACAATTAGTTAAATGGCAGAAACTATGGGATAGAAATATTAAATTGACTATGTCAACTGCATATAAAGAAAATTTGTATAAAATGTTTTATAGTGTTCTGTCCCCGTTCCACTCACACACACCCACAGACGGCCCGAAGTTAATAAGCCACATGACAAAATTCTTTGAAAATAAAGCTGGCAGCAACCCAGTGGATAGCTGCCAATTCAGACTTTACTCACACAAAACAAAGATTAGACTGCCAGCATTCCGATAAAACAGGCAGAGTTTTCAACAATACAAGGATTAATCCAAATGCAGTCCGATAAAGCAGGCAAAGTCCAGTAACGCAGAGATCATGGATTATTTCTAGTTTTTGCTCGTCACAAACTGAACCGGCCACCACACCCACATTTATACCCTGTGGGGTGTGGTCCAGTGACTCAGCTAATCTCTGGCACACCTTCCCCTCTGCTACGCACGCTTCTCCCTGCGCCTCTGGCGAGGGTCCAGCCAGCACTTATCTCCTTCGTCGCTGTCCACCTGTGGCTGCAGGGATGTGCTTGGCTCTGAGCCTATTTTTTGGCCTTCGGTGTCCTCCGGAGGCATTGCCAGAGAGGAGGGTCCTGGAGAGGGAGGCCTTGCCAACTCCTCTTCCTCACTCTCAGAGTCTGCATCTGTCGATAGCCCAGGCTCAGGCAACGGAGCCACAACATATAGATGGCATTTTGCATCGGCAAGACTGGCAAAAATAGATCTGCTAAAGATAAAGATAGATCCGCTAAATGCTGGAAGTGTAATCAATCATCTGGTTCATATTACCATATGTGGTGGACATGCCCAAAAGCTAAAAAATATTGGACGAAAATACATACTTGATTGGAAAAAAGGATAAAGCAGCATATAGACTTGAAACCAGAGACCTTTATGTTGGGCATCCTACCAGAAAAATACAATAAAAGGATTATATATATGGTTTTATATATATTAACCGTAGCCAGAATTGTATTTGCACAGCAATGGAAAAAGAATGAGATTCCGTCAGATGAGAATATAATTAAGAAAATATTAAAATGTGCAGAAATGGGTAGATTAACGTTTACTATTAAAGATAAAGAAGAAACTGAATATTTATTGATATGGGATGTATTTTATCAATGGTTAGACAATAAAAACAGAAGGAGGAGATATAAAAAGAGACAATGTTGAAGTGGAGAGTTGTTAAAGAACATAATTTTAAGTATTATTGTTATTATATTATTATATTATCAACATTATTGTGATGAATACTATAACAAATATCTGGATTATGACTGCTTAAAAACAACTGTACCCAGATCACACACTGATTGATGGAAATTGAATTTTCTATGTTATATAAATAAAATAAATAAAACATGGGTGGGGGGAAGCCTGCTTTAGAAATCAATATCATGCCAGCATGGAGAAGATGCATTTATTTTTACACAGCCTAAATGAATGCTGTATTTGAAGGAAAGGAACGTTGGACTTACTTGAATGTTCGTTCTCGTTGTACTGTGTGAGAGTCCATTGAATGGGTTGTCCTCATGTCATTGGCCAGAGACTGAGTTAAGATTTGTTTAAACACACCTCCTCTTCTGGTGTGGCTCCAGTTTGTTAACGAAGGTTCAGATCTGAAGAACACTGAAACTCAAACAGAAAACAAGCAACCAAAATCCGGAACCCCCGCAGAAAAAAAGGGAGGGTATGGACTCTCACGCAGCGCAATGAAAACGAACGTTCAAGTAAATCCAACGTTCCTTCTCCATTGTGCTGTTTAGAGAGTCCAATGAATGGGATATACCCAAGCTAAATATCCCTAGGGTGGGACTAAGAAAGGCCAGGTGGAGTGTCAGCGGAAAGAACCTGTTGGAGTACCCTGTGACCAAAGGCCGCCTCGGTCGATGCAAACTTGTCCAACTTGTAGTTATGGATAAAAGGAGTGGGCGAGGCCCAAGTGGCCGCCCTGCAGATCTCAAGAAGAGGAGCCTGGGTTGCCCAGGCAGCGGAGTCGAATGGGCCGCAATGTGGTGAGGTCAAGGTTTGTGTTGCTGGTCGTATGCCATGGCAATGCAAGCTTTGAGCCAATGAGCAATGGTAGAAGACAACACTCTGATGCCCAGAGAGCTGGGTTGAAAGAAAATGAATAATGATTCTGACTTCCAGAATGGGGCCGTCCTGTCGATATACTTGTGCAGAGCCCTGCAGACATCCAGGGAATGCCATCGTCGTTCACTGAGATGTTTGGGATCAGGGCAAAAATTGGGTAAAACCACCTCCTGGGCCCTTGGAACCAGGTATTGATTTTAGGGAGAAAGATGGAATCCAGCCATAGGACGACACGGTTGGAATGAAAGATGCACAAGTCGTCGCGAACAGAAAGGGCTGCCAGCTCCGAAATCCGACGAGCAGAAGTGACTGCTACAAGAAAGGCGACCTTGAAGGCCAGAAGTTTCATAGAGGCGATACCCAGTGGTTCAAAGGGAGATGCCATCAGGGCCTGGAGGATGAGACTGAGGTCGCAGGAGGGATAACTGTGGACTGGAGGCGGACGAAGGTTGGATGCACCCCGCAGAAGGCAACGAACATGGGGATGCCAGGACAACATGGAGGCCCCTTTGCATTTGATCACAATTGCTAGGGCAGCGACCTGCCAGTGGAGAGTATTGACGGCGAGGCCGGCTTCCAACTCCCCTTGAAGGAAGTCCAAAACCCGGGGAATGGATGCCAAAGTGGGAATGATACCTGTTTTGGAACACCAACGATGGAATGAAAACCAAGTTGCTTCGTAGATGTGTGCCATAGACTGTCGACGAGCAGCGAGAATAGTGCATATCACACTAGATGAGAAACAGTCCCTCTTCAGGATCTCCCTTTCAAGTGCCAGGTGGCCAGCTGGAACCACTGAGGGTCTGGATGATAGATGGCTCCCTGGCAGAGGAAGATCCGATCTGGAGAAATTCTCCAGGTAGGAGTTAGTGAGAGGCTCATGAGGTCCGCAAACCAGGTCCTCCGGTGCCAATATGGAGCGATGAGGATGACGTCCGCTCCCTCCATCAGGATCTTCCTGATAATCCTGGGCATCAGAGGGATTAGTGGGAATGCATAGAGGAGGGTTGTAGGCCACCAACTACAACCTGCCGAAACCGCTCCTGGAGGGAGCAGGGAGAGTGAGGAGTGCAGGGCGCGCGTGGATGTGGCGATCCTGCACGCTGAAGGCTTAATCCTCTTTCGGTCTCTGAAGTCAAGGAGAGGGCGCCAAGGAATGGCGGCCCCGAAGGAATGACTCATCATGTTGGATAGGAAGCCAATTGCAGAGAGTTGGAGAGTTGGAGAACTTGGATTTATGAGCTCGGAGGTGAGGAGCGTGGAGAGAGAGTGTGAAGCTCTAATTGCCGGGACAAGCTGTGAGGCAAAATAGCCTCACTTGAGCAGCGGCTGAGAGAGAGTAACCCGGACAGTGAAGAAATCTGCCAATTTAATAGAGGAAGAGTTGGTAATGGAGTGTAATTTTTCTCTCTTTTGCATCTGTTATCTCCTTGATTGGATTATTGGATTTTGTGGTGGACTTTTTTTTTCTATCATAAACTTATAAATCCGGGACAAACTATCAATAATCTCCCTTATCAAGCTGAATTACTAGCTTTCTGATACTCTATGTTTGTAGCTGGAAACGTCTTTGCTTGGAACTGTCGGCAATATAAGATCAGCAACTCTATCTAGTGGCAGACTTGGAAACTCCAAAAGAAACATCGTGGTTGTACTTAGAGGAAGTCTAAAATCTAAAGATTTGATCTCCCCATTTCCTCTTTCCTCCCCTTTTTGGTTAAACTTTGACAGTACTCTCCCTCCTTTCCTCAACCCTTATTTACTGATCAGGCCTGAGTGATTAGAACGTGAACAGGCCGCAACTACGAGGACTATGGAAGAAGAAATAATCTTCTTACAGATGGAACGCTCCTCCTTTTTCCTAAGAATGCAGAACATGGTTCAAGATAAAGAAGAATGTGTGAGAGAAGTAGTTGGAAGTATTTTAACTGAAATCTTGGAAAAAGATAAGGAGTTAATAATGAAAGACATTGATGAGGCCTATAGGGTATTTACGGAATATGCAAAATGACATAATTTGCCTCAAGAAATTCATATCCAATTTTGTAAGAAGGACATACAGGAGGAAGTTTATAGGAAGGCAAGGGACCAGGTGATATCATATAAAGGACAACAAATTATGATTTTAAAGCAAATCCCTAGGAAAGTTAGAGAGCAGCAGCAAAGATACCAATTTCTGACAATGCAATTAAGGAAAAATGCAATTCTATATAGATGGTTGATACCGGAAGGTTTATTGATAACTTTGTGAGATAAGAGGATTAAAATTGAGAATTTGAGAGATGCACGAGATTTCTATGAACTAAATTTTAAGGCGAATGACTTGGAGACTGAGGGGGAAGTGGAAAATGGAAGTTTAGAAGACCTACAGGAGGATGAAGAATTTAAGGAACGAACAGATGGGAAGGAGAGAAAGATAGAGAGGGAAGGAGTTGGTGGAAGGAAAGAACTCCTTTCCCTGAGGAAAACCCGACAGACCACTCTGCTTGATTGATGGTAGTCCTGCTCACCCAGTCCACTCAGGTGTTTGAGATGCCAAAGATATGTTCTGCATGAAGAGAAAGCAGATGTCTCTCTGCCCATAGACCTAGTGACGCAGCCTCACGCATCAGGGCCTTGGAACGAGTGCCCCCTTGCCTGTTCATGTGGGCCTTCGCTGTCACGTTGTCTGTTTGTAGAAGCACGTGATGACCCGACAGTTGGTTTTGGAAGTGTTGGAGCACCAGATGGGTGGCGCACAACTCCAACCAGTCATGTTGGTTCTGAAAGTGGGCAACCCACCTGAAGAGACTTGCGTCCGTGGTGAGAACCAGACACTGTGGTTCTTGGAAGGAGCAGCTTTTCTCTAGGGCAGGAGACGTTCACCAGTGTAGGAATGTGAGCACACTGTGGGAACCTTGATCCAGGCATTGGTATTGCTGGTGCCAGCCTTTTGGCTGGGCAAGAGGAGCCACTGAAGGGGACATGAGTGTAATCTCGCCCAAGGGACAATAGCCAAACAGGAAATTGTCTGACCCAATAATTGGGAAAGCAACAGCAGAGGAACCCTCCTGAGAGACTGCACATGTCTCACTGCATTCTGGATGTTGATCAGGCATTCCTGAAAAAGGAAGACTAGACCAGATAAGGTGTTAATTCGTGCACTGAGGTGGACGAGGTCAGTAGAGGGAGTGAGATGACTCTTCTCCCAGTTCACGGTGAACCCGTGTTCCTGGAGCATCCTGATCATTACCTGGAGGTCGAGTTCTGCCTTTTGGGGTCAGGAAGATAGAATTAAAATATCATCCAGGTAACATAGCAATCTGATAGGCATTGCTCGTAAATGAGCAGCTACCACGTCCAGGAGCTTGGTGAAAGTGCGGGGGAAGGACAAGAACCCAAATGGCAAAGCCCTATACTGGAAATGGGCTCCATCATAGCAGAATCTAAGGAATCTGTGGTGAACTGGTCTGATGGGAACATTGAGATAAGCCTCCTGCAGATCAATGGATGCCAAAAAATCTCCATATCTGATGCCACCCAGGATGGTATGCAGAGATTGCATCTTGAAGTGCCTGTACTGTATATGTAAATTCAAGCGCTTCAGATCTAGTATGGCCCTGCTTCCCCCCGACTTCTTTTGAACCAAGAAGAAAATTGAATAGAAGCCGGAACCCCAATGATCTGGGGGCACTGGCTCAATGACTTGAATGGCCAGAAGGTGTTGAATTTTGGATTCCATCAGAGCTCTCTTGGAGGGATCCGTGGACCTGGAACTTCGAATGAATCTCCATGGAGGATCAGAAATAAATTCAAGGGTGACCCCGAGGGAATATGTCTGAAGAGCCCAGACGTCGGTGGTTGTATGGCGCCAGGTGGTAGTAAATTTGGCGAGCCAACTGCCAATGGGCTCAAGACCTGAGTAGTTACTTAATTCTGCAGTAGGGGCAGAAGTTGGAGCCCTGAAAGGGTCGTCAAGAGTGAGGTTGCCGGGATCGCTCCCTGAAGGGCTGTCTGTCCTAGGCTTTATCAGTGGGGTGATTGAAGGGCCGCTGGTAGGCTGGGGATTGGAACCTGGGATCTGAAGGACGAAAGGAATGCCTGCAGTAAGGAAAGGCAGATCGCTGATCGGACTATCTGGAGGCATAGGGAAGGACCTTCTTCTTGTCCCTACTTTCTACGAGGACCGGATCAAGGCTTTCCTGAAGAGGGAGCCCCCTTTAAATGCCGCTGCGTCCAACCACCATTTGGTCCTCATGTCCGCCTGCCAATGGTGCAGCCAGAGGAGGCGTCTGGATGTGATATTGGATGCCAGTGCTCGTGATGCAAATTTCACTGAGTTGAGTATAGCATCGGTGGAAAACTCGGCGGCAGTGATCAATTTATTAACGTCCTAATACAGGCAAGAGTCCTCTAGGGAAATCCTGGACTGCATCTGACGTAGCCAGATGAGAGACATCCTGGCGAAGGACGCCGCTGTGGCAGATATGATGGCCCATGTGGCAGCCTGGTGTGTCTTACAGGTTGAAATTTCAGCCCTTCTGTCTTCAGTTCGAAGACCCTCGGCAGCATTTGAAGGCAGGATGCTAGGCGAGGTCAGATGAGCCAAGGGGACCTCGACCACGGGAAGTTTAAGGAGATCCTTGAGCTCCCGGTCCACTGTGTACAATTTTTTTGTCTAGTCCACTTGGAGTTAGAATGGACCCTGGCTGAGCCATTGCCTTTGGACTATGTAAACAAAGAGCTTGGGCAATGGGATGATTTCATGCTCTGTGACCACCTCGGAGAAAGGAAGGTTGGTGGAATCTTGAGGGTCCGAAGAGCCCTCTTGACATGCAACTGTAACACCCATATTAGCAGTAACCCGCACCTTATGCATCAGGGTCTTAAACATCTCATGGTGGAAGAGACCAGTGGTACGGGGTCTGTCAGAGGAAAATTCTTATTCCTCACCAGAGACATTGTAGTCAAAAATATCATCACCCATCAGCGACGGGTCACTATGGTGGGACGGAGAAGGTGAATGAGCAGCTTGCAAAATGTCAGTGTCCATGTGGCTCAACGGTTGGACAGGCCTGGGTGCCTGAACCGGAACTGACAATGGAGCTAAAATGCCCCTTTGCGTGAGAGTTGCATCAATTCCTCTGTCACAGTATGAGTAATGAAATCGCACATTTCCTGTGGCATGGCGGAAACGTGGCCTTCCACTGGGTGGAGCCCTGCCATAGTAGGAGTAAAGGTTGCAGATGGCTTTGTCAGTCATGGAGGTCTAGGTGGTTCCGCGATGGAAGCAGATCCTTGAGAGAAAACTTCTCTGATTACCGCCTGATTATCTTGTGCTTCAGCAGAGAGATTGGGAGACCAGGTAGAATGGTCCTGACATATCTGGGGGGAGAGGTTCTGTTCTTGAGCTAAGATGGGGCACCCCGCCCCCAGGTTCAGAAGAAGTAGTGGCACTGCTGGTTGCTGCCTTCTTTTGGGCCTTGTCAAATTGCTTGCTTAAGGCAAGTGTCTGCATTCGGCATCTTTCTCTGCAGCAGAAGAAGAGGATGCAGTGGCAGAAGATTTAGCCCTGGTTAAATGGGCTTTGGATTTTGATCTGCCCCTCTGTGTAGTAGGAAATCTAGATCGACGTGAGGGAGAGCAGCTGCGATCCGCCATTGTGTAAAGACATTCTCCCTCCAGGCAAGCCGGTCAAATTCAGTGGAACTGCGGACAAGGTAGTGAAAGACCCCTTAAGGTAGCACGGAACTGATGGAAGAGCTCCTAATTGCCAGAGAAGGGCTGCTAGAAATGGCAGGGAGCCAACAACACAGCTCCACAGGGCCCTGAGCAGGATCAAGTAAAGGCGAGGGTTAGGCATGGAGCTGACAAGATGATCCCAAAACTCCTTGGGGAGGGCTGAAAGAAACACCGTGGAGCCAGCAACACAGCTCCACAGGTGCCTCTAATCAGACAGAAAATGGCGCGGAGCTGACAGAACAGCTTCTCAGGTGCCCACACCAGCAGATACAAAATGGCTTAGAGCTGATAACATGGCTCATCTAGCGCCCTTGCAAGTGAAACAAAATGGCATGGAGTCGTCAGAACAACTCCCTCGCACCAAGAAATCAAGCCCGAAATGACAGGAGCCAACAAAACGGCTCCACGAATGGCAAGGCGACGGGCCACGCAGGGAGAGCTCTGCTCCAACAACACAGAGCTCCTCTCAATCCCCGCAGCATGAAGCCGACATCATGGTTTCCCTCGCGCTACCAATCCACTCACTGTTAACAGGTTGCACTCTTTGTGAGGCGACGAGATTGGCAGGGATCGGTGAAAATGGCTGTTAAGGATATTGTTGTGTCATCACCAGAGTCATGGTTCATAAAGCAGAGTACCATCAGAAGTTTTTACGCACAGAAACAGTTTTGAGAGTAATTGTGAATAACATGCAGACAAACTGGTTTTATAGTATTTTTTTTTAAGGGTAAAGTGAAATCATAGTCCTTTAACAATCCAAGTCTTAGCCATATAAAGTGCAATACAAAATCAATCCAGGGATATAAAATCTTCTTACCAGTTTGTAGAAAAGGAACATTCAGGAACAATATAAAAACAGTTCAATAAATATCAGGAAACAGTAATAAATAAACCATGATCAAACAATGACCATTTAGAGAGATCAAAAACAGTTATAGCATAGTAGCAGGTAAAAATATGCTGTAGTGTCCACAACTAACCATAATTAAGCTCTCCTTAAATACATTGGCTACAGAGCTCATCCAATCAGCATGCCGAATGACTCAGCAATTTTCTTAAAGCTACATAATACAATTTCATATTACAAACATACAATGTTGGCTTATATATTTCCTGGCCAACTAGTTAGGCAATGTCCATTTCCTAACATATTCCCCCTTGGACAGGACAATATATACTGGTTCACAATCTTAACTCATAATTCTCGCAACATGTCCTATGTTTGATCGCACCCTGCACTTTAATAAAATTGTCAGCAATATTGTTCTCCGACATACAATATTCCAATTTGATCATCTTGCTCTGTATACTTTGCCGTACATTCAAATATCAAATGTTAACTTCAAGTATCTGGAAGTATCTTAATATCCACTTTGCAGCTTGCCAATGCCTCTCTGTTGGTTCTGCATTATAACTGGCTAATTGATTAACACAATAGGAAATATCCAGCCTTGACCAATTACTGATATATGATAGACTTCCTATCAAAGATTGATAAATCTCTTTGCTGAATACAGGACTTTGTATATCTCCATGTTTGAAATCCTGATCCATAAGAGTTTTTGCTGGCTTACATGACTCCATATTATAGTGCTTTAATATTTGGCTAATCTTGCTAGATTGAGAGAGTTTATATCCTCTAGCAGTTCGTATAACATCAAGACCTAAATAATGCTTTATATTACCTAGATTTCTTATCCTAAACTTATCCTGTAACAACTTAATAATTTCTATTGCTTCCTTTTCAATCTTCGTTACTATAGCAATATCATCTGTAAACATGAGCAAAAATGAAATTAAACCATCTTTCTCCCAGTTAAAGAGACATTTATCTGCTACACCTTCTACAAACCCCATAACATTCAGCTCTTTCACAATACACCTATTCCATTCAAACCCTGATTGCTTCAAACTGTAAAGGCTCTTTTTTAATTTCCAGCAATCGGTTTGCTCATCCATTCTTACACCTAACAGCTTCCTCATATAAATGTTGTGATGTAAAGGTGCATGCAAATATGCTGTCTCAACATCTATATAAGTAATCTTATAATCATTCTTTACCTCCCACACTAACAGTGCTCTTCATGTGGTTGCTCTTAAACTGGGAGCAAAAAACTCATCATAGTCTCTTTCAGACTGTGCGAAACCTTGAGCGACTAAAAGAGCTTTATGGGTTACATTTCCTTCAATACCTGTCTTTAACTTATAGACCCATTTACAACCAATCATCCTTTCTCCTGGTGGTAACTGAACATTTTTGTATACATCTAACTCTTTTAAAGACTTGAGTTCTCTATGCATAGCCTCCTTCTATGCTATTTGATCCTTTTCAGGATACATCTTGATATCATCAAAATTGGAAGGTTCTACATTTACATGACAAACCATGCCTGCTTGATACCTATCGGGCAGATGTTTTACCCGAGTAGATCTCCTAGGCAATACAGGACTCATAACTGGTATTTCATCTGTCTCCTCCCCTAAACTTCCTTCTTCTTCTTCTTTTACAGTAGACTCTACATTATCTATATTTTATATATTTATTTATTTATTTATTTATTTATTTATTTATTTATTTATTTTTCATATTTTGTATACCGCCCTACTCCCGAAGGACTCAGGGCGGTGAACAGCCAAAAATAAAATACAAAGACATACAAAAGTTAAAAACTATTAAAAAACAGATTAAATAATTTAGGCTCAAAGATTAAAACATCCAATTTATCTAAAAGAGATTTAAAACCCAATTTAAAACCCAATTTAAAAGCTAATTTAAAAGGGAGAGTTAGGCCAGACCAGCCTGTTGGAATAAAAACATTTTTAGGGCACGGCGGAAGATGCGTAAGTCTTGGATCCTACATATCTCCGGGGGGAGCTCGTTCCAGATGGCAGGTGCCCCCACAGAGAAGACTCTCCCCCTGGGGGCCGCCAGTCAACATTGTTTGGCCGACGGCACCCTGAGGAGCACCTCTCTATGGGAGCGAACTGGTCGGTGAGAGGCTACTGGTGGCAGGAGGTGGTCTCGTAAGTATCCTGGTCCTGAGCCATGGAGCACTCTAAAGGTAGTAACCAAAACCTTGAAGCGCACCCGGAAGACCACTGGGAGCCAGTGCAGCTCGCGCAGGAGGGGGGTCACATGAGAGCGCCACATCGCTCCCGTCAGCACCCGCGCGGCCGCATTCTGGACCAGTTGAAGCCTCCGGGTGCTCCTCAAGGGGAGCCCCATGTAGAGAGCATTACAATAATCCAGGCGTGAGGTGACAAGGGCGTGAGTGACTGTGCATAACGAGTCCCGATCCAGAAAGGGACGCAACTGGCGAATCAGGCGAACCTGATAAAAAGTCCTCTTGGCCACGGCCGCCATATGCTCTTCTAAAGACAGCCGCGAGTCCAGGAGGATGCCCAAGTTGCGAACCTCATCTGTGGGAGCCAACAACTTGCCCCCAATAGTCAGAGATGGCGCCAACTGACTATATCGGGACGACGGAAACCACAGCCACTCGGTCTTGGATGGGTTGAGCCTGAGTCTGTTCCTCCCCATCCAGATCCGTACGGCCTCCAGGCACCGGGACATCACTTCGAGGGCATCATTGGGGTGGTCTGGGGTGGAGATGTACAGCTGGGTGTCATCAGCGTACTGATGGTACTTCACCCCAAAACTACGGATGATCTCACCCAGCGGCTTCACATAAATGTTGAACAGAAGGGGCGAGAGGACCGATCCTTGCAGCACCCTACATACAAGGGGCCTCGGGGTTGACCTCTGCCCCCCTGTCAACACAGACTGCGACTAGTCGGGGAGAAAGGACAAGAACCACTGTAAAACAGTGCCCCCTACCCACAACCCCTCCAACCGGTGCAGCATGATACCATGGTCGATGGTATCAAAAGCCGCTGAGAGGTCTAATAGGACCAGGACAGAGGAGCAACCCCTGTCCCGAGCCCTCCAGAGATCATCAACCAATGCGACCAATGCCGTCTCTGTGCTGTACCCGGGCCTGAAGCCCGACTGGAACGGATCTAGATAAGTCGATTCATCCAGGTACTGAGGTAGCTGCCGTGCAACCACACTCTCAACAACCTTTGCAACAAAGCGAAGGTTGGAGACAGGACGATAATTTGCTAACACAGCTGGGTCTAGGGAGGGCTTCTTGAGGAGGAGCCTCACCACCGCCTCTTTCAAGGCGGCGGGAAAGATACCCTCACTCAAAGAAGCATTTATAATCCCCTGGAGCCAGCCTCGCGTCACCTACCGGGAGGCCAGTACCAACCAGGAGGGACACGGGTCCAATAAACATGTGGCCGCACTCAGTCTGCTCAGTATCCTGTCAATGCTTTCGGGAGTCACAGGATCAAACTCTTCCCAAATAATATTCTCAGGACCTGCCCCTGTCATCTCCCCTGGATCTACCCAGAGTCAAGCTGTTCCCGAATCTGAGGGATTTTGTCATACAGATTTTGTCATACAGATAATCTTCATCAGGGTATCATTGAATATTTGATTTTCAATAATAACATTATCATCATTTCTGTAATCAGCTTGCTCAAGCTTATCCCAACCTATATGCTCCAGGAATTTTGCACTAGCGCTACAATAAATGCTAGTGGTTCCTGGCAACCAGAATCTAAATGATCGGTGGTTCAATTCATATCCAACAAAAAACATTTTTCTAGCTCTCTGTTGTCCCTTCTGTCTTAATGGAGAGGGAATGTGAATCCAAGCAGGAGCACCAAACGTATGCAAATAACTAAGATTAGGTTTTTTACCATGCCATAGTTTAAATGGTAATTCTCCAGCAGATGAATTAACAACTTTATTTAAAACATGGTTGGCATACATAATGGCTTCACCCCATAAGGTTTCTGACAAACTAGAATCTGCTAACATAGCTCTAGCCATAGCTTGCAGTGTTTGACCTCTGCGTTCAACATAAGCGTTGTGCTGTAGTCTATACGGTGCAGAATGTTTATGCTCAATACCTGCCTCCTGCAACATATTCTCTAACTTTAGATTAGTAAACTCAGTACCATTGTCTGTTACCAAGCAAACTACTTTGTATCTCTGTTTCCTCTCTACAAATCTTAACCAGTTGTTAATATGCTGAAATGTTTCAGATTTTGTTTTCATCAAGTAACAGAAACCATATCTAGAGAAATGATCAACAATGCTTAGTATATAGCAGGCTCCCCATAAACTGGGTTGTTTAGGTCCAATTAGATCTGCAAACACCACTTCTAATGATCTTTTGTTTTAAACCCATTGATTCGGTTTGCTGGGGTTACTTTGCTTTTCTCCTGATTACAGGCATTACAGTTCAGATATTTAGCACATGGTTTTAACTTTATCCCTTCAGATATCTCTGCTGTCTTTTTCAATACGTTGAAATTCATATGTCCTAATCTTCGATGAAGTAAATGGATACATTCATCGTGTGGTTTCTTATTGTCATAAACAGAGTTAGTTTTAGCCATTAATGCTGGGTTATCTCTTAATACAAATAAATCATTTTCTAACATTGCAGTAATACATTTTCCATCCTTTTTGATTAAACATCTATCTTCTCTAAATGTTACTACAAATCCAACCTGTAATAATGATTTAATTGATAACAAGTTGAATTTCAGTCTAGGTATATACAACATAGATAATTGTTCGTCAATAAATGAACACTGTGCAATACCTTCCCCAGCTACTTTCATTCTCCAACCATTGGCTAATGTAACATGTTGTTTGCTATTATTCAGTTTAACAAATCTTTCTCTATTTCTAGTGATGGATTGTGATGCACCACTATCAACTACCCACAAATCATGGTTAACATTTGTAGAACTTAATATAGCTAAATTAACATTCTTCTTGGTTCTCTTTTGATCACCAACAGTCATTTTCTTTCCCTTAGTACAACATTTAGCTATATGACCCTTAGCCCTACAAGAAAAACATCTTTTAACAATATAGGCAGACGATCTTTCTTCCTTTGGTTGTTTCTCTCTCAATTGTTCTCTATCTTTCCTTCTTCTGGACTCTTCCAACAATCTTCCGGTTATGCAGTCAATGTTAGTTCATCTCTTAGGTCAAGACCTCCAATGAAGAAACATAGTCATCATAACTTTCATTCAAAGAAGACAGAATAATGTAAACCTGTTGCAATTCTGAAAAAATAAGTTCCTTCTCTTGTAGCTCTTGAAAAGTTCTTGTCATAAACTCCAAATGAGCTAACATATCTCCTCCTTTAAGAAGACGGGTTTTAAACAGTTTACATGTAAGATGTATGTGAGCACCCACACTATCACAAACATATATTCTCTTCAAATTGTTCCAACACCTAGCAGCAGAATCTTCACCACAAATGTGGACTAGCTGCGGGTCACTCAGTGTCAGTCCAATTATGCAAAGAGCCCGTTCATTATCCCGGTTAAATCTGGCTAATTTCTTCTCATCTTCATCATTTTCTGGATTCTATACAGTTACATCCAGTGGATTATTAACTACATCCCATAGTCCTTCCCTATGCAAAAGTAGGTTGCATTTCATAGACCAGGAAACATAGTTTGTTCCATCCAACCGGGTTATCATGGATATACTGGATGACTGTTCTTGTGCCATCTTCACTTGGATACTTAATAACAAACTCAGCTGTCTGAATAAATTACTGTATCATTCACATCAACTCTCAGTGCTCTAGATAATACCGGGTAACTCTGGGTAACTCTGGGTAGCTCTGGGTGGCTCTGGGCCCATAACCAATGTTAAGGATATTGTTGTGTCACCACCAGAGTCATGGTTCATAAAGCAGAGTACCATCAGAAGTTTTTACGCACGGAAACGGTTTTGAGAGTAATTGTGAATAACATGCAGACAAACTGGTTTTACAGTAATTTTACTTTAAGGGTAAAGCAAAATCATAGTCCTTTAACAATCCAAGTCTTAGCCATATAAAGTGCAGTACAAGATCAATCCAGGGATATAAAATCTTCTTACCAGTTTGTAGAAAAATACATTCAGGAACATTCAGGAACAATATAAAAACAGTTCAATAAATATCAGGAAACAGTAATAAATAAACCATGATCAAAAAGAGAGAGATCAAAAATAGTTACAGCATAGTAGCAGATAAAAATATGCTGTAGAGTCCACAACTAACCATAATTAAGCTCTCCTTAAATACATTAGCTACAGAGCTCATCCAATCAGCATGCCGAGTGACTCAGCAATGTTCTTAAAGCTACAAAATACAATTTCATATTACAAACATACAATGTTGGCTTCTATATTTCCTGGCCAACTAGTTAGGCAATGACCATTTCCTAACAATGGCGATGCCCGGAGAGTGGAATCCATGACGCTGGTAGCAAGTTGCAGCTCAGCTGAGTGGTGCTCGGCCAAACGTGAGGTCCCCTGGCTACTGTAAACTCAGCAAGAATCCAGCAAGGAAATAGCCACAATAAAAAACTGAAAATTCTTCCAAAAAATGCTAGCCAGAAAGTCCATTAGAATGAGCTGAGGCGAAAAGAGTTTAAGGCTGGACTGAGTTAATGAACTGGAGTCACACCGGAAGAGGAGGTGTGTTTAAACAAATCTTAACTCAGTCTCTGGCCAATGACATGAGACAACCCATTCAATGGACTCGTTAAGCAGCACAATGGAGAATGGCTATTTCTTCCTGTTTGGACAATGAAATATTTTCACTTTCATAATAATAGTGAGACATACGGGATCACTTCACATTTGGAAAAAAGTAGTTTTCACGTTCACATTAGCTTTCTTAGGAAATAAACTACAATGTACTTTCAATATATTTGCTATCTCATTTTTGCAAAAATAATAATGATATTTAAAATAGCAAACTTTGGAAAATATATTATTTAAAAGGGGGCACTCACTTTAGCCACATATTAATAATCCAAATCCAGATAGCTGGACATAATTTCACATTAGAAATAAATAACTTTTCCACAAGCTTTTAAAGTGTTCATTCTATGTCAGCAATCTAGCCATGGAAACTTAGTTTCAATTTATAGAATGACAAATGAAACTGCTATACCTTTCATGTAGGTAGTTTACTCCAAGTAATAATTGTATAAACCATTTCACTATTTGACTTTCAGGAAATACTTTGCCACTTCTTTTGTACTCTTGAATTTTAAAGTCAAGGTCTTGGCCCTGAAACACAGAAACAAATGTACATTCTGATGAAAGCATTATACCTTAATTCATTAAAATTAGTGGAAAGGAATTTATTGAAAACAATCAGAGATCCTTCTATTGTTTTTACTAATAAATAATTTAATTTAATTTAATTTAATTTAATTAATTTACTATTATATATCAGTTTTAATTCCATGAATGCTCTGTGCAACTCAGAAGCCTAGCGTTAGGACCTAGATAACTTCTGAAGCTAATGAACTATATAGTCATGATATGCAAAGATCTGTGAGTTCAATTCCCAGGTAAAGGCTTGAACTCCATGGTGTTAACATCTGGCTACCCACAACTGATGAATGCCAATGATGAAACCAGTCATACAGTACATTCTTGTAAAAGTAAGAAGGGCTTTGGAAAAACAGATTAAAGTAATGGAATTTTTTGGCACAGAACAGATATCCATTCGTTTTTTTCATTACTATTTGAATGATGTAACTATATGTAGAACTGCTGATTCTAATTTGAGCAAAGCAGAGTAATCCTATAATCAGCTATTGATGGAAGTATATTCTGAGGTAATCATAATATTCATAGACCTGCCCACTTGCTGCAGCCTCAGCATTAACTATAAGCAGAATTTTTATATTTTCTGTTCTACTGATTCTGGGGATTGGGGGAGAGAAATATATGAAGACTAAAGCTCAGAAGCAAACTTGTTTTCACTGGCAAAGCAGCTATTATGCTGATTCCTGTGGTTCCTCACTTACTCTCTCAGCAAACACACCACTATCTTTAACTAATTGAAGAGGAAGGCAGCTCAGTCATTACAGCAATTGCATTACAGTCAATTGACATTAACCTCATGCATTCAGGCTGTCAGCACATGAAATTCAATTCTAAGTTCCTAAATGTTCAGGAAAATACCTACTTTATTATATAAACTTTCTATAATTCTATTTGGTTACTTACATTCTTGAAGAACATAAAATACAAAATTAAGGGAACAAGAAACTCCCATATAGATATGCTTAGTTTTATAGTGCACAATGTCTCAGCCAGCTCATTTTCTAAAGTTGCACTGGATTGTCTCATGAGATTCTTTTAGGAAATGAATCTCCACAGTAAGTATTTGAGCAAATTAAGAAGATTCCTGAAACAATATTGGGGTGGGGGAGGGAGTCCTTAAAACATTTTAAAGACATTTAAAAGACATTCAGCAGCTCTTGAGAAAAATAGTACAGAGGTCTTACCTCACAGTATTCAGTAATGATGCAAAAACTTCCTCCTTCAACAAAACTTGTATAGAATTTAACAATGGCTGGATGGTTTAGCCTGGACAACAATTGTGCTTCCAAATTCGCTTCAACTGTTTCATTGGGCTTAAGATTCCCCACACAGATTTCTTTCAAAACTTTCCTGTTGATAAAATCAGTAAATCATAAGATAGTGAAAGGATTAGAGCATGCAAAGAGTGTAATTATTTTTGTATAACCCAGCTATTGTTATTTTTGCTGAGCTGAGCTCCGTTGTAACTTAAAATATACCACCTGCAGAGATAAAAAGCTCCAGGCTGAATGTCAAGCTTAGCCTTACAGTAACTTTGCTGTAACTTTAAAATATGTATTCTGTCTGTTGTAACCACTTGTTGTAGATAACGAGCCCTAACAAGCTCTGGGTTAAATGCCAGAAAATGTGTATCTTTTCCTCCTGTGTCTCATCTCCAAGTGCTGACAAATCATGTCTTTTTGGTTTATTTTGCATTTACTATACAAATGAAATTTGAAAAATTAGAATATCATGCAAAAGTGCATTTATTTCAGTAATGCAACTTAAAAGGTGAAACTAATATATGAGATAGATTCATTACATGCAAAGCGAGATAGTTCAAGCCTTGATTTGTTATACTTTTGATGATTATGGCTTACAGCTCATGAAAACCCCAAATTCACAATCTCAGAAAATTAGAATATTGTGAAAAGGTTCAATATTCTAGGCTCAAAGTGTCCCACTCTAATCAGCTAATTAAGCCATAACACCTGCAAAGGGTTCCTGAGTCTTTAAATGGTCTCTCAGTCTAGTTCAGTAGGAATCACAATCATGGGAAAGACTGCTGACCAGTTGTGCAGAAAACCATCATTGACACCCTCCATAAGGAGGGAAAGCCTCAAAAGGTAATTGCAAAAGAAGTTGGAAAGTTATGTGGAAGGGAAAAGTGTGGAAGAAAAAGGTGCACAAGCAGCAGGGATGACGGCAGCCTGGAGAGGATTGTCAGGAAAAGGCCATTCAAAAGCGTTGGGGACTTTCAAAAGGAGTGGACAGAGGCTGGAGCCAGTGCATCAAGAGCCACCATGCACAGACAGATCCTGGACATGGGCTTCAAATGTTGTATTCTTCGTCAAACCACTCCTGAACAACAAACATCAGAAGCATCTTACCTGGGCTAATGAAAAAAAGAACTGTGGTCCAAAGTCCTCTTTTCTGATGAGAGCAACTTTTGCATCTCATTTGGAAAACAAGGACCCAGAGTCTGGAGGAAGAATGGAGAGGCACACACTGCAAGATGCTTGAAGTCCAGTGTGAAGTTTCCACAGTCTGTGTTTGTTGTAACATGCTCAGGAGCTATGCGCAGGCATGAGAGAATCATGCTGAACCGCGTATGCGAAAAACTAGATAATGGTTGCAACAACTCATAGAGAAGGGCTGTAACAACTCACTAGCAGCTAGGATTGTAGATCTTCCCAAATATGGGCATTGCTTCCATGTATTACTTGTACTTACGTATGCATTACATGAGACATGCTGTAATATATTATTGGCTTATGCTAACAAACCCCTCCTGCCTTTGTTTGTGTACAATAAAAGAGGCTCCCGGAGTCAGATCTGGGTCGTCTCATCCCGAGAAAACTTATGTCCGTGTCTTTCCTCAATATTGACCTCATAGGCGGCCCACGGAAAACTCACATCTGGTGACCCCGACGTGATTGATATCTGTGTCGCCCACCCATCGCACCCCCGGCTGGGAATAGCCTCGCATCCAGGGACGGCCGTCGGCGAATGGAGCACCCTCCCACATTGTGAATATGGGGTCGGGTTTCTCGAAGGACCAGGCAGTTCATCTCAATGAACTTCGAGATATCTGCCAATTATCTAGTGTGATTAGCCAGGCGGCGGGCAAGCCGCTTCCCATTCCCCCGAAAAAACATCTAATCAGTGTACTAAAATACATTTGGCAACATTATCCGGCTTATCTGGAAAAGGGCTCTTTAAAAGTGAAAACGTGGAAACAGATGGGAACATGCTTCCACGAACCTCCCAAAGCCCTGGAAAAATTCTGGCACTCTGGAGATTGGTTATAGAGTGTTTAATTATGCATGAAAAAAAAAAGAGCCTTCAGGACACTGATAATGGTTCCTTTTTAGATTAAAGTCATCAAGGAATAGAAAATATAGCTCTGATGCCTTGGAAGAGCAACAATTAATTACAAGTCCTCCACCTGATTATAAAGTTAAAATTGTCACCTCAAAACCATCTTTAATTGAATCATAAGTTCCTTCTGAAGGAGCTGGTAACACCCCCACTAAGCAGAATTCAAAGAAACAGTTAGACAAAAAAAAAAGTGGGGTGGAATATAGAAGAAATTCCTGAAATGCTTTCTGTCTGTCTGCCGGCTGCAATTTTACAAGCTTCTTCTGAATGTGCTTATCAAGCCTTCAGAAAAATGCCTGTTTTTGGCAAGCGTCAACAAGCGTCTTCTCTAACATAAGGAAAAAAGCTACAAAGAACGCCACTTCTGAATGCCGAAAAGCAATTGTTGGGCTGGGAAAAGATCTTGATTTGGCAGATATGATTCAAGTGTGTCAGGATATAGGAACATTGTATAAAACCAATTTGTTAGTACTGCTTTATCACCAGGCAGCAAACCTCAAGAAAAGAACCTAATTGGCTTTTTGAAATACAAAATGATTTATGTGTAAATGAATTGCACATTGCCCCAGAAAAAATACAGCTGTACGCTTCTTATCTGTATTTAGGGCATAAACTGTTGCAATTTCTTTCTGCTCCGGCTATTCCTTGTATAAAGTTACCAAAAGTTATTTCCTTAGTAAATTTGCAACAATTACTGGGTACTATTAATTGGGTCCGCTCATATTTCTCTTTACCTACGCAGAGAAAATTATAACATCTTGAGTATTCAGTTTGTGGATTGGGTCCCTCATAGAAATTGTCAGTTTGTTAATATTTCCTACTAGTAAGCTACCCACAGGAGTATTGGCTGCTTTAGAACAGCAAAAAGCATATTGTATTGAATGGCTTTATTTGTCTCATTACCATCTAAAATGTTTTAATAAATATTATTCTTTCTATCTCAAAATCTGACTTTCACTTTTATCTTCAGAATAATTCATCTCTTCAATGTGCTCTAACTAACTATGTAATCTTATACTAATTGTCTGCGGCTATATTAGCTTTCCACACTTTTTCTCAACAACCTTTTAATCTGATCTCTGACTCTCAGTATATTTCTCAGGTTGAAAAAAAGTAATTGTTTATTGTTCTTCCCACCCGGGGTTTAGCAGGTAATAAAATTAAAACCTGTCTAAATGGGAAGACTCAGATAATTTGAACTGATCAACTTGAAGTGATTTCTGTTAAAAATATTTTGTTGATGTGCATCTATAATGATAGTGTGTGGAATAGTATGTGGTTGAAATAATTTTAATTATGATATGCTTGGCTGGCCAGCAAATTGACTGGGCTTGAACTTAAGGCTTTGGAAAAACAGGCAATGGTTATGGGCCCAATATCACCTTTTGTGATTAAAACTGCTGCCTGAAATTTTTTCTACTGTTTTGGGGATAAGCTAGTTCATTGAAATAATTTGAATGACTGATTTGCATGGAGGACGTATTATACAAAAGATCTGATTGCAGTACAGATGTGAATGGGTGTGTATGAAGTCATTTATTGGATTGCATGAAATGTAATTTTGTGTATAAGCATTTTTTTTCCTTTCTCTTCCTGTCCTCCCAGGAGGAGGGAGGCTTGCCCGTTTTAAAAAGTTTTTTCCTTTCTCTCACCCCCTCCTTTTTTTCCTTGGGAGATGAGACAAAAAGGGGGGCTATGGTTTTTGTTCTCTTCACCATTTTTTTCTGTCAGAGAACCAGCCTGAGAAAAGCGGGGCAAAGGGTGATATCTGATACCTGCTTTTGCAGTTTCAGAGTATTGACTCAAAATACCTCATTCAGATTGTTTGTTTTATTTTTGACGCTGTCTTTCTTACTCCTTAATGTTTTTATGTCTGCGTGCATTCTGCATACTTAACAGATGGCACGTTTGTTCGTCTGTATGTTTGTTTGTTGTTTGTTTGTTTGTTTGTCAGCAGCATAAGCTGCTGCCTTTTTAGGAATTATCACAGAGATGAGTTAGAGATTACAATATGTAGAAAGAGAGGTAAAACACTTAGGACATTTAATTAATGAAAGAAGTAACAAAATAACACCTGAAGAGTTGAGGAAATTTCTAGGATTGACTGGATATTGTAGGCTGTGAATAGATAATTGTGCTATTTTGAATAAAGACTGGTATGCAAAGAACCCAGTGTTACAGGGAATGTAAGGGAATGGCCTTGAGGGTTTTAACCCAGAAGTGGGGAGGGAAGAGAGAGTCAGTAACATTTTTGTCTAAAATGTTAGACAGTGTTAGTGAAGGAAAACAGAAAGTTGACTTTTGGAAGTAAGAGAAAGTCGTTGCATGTAAGAAAAGACATTTAGGTAAGTTGGTTTGCACAGACTTGGGCTGGCTTGGAAGTCAGAATGGCAGTGGGAGAAAGGACTTGAATGTTTAGTGTTATAAAAAGATTTGTTTATTGGAAGGTTATAGATATTGTGGGTGGCGGAGACAGAGATTTCCATCAAAATAAAAAAGCATTAGTGAAACAATTTGGTCTCAAGGCAGCCGAAGCAACTGCCATCATACAACAATGTCTTACCTGTAGTCAACAAGCTCATTCTATCCCTATGGGTGTAAACCCTAGAGGACTCAAAGCTTGTGAAATCTGGCAAATGGATGTGACTCAGTATCTATCCTTTGCCCCATGGAAATATTTGCATGTTTCCTTGGATACTTATTCAGGATTTATTAAGGCATCCTCACTAAGGGGAGAAGCAACCAAACATGTAATAAATCATTGTATTTGGACTTCTGCATCGATGGGACGCCCAATTGAACTTAAAACTGACAATGGACCTGCGTACACCAGTACTGCCTTTGCAGACTTTTGAAACAAGTGGTCCATCACACACAAATTTGGCTTATAAATTGAAAGAGGAAAAATGCCTCGGCCTCCCAGCCATGCAAAACAAACTCAATCTTTGCTTTTATACTTTGAACTTTCTTAACCTGACTGGACAGCCTCCCACATCGGCTGCGACCCGTCATTTTTCTGCTTCCCCATCAGCTGCCCCCAAAACCGAAGGTTTATTTTCGCCAACTACCTGATCCTGCATGGAGAGGGCCCGCTGACCTTATTACCTGGGGCCGTGGATACGCTGCTGTCCAGGACAATGATCACATTATTTGGATCCCCAGAAGACACGTAAGACCATTTCATTTACAACAAAAAGAAGGAGAAACCCCTGGTGCTGAGATTTAAGACGAAAACACCTTGTTGAGTCCTACCGGCAACAGACTCTCAACGCACAGCGGAAGATTCCTCAGGAGGAAATTACCTTCACATTGTACATATACATTTTATTAGCTTTAATATAACACTTTCTTACACACACTAATGTTAGTAGAAGTTTGGGAGTGGGTATTGTGGGTAATTGTTTTTCTAATTTTGCTAGTAATTTTGTTTCACACGTATAAGTGACTATGATTTGTTTATGGCCTTGGACATTGTTAGCTTTGGGACTCTCAAGTGACCATGTAAGGAACATCAAATCCCCACATATATACACTTCAAGTCAAGTACGCTCCCGCCACAAACGCATTGTCTATGCATGAGGTCCTTACTTTCTACCTAAGTCTACTCCACCACCTAAGGTTCCCATATTGACATTTCCAGCTGAGGGGGGAGTGAATAAGGACAATGGGCCTCTGCAACAATTGCATAAAGGAGACTATATATCACGGATTCTGGAATTAAGTCACGATCTTGCATCTATTGCCCCTACATCTCATGATCCTTCATGTCAGCAGCCTCTACATTCAATTATGATGGGACAGTAATAAAAGACATTCAAATAGTTGCTAATCGGACAAACTCCACTACTCCTATTTCCCAAACCACACCCACCACTGACACTGGGTGGCTCATTAAAAATTCAGATATCCAGAGGCATCTTGCCCAATCTCGGGTGGCAATGAACTATAACATCACTCACACCATAGAACATATGGAAAACTTGATCAAAAACAATCCATTATCATCCGATGGATCTGGCGCCATTGACATCTGGGCTGCACTTTGGTCATGGCTCCCGGATGGTTCTTGGTTGAAATCAATTATGCCAACTATTGTATCTATAATTGTACTGCTTGTTTTGCTTTGTTGCTGTATCCAATGTCTCCCCTCCCTTCTGCAAATGTGCAAAGGTTTTATTCCCTCCAATAGGAAGGACGTCCTGATAAGTGAAACCAAAGCCCTTCTGGAACTGGAGGAACAAATCAGGTGTGGTCAGAGAAGGTGTTCGGGACTTACAGGATAGGGCTTCCAGAATAACTCAGAGTTACAAACTTCTGACATGTGGTTTTCTTGGGTGCCTGGATCCGGATGGATTTACAATTTGTGTGAGCGATTTGTGGAAATGTATAACTGGAATACAACTCAGAAACTTGATGGCCTACCTCGCTTGACATCTCCTGGCCACTTTTCCACTAACTTTGTTCACCGTAATAAAAGGATGGGTGAGCTACAAACATTTGCAGAAACCGGATGGCTGAAGAACATATTGTCTACTGTACTCATGATCATTGCTTTGCTTATTTCTGTATGTTGTAGTATCTAATGTATTCCTGCTTTGTTTGCTATGATGATAGGCATGTTTCCCAGGCATAAAGAGAACATCATAATAACAACACAGCTAACCCTGTTGCAAAAAATTAAAACAAAAAGTAGGAGATGTTGTAACATGCTCAGGAGCTACGCGCAGGCATGAGAGAATCATGCTGTACCGCGTATGCGAAAAACTAGATAAAGGTTGCAACAACTCATAGAGAAGGGCTGTAACAACTCACTAGCAGCTAGGATTGTAGATCTTCCCAAATATGGGCATTGCTTCCATGTATTACTTGTACTTACGTATGCATTACATGAGACATGCTGTAATATATTATTGGCTTATGCTAACAAACCCCTCCTGCCTTTGTTTGTGTACAATAAAAGAGGCTCCCGGAGTCAGATCTGGGTCGTCTCATCCCGAGAAAACTCATGTCCGTGTCTTTCCTCAATATTGACCTCATGGGCGGCCCACGGAAAACTCACATGTGTTGATTTGGGGAGCCATGTCATCTGCTGGTGTTGGTCCACTGTGCTTCATTAAGTCCAGAATCAATGCAGCCGTCTACCAGGAGATTTTGGAGCACTTCATACTTCCTTCCACAGATGAGCTTTATGGGGATGCTGACTTCATTTTCCAGCAGGACTTGGCACCTGCCCACACTGCCAAAAGTACCAAAACCTGGTTCAATGACCATGGGATTACTGTGCTTGATTGGCCAGCAAACTCGCCTGACCTGAACCCCATAGAGAATCTATGGAGCATTGCCAAGAGAAAGATGAGAGACATGAGACCAAACAATGCAGAAGAGCTTAAGGCCGCTATTGAAGCATCCTGGTCTCAGCAGTGCCACAGGCTGATAGCATCCATGCCACGCCGCATTGAGGCAGTAATTGATGCAAAAGGGGCCCAAACCAAATACTGAGTACATATGTGTGCTTATATTTTTCAGAGGTCCGATATTGTTCTATGTACAATCCTTGTTTTATTGATTTCATGTAATATTTTAATTTTCTGAGATTGTGAATTTGGGGTTTTCATGAGCTGTAAGCCATAATCATCAAAATTATGACAATCAAGGCTTGAATTATCTCGCTTTGCATGTAATGAATCTATCTCATATATTAGTTTCACCTTTTAAGTTGCATTACTGAAATAAATGAACTTTTGCACGATATTCTAATTTTTCAAATTTCACCTGTATAGTAAATGTAAAATAAACCAAAAAGACATTGGGAAAAAAAACCATACAATTGTGCCTGTCACCCATCTTTTTATTGAAAAATAGTCCTCTTACACCTTTCAACTTTCATTTGAATCTCATCAGGTTCATTTTTATGCCTCTCTTCTCACTGGAAACAGAGAAGGCTTTTTCTCAATTTTTAATGACATGTTTAATAGTGAAATAATTATAAAAACTGTAGGGATGGACAGATAGTTCTTTTATAGCTCATGCCATTTCTGCATGTATCTGACTCATAAATTTGTTCCTTTCAGTTTTCACATAAATCAATCGAATCTTTAAAATTTGAATATTTTAAAAACATTTTCTTCCAACATATTTCTAAGCATCTTGTATATCAAAATATAGTTTTAGTTGTTGCTATTTGAGTAAATTAGACAACTGCAAAATCCAAACATAGCTTAGTCTAAAAGGCATGTGTTGATGTAGTTATACATTCATGATAGACAAAAACATTCTCAATTGTTCATATTGAATTTGATTTCTCCATGTTTGACAGGCATAAAGGTTAAGTGGCTTAAAGATGCTAGAGAAGTTCTCTGCTCTGGTGGTTTGAGTTCAAAGTGCTGCATGATGGAACCAGTTTCTGTCACTTGACTCAGCATCAGCCAGCCATGGCAGCCAGCCGTGGGAGGAAGGTAGGGTCGCAGCCGCGGGACAACGAAAGAGGCGGTCGTGGGGGAGGAAGCAGGGCTAGGGCCGGGGCCTCTGAAGGAGGGGAAACAGGGCAACACATGTGACTGGTGAAGGGAGAGTGGATGGCATGCAGGATTAGGCTAGGCCTTTGACAGATTAGGCCAGACCTGGGCAGAAAATAGGTAGAAGGAATAGCTGTAAATTCAATTTTTTTTCCTACTGGGTTCTGTGGGCATGGCTTGGTGGGCATGGCCATGAATCTCATCATGTTGGACACACCCACTCAGTCACATGACACCCCCCACCGAGCCACACCCACAGAACCAGTTGGGAAAAAATTGAATACCACCACTGCTCAGCATCCACCAACCTAGTAGTTCAAATGCATGCTACATGCAAGTTGTACCACTTCGGTGGGAAAATAACAGTGCTTCATGTAGAAGTATGAATCCAAGCAGTGCCAGACAGACCTGAATGCGATGCCCAAATGCAAGGCAATTCAGTAGAGAGAAAAAGCATGGAATGCTGCTACTACATAATGCCATTAGGCATTCTGAATGCAGAGCTAGTTTGCTGTCCTGTGTTGCACCTCTGGATAGCATGCAAGCATGAACTGAATGGACTAGCTATCTTAGATAGCCAAACAACTATTACAAGCACTGTAGTCTCCTTGCTTAATAAACTATCACCATTCGCCATACATAAATGTTCAGGTTTGAATTTCAAACCTCTGTTTCACATTTCAAATATTACAATCATTTTCAAAATGTTACACATATCTAAGATCTATGTTTCAGGTATGAAATATTTGGTTTCTTCTTTGAAATATTACAAAATAATTAAACAGTTTTTTTGAGTGAAAAAGATTTGAATTCAAAATAACAGTTATGGCTGTGATGATGATTATGGTTGACATTAATATCGCTTTTGCACAGTCTAATAACTAACTCAATTTAACAGAATTACATGATAAAAGGGACGTTAACAGCCTATCCTATGGCAACAGAAAGAGAAGTTCTACCTTTCTATATATCATCTCATCATTTTTCCTGGTGGTAGAATTTTAGAATTAAGATTAAAAAAAGCATTTCCTAACGATCATTTTTGCTACTATCCCTGTCCTGGATAGTTCTGTCCAAAGGCAACAGAATATCTCCACACTAACCTAAATTTCAAACATACTTTGGCACAGTTTGAAAGCTTAATGCCACAGAGCTAACACAGAACAAACTTATGGAATTCTTCACACTGTAGCTTTCCTGTGTTTAATGGTTTAGAATGCTATAAGACAGGGGTGTCAAACTTGCGGCCCACAGGTCAGATGCATCACGCACTGCCCACCCCACCCCCATTTTTGCAAAGGGGGGAAAAAGTCACAATACGTCACGTGATAACAACATGACAACTTGAGTTTGACCTCCCTGCTATAAGGCATGCTTTGAGAGATTTTAGTAGATCCAAGGACTTGCCACAAAATTTGATACACAACTTGCATAAAATATATATTTTCTGCATTCATACTCTGAATATAAATTATACTCAAATTTTATTTGTGTGATTAGAAATTGTACTGTATGAGACTTCCGGGGTGGCGTCATGCTGGTGGGTGTAGGAAGATGGGACTCCACTCTTTTTACCCGATTTTTGCATCTGGAGACTGGCAACAGTAAAGTTGGATCTTGAAGAGGACAGTAAAAGAAAAGGGACAGGATGAAGGGTGATCCCCTGCCGCGGAGGGTGGATACCCCAAAATCCAGCGCAGAAGAGACCAACTGCTTCTTCGGCTAGGTCCAGAGGTATGACGACCTGAGCAAATGGCAAGGAAGTGAAAGAGTGAAAAACAGCAGGAAGTATCCGCAGTAAAATTTTAAGCAAAATAGGATACCAACCTACTTCCCTAAGGTGAGGAAATCTGTCAAGAAGTGATTGAGTGACTGAGTGAGTCTCCAAAGTGTAAAAAGCAGCGCCTAAGTGATGGGAGTGGAAAAAAAAAAAGTAAACAGAAAGAGACGGTATTGAATGGACCGAGAGTGAAAGTATTTTGTGTATTGCGAATGGTAATCTGAAAGACTGCCTTGTTTAAAGACTGGAAGAATTGATGTGACAGAGACAGTGCTGTGAGATTTATGCTGAGAGCAGATGAAAACAGATTTTACTTGGAAAGAAAAAAAAAAGACAAAGAAGTTGTGGAGAAGGAACAGTGACTGTGCAATTTATTGACAGCAGCCATTTTTCATCTTGGAGAATGAAAAGCAGCAGTGAATTTAGAAAGCATAAAGATTAAGTATTAAAAATTTTGACTCTCTCGGTGGAACTGGAACGTTGGAACTGGACTTAACTATAATTAATTACCTATTTTCTACATATTTTATATATTTATTTATCTGTATATCTTCTATCAAATATATTATATCATATTAATTGCTCCCCCTCCCCTTATCCATATATCCATACTTAGTTATAAAACTTTTACTCTTATATACTGTATATTGATTATAGATTTGGTTTTACTTCTTTGCCTATTATATATGTTGAATTGGAAGCTACTGTAGATTAATTTCAAGATATTATATGTTTAACAGGTAAAAATATTGCTGTATATAACAGTTGATTGATATATTAATGGTGGATAGAAAATAGATTTTACAGTTGATCAGACTAAATTTGCTTTTTATTCAGTATAACCTTTGGAGAGATAAAACTGGGGCAGTGATCTAGGTAGATTTTCTCATAACATAGGATTAATTCTTTATGGTTTGGTGGAATAATTTTTTTCAAATACTTAAAATGTAACACATCCACAGTTACAAAAACGGTAAAGAAGGCAACCCCAGTGACAGCCTCTCCAGCAGGACAAAAATTAATAACAGACATGCCAAATACTGAGAAATTAAGATCAGTCCCAATATTACAGAACATACAAACAGCATTAAACATCATACAGGAAGTAATGATGAAATGATGATGAATGATGAGTCCATGAATAATAATCATGAAGAAATGAAAGGAGAAGTGGGTAAAGTAAAGGGAAATATAAAAAAATTAGATGACAGAATAGAAAAGATTCAAGAAACAATCGCAAAAAATGAACAAAAGATTATAATAATCGAGGCAAAAACAGAACAAACCAAAAAGAAGTTGGAAGACACGGAGGAGAAATTAACAGCAGCAAATAGAGAGCTTGAAGAAATGATAATCCATTTAGAGTTAGAAAGATCTTCTTTCTACTTAAAATTTCAGAATGTAAAAGAAAGCAAAGAAGATCTCTGTAAACTCATGACGGAATTACTGGCAGAGTCGCTACAAATGAATAAACATGAAATTCAAAACAACATTGATGAAGCATATCGAGTACACACTAACTATGTACGATGACACAGACTTCCCAGTGAAGTTCATGTAAGGTTCACGAAAAAATCAACACGAGATGAAATTTACAGAAGAAGAAGAGAAGAGCAATTAATTTATAAGGGAAAGGAAATCATTATACTTAAACAATTACCGAGAAGAATCCAAGACAAAAGAAGGAATTATCAGTTTCTCTCCTCAAAATTAATAAAACAAAGAATCATATTTCGCTGGCTAGTCCCTGAAGGAATGTTAATATCCTGGCAGGAAAAGAAAATAGATGTGGTTGACAAAGCCCAGGAATTCTATGAACAATGTTTTGGAGAAGAATCGGATATCAGAGAGGAACTTGAATCAAGGAGTCAAGAGGAACACCTGACAGAGGAAATTGAAACAGACCAAGAACTGAGAGAGATGACAAAACAAGGAAATCAAGAAAGAGACGGAGTAAAGACGCGATACCAAAAAGAGACAAAACTGGGGAGAGAAACAAGAGTGACAATAAGTAGTATGATGGAAGAAGAGGTGAATTTGTTTTCAGTTAACATAAATGGATTAAATTCTCCCACAAAAAGAAGACAGACAATAACTAAGTTGCAAAAATTAAAAATGGATATCATATGTCTACAGGAAGTGTGCATACAAAAGGAAAAAAGTCGTATTTTGGAAGCCCCTAAACTAGGAAAATTATTTATATCATTAGCTGAATCGAAAAAATGGTGAATAGCAGCATACAAAAAGGAATGGCTAAAGCCAAACAATTATTTGCAGATAAAGAGGGAAGGACACTACTGATAGAAATTTATATAAAACAAAAAAGAGTAGTCATTGCAATTATATATGCACCAAACATAAGGCAGAAAGAATATTATAGCAAATTATATAAACAATTAGTAACACTAGAATTAGACAATATTTGTATATTAGGAGATTTTAATGGAGTGGTAGGATCCCCCCCCCAAAAAAAGACTATAAAACAAGGACAAAAAAGAATTATGATAGGAAAACCCTACCAACGGTATTTTTTTATATGGTCCAAGAACTGAATTTAAAAGATACGTAAAGAAAAATTAATCCACAAAAGACTCAGTATACCTTCTTCTCCAATCTCCATCAATCGTGGTCTAGAATAGATATGGCATGGATGGATCCAGAAACAGCAAAAGGAATATCAGAAATAGAAATTACAACAAATATCTGGGCAGACCATAGTCCAATAACAATTAAATGGAAAGGAGAAGTAAAGAAGAAAGGGAGGTGGACCATGAACCAGAGGGTGGTTAAAGAAAAAAACTACATCTAATATGCAAAAAAAGAATTAGAATTATTCTTAAAAGAAAATTGGAGCGAACAAACTACCACTCAAAATCTCTGGGACACACTAAAAGCATATGTGAGGAGTATATCCATTGCATATACAGCTTGAAGAAATAGAAATAAAAAGAAACAACATATAGACCTTCAGGAAAAACTGGAAAAATTAGAACTTAAATTATAAGAACAACCTCTAAAACAGGAAATTAAAGAACAGAAAGAAATAACAACACAAATTTAAATTTCCTGTGTAAATTTAATTACACAGGAAGAAATGGCACAAAAGATTAGAGCAGTCAGACAAAATTACTTCGAAAACGCTAACAAACCGGGGAGATGGCTTGCCCACAAATTGAAAAAAGAAAAAGAAAAGAAATTAATACAAAATCTAGAAGATGAAGAAGGGACAGTACATTTTCAGAAAGACAAAATAAAAACCATAGCGATAAACTACTTTCAAACCCTGTACAGACAAGAAAAAATAGAAGAGAACAATATTAAGAGATATTTACAAGAGAGGAACCATCCAATCATATCAGATCTAACTAAAGAAATATTAAACGGGAAGATAATGACATTTGAGTTGAAAAGGGCAATACAAAAACCAAAAAATAACAAAATTCCAGGCCCAGATGGAATCCCAGCTGAATTTTATAAGGAATTTCAAGAATTACTAGACAATTTACTATTGCAAACATACAACAAAGTATTAGAGAATACGAAGATACCACAATCCTAGACAGAAGCTTTAATAACACTCATCCCCAAAAGCAACAAATGAAATTATTCAATCATATCAAAATGTTTTTTTTTGTCCAATAGATACATCAAAAACAATTTTTAAAAAAATTTTTTTATTTATATGCCGCCCTTCTCCGGGCGGTTTACAATGAGCTAAGCAATAGCCTTCATTCTTTTGTATATTTATACAAAGTCAGTTTATTGTCCCCCACAACTGGGTCCTCAATTTACCTACCTTAGAAAGGATGGAAGGCTGAGTCAACCTTGAGCCTTGGTGAGATTTGAACCTGCAGTAATTGCAGGCAGCTGGTCTTAATAACCAGCTTAATAACAGGGTGCCTTAGACCACTGTACTACCAAGGCTCTTTCAATTTCATTGGCATCCTTCAGTCTCAAGAGACTATGGTATCGTGCTCTGGAAAGAGGTCCTAAAACAGCATCTAGTGTGACTAAAAAGGCCAATTCGAGAGTGGCAATCCCTTCCACACTGAGGGCAGATACATTCTGTCCCCTGCCCAGCCTCCAGATTTCGCTGGTTCCGGGACTGCATCTTTGCCTCAGCCTGCTGAACAAGTGTCTCTTCAAATTGGAGAAGGCCATGCTGCGTCGTTAGCCTCCAAGCTGAATGATCGGAGGTCAAGGTTTCCCAATTGTTAATGTCCATTCCCAGGGCCTTTAGGTCCCTCTTGCAGATATCCTTATATCGCAGCTGTGGTCTCCCTCTGAGGTGCTTTGCCTGCACTAATTCTCCATACAGGAGATCTTTCAGAATCCGACCATCAGCCATTCTCATGACATGCCCCAGCCAGCTTAGACGTCGCTGTTTCAATAGTGTATACATGCTAAAAATTCCAGCACGTTCCAAGACGTTCCAAGGCTATTTGGAACTTTGTCCTGCCAGGTGATGCCAAGAATTCATCAGAGATAGTGCATATAAGAGCTGAGGTGGCGCAGCGGTTAGGGTACAGTACTGCAGCTACTTCAGCTGACTGCTAGTTCAGCAGATCAGCGGATCAAATCTCACCGGCTCAAGAGTGACTCTGTCAAGTTTCCGAAAGATGCCCTAATTAATTCATGAGCCATGATCCAAACTTCAAAGAAAATATAGTGATTTATTAGGAGCACCATTCCGGCAATACTGGGATGCAGTCAGGACTGATCCCATGCAGATTTACGTCCCCCTATGACCCTGTCTCTCCCCTCCTCCCTGGTCATGTCATAAATCACATTCTCCAATTACCCACTTTGGCTGGCTATGAAACCTAATACCCTCCTGATTGCGGTCAGAAAAAATGTATGGAATTCACTTCAGTTCTCCCTCCCTCCTGCTCATGGCAACTTGAAAGCTTTGCAAGTTGACATTCAGCTCCCCTCACTTCCCGAGGGCAACCTGCACAAAGCAAAACAATTTGAGTACAGATGCAGAGTTTAGGGATGTGACCCCCCATCAGGCTTGTTTGGATTTTCTGCATGAAATTTGGCTATAAGGCGATCAGCCTGGATGTTTCGACTCTTTACCCAAGATGCCTCTGATAAGGGGTAACCCTTCCACTTGATTAAATATTGGAGTTGCCTCCTGTGCCACCTCGAATTGAGGATTTGCTGCACCTCATAATGGGTCTGGCCCCCTATGACCTGGGGGCTCACGGGGTAGTGGCCTCAGGGTCGATCCAACCACGGGTTTTAAGAGGCTACTATGGAATACCGGGTGTATCTTCCCTAGCAATCTGGGCAACTTCAATTGCACTGTGACTGGGTTGAGTATCTTTACTATGGGGAATGGTCCTATAAACTTTGGTCATAATTTCTTACTAGGAAGTTTTAACCTCAAATATTTTGTGGAGAGGTAAACTTTCTCCCCCAATTGAAATGGCCTTTGGGGATCTCGGTGTTTGTCTGCCTGTTTCTTATAGTTTGTGCTGCTTTAGCTAGCGCTTTCTTGACATTCTCCCAGGTTGCTTTCAGTGTCGCCATCCAATTGGTCAAGCTGACTGAGGAGGGAGGCTCCCTTGGGTACTCAGGCATTGGGACAAAGTCCATTCCGCTCACTACCTTAAACAGGGTTAGCCCCGTGCTACTGTGAACAGCATTATTATATGCAACCTCAGCGAAAGGCAGGTGGTCCACCCAATTGGACTGCTGATAGTTCACGTAGCACCTCAGGTATTGCTCTAACATGGCATTCAGTCTCTCCGCCCCCCCCCCCATTGGTGCTCGGGTGAAATGCTGAGCTGAGGCCTTGGGATGACCCTATGGACCGTAGGAATTCTCTCCAGAATTTTGCTGTGAACTGGACACCTCGATTGGAGATGATTCTTCTGGGTACTCTATGCAGACAGTAGATGTGTTTCAGGAACAGTTTGGACAACTGGCGGGCTGAGGGTAGCCTGCTGCAGGGTATGAAATGTGCCTGTTTGGAGAATAAGTCTATTACAGTCCAGATCACTGTGTTTCCACCACTCCTCGGTAGTTCTACTATAAAGTCCATTGCAATCTCCTCCCATGGTCTTGTTGGTTCAGCTACTGGCTGCAACAGCCCGGGAGGTCTTCCTGGTCGTTTTTTCATCGTGGCACAGATGGTACAACTTTTCACATAACTGTCTATGTCTTTTCACATGTGGGGCCACCAAAACTGTCTTCATACTAAATGCAGTCTTTAAGAAGCCAAAATGTCCCGCTGGTTTAACGTCGTGGCTTCTCTTGAGGATCAGGGTGCGTAGAGTCTCTGGGACATAGAGTTTTGTTCCTTTCCATGCTAGGTTATGCCTTTTTGTTAAGAGATGTCGGTTGTCTCAGAACCAGGAGTCCGCCGATGTTTCAGTTTTGAGTCTTGTCGTTAAGTCACTTGCAGGTTGGTCTTGCTGGTCGCGACATTGCCGTCTGGTGATTACTTGACCTACTCCCTGGGCAGAGGGGATGATGGCATTCACTACCTGCTCCCGCTCATTGTTGTATTGAGGCATTCAGGAGAGGGCATTGGCCAGAAAGTTTTTCCCCCCTGGGATGTGTTTCACTCGAAGTTGAAACAATTGAAGTATTGGGCCCACCGTACTTGCCTGGGTGACAACTTCCATGGGGTCCTGAGGGCCTCCAGATTCTTATGGTCAGTCCAAACTTCGAACGGTTTCTGGCCACCTTCTAGAAGGTGTCACCAGGTCAACAGTGCCCATCTCACTGCGAATGCTTCCTTTTCCCACACCGCCCATCATCTTTCTGTGTCGGTGAGTTTGAGGGATGTGTAGGCACAAGGTTGTAGATTCCATTGGCTGTTGTTTTGGAGTAGCACGGCCCCCATTGCCACATCGCTGGCATCTGCTTGGATGACGAAGGGTTGTTCGGGGTCAGGATGCTTTAAGACTGGTTCTTTTGCAAACATTTCTTTTAGTGTTTCGAATGCTTGTTGGCAGGCCAGGTCCCACTGTAGAGGTTGTCCTGGGTGGGGTTTTGTTGCTGGACTCCCTGTTTTTAGGAGGTCCGTCAGAGGTTTAGCAATTCTTGCAAAAGAGGGAATGGCCAGGGAGGAGGGGAGAGACAGGGTCATAGGGGGACGTAAATCTGTGTGGGGTCAGTCCTGACTGTCTGTCAAGTTTCCGAAAGATGCCCTAATTAATTCATGAGCCATGATCCAAACTTCAAAGGAAATATAGTGATTTATTAGGAGCACCATTCCGGCAATACTGGGATGCAGTCAGGACTGACCCCACGCAGATTTACGTCCCCCTATGACCCTGTCTCTCCCTTCCTCCCTGGCCATGTCATAAATCACATTCTCCAATTACCCACTTTGGCTGGCTGTGAAACCTAACATCCTCCTGATTGTGGTCAGAAAAAATGTATGGAATTCACTTCAGTTCTCCCTCCCTCCTGCTCATGGCAACTTGAAAGCTTTGCAAGTTGATAGACTCAGCCTTCCATTTTTCTGAGGTGGGTAAAATGAGGACCCAGATTGTTAGGAGGCAATATGCTATTTAGTATACTGTCTTTGGTGTAAGCCGCCCAGAGTCCTCGGAGAGTGGGCGGCAGAGAAATATGACTAATAAATTTATTTATTTATTTATTTATTTATTTATTTATTTATTTATTTATTATATTTCTATACCGCCTTTCTCCCGTAGGACTCAAGGTGATGTACAAGCAAGAAAAATATAGACACACAAACATCATAAAATTGCTAATTAAAATTATTACTTAGTTTGGTCAATCAAATAAAACCCAGAATTAGATAACATTTAAAAAATCATTCACATGTTTGTATGTTTAGCTCCGCCTGTTGGAACATCAGGGTCTTGAGGGCACGGCGGAAAGCACGGAGATCAGGGATATTCCGTATCTCCGGGGGCAGTTCATTCCAAAGGGTTGGAGCCCTCACAGAGAAGGCCCTCCCCCTGGGAGTCACCAGTCAACATAATTTGACTGACGGTACCCTAAGTAGTCCCTCCCTGTGAGAACGAACTGGTCGGTGGGAGGCTATTGGTGGCAAAAGACGGTCTCTTAGGTACCCAGGTCCTAAGCCATGGAGCGCTTTAAAGGTGATAACTAACACCTTGAATCGCACCCGGAAGACCACCGGGAGCCAGTGCAGCTCGCGTAGGAGAGGTGTTACATGGGCGTAACAAGCTGCGCCCATAATCACCCACGCGGCTACGTTCTGGACCAGTTGGAGCCTCCGGGTGCTTTTCAAGGGGAGCCCCATGTAGAGAGCATTACAGTAGTCCATACGGGAGGTAACTAGGGCATAAGTGACCATGCGCAAGGCGTCCCGATCCAGAAAGGGACGCAACTGGTGGATCAGGCGAACCTGATAAAAGGCATCCCTGGCCACGGCCGTCAAATGATCTTCTAAAGATAACCGTGAATCCAGGAGGACACCCAAGTTGTGGGCCCTCTCTGTGGGGAGCAAGATCTCATCCCCTATTGTCAGTTATGGTACTAGCTGACTATACCGGGACGCCGGAAGCCACAGCCACTCGGTCTTGGATGGGTTGAGTCTGAGCTTGTTTCTCCCCATCCAGATCCGCACAGCCTCCAGGCAACGGGACATCACAGCAAGGGCATCATTGGTGTAGTCTGGGGTGGAGATGTATAGCTGTGTGCCATCAGCATACTGATGAACACTCACCCCAAAACCACGGATGATCTCGCCTAGCGGTTTTACATAAATGTTGAACAGAAGGGGTGAGAGGACTAACCCTTGAGGCACCCCACAAATAAGGTGCCTCGAGGTTGACCTCTGCCCCCCTGCCAACACAAACTGTGAACGGTCAGAGAGGAAGGAGAAGAACCACCGAAGCATGGTGCCCCCTATTCCTAACCTCTCCAGCCGGTGCAGTAAGATACCATGCTCGATGGTATCAAAAGCCGCTAAGAGGACTACGCTAATAGGACCAGGATAGAGGAGCAACCTCTGTCCCGAGCCCTCCAGAGATCATCCACCAATGCGACCAATGCCGTTTCCGTGCTGTATTGTGACCTGAAGCCCGACTGGAACGGATCCAGATAGACAACTTCATCCAGGTATCGGGGTAGTTGTCGCGCCACCACACTCTCAACAACCTTCACAACAAAGCGAAGATTGGAGACTGGACGATAATTTGATAATATAGCCAGGTCCAGGGAAGGCTTCTTGAGGAGGGCCTTCACAACCGCCTCTTTCAAGGTGACAGGAAAGACACCCTCACTCAGAGAAGCATTTATGGAGCCAGCCTCGTGTAACCTCCCGGGAGGCCAGTACCAACCAGGAGGGACACGGGTCCAATAAACATGTGGCAGCATTAAGCTTGCCCAGAATCCTGTCCATGTCCTCAGGAGCCACAGAGTCAAACTCTTCCCAGATAACGCTCTCAAGACCTGTCCCCGTCTCCTCCCCTGGATCTACCCAATCGGAGTCCAGGCCTTCCTGAATCTGAGCGACTTTATCATGCAGGAATTGTACAAAATCCTCAGCTCGACCCTTTAAGGGATCTTCCCGTACCCCCACCTGAAGTAGGGAGCAGGTCACCCTAAACAGCGCAGCTGGCGGTTCTCTGCAGATGCAATAAGAGCAGAGAAGTAGCTAGACTTCACCGCTCTTATCGCCACTAGGTAGGTCTTAATATAAGATCTCACCTGTGTTCAGTCAGATTCAGATCGGCTTGTCCTCCAATTGCTCTCCAGGCGTCTTTTCCGATGCTTCATCTCTCTCAGCTCCTCAGAAAACCAAGGAGCTAGACAAGATCGGCATCGGGTCAGAGGCCACAAAGGCACAATGCGGTCCAAGGCCCCAGTAGCCACCCTGTCCCAGGCGACCACCAGGTCTTCAGTCGAGTTGTGAGCCAGAGTCTCAGGAAATGGCCCAAGCTCCATCAGGAACCTTTCGGGGTCCATCAGGCGCCTGGGACGGAACCATTTGATTGGTTCTGTCTCCCTGCGGTCGGTGGAAGTGACTTGAAAGTCCATGTGAAGGAGAGAATGATCAGACCATGACAAGGGCTTGATGTCTATATCCCCTATTCTTAGATCATTCAGCCACTGATCAGAGACAAAAATCAAGTCCAGAGTGTGATTTCCCAAGTGGGTGGGGCCTTGAACTACCTGGGTCAGGTCCATGGCCGTCATGGAAGCCATGAACTCCCGAGCCGTCTCCGACATCTCACCAGCGGATGGCAGGTTAAAATCCCCCATAACAATAAGTCTGGGGGTTTCCACCGCCACCCCGGCTATAATGTTGAGCAGCTCAGGCAGGACCGCTGTTACGTGGCAGGGAGCCAGGTACGCAATCAGTAGGCCCATCTGAATCCCCCGACCCCACTTCACAAGGAGGGACTCACATCCGGCTATCTGAGGAACAGTGGCCTCCCTCGGGCAAAGACTTTCTCTAATGATTGCTGCCACTCCCCCACCCCTTCCCTGAGTCCTTGGCTGATGGAATGCATGGAAACCTGGCGGGCACATTTCCACAAGGGGAACTCCTCCCTCCTGGCCTAACCAGGTCTCCGTAATCCCTGCCAGGTCAGCACCCCCCTCTGAAATAAAATCATGAATGAGGGGGGCTTTATTTACCACTGACCTGGCATTACATAACATCAGCCGTAGACCCAGGGTCTGAGACTCTGAACAACCAGGGAAACGAGCAGTGCTTTGGGGGTCGGAGTGGGCAATCGCTCATAAACAACGAGTGCGCACTCCCAAAACATAATATGGCCCCCTGCAGCTGTCATATCTGCCCCTCCCACTTACTATACTAATGCCCATCGCTTCATCCCCCTGCATCCTTGTCAGATTTCTGTCCCCATCCTCCCCACATGATTATCAGACCCATTACCCCTTTCAGTGGATTTATGGATCCCCCCAGATCCATTCCCACAATCCCTCCCAGAACCCCTTAAAACAGAACTTAAAGATTTATCTAAAAACCCCCAAAGCCGTCGGTTTTTTGCAAACCACCTCTCAGGGTTCCAAAACCCATCCTCAAGGGCAGCCCTTGATAACTGAGAGGGCCAGACATGCGAGAGGGGGGAATCTCGCAGTGCAAGGAGCTCCGCAGTTGAATACATCAAAGATAGGAGCGAGTTGAAGGAGATGAAGGATCATTTTCTTCTAAGAGTGTTAGAGATGGTTAAGACAGGTAATTTAAAATAAGGGAGGAAATAGATGTAAAAGGGAGACCAGTATGTTACAAATGTCAATACATCGGAACATCATCGCCCTCTCACGACGATGGGAAGTCTTGTGGTTGTAGTAAGTCCATCCAAAGGAGGTGGGGATAGAGGTCTCAAAGGGACGTCCTCTCACAGCGACCAAACCATTTGAAACAAACAAAGATCTATCTCCCCATAATCCAAGACTCTCGATGTCTGTATCTCCTCCAGTCCTGATACCAGCGATGGCCGAGGATTAGATCAAAAAAGTAAGGCAGAGCCACTGGACAAAGTATTTAGGGTTAAATAATCAGGGTAATCTTGGGGAATAGGTGGTAAATAAAGCTGCAGATCGATCTAAGATTGCAAGTTAACGCTGAGTGGTCGTAATAGATCTAGATCTGATAAAGGAGAGAGGGACAGTTGAGGGGGAGAGTAAGTCATCATCTCCTGTTTGTAATCCTCAGTCCCTATCCATCACCTTGCTCAGGCTACTTAGTTCAATTAGTTTAATAAGTCCTCAGAGTTTCAACAGATCCCTAGAGGTTGAAGGGATCCTAACATTTATAGCCTTTGCAGCATTGCCCTCTCCTCTATTAACAACGAGGGCTTCCTTGCAGCCTCGTGGTGTTGCCGTCGCCGTCGCTGCCATTAGCACCATTCCCCTCGCCATTATGGTAACCCCCCTTGCCATAGACATCATCGCCGCCGTGTTGCTACATGCAGCGCCTATTAGCCCAGGCATCATTATCAACACCCTATCCGGAGTCGCTGTTGCCACCGTCTCGCCAACCATTTCATCAGCTGCATTAGACTCAGTGGTTGACCCAGTCATGACAGCCAGGCTTTGATGTTGACATTCTCCCCACCACCCTCAGTCTTTTTACTGACAAACAGCTGATCTTCAGGCTCGGCTCGGGTTTTATCCTTGGGCTCCATCCACAGCTCTATTGAGCCGAAAATACCTCAGCATGCTGGGAGGGGGGTCTGTGGATGGTTAATTGACCCCCACACTCTTGAAAATGTCAAAACATCTCCCTCCTAGCCTCGGAGTTTCAGCTCTGAGCTGCCATTTTGTTTTGCAACTGTCAACGGAATCAATGAATAAAATGAAATATGTCAAATGAATAAAATAAAATATGAAAGGTGTTCAACTTTCTCTCCTGCTGTGCGTAGAGGGTCGAAGACTCACTGCAGTACAAGAATGTGCTCAGGATGCAGGCTCTATAGACCTGGATCTTTGTATGTTCCATCAGCTTCATATTAATCCATACTCTTTTTGTAAGTCTGGAAAATGTGGTGGCCGCTTTACCAATACGTTTATTCAGCTCAGTATCTAAAGAGTGTCAGAGATAGTTGAGCCGAGGTACACAAAGTCATGGACGACCTCCAGTTCTTGTGCAGAGATTGTAATACAGGGAGGTGAATCCACGTCCTAACCCATGACTTGTGTTTTTTTCAGGCTGATTGTTAGTCCAAAGTCTTGGCACAGCCCCTGCTAAAACTGTCCATAAGTTGTTGAAGGTCTTCAGCAGAGTGAGCAGTGATGGCAGCATCATCAGCGAAGAGGAAATCCTGTAAGCATTTCAGCTGGACTTTAGACTTTGCTCTCAATCTAGAGAGATTAAAGAGTTTTCCATCTGATCTGGTCTGGAGGAAAATACCATCTGTTGCAGTTCCAAAAGCATATTTCAGCATGACAGCAAAAAAGATCCCAAATAAAGTTGGAGCAAGGACACAGTCCTGCTTCACTCCACTTCGAATATCAAAGGCATCTGAAGTTAAGCCATCAAAAGCTACAGTGCCCTTCATTTCTTCATGAAAGGACCTGATGATGTTGAGGAGCTGAGGTGGACATCCAATCTTGGGGAGAATTTTATAAAGGCCATCTCTGCTAACCAAGTCAAAAGCCTTCGTAAGATCTATGAAGACTATGAAAAATGGCTGTCTTTGTTCCCTGCATTTCTCCTGCAACTGTCTAAGGAAAAATACCATGTCAATAGTGGACCTGTTGGCTCGAAAACCACAATGTGATTCTGGATAGACTCTCTCTGCAAGCACCTGGAGCCTCTTCAGTACGCCATAGACAAGCAGCTTCCCTACAACACCAAGAAGAGAGATGCCATGGTAGTTGTTAAAGTCACCCCTGTCTCCTTTGTTCTTGTACAGTGTGATGATATTTGCATCCTTCATGTCCTGTGGTACTCCACCTTCCCTCCAACAAAGACAGAAGATTTCATGCAGTTCAGTGGAGATGTTCCCTTTGCAGCACTTTAGAACTTTGGTAGGAATGTTATCTTTCCTGGGTGCCTTGCCAGAGGCAAGGGAGTCCAGGGCCGCATTTAGTTCTTCTAAAGTTGGTTCACTGTCAAGCTCCTCCAAGACAGGCAAGCACTCAATGTTACCACATTTTCTCTGGAATATAACTCAGAGTAGTGCTGCACCCAGCGTGCCATCTGCTGTGCTCGGTCCTCGATAACCTCACCTGTAGCAAACTTCAGAGGGGCCGATTTCTTCTGTGTTGGACCTAAGGCCTGCTTGATGCCATCATACATCCCCTTGATGTTGCCTGTGTCAGCTGCTATCTGGATCCGAGAACAAAGCTGCAGTCAATAATCGTTAGCACATCTCCTGGCAGTCTGTTGGACTTTACTACGAGTAGCTCGCAGAACCTATAGGTTGCTCAATGGAACAGGCTTTATATGCAATTAGAGCTCTCCTTTTTTCCTCGATGGCTGGCGTCAACTCCTCTGAATGGGATTCCAACCAATCTGTTCTCTTTCTGATCTCCTTACCAAATACTGACAAGGCGATGTTATAAACAGCATTCTTGAAATATTCCCATAATTCAGATGCATTTATTTCAGCTAGGCCTGGGAGAGTTTCCTTGAGTCCTTGTGCAAATTCCTCCACTTTGCCCTGATTGTGGGTCTTTTTAATGTCAATTCGTGGTCTTCCTTCCTTCTTCGAGTGATGCAATCTCTTTATTTGCAATTTTATTCTGCTGCACACCAAGAAGTGGTCTGTATTGCAATCAGCACCCTGATAGCTGTGTGATCTGTCCCCGTCCCCACACACACACAAACACAGCCAGCCGAGGGTTAAGGAAACACTTCGGAACGCACCCAGGTCTTATCTCCCACTTGGCAGCGATAGACACACCGTCTGCCAAGTGACTTTATTTTCTCAGTAAAACAGAAAGATACATACTCAAGAGTCCAAACGTCCGACACTTTAAATCTTTCTCTCAGCAGTTCCGGACGAGGCTTTAGTGACTATCCAAGGTTTGCTTTTGTTCATCACAAGGATCCCTGATCACTACCCTCTATTATATAGTCTCTGGGGTGTGGTCCAGTGACTCAGTTCTAATCCCTAGCACGCCTCCTAAGCTGCTGCAATCGTTTATCACGCCTTCGGAGGCGTGCGTCCAGGAATGATGTTTCTTCATCACTCTGAGACGAACCAGCTGTCTCCCTACTAATCTCCTCTCCCTCGGCCGGCACCTGAGACAATGCCAGAGGGGAGGGGCCTGGAGAGGGAGGCCTGGCTGACTCCTCTTCCTCATGCTCGGAGCTTTCTTCCTCTGATGGGACAGGCTCAGAGGGCGGGGCCACAACACTGTGTGTGATTGTAATATTGGGGAGGTTGGAGTGCCTTGTAAGAATCAAGTTGAGCTGGTGCCAATGCTTTGATCTTGGATGTCTCCAAGAGACTCTGTGTTGAGGCTTTGTTTTAAAGTATGTATTGCTAATGTTAAGACCATAGTAGCAGCAAAACTCCAGCAGTCATTGGCCATTTTTGTTCATCTTTCTGATGCTGAACTGACCTAAACAAGTGGGCCAAGAACTATAATCAGCTCCAACTCTGGCATTAAAATCGCCAAGGATAAACAGTGGTTCTTTCTCAAGGATATTGATAGTAGCAGCCAGATCATCATAGAATTTGTCTTTGGATTCTACTGAAGATGATAATGTCAGAGCATATGTGCTAATGAGTAACCAGCCCTGCTGATGAGTGGAGCTGCAAGGACAGAATTTTTTCACTTCCTGCAGCAGGTGGAGTAATGGATCCTAGTAGGGTGTTTCTGACCTCGAAGCCAACCCCATATTCCCTAGACTCGTTTGATGGTTTTCCCTGCCAGAAAAACGAGAAGTTTTTCTTCTTAATAGATCCTGAGTCTAACAGTCTTGTCTCTTGAAGGGCAATGATGTCCATCTGCAGTCTGCTCAACTCCATGTCAATGACGGCTGTCTTACGTACGTATCTCTTGTAAATCATCAGAAAGGCTGGGGGTCATTGTCCAAACATTCCAGGTGCCCAACTTTAGGGCTAAAGTTTTTAATGTTTGTTGCATGGTGCAAAGTTATTGATTGGCTTGTCGGCTTTGACCCTAAACCCCACGCACCCTGTGAGGTTAACAGACCATGGCGGGGCAGCACCTTACTGGCTGGGGGCTGCCCAGCTTAAGGTAGGTGGTAGCTGCCCAATGAGGTACAATGACCTCTCCCACCGACGAAAGTGGCTCCTGGCGTCACGCTCTACGCCAATCAAGCATACACTTATAACCGGTAACTGCCACTTCCCGTGTTGTTTCAATGCTCTATGCAAAGCTGGAGTGTCCTCTCCAGAGCACGAGACTTGGGTAGATTAATATGGAGGATAGACTGTTACCCAAGCAGCAGATCCCCCCTCTCCACATTGCTGAAATAGTCAAATGGAATCGCAAAGCCAATATGATTAGTTCCAGCTACGTCACAGGAGTTATCAGAACGTGATTATACACAGTCACGAACTGCTTCCAGGACTCCAGCTCCGGATTTTGCCTCGAGGGTGACTCCTGAAGCCTTTTCCAGTAGTAGATATAGCCACAAGGCAGTGGAGGTTTGTAATCAGAGTTTCCCTTCTCCTAGAAGATGGTTTTGCTGTTTTATCTGCCCTTGGGGCATAAAGCCCTCTTCCGCCTTCAAAACAGTTGACCATCTTCTTCTGTAACCCTGGATAGGGGCCCTTACAAGGTGCTACCAGCTGGGCCAGCTAGACCAAGGTCTAAAAGAGAGGTATTACTCCTCTAGCACTCCTCCTCACTCCAGGACTCCTGCTCCAGGTTTTGCCTCGAGGTTGACTCCTGAAGACTTTCCCATAGATGGGTATAGCCACAAGGCAGTGGAGGTTTGAGATCGGAGTTTTCCTTCTCCTACATAAGTTGCCTTCCAAGGCTAGCGGAAACCATCTAACCGTTTTTTCCCACGCACACAGTTAACAAGACTTCCCACTTACACTCAATCAAACAGCCACTTTCCCCTCCCCCTAGAAACAAGCAGATTCATTCATGAAGTGAACTAGAGCACCTTCCTCTCTGCAGTCACATGATTCACTCTCTCAAACAGGCACTCCCCTTTGCCCTAAAAGCAAGCAGATTTGCCCATGAGGAAAGCTGGAGAACTTTCCTCCCTGCAGTCACATGATTCACTCACTCAAACAAACACTCCCCTTCCCCCTAAAAACAAGCAGATTTACCCATGAGGAGAACTGGAGAACTTTCCTCCCTGCACTCACATGATTCACTCATTCAAACAGACACAATCAAAACCAATATGAGAACCATTATAAATGTACTTGAATATTATGAAGCCAACCCAGACAAGCAAGTAGCTCTGATTTTCTTAGACGTGCAGAAAGCTTTCGATAACTTGAATTGGACTGTATGATTAACCAATTAATAGAAATGAACTGGGGGGGAAATTTTATAGAAATGATTAGAGCGATTTATTCTACCCAGAGAGTAAAAATAATTATAAACAGTGAATGTACGGAAAGTTTTAATATAGAAAAAGGAGTACGACAGGGATGCCCTCTGTCCCCTCTATTCTCACCGACCAGTACGCTCCCATAGAGAGGGGCTTCTCAGGGTGCCGTCGGTCAAATAGTGTCGACTGGCAGCCCCCAGAGGGAGACCCTTCTCTGTGGGGGCAACTACCATCTGGAACGAGCTCCCCCCAGAGATACGGAGGATCCCGGATCTGTGCACGTTTCGTCATGCTCTCAAAACTTTTTTATTTCAGCAGGCTGGCCTGGCCTAACTCTCCTCTTTTAAATTTTTAATTCGTTTGATTTTATAAATCGGGTGTTTTAATCTGTGTTTCGGCCAAAATATTTAATAATTTTAAGGGACTTTTAATATTTGTATTAAAAGTATCTGTATTTTATCTTGGCTGTTCACTGCCCTGAGTCCTCCAGGAGTAGGGTGGTATAGAAATCTGATTAATAAATAATAATAAATAAATAATAAATAATAATAAATATTCATCCTATCCACAGAAATATTAATGTCATAAATTAGAGAAAATTCGGACATAAAGGGATTAAAAATAAAATCACAGGAATATAAAGTCCAAGCATTTGCTGATGATCTGGTATTCATTATTGAGGAACCCTTAGAATCTGGACAATAATTATTTGAAGACATAAACAAATTCGATAAAGTGGCAGGGCTCAAAATAAACGAGGACAAAACTAAAATGTTGACCAAAAACCTAACAAATAAACAAAATGAGAAATTAGAGGAGAAATTGGGGATTTAAAATAATTAAATATTTAGGAAAGAGATATCGGCAAAATGCACCACAATAAAAAAAGACAATTAAGACATACTGGTACAAAAAATCCAAAAGGATCTAGAAACTTGGTCCAAATTGCAAATATCGTTAATTGGTAGAATTTTAATGATAAAGATGTATATACTACCCAGACTGCTATATTTGTTTCAAACTATACTGATCAAATTAGAGAAAAATTTCTTCGAACAATTAAATAAAATTACATCACAATTTGTTTGGTCAGGGAAGAAACCTCGCATCAAATTTAAAATATTGCAAGATAGTTGAAGTAGGGGCGGCTTTGATCTCCCAAATTGGGAGCTCTACTATCAGGCCGCAGTGCTAACATGGCTTAAAGAATGGATTCAACTACAAAACAAACAAATAGTAATGATAGAAGGTCACGACCTCCAGATTGGTTGGCACAGTTTTCTCTGGGACAGGAAAAATAAATATCATACTTACTTTCAAAGACATTTATTAAGAAATGTCCTCTTACAAGTCTGGGAGAAAATCAAGAAAAATCACTACACAAAAGTCCCAATTTGGCTATCAACTATGGAAGCAATATTACACCCAAACACCACAGACTGGAGTAAAATGATAAGATATGCAGAACTACTTTATGAAAAAGAGGAGTTAAAATCAATTCAAGATTTGAAAAAACAAGGACTTAAACATGGAATAGTGGTCGTATTTACAAATAAAAACTAGATTCAAAAAAGATCAGGAGGAATATGGCATACACAGAGAACAATTGGATATAGATAAAATTCTACTAGGACCAGGGAAAAAAATGATCACAAAAATTTACAATCTCTTATTAAAATACAAAATGGAAGATGAAACAGTAAAAAAACCCGATGATCTGTTGGGCAAAAAACCTTGGGCACAATATAGAATTAGAAAAATAGGACAAATTGTCGGATAGAAATTATAAATTAACTATGGCAGTAGCCTATAAAGAAAATTTGTATAAAATGTTCCATCGATGGCACTTGGCACCAGCGAGATTGGCCAAAATGTTCTCAAATTTATCACCTAATTGTTGGAGATGTGGTTACAAATTAGGCACGTACCATCATATGTGGTAGACGTGTTCCAAGATAAAAAAAAAATTGGCGTAAAATTAAAAATTGGTTGGAGGAAATTATCCAGTTAAAAATGGAATTGAAACCAGAACTCTATTTATTAGGAATAATCAACCCAAAAATAGACAAACCTTTACAATATCTTATACTTCATATTTTAACGACAGCAAGGATTACTGTCGCATATAGAAACAAAATAATGTACTAGTAGAGGAAACAGTAATTCAGAAAATTTTACTATGTGCAGAAATGGATAAGATGACATTGGAAATTAAGGAGAGTGAAGAGTTGGAATATTATAGAGTGTGGAATAAATTATATGAATGGTTAGAAAAAAGGAATCAAAACAATAATTTGGAATGTTAACTTAATCGGGTTGAAACTAGGATTACTAGAAACTAGAATTACTGAATAGTCTTAACCCCACAATGAAGGCTGTGTAAATAGATAAAAATGTAAATCTAAGTACGTAGATTTACAATTGAATAAAAATAGAGAATATATATACATATCGTTACAGTAAGCTGTAAAATAATATATGATGTAATGTTATGTTTGTTATGTGTTTTTAATGTGTTTTTGTTTTTGTTGTATTTTTCTTTATTTTGTTTTTAGAAATCAAAAGTTCAATGACAATTATTTTTTAAAAAAGAAAAGAAATTGTACTGCATAAGTAATTGAAGGACACTATTGTCCTCAAGATAGCATACTGATAAACCTCAAAGTAAATTATTTCTTGAACACTGGACCTTATCTAACAAAATGAAATTCAATGTAGAGAAAAGTAACATTTTATACTTAGGCGAGAAAAATCAAATGTAGAGGTACATGTTGGCTTAATAGCAGTAACTGTGAGAGGGATCTTGTAGAACTAGCAGACAATCACTTAAATGTGAGCCAAAAGCAGCCAAAAAAGGCAACGCAATCCTAGTTTACATTAACAGTGGGATAGAATCAAGACCATGTGAAGTATTAGTACTGCTTTATTAAGGCTTAGTAAGACTACACTTAGGGTACTGCATCCAGTTTTGATCACCATATTATAAAAACGATGTAGAAATTCTGGAAACAGTGCAGAAAAAAACAACAAAGAAAAGAACAACAAAGATGGAGGCTAAAACATATGAAGAACGGTTGCAGGAATTGGGTATGTCAAGTCTAGTGAAAAGAAGGACTAGGTTGACATGATAACAATGTTTCCATATTTGCGGGGCTGCAAGAAAGAAGAGGGTTCAATCTATTTTCCAAAGCATCAGAAGGCAAGACAAGAAACAATGGATGGAAATTAATCAAGGAGAGAAGCAACCTAAAATTAAGGAAAAATCTCCTGACAGTGAGAACAATTAACTAGTGGAACAGCTTCCCTCCAGAAGTAATGTGTGCTCCATCACTGGAGATTTTAAAGAAGAGATTAGACAGCCACTTGTCCGGAATCTGTAGGGTCTCCTGCTTGAGCAGGGGATTGGAGTAGAAGACCTCCAAGGTCTCTTTCACCTTTGTTATTCTATTCTTATTATTGATGATGATGATAATTTTTAATTGAAGTTACACAAAACACTTTTCACATATTTTAAAATGGGAGTTCAGAATTTCTATATTTAATAAATAAAAATGTTATGCCTATATTCAATAGCAAACCTTTCCATGCATTTTAATAAGATACTAAAAATATATTGTGGCTTTATATTAGAGCTTGATATAACAAAACACTGCATACTATAATGAGGTTTTAGATGAGCACAGGTAAACCTTTTCAGTACGATCTGAATAAATCAGAGGGTTTAAACAGTATGAAGAGAACATTGCAACTGACATCCAACAATAATAAAAATCCATATTCTGTAAAGAAAAGGGAAGCTACAATATTTGTTTTCAATAAATCCTTGTAAACTATCTTTTCATAAACCTGCTACCTGGCAATAAGTACATGAACATTTCTGTACATACCATTTGCTAAAACATACCTATATATATTATAAGATAATAAAATACAGAATATATTTTTCTGAATTAATGCAAACTTTCTCCTATTAAAATAGGTAATATTTAAAGTAATCTTCTCATCTTTGATTTGACAGCATGACATTATTTTTTCCTGCTCACAGATCATGTCACTAAACTGTCAAAGACAATGAGCTTTCCTTAAATATCACTTAATAGAAAATCTTTATGCATCAAAAGGCAGCAATAAAAACTTGACATGGCAGGACAGCCTGTCATTTAATTCACTCCTGTCATGTCACATGATACATATTTGTCTTATTAAAATTCTATTATTGGATGGCAAATGAAAAATCTGTACACATAAATTAGATAAGAGTTTGTTACCATACCTTGTATTTTTATTATTAAATTATAGCTAGTCTTTCCACTAAATGAAAGTTTTACAAAATACCAGAATTGTTGCAGGAAAAATGAATAAAATGGATTTAAAACATTTAAATATTTTTTGCAAAGGAAATTATATTTTCTGCAAAGAGGTTTCTACTTTCCCCTTTTGAAATATTTATTTAGAAAAAATTATTATTATTATTATTATTTAGAATATAATTCTTTATTGGCCAAGTGTGATTGGACACTCAAGGAATTTGACTATTTAGAAAAATTTAGACAGACTCTTAGAAGATAACATGATTTATATGCTTATGATATAAATTTATTTTATTTTTAAATAGACAAAAATATTTAAAGGTATCAGCAATAATTTGCTTTTTTAAAAACCTAGCAAAATTCTGAAGACTTAAAAGTATATGAATATATAGAAAATATCAGGTTTGCTTTAATATAGTACTGTAAATTTTAATAACAATTTTGAGAAAAAAAAGCTATAAGTCTGGTTCACACATCCATGAATTTAATTTGATTTCTATGTATATATAAATGGTTTTAGATGAGAATTTACAATATATTGCAGAATTTGTTAATATTATCTTAAGTATAATACCTTTTAGTTGAGTGTCAATTAATTTGAAAAATCAAGGTCAGTTCTACTATTGTGTTCCTTCAGGTCGCAGATGCAGGAGTTGGCAGTTAAAATGGAGAGTTGGGCACCAATACTGCATCTTCAACTGGAAGTCTAATTGGTTGTAGATCTGTTCCATATGCAAGGACTATTATTAGGATTAAAATTCCCTATGTTACCCCATGATGAGTTATTTAAACTACCTTAAACAATTTTATCTAGTATCCTGTTTTCATAGTTATCAACTTCTGGGAAGTACAAACTTCCTGTTCGGCTCACACACGTATATACCACAGGGGTTTGAAATATTTATTGAGGCTTCACCTGCCCTGAATAGTATACCCCAGGATTCCCCATACAGGAACCAGAGCAAGACCCAGATGAATCCAATTTTCCCAAGTCAGGAACAACACAGATTAAGTCCAGCAAAGATAGTCCATGATCCAAAACACAAATCCCACAATCCAATTCCAAGGTCCACAAGGCAAAGTCCTAAGTTCAAAAACAGAGTCAAGGATGAAGTTCCAAGGCAGATCATGAACAAAGCATGATTTGAAATGGAAGAATTGTTCTCATTGTCACTCTGCTCCACATGTAGGAATAAATAGCCATCAGCCAATGCAATTCATTAGGATGGCAAGTGTGCCTCTTTGCAAGTAGCTCATGGACTTCTGTTGCACCTCTCTCGGTCCTGCATACCCTAAAATCTGACAGAGGAGGCAGTTCCTCCTCATCCCCACTCATTGGTTGCAATTGTGCCCTTTCTCTGCTCCCTGCTTCTGGCTGACTTTCCAAGTCTCTTGGCTGCAACTGCATTTCTTCCTTCCCAAGTTCCTGAAGCAGGCTCTTCCTCATTGTCCAAGTCTGCTTTCGGTGCATCCACGACACATGGATTGTTATGTATCTTCTAAGCTACTGTATTTAGTAGGATACAGTCTTTGAAAAATTCCACTTACTTATCACAAACATTTAGCTATCACAACCAATCAATTGATAAATTTATTTTCCATAAATGTGTATGTTTGCATTTTATTAACATTTATCAGTAAATATAGAATGAATTTTATTAGGGAAAGTTTCCTTCACAAAATTAATTCTTTATTATTTAATTACTCAAAACTGACCACAAGATATTAGAAGACTCCTACTAATAAATAAACATAATATAGTCAATCAACTCTATTATGAACAATAATTGATTGGACACCAGAAGAGCTACCTTGAAATTTCACAAAACCAAGGATTTACATATTTAATTATTCTTGCATTGTGCTTCCTTGTTTGCATATTTCCCAACATTTCTGCTTCAATTTTTTTGTCACAGAAGTTGCATGTTGCTCACATTGTAAGTGCATAAATATCCAATAATTCTGCAGGGCTAATCTGACAGTACTGTTAGTTGGGAACAAGTAGTTCTCAACTTACAACAACAATTATATGATATGTGTATATACAGTATTTTTCAGTGTATAAGACACACTCCCCCCCAAAAAAAGTGGGTGGAAATGTCTGTGTGTTTTATAGAGCGAATGTTGCCGATGCTCCGCCTATCCCCCAGCCCCCACTCGCCGGCCTCTGCCTCCCAGCAATTTGCCTCCTTGCAGCAAACAGCCAACAGCCTGATCAGCTTCAACACAGCCTGATTTAGCATGAGCAGCTGATTGGCGGTTGGATTGGCCTCCCGGAATATTGCCGATCAGCTGTTCTAGGTTGCGGTGATCGCTGCCACCCATCACCGTCATCACCGCCCATCACCACCACCGCCTATCACCGCCTCTACGCACCCCATTTTCAGCCTCCACGCATCCCATTTTCAGCCTCTGTGCACCCCATTTTCGGCCTCTGCACATCCCATTTTGGCCTGTTCCAGGTGGGGGGAATAGGCAGAGGTGGTAGCGAAGCCAACCAGGCTATTTGTTATTTGCTGCAAAGAGGCAAATTGCTTGGAGGCAGAGGCAGATTTTTTCTCTTGTTTTCCTCCCCAAAAGCTAGAAGCATCTTATATTCCGGAGCATCTTATAGTCTGAAAAATATGGTATAAAATCAATTTACCCATTATCTATCTACTGCAGAATGAAGGCCTTTTCATATATATATTTTCCACTTGCGTCTGCCTGCATTTACAACCACTTTTTGGCCACCTGTCTACCAATGCAACCAGCTGCCCCCATCATCTAGCCCTGCCCCCTGCCTCCACAAGTGCCTCACCACATACCACACAATACTCCGATTCTCCATTCACTTCCCATCCAAGACCTCCGTTTGCACACCAGCCACGGTCTCTGTTTATGTCCCACCCTGGAGTGAAAAAGAAGGCCTCAGCTGTACCAGTATGAAAGAAGACCCAGCTAGAAGAGTCTTTATTTTGTGCAATAGTAACAGAGACTTTTTTTTTTTCACATGACAGGCTTTTTTCCTAAAAAAGGATCCTGAGTTGGGCACAAATAGAGCTCATGGGTGCAAACTGAGAAAAATCTGGCTGCACTGGGACAAAAGAAAGTGGCATGAAAGAAGGTCCTGTCTGGTTCAATAGTGGCACATAGGGGCAATAGGCCAAAGTTGGGAAGTCAGCCAAAATGACAGAGATACAGGACTCTCTGTATACTATTGTTTTATTAGGTTAAGCACACTGAACCACTCTAAAAATGCAGAAATTTATTATTTCATAAAGAGATGATGAATTTCATCATCTTAAGAATTCTTAAGATTTTATTCAAACTCATTCCTCCAGCTGGAACTGATGAACAGAGACCCAGAAATCAAATTTATAGTATGTGATGAAGCGAAGAAAGAAAATCTGAAATGTAAAAACAAAACAAAACATGCCTCCTTCAAATAATTAGCAACTGACTTATTCAACAAACATTCACTTTGACCTTTTTAAAGCTTAAAAATCTGCTTATATGCTATCAGTTTGCTCATCGTATGGCACATTCACATTATATTTTAGTAAAAAGAACACAGGTAAAATACAATACAGAATATAAAATCAGAACATTTAACAGCAATATTACAAACATGTATCTAAGTTTCAAATATAATTTACTTCATTTGTCACAGCCAGTGTCAGCTCCAGTGGGTCCCGCGGCCCAGGGCTGCCATTCCACCAGGGACGCAATGGGGTAGAAAGTGGAACAATGTTACCACAACAACAAGCTGCGGCACAGAATGCTGGCCCATGCTGCTCGTTTTGACCTGGAGCACGTGGCTAGCACAAATGGGAGGCGGCCGGGACTGCCGCAGAGGCAGGAGCCAGCACTTTTGCTGCAGCGCACCCAGAAGAAAAGCAGGCGCATGGCGCTTCCAGATGACATGGCCAGCACAACTGAGAGGTGGATTGGGAAACCCGCAGAGACATGTGTTGTAGCGCCTAGCTGAGAGGTAGGAGCATGGTGCTTCCGGACCACAGGGCCTGGGATTTCATGTGGGGGCGGGGTTGAGTTAAATGCTTAAAAGGTGGTTGGGTTAAATGCTTAAAAGATGGTGGAGTCCACAGAGCAGTAGCTCTAACAATATTCTCCTTTGTTGTCAGTCTGTGCCGGGTTGATAAACACGGTTCTAACGATCTTCTGTGTTTGGAGTCTTACTTTTTAACTGGAACCTGACAGTTTATTAGAGCTCATGTTTAAACACCATGGTTGAAGGTACAGTGCTAGGGTTGGAGTCTGCAGATTTAGAAGAGTCTGTAGCTACAAAGGAGGTGACTGTGTTGGAGGCTGTGGACCCAGCAGAGGGCATGTCCCCGGATGTCAGGCCAAAGAAACGCCAGATTACAAAGCATGGGCCCCTGAAAAGCCAGGAAGGCCTGGGTGATGGCCAGGGTGGAGCAAGGGAATGGTGGCTGAGGCCTTTGGGAACTGTGGACTATCAGGCACCACCATCCACAGGTTCTGTGCTTACCTTTTCTGGAGCCCATTTCTCCCAGTGGAGAAAGAGAAGGATTTCAGATGACTGGAGTTATTCTACAGCTATTGACAGTCAGACAATAAAGTATTGCAGGAAATGTTTAGGGCTGTGGGTTTCTGGGACCCAGGCCAGAGCAGGAGTTGGCAGAACCCCAAGGTGGCAGGCCACTCTCCGCATGAGCCCCACCCTTTAGGAGCCAGAGCAGACGTTTCTGGGCACCCAGTGAAAGCAAACAGTATGTGACCCAAGGGCCTCTGGGAGTGCAGGCCCACAGGTCACAACCAGGGATGGCACAAGCTGCCCATGTCCCTTATGGGTCAAGGGAGGAGGAGGAGGAGAGGCCTCGAGGTTGTGAGGGACATGCCCCCCTCCCCCACATAGTGGCTGGGGCTGGACAAGTCCCCCCAGTGCTAGGGCGTTTGGACCCTCCAGCTGTGAGGGCAACATTTAATGGGAAGCTGGAGAAGTTAGTCCTGTTCATTGGCCAGATATTAAACCATATGGATATGGCCACCTGTATACCTCCCAGTGGGATAGGGTAATGGCTGTGATGGCAGCAATGAAAGAAGCAGCTGCGAACTGGGTGGCAGACCTATATGGAGAGCACACTGAGGAGTTAGGGGACCTAGGCCTCTTTTTGGCTGCCCTTCAGGAACAATTTGAAGATACCACCAGGTCCCAGCAGGCGGAGGGGGAGCTGTTGGCAGTGCGACAAAGGGGAAGGCCTGTGAAGGACTATATTAGGAACTTTCGTCGACTGGCAGGCAAGGTGTGTGTCTGGCCAGAACGTTTAGTGGTGCACCATTTTAAGGCGGGTCTCGACCGGAGCTTGCATGTGTTGGGGCTTGCCTGACCATTTGACAGCATGGTTTCAGGCCACCAGGAATGTAAAAACAGGATGTCTGGCAGAGACCCTATATCAAGATATGCAAGGCATGGGGACCCAGCATGTAAGCATTGTTTGTCACAGGAAAGAACATGAGGGGAACACGAGGGATCCATATGGAATTCACGAGCTTTCTTTAGCCAATCAGTATCAGTAAACATTGATTAATGTTTTGCCATGATAGTTGTAAAATGAAAATAAAAGGAAGCCTTTTGAATGGGGTCAGGGTGCCTTGATCAAGGTGCCTTCCCACCGAGGGGCCTTCCCGTGAACCATCTTCCTGCCTACGCGTCTTTCTTCATCGAAACAACACAGGGGTTGCCACAAAGAAGAGGGGGCCAACCTATTCTTCAAAGCACCTGAAGGCAGGACAAGAAGCAATGGTTAGACACTAATCAAGGAAAGACGCAACCTAGAACTAAAGAGAAATTTTCTGACAGAACAATTAAACAGCAGAGCAACTTGCCTCCAGAAGTTGTGAATGCTCCAACACTGGAAGTTTTTAAGAAGAGATTGGACAACCATTTGTTTGAAATGGCATAGAGTTTCCTGTGCAGTGGGATAGCAGGTTTCTTGAGCAGGGAATTGGACTAGAAGACCTCCAAGGTCCTCACCAACCCTGTTATTCTGTTATTCTGTCAAATATGAACTAACTTTGATTGCTATTTGTAAAAACAAGTGATTTCTATAAAATAGTATGTAATAAGTCAAATTACAGGTTATTTTGGTGAATAGTACTGACAAATCTGTAAGACATACCAATTTCAAGGAGTGAAATATTTGTTGTCCAGTGTTTTTAACATTTATGGTTTTAAGAGAGTTTTATATTATGCTTTTTTAAATCGATGTTTATCCTCTGAATATCCTGCCCAAAAAAACATCCTCTGAATAACTCAAGGCAATTGAATGCTCGTTTTTTGCAGGTATAAATCTGCTTTTTCACCTCTTCTTAAAACCAGACTAGGTAGCTCAGAATATCTGGAAATTAGCCATATTTTTATTCAGAAAAAAGGTACACAAAAATACTGCATGCACAAAAAACACATATTGTGCATTCTGAATGGCAACTATTTTGATTTGAAACTGACAATTGTTGTATCCTGTTGCTGCTTTCTTAATACCTCTTCATCTCAAAGTGTATTTTCCTGGTACTCTAAAGTGAACATAGCACTTTAGCATAGCAGCAGAGGAAAATATGAAGCTTCTTTAAAGTGCATTGATAGGGTTAGTAAATACATCCATGATGGCTCTGAAGCAATTTTCCCACTTCGGATCTACAGTAAATATTCCCAACCCCAATACTCATCTGCCTATTTCTCATATCATCACAAACATTTCTTATATATTCATGTAAAAATAGCCACATACTGCTAGAGCCTAGCTTGTAGGATTTTAAGCATAACTTTACTAGCATGTGAAATGAGCGCAATGGTGCAATAGTTTTAACATTCTTTGGCATTGCCCTTCTTTGGAATTGGAATGTAAACTGACCTTTTCCAAACCTGTGGCCACTGTTGATTTTTCCAAATTTGCTGGCAAATTGAGTATAATACTTTTACGGCATCATCTTTTAAGATTTGAATAGCTCGGCTGGAATACTGTCACCTTCACTAGCTTTGCTGTTGCTCAGATTTCCTAAGGCCCATTTGACTTTGCATTCCAGGATGTCTGGCTCAAGGTCAGTGACCATCCCATTGTGGTTATAAGGGATGTTAAGCTCATACTTGTATAGTTCTTCTGTGTAATTTTACCACCTCTTCTTAATCTCTTCTGCCTCTGTTAGGTCCCTGCCATTTTGGTCCTTTATCATGCCCATCTTTGCATGAAACGTTCCCTTCATATCTCCAATTTTCTTAAAGAGATCTCTGGTCCTCCCTATTCTATTGTTTTCTTCTATTTCTTTGCACTGTTCATTTAAGAAGGCATTCTTATCTCTTCTGCTATTCTCTGGAATTCTGCATTCAATTGGGTGTATCTTTCTCTTTCTCCCTTGCCTTTCGCTTCTCTTCTTTCCTCAGTTATTTGCAAAGCTTCCTCAGACAGCCATTTTGCTTTCTTGCATTTCTTTTTCTTAGGGATGGTTTTAGTTGCTACCTCTTGTACAATGTTGCGAACCTCCGTCCATATTTCTTCGGGCACTCTGTCTATTAGATCTAATTCCTTAAATCTATTTGTCACCTCTACTGTATATTCATCAGGGATATGTTTAGTTCATACCTGAGTGGCCTAGTGCTTTTCCCTACTTTCTTCAAATTAAGTCTAAATTTTGGAAAGAGAAGCTCATGATCTGAGCCACAGTCAGCTCCTGGTCTTGCTTTTACTGACTGTATAGAGCTTCTCCAACTTTGGCTGCAGAGCACATAGTCAATCTGATTTCTGTGTTGACTGTCTGGTGATGTCATGTATAGAGTCGTCTCTTGGGTTGTTGGAAAAGAGTGTTTGCTATGACCATCATACTGTCTTGACAAAATTCTATCAGCCTGTGCCCTGCTTCATTTTGTACTCTAAGGCCAAACTTGCCTCTTATTCCGGCTTCCTACTTTAGCATCCCAATTCCCATGATGATAAGGACATCATTTTTTGGTGTTAACTCTATAAGGTGTTGTAGGACTTCATAGAACTGGTCAATTTCATCCTCTTCAGCACCAATGGTTGGGGCAAAGACTTGGACTACTGTGATACTGAATAGTTTGCCTTGGATTCAAACTGAAATCATTCTGTCATTTTGGGGATTGCATCCCTGTATTGCTTTTCCTACTCTTTTATTGATTATGAAGGCTACTCCATTTCTTCTCAGGGATTCTTGCCCGTAGTAGTATGCCTGATGGTCATCTGAATTAAATTCACCCATTCCTGTCCATTTTAGTTCGCTGATTCCTAAGATGTTGATGTTCAGTCTTGTCATCTCTTGTTTGACCACGTCCAGCTTGCCTTGATTCATGGATCTTACATTCCAGAGAAAATCTTTATAGCTTTGGACTTTCCTTTTACCACCAGAATAGCTAAGCGTCCTTTCGGCTTTGGCCTAGTTGCTTCATTCTTTCTGGCGCTACTAGTACTAGCCCTCTGCTCTTCCCCAGTAGCATATTGGACATCTTCCGACCTGAGGGGCTCATCTTCCGGCATCATATCTTTTTTCCTTTTGGTACTGTCCATGGGTTTTCATGGCAAAGATACTGGAATGGGTTGCCATTTCCTTCTCCAGTGGATCACGTTTTGTCAGAACTCTCTGCCATGACCTGTCCGTCTTGGGTGGCCCTGCACGGCATAGCTCATAGCTTCATTGAGCTATGCAAGCCCCTTCACCATGACAAAGCAGTAATCCATGAAGGAGATAGCCCATAAATACTAAAAGAGAAAATATTGTTTTATCTATATTGAGTTGGATTTAATTTTTTTTTTGGCTTTATCAGATACATTTTGAAATAGGATAAAATGTAATTATCCACCTCTACTGCTTCAAAATTAAATTCAAGGAACTACATAAAGTCTCAAAAGTATATTGTATATGTATTATTCAATTTATTGGTTTTTTGCCCTATCATTCTTCAATAAACTGTGATTTCTTTTCACATAGCATGCTTATCAAATATGTAAGATCTAAAAGAACATATATAGAGATGATTCTTCAATGTTGAAACTCTTTGTAACATTCTCTTCAGTCTTAATATTGTCCTAGAAAATAAGGACACTCCAACGTGGGCAGAAAGCTCCTTTGCACATTTAAAAAATGGGGCCACTCTTCTTAGTTATTAGATTAACAAGTTATATTGTTAAACCATTTAAATTTAATGTTTAAACTTTTCAAAAAGTTGGAAGGTCTCATTTAGAAACATGAAAATAATCTTAAACAAGAAAAGGGCTAAGTTCATAACAGCAAAAGGATTAGACACTGAATTATTTGAACAGGAATGAATAGTTAAAATGTATTCTTAAAAATACAAATTTCATTTATATTTTTTCCAAATAAAATTATAAATGCTTTGATTATACTTTTAAAACTCTTTCCTTCCCTAAACTGAAATGTAAATATTTATAGTTTAATTAAAATAAATTCCAAAGGAAACAAAAATAATTATTATAAATACTGGAGGACACAGAATACAACCACAATTAATGAAAGCCACACTAATGTTGCTTTACTGCCATCTACTGTTCTGATCTGTATTATCTATAATCTATTGCTCACTTGTTCAACAGATTTATTTCAAATGTCAGACCCTTTAATTTGTAACAGAAATAAATGGAGAGATCTGTTACATTAGCTAGACATAACCCATAGTTTTATAATACCTTTATTAGAATTATCTAGGTATGTGTGTGTGTGTTGTGTGTTCCTCCATCATTGTCTTCTTTGTTATCATCATCATCACCACCACCACCACCATCATCACCATCATCTATTTAGGCCATAACCCAGCATAAGATAATGAAAATTGTTAAAATTTGTGTGTTCCTCCATCATCGTCTTCGTTATCATCATCATCATCATCATCATCATCACCATCACCATCACCACCATCTCTTTATTTAGGCCATAAACCAGCATAAGATAATGAAAATTGTTAAAATTTTCAACCAGTAATGGTATAAATTTAGATTATAACTTGCAAAAATTAACCAAATTATTACCATTATAATCACAGTTATATGATATTAATACTTTATAGAATATTGAAGAGGCAACATCACATTTGATGAATATAAATTATCAGGATGGATTATATCTCAGAGTTCTGAAGGTGTTGGCAGATTTTATATCAGAACCTTTGTACCATATCTTTCAAAAAGCCTGGAACATCAGGGAACTACTTGAGGATTGGAAAATAGCTGATGTGGTTACCATCTTCAAAAAAAAGGGGGGGGGGAAACAAGCCCAGGAAACTACAGACCTACAAACTACAGAAACAACTTAATATCAATACCTTGTTTACCCGAAAATAAGACAGGGTCTTATTTTCTTTTGACCCCCAAAATATGGCCTAGGTCTTATTATCGGGGGGGGGTTATTATTTTTCTGGTGCAGGAGACCCTTAAATATCGGCCCATTGCAGGGGGACTGGTGCCAGAGCACCGATCAGCTGCTTTGCCAGTGCCGCTCAGGCCGCTGCCTCCAGCAATCATGGCAGCTTTTAATTTGCTTCCTGTGAAAACAGCACGAGGTGAGGAGGTGAGGCGGGGGGGTGAAGGGTGGGGAAACATGCCCACGCGCACCTGCCATCCACCCAGAATGGCCTTGTGGAGGGAGCTCCCACAAACTGTAGCTTGCGCACCCCTTCTCTTAGTGGCGGCTACAAAGAGCGGCCTTCTCCTGCTCCCCTTTCTTCTCCCCCCCCCAGCGGTGCATAACTTGAGAACCAACACCTTGGATTCTCTCTTTTAAACTCTTCCCAGCCATCCTTTTTTTCTCTGCTTTGGCTCCAGGGGCTGCAACCAACCCCCATCCCACCCCATCCCTGTCTGGGATGGTGGTGCTCGGGAGAACTTTGGCAAGGCTGGCCGGGCGACCCTCAGGGCAGAGGCTCTCACCCCAGCCCCCTTGGCCCCCTTGAGAGTAGCTGTGCAAGCTCAACCCAGCCCAGTCCAGCCAGCCTCCTTGGTTGGCAGCTGGGGAAGTGGGATTACACAGTGCTGGAGGGGGAAGGAAAGGGGAGCAGGAGAAGAAGCGCTGGCTTTGATTGCAAAAGCCACAGACTGGCTTGATCACCTTCCTCTTGAAGAGCTTGCAGAGCAAGCAGGAGATCTGCGGTTTGGACGAGCGGCAAAATTCTCGTTTCTCTGCCTCCCCACCCCTCCCCACCTGCCACTCCCCCTCACGGGCCGAGATTGGTAAACTTGATTCGGGGAGCTGAACATGCTGTTGCCGCCCATGAGGAGAAGAATGTCAAAAATGGGCTCTCTCATTTGGGAGGTGAACCTGACGTCGCAACGGTACTACAGACAATCCTGTAGCTCCAAGATCGCCGTTGATATCTCTGCCGCTGGACGGTCCTGTTTGGATCTCACCATTCCATAGAGATGGTGATAGTGGAGGGCACATCCTGTTGATTCCAGGGACACCACAAAGTCCCTGATTGATCCAGGAGAAGCCCTTTTCTCTGGCGGTGAAGAGGCAGCCATTAAGCTGCTGAAGTTGGGACAGCTCCGGAACGGAAGAGATTGAGAGAAAGTGTGTGGGCTTGGTGAGAGATCCTTTAAATAGATTACTTGAAAAAACGCCCTGAGGTGGAAAGATAATTAAAATTGAAGAGATAAGAAGCTAAGCGGTGGAATTAAGCCTGAGTCTAAGATAGTTTTTCCTATTTTTCCATTTACTTCTACTTGTGGATGTTTGTGGACAATTTTATTCTTTAACCTGGACTGGATTGGATTGGACTGGAGATTTCTATCTTATTTACTTAATTGCTAAATTTTTAGTGCCTTTTTAGCACAAATTCTCTCTGTTTTTACTTTTTTATTTTTCTTTTCTCTCCAATATTTTTCCATTTTTATTTTATCATGTATTGGATATAGCGGGAAGAGAAGGGAAAGTGGAGGAAATAAGTAACACTGCCATCTAGTGGATTGGATATTTTGTATCTTTTTTTCTCTCTGGAAAAAGAAAGTAACAACTGTGCTACATTTCAAGGACTCTGAGCCTATTCATAGGTAAGATAGTGGGAAGAGCATTAGAGACTGTTTGCAGGATTGTTTATTCAGGTGCTCTTCTGGGAAACTATTAATGGCAGGAGTCTGAGATGAAAGGAAGAAGATTGTAGTGACTCTGGAAAAAGAGCTGCAAATATTATGTGAGATTTAACAAAAGAACTTTTGGGTATTATACTGTCATGGATTTTTCTTTCAGACAGAAAGTTTATTTTTTCTCCTTTCTTTTTTTTCTTGGTGTCACCTCTCCACTTTTCCCTTAGTTAATTATTTTTAGCTGGACTGTGACTTTTGGAAGGACTTTCAATATTTTACATATATATAGATTTTTTTATTAGTGTTTATTTTTTCTCCTTTTCTTTTTTGTTTTTTTCCCCCCTCTCTTTTCTTTTTCTCTTTCCTGGATGGGAGATTGTTAATGTGTCCAATATCCCTCTGTTTAATTGGAATAAGGCATACAAGAGCCTGAAGATATTTTCCTTTTCCTTTTTTTTGTGGGGTTTTTTTTTTTTTTTTTTTGGCTTTTCCTTTTCTTATTGCTACTTGGGATAATAGTTGTCTTACATATAAATGGATTAAGGTATAGAAGAACCTGAAGAGTTTTTATTTGTTTGAATTTTTTGTAACCACTCCATAGAAATGAGGAGAAAGGCAACAGCTATTGGTTCTTCTACATCGACTCCTTCCTCTTCACCATCTGGAGGGCAACAATCAATACAGATGATGTTGCAACAGGAAAAGGAGAAGGAACGAGAGAAGGATAAAGAAGCGAAGCTGCAGATGATTTGGCAAGGAATTCAAAACATACAATCAAGAGTAGAGACTATTGAGCAGAGTAGAAAAAATTGAACAAAGAACAGAAAAAACAGACCAGAAAGTGGAGAACATACACCAAATGATGAAGAAATATGAGGATAGACTCCAAAAAATTGAAGAAAAGGAAGAACAAAGGGATAAAAAAAAAATAGAGATATCGACAGTAGATTTGATGAGGTTGAACGAGATAAGAGTGGAATAGGATGGGAGATGGACAAATCAGAATTTTACCTCAGATTGCAAAATATAGAAGAAGAAAAGAGTGAAAATTTGGCAGAAATAATGATAGAAATTTTAGCACGAGCATTAGAAGTTACCAAAGAAAAGATTATGTATGGTATAGACGAGATATTTCGAGTCTATAAAGATATGCAATGAGGAATAAGTTACCAAGAGAAGTCCATATAAGATTCACTAAGAAATCAATTAAAATGCAATAGTGCAAATTATTAGAGAGAAAACATTGAAATACAAGGAGATTGTGGTTCTGAAGCAAATACTGAGAAGAGTGAGGGAAATGAGAAGAGAATATCATTTCTTGACCAAATATTACTTCAAAAAGGTGCGAACTACAGATGGTTGATACCAGAAGGCCTGGTGTTTACATGGCAACAACAAAAATACAGAATAGATTTAATTGATAAAGCAAAAGCTTTTTACGTAGAATGCTTTAGAGAGAAAGAAGGGGAGATAAGGAGAGAAGAATCACTGATCGAATTACAAGAGGAATGCCTAGCAATGATTGAAAAAGAAGGAGGTGCAGTGGGTGGCAAGGTATAATACAAAGAACAACGTGAACCGAGATCTACTAGAGCAATAAACCCTTCTTATAAAATATAAACATGGAAGAGAAAAAACGGATTACAATAAACATAAATGGACTCAATTTAGCTATTAAAAGAAGAAAGATATTTCACAAATTACAGAAATTAAAGGTTGATATAATTTGTTTACAAGAAGTGCATATTAAAAAGCATCATGAACAAATATTGGTACAGCCAAAATTAGGGAAAATATTCACTTCATTGCCACAATGTAAGAAAAGCGGAGTTGTTTTATATATTAGAGACACAATCCCACTGGAGCAAATTTATACAGATGAAGATGGAAGAATTTTGATGGTGGAAATAACAGATAACAATATGAAAATACTTTTAATAGCAATATATGCATCTAATGATAATCAAGAAGATTTTTATAGAAAATTACATACGAAAATAATTGAGTTGGACTATGATAATATTTGCTTGATGAGAGATTTTAATGGTATAGTAGATGAGAAAATAGATTATAACACACAAAAGACGACAAAGCAAAGTAGAAAGACACTTCTGAAATCTTTTTTTTTTAAATGATAGAGGAAATAAACTTAAAAGATATATGGAGAGAAAGAAATGCAAAAAATAGACAATATACTTTTTATTCAAATAGACATTCATCATGGTCTAGAATAGACATGATATGGATGACAAGGGAATTGATTTATAATATAGAAGAATTTTTTTAAGAATAAAACTTTATTACAGTCATCGACCAGCAATAGATATACAATGAATTAAAAATAATACTGACATTAATAATGAATAATAACATCTCTGTTATGAAAATACATGATCTCAAACCTAATTTACATGCGTGTAGAGCTGATAAATATGTGGGTAAATACCAGCTTGTGATCTATTGTCTGTTTCCAGGGGGAAGGGAAGTTATCAGTCAGTACTAGCGGGGACAGTCCCTTGGGAAAGTAATGAATTTTTAACCAATAAATGATCATAATCTTCCAGGCTCTTACCCGAATTTGAGGCATACCTATCTCAATTCTTAACTGAGCATTTGGAGTTCCTTTGGGTGCAGCTAAGATAGCTCGCAGGAATTTGTTTTGTATAGTTTCTAGCAAGTTTTTCTTTGCAAGGATTCCTGTTTGTGCCTCAAAAGGTTTTAAGGCAGCAGGTACTAATTGACCTCCGCTTGTATAATAGAAGTGTTTAATTGCATTTGAGAACCTATTGGATGCTAGCATTGTCTGCTCCAGGTGTGCCTTCCAGGTCCCTTGCGAGTGGAAGACCACCCCAAGATATCTAAATGTTCTAACCTGTTCCAATCTGTGCCCTTCAATTTTCCAGGAGTATTGTCTGGGTCTTTTGGCAAAAACTAAAATTTTTGATTTATCAAAGTTAAGGACCAACTTGTTCTGTCTACAGAAGCCAAGTGTTGCCCTAATTGCTCTCTTCAGTCCTATGGGCATTTGTGAAATAATGGCTTAGTTGGCAGGATACTTTAATATAGAAGAAATTGACATAGAAGCAAATACCTGGGCAGATCATAATCCAATGACAATGAAATGGAAAGGACAAAGGAGAAGATCTAGATGGACTTTAAATAACACAATATTAAAAGAAAAGGACTTTGCACAGAAAATGGAGAAAGAATTGGCCTTCTTCTTTAAAGAAAATAGAAAAGAAGATACATCAATGCAAAATCTTTGGAACACTATGAAAGCTTATGCTAGAGGTCTGATAATTGACTATACAAAGAAAAGAAATATTAAGAAAAGGCAAGCTTATAAAACATTAGCGGATGATTATAAGAAATTTGAAAAAGAACTACAGAATTTCCCACCAAAAAAGGACATTAAAATGAAAATGGACATAACTAAACATAAAATGGGATTAATGGAAAAAGAAGATTTAGCACAAAAAATTAGAAGTGCTAAACAGAACTATTTCGAAGATGCTATTAAACCAGGTAGATGGCTAGCATATAAACTGAAAAAAGAGCGAGAATCCAGGAAAATAATACAATTAGTGGATGACCAAGGACAAATTAGATTTGGGAACAAAGAGAAGAAAAATATCATACAAGATTATTATAAAAAATTATATGAAAAAGAAAATATAGAGGAGGAAAGTGTTAAACAATACTTATACAAGGCGAATTTACCCCAGATTTCTAAAGACACTGAAGTGATGCTAGAAGGAAATATAACGATAATGGAATTAACTGAAGCACTTAAAAAACAAAAGAATGGGAAGGCACCAGGTTCGGACGGATTACCAGCAGAATATTACGAGACATTACAGGAATTGCTGAATCTCCCATTGTTAGAAGTCATGAATGAAGTCATGTCAAAGAAGGAATTACCCAAGTCATGGTCAGAAGCATATATTACACTTGTTCCAAAAGAGGATACCGACCACAACAAATTAAAAATTATAGGCCTATTTCCCTGCTAAATTCAGACTATAAAATCTTCGCTTCAATATTGGCAGAAAGACTTAAAAGATATTTAAATAATTTTATACACTCCAATCAAAATGGGTTCTGCCAAAAAGACAGATTAAAGACAATATGAGAAAAATCCTGGATACATTGGAATATTATGAGGCACATCCTGAAAAGCAAATGGCTTTGATATTTTTAGATGCTCAGAAAGCCTTAGATAACGTGAACTGGTGATTTATGTTATTACAGCTGGAACAGATGGACTTTGGTAGAAAATTTATTCAAGCCATAGAAGCCATATATTATAAACAAACAGCAAAAGTAATGATAAATGGAGAATTGACAGAGTCTATTGAAATAAAAAAAGGTATGAGACAAGGTTGTCCACTGTCACCTTTGTTATTTGTATTAACATTAGAAGTGCTAAACAGAAATATTAGAGAAGATAAAGACATAAAGGGAATGAAGATTCAAAAGGAAGAATACAAATTGCAAGCATTTGCTGATGACCTGGTTTTTATTCTTGAAGATCCATTAGAATCAACAATTAAATTGATAGACAAAATAGGAGAATATGGAAAAGTAGCTGGTTTGAAAATAAATAAAGACAAAATGAAGATCTTGACAAAAAATATGTTAATAAAACAAAAAGAAGAATTGGCAGAAATATCGAAGATGCAGGTCACAAATAAGGTTAAATACTTGGGGATATATTTGACAGCAAGATGCAGTGCACTCAAAGAGAATAACTATAACAAACTTAAGCAACAGATAGTGACAGATTTGGCAAAGTGGGAAAATTTACAACTGTCATTGATAGGGAGAATATCAACGATTAAGATGAATATATTGCCTAGAATTCTATACTTGTTCCAGACAATTCCAATCAGACTGGGGAAATATTATTTTGAAGATTTGAATAAAATAGTGCTGAAATACATTTGGCAGGATAAAAAAGTGAGGATAAAACTAAAATTGTTGCAAGATGCCAGAATACGAGGTGGTTTTGGCTTGCCTAATTGGCAACTATACTATCAAGCTACAAGTTTGATGTGGATTAAGGAATGGATAACGCTATGAAATGCCAGATTATTGACCTTAGAAGGGCATGATTTGTTATTGGGTTGGCATGCCTTTTTATGGTACAAGGAAATAAAAACACAGGGGTATTTTAGAAGACATTTTATGCGAGAGGCTCTGTTATTAAACTGGGAGAAGGTAAAAAAACAACATTATTTAAAAATTCCGGTCTGGGTATCATCTATTGAAGCATTCTCACATTCAATAACATTTAGAAAGGAACAAATTGTTAGATATAGTGAATTATTGAATGAAAAGAGTGAACTTAAATCTTTGAAAGAATTAGAAGTACAAGGTATAAAGATGAACTGGTTTTCTTATTTGCAAATACTGTCTAGAGATGATAAAGATTATAAGACAGAAGGGTTTTATAACAATTTGACTAGTTTAGATCAATTTTTTTTATTGAAAGTTTTACAAATACAAATTTTTCTCCCTTTCCCCCCTCCTCCTCCCTAACCCCCCTCACCCTCCCCACCCCATGACTTCTCCAAAAATTAACTCCAGATTGATATCAAATTATATAATACTTTACCATCCTTTTACACCCCGCCACATGCTAACCATTTCTTTCTAACATTATTGTTATTTCCCCCCTAAACTATACATTTCAAAGCAACCTTCAACTTTAAAACTATGTAATAAATCCTAATTTAACATTTATTCAACTCATAATCTACCCATTTCTTCCCACATGCATATATCTCCTAATCCAAATCTTTTACATATATTTATATCTAAACATAACATAACATCCCTTTTCCTAAACTAAACAGTCAATAACCTAACCCATCTCCACCCATTTTCCTACAGGTCTACCTTACTTAATATTAATATCTCTGTTCTTCTGCCCACACCACACAACTAACAAAAATATTTCCATATATGAGTCCTCAAATGACTTTAAAATTATAATCCATATAGTGTCTTCTATAATGTCTTTCAGCTAGATTATTAATTCCATCACCCATGTTAAGGTAACATCAGCTTCGGCTACCAACAGCGTACTCCATATCTTCCATTACCGTCTGCCCTCCTCAATAATAAATGTTTTCGTATGTAAAAAACCACCCGAGTGACTTTATATTTATATTCCATATGGTATCTTCTGTTGTATCTTGTATCTAGATTGTTGATTCCAACCACCAAATTGGGATAATAACCAGATCTTCTGCATGCCCCAATTCCATAATTCTCTTGCCACATAACTCAGCAAATATGTAATCCATTTTTCAAAGAGTCCAAAATAGAAAATTCCAATCCACTCACTCAGAGGCCTTTTTCCACAACCCAAAAGCACCAGCACTGCAGAGATCTGTTATTCTTCTCAAGATGATAAAAGTCAATAATTTGCCTCAATTATATTTTCAATTATCATATATCAGCCATCTATAAATCCCGCTTATTATATTTAATTGAGTCTTCAGTAACTGGCATTAAACTGTTGTTCAGTCTAAATTGTTTTAGTTTTGTTAGACCTGCTTCTTCTTTTCTTAGCTTTCTGTGGTTTAGATCTCCATCCTAGTTGTCTCTCTAGGACTTGTGTATCAGCTGATTGAATTCCATGCTGGTCTGTGACTTGATAAGACATCTCATTAAAATCCAAAGCTGCCTCTCTTATGTCTGTAGGTAATCCAGCTATAACCTCTGAAGAAGAATCCAGAAGCGGTTCATCTAAAAGAACCTCTGTATCTTGTTGTTTTTCCATAACCTCCATCTCCAACTGCTTAGCCTGGGTTTCAGTCTCTTGTTCATTCTTTTCTTTGTTCTCCTCCTGTATTCCTGATACTAATGACATACGTGGAGATGTTGGGTCCATTTTAAAAACCTTATAGTAAAATTCTTCCGCCTTTTCAACAGTGTCTAATTGATATCTTTCTCCTTGATATCTCAAGTATTATACCAACTGGAACATCCTACCTAAATGGGATGTTTTGTTTTTTTAGCTCAGTCACCAAAAATCCGAATTCCTTTCTATCTTTTAACATCTTGGACGGCAGCTCTTTATATATCCAAATCTTCCTTCCATACATTTCTAGAGTGGAATTAAAAGACTTTTGCACAATATCATTCCTTATTCCTTTATCTGTAAAGTAAATCACCACATCTCTAGGCAACTGCCTTTGCTTCGCAACCCAAGAATTTACTCTGTAGGCCTTATCAATCCTGCAGGATACCTCTTCAGGACTAATCTTTAAAATCACAGCCAGAACTTCAGCAGACATCTTTCTCAGGTCATTTCTATTATTTTCCTGTAGTCCCCTCATTCTGACCGCATATTCCATGGACCTGTATTGCATCACTGTAACTTCTCTTTCAATCCTTTGTTTTATATTATCTACATTGTAAATCTTGTGATCAGCTGCCTGTATTTTAGGCTTTACTTCTGAGCTATTTTCTTGAATATTTATAAAATCATTTTCAATTCTTTGTATTTTATTGTCCAAGTTATAAAGCTTATCATCAACTTCCTCTATTTTAGACTCTAATAAATTAGTATCTTTATCCATCTTTATAACTATTTCTGAAAAAGTTTTGACAACTGTTACAATCTTTTGTTTCAAATTATTATACTGTAGTTGTACCAACTCTTTAATTTCCTGCCTGAATTTTTCAAGATTCTAGTTCACAATCTCATCACATCTTGCCATCTCCTCCAAAACAAATTTCTTTAAATCTTTCGAGCCATTCTGAGTCTGCAGGCTCAAAACTTGCTCATATGATTTATAAATGGAGGAACCCTCCCACCACGGCTTGATTGTCCAGCTTTGTCTGTTTCAACGCCATCCTGCCCCACAAACAAACTCTTTTTTTCTTAATAAGAAAAAGAAAAAAGGACTTTTCTCCAAGCAGTATCAGTATCAAGTCTCCAGGAAGAAAGAAAGAAACTTAAAATAGAGATTTTTCTCTTCAGTTCTAGCCAGCACTAGATACTTTGTAGCGTATTAAGCTATTCAAACGGAAGGACTTTCGCTTTCAGCTTTCTTCTTCTCAAGCATTAGCCAGTCGCCATTTTAAAAAACTTTTTTCCTCCACTTTTAAAATCGCTCTTAAGATTTGTTAGAAATACTTGCGATTTGGGGTCCCAGATCAAGATTTCATCCTATTTGTTCGAACAATCTGTTAGATTTAGTTATTGGATTGGTACCTTCGCCTGGCTCTGCAGGAAGCAGAGTTCCCCCGATTCCCGGAGCAGCGGCGAGCTGTATAGGGAGCCACATTCTGCTTCCTCCCCAGGAGTAAAAAAAAACTCTGGGAAGTTTGCAGAGGACTCTACCTGTCCTCGCCGGCTCTATCTCACGTCTCCTTAAGGAGATGGAGTTTTTCGAGCCATCTCTCAGCTGTAGAGACGGCTCTTTACAGGCGACGAGGCTGGCGGTCCCGAAAGACTGTGCAGCGGCGGAGGAAACCAAACCGGAAGTCCCAGTTTAGATCAAATCTTAACAGGTACTGATGAAAACATAATTAAAAAATTGTATAGATATTTATTAGAGGTTAAATTGGAAGATGAACAAGTTAAAGAAACAATGATTGCTCGGGGGGAAAATTTTGGACATGGAATTGACTTAAAGAAATGGCAAAAATTGTGGTCAAAAAATTATAAAATAAAAATGTCAACTGCATATAAATAAAATTTGTATAAGATGTTTTACAGGTGGCACCTACCCCGACGAGAATTGCTAGAATGTTCAAGAATAAATCGGAAAAATGTTGGAAATGTCATCAGATACCGGGCTCATATTACCATATGTGGTGGACGTGTATAGAAGCTAAAAGATACTGGACTAAAATCCATACATGTGTGGAAAAAATGATACAAAAACACATAGACTTTAAACCAGAGATTTTTTTTATTGTATACTGAAATATACAATAGAGAATTGAGATATTTGATTGTGAATGTATTAACAGAGGCTAGAATTGTGTTTGATAAAAATTGGAAAAATGAGAAAATGCCAACACAAGACGAAGTTATTAAGAAAATATTGAAATGTGCAGAAATGAGTAAATTGACATTTGAAATTAGAGAACAAGAATATATACAATATTATAAGATATGGGATCTATTTTACCAATAGTTAGATAAAAAGACATGAAAATGAAATACGATAGAGGTTTCTTCTAATGAAGAAATGTAGAATTATATAAAACTCAATATAAAGATGTACTGCTATTTTTGTGTACTATGTACTATGATTTAGGAGAATGAATGGCATAATACAAATTAATTAAAATTTTAGACTATTTTGTATGAAATGAGGGAAGAAACAGCTATAGTTAAATATACGATTAATGAGGATAATAATACATGGATATATATGAGCGTCCCTCTGCTGAACCTTTTGGACTCTCCCGGAATGTTCCAGAAGGAAACGCTGCCCTTAGAAGGAGACGGTCACTTCATAGATGCTCCTCAGAAGGAGAAGCAGACCGAGGAGATCACGGAAACCTGGACTTTTTGTTGCATCCTTGAAGTGGCAGCTTGTGGGTGGTGTCCAGATTGTGCAATTCTGTTTTTATTTTGAAGGTGGGATAAACGGAAGGGAGGGAGGGGTTTTCATCCTGAGGTGGCCTTCTCTCCCTTCTTCTCCATTACGTGTAAGACAAGGAGCTTAAAATAAGATTTTGGCATCTGTGAAAAAAAAAAATACATGGATATATATGAATAGAGTGAAGATGCACAAAAGACCTGTAACCAACCGACACACTGTTTGTATTTGCATTGAAGATGGTTTTTTGTTTAAAAATAAAATTTTTGAAAAAAAGAAAGAAAGAAAGAAATGGGCTCTCTTACAGCGCCTCCTCTCTCTCTTCTCCCGAGTGGCAGCGGTGCGTCTGGCTCATCGAATTTGGCCTCTTGATCTTGGGTGGCAGCGGCGGCAGCTCTGATCTGATCCTCGCTGGCAATGCTGTGGGCAAGAACTGGCCACGCCATCCCGCTTCATGGCTGCGCAGACAGCCCGCACCAGCCACTGCTCGGAGCTCGAGCACCAGTACCCCTCCCCCCAGGTCGACAGGGCTAGGGCTGGCAAGGGTTTGTTTGTGGCTGCTTTTTGCAGGCGCCACTAAGAGAAGGGGTGCGCAAGCTACAGTTTGCGGGAGTGGCCTCTGCGAGGCCATTCCAGGTGAATGGCAGGTGCATGTGGGGCATGTTCTCCCACTGTTCGCCCCCCATCCCGCCTTGCCTCCTCACCTCATGCTGTTTGCATCGCAGCTGCACATGTGTATAAGTTTTTTGGGGGGGCTTATTATAGTGCATGCACTTGAAAGCCCAATTGGGCTTGTTATTGAGACATGTCTTATTTTTGGGGAAACACGGTATCTGGGAAGATACTGAAAATGATAATCAAAAAACTGATCTGCCAACATCTAGAAACAAATAATTATAAGTAAAAGCCAGCATGGTTTGTTAAAAACAGGTCATGCCAAACCAATCTTATTTCATTCTTTGATAAAATTACTAAATGAGTAGACCACTGAAATGCTGAGGACATAGTATAGTTAGACTTCAGCCAGGCATTTGACAAAGTAGACCACAACCTATTTCTTGGTAAGCTAGAAACATGTGGGATAGACAACATCATCACCAGATGGATTTGTAACTGGCTGACAAACCGTACTCAACACGTTGTCCTTAATGGTATTACATCTACATGGAGGGAAGTACCATATTTTTCAGAGTGTAAGATGCACCTTCGTTTTGGGGGAGGAAAATAAGAAAAAAGCTGATTGGCAGGTGGATTGGCCTCCCGGAATACCCCCAATCAACTGTTCCCAGAGGTGAATTTTAGCAACAGGTTCCTTGGTTGTGAGCTCTGTGCCTTGCTTCTTCTTCTTCTTCTTCTTCTTCTTCTTCTTCTTCTTCTTCTTCTTCTTCTTCTTCTTCTTCTTCTTCTTCTTCTTCTTCTTCTTCTTCTTCTTCTTCTTCTTCTTTTGCTTTTTTTTTCTGCCTCTGAAAGCCTCCGAAACAGCCTTTGAAGCTCTGTTTGGGGGCTTTTTTTCTGAAACTCTGTTTGGGGGCTTCTTTTCTGAAGCTTCATTTCTGATGCTTTTTTCACCCTCTGAAACCTCCATTTGAAAAGCTGGGCAGGGCTACATTCGGAGTATAAAACGCACCCAGATTTTCACCCTCTGTTTTTTTTTTGGGGGGGGGGAAGGTGCATCTTATACTCCAAAAAATACGGTAAATAGTGGGGTTCCACAAGGTTCAGTCTTAGGCCCAGTACTCAATATCTTCCTAAATGACTTAGATGAGGGAATAGAAAGGGAACTCATCAAATTTGCAGATGACACTAAGCTGGCAGAAATAGTCAACAGAAGACAAGCTCAGGATCCAAAAAGATCTTGACAGACTTGAACAATAGGCCCTATCCAACAAAATTAAATGTAATGTGGAGAAACGCAAGGTTTCGCACTTAGGCAGGAAAAACCAAAGGTACAAGTACAGATTAGGTGAAACCTGGCTCAAAAACAGTAACTGTGAAAGGTATTTTGGAGTCCTAATGGACGATGAGCCAGCAATGTACGGCAGCAGTCAAAAAAGCTAATACAATCCTTGGTTGTTTAAACAGAGGCATAGAATCAAAATCATGTGAAGCATTAGTGCCACTTTATAAATACTTAATAAGGCCACACCTTAGTTTTGGTCACATTACAAAATAGCCTTTGGAAAAAGTACAAAGAAGACCAACTAAGATAACTAATGGCCTGGAAACAAAAATATACGAAGAATAGTTACAGGATTTGGGTTTGGCTAATCTAGAGAAAAGAACGGGACATGATAGTAGATAACTAAAACAACTATCATTGAACAGAAATGATTTAAGTGTAAAGCACAAGAATATCTAAAACTTAATGTTACTAATATAAGATTTTGAAAGCTAAATGTAGCAATTGTAATTAATCTTAAAACTATAGTAGTAAAAATTAAAACCTAGATATCTGGAGAATACAACACTACAGCACAACACAACACATAATAGCACTGTATCATACAGCATGATTATAACCCAAAATTTTAAAAAAAACAGACTAAAATTTGAGTTAAACAACCTGGAAATCTTTTGAATAATGTCTCTATAGATGAACACAAACAGGGAACATGTTTGAAAGATTCAATTTCCCTCAACAAAAATGTTCCAGGAATGGAGCCTTTTTATATTCCCCAAATAGGAAAGACAATGCTCTAGAGAAGCTTATTTTGCCACCAATTTTTTTCCCCAAACAAATCTGAATCCCATCTCCGAAGATAGAAAGTGACTGGCCTAAGGTCACTCAGTTGGTTTAATAGCTAAGTCTCTTGCTTTCCACTCCAGTGTCTTAGCCACTAGGGCTACACTGGCTCCCTATTCATTCCTCCTCCAACTATCTGCCCATTTAGCCTTTGGATACTGAGTCAATTGTCAACAAAACAATGTAGATACAATTTAAATTCATATTATGAGATTTGGACCAATTTGCAAAGTACTGTCCTATTAATGCTCCTATCTGAAGTGTAGAAAGTTAGCACCCACACATCTCTTAGAAGAATGAAATATTCTGGGAAATTTTAAAAAGGCAGAATATTATTTTTCCCTAAAGGAGAAATAGAGAAACATGCTCTTGGAGACAGAAAGCAGCCTCCAATTCTTTCTTAATAGCCTCAGCAGATACTGAGGTGGTAGCTTTTAGAAATGCAGATTTGGTAATCAATTCAAGAAGGATATTTTGAAACAAAGGCAGAATGATATGGATTAGAAGCAGCCATCACCCAAGATCCAACACAGGACAAAAGCCATTAAGCCATGAATTACCCAACACTCTTTCAAAACACAAGGCCTTTATTGCATCACCCTCAGAAACTTCAACCAAACTGGGCTCAGACAAACACCTAGGATTGTACTTTGCCTATAGAGTCAGCTATGACCCCTATATGACCCCACAGGAATCTGACAACAGCCAATAGAATACATGTTCTTGCACAGGAACAGGAAGTTCCAAGTCCAAAGAAGATATAAAAACCCCACACTCTCAATTCCATTTTGTCAGCTGCCCAGAACCCATGTGGTTCTGCTTCATTATTAAATCATCTTTCTTCCATGTTTCCAAGTGTTTTTCTCCTGGCTTGGAACTGAACCAGATGGATATTTCTTCCCTCAGAAGCAATGGCCAAGTACTGTACTTATGTAAATGTAAAATGGAGACTATTCTAAAGCAACTTTCTGCGTCTAGAAACTCAGAGGGGAACATTTGAAAAATAAGTTAGGGCTCAGATCACTGATGCTATGCAGTGATAATTTGGTTCTTTCTGTTCTTCTTCAAACTGTATAATCCCTAGTGAGTGTAATAAACCCTGATTTTTGTGTGTGTTATGAATTGATTTCTGAAAATATAAAGCCTTATTGATTCATTTTCTGTGCTCATCCAAAATCTTTGCAATTTAATTTGGCTTTTCTTTTGAATTTTCCTGTATTATTGGAGATGGACTGGCTTCAGATCCTTTATTTATTATTATTATTATTATTATTATTATTATTATTATTATTATTTATGTATATATGTATGTGTGTAATTTATATGCCGCCCTTCTCCCGTAGGACTCAGGCCGGCTTACAAAGGAACATAAAAAATTACATAAACATTAAAATCAGTTTAAAAGTAATTAAAATAAATTCAAATTCAAATTATTTAAAATCATCCCTACGGATTCAGCCCATTTAGTAAAAAAGTCACGTCTTCCATTTGCGGCGGAAGGAGAGGAGGTCAGGGGCTGTCCTGAGGCTGGTGGGCAGCCCATTCCAGAGGGTCAGCGCTCTCACAGAGAATGCTCTCCCCCTGGGGGCCGCGGGCCGACATTGTCTGGCTGACAGCACGCTGAGGAGGCCCGCTCTGTGTGAGCGCACCGGACAATGGGAGGATGGCAAGAGATGATCCTGCAGGTACCCCGAGCCTAAGCCATGTAGGGCTTTATAGATGAGCACCAGCACCTTCAAACGAACCCGAAGAACCACCGGTAGCCAGTGCAGCTCATGCAGGAGAGGTGTCACACGGGAGTACCAAGAAATCCCCGTAACAACCACGCGGCCGCATTCTGGACTAACTGTAGTCTCGGGTGCATCCCAAGGGCAGCCCCATGTAGAGGGCATTACAGTAGTCCAACCGAGATGTAACAAGGGCATGAGTGACTGTGGCAAGGGCATCCCAATCTAGGAAAGGGCACAACTGGCACACCAGGCGTACCTGTGCGAAGGCCCCCCTGGTCACGGCTGTCAAATGATCTTCTAAAGATAGCCATGAGTCCAGGAGGACACCCAGATTGCGGACCCTTTCTGAGGGAGTAAGAACCTCACCTCCCATCACTAGTGACGGGGCCACTATTATTATTAAATTATTATTAAATTTCTATACCACCCTTCTCCCGAAGGACTCAGGGCGGTGAACAGCAAGAAGATAAAACACAGGAAATACAAAATCTAAAATAAATTAAAACCAATTAAATAATTTAGGCTGAATTTTAAAATACCCCATAATTAAACAGATTAAGAATTTATGTTTAAAATTTAAATTTAAAAGAGGAGATGATTTAGGCCAGGCCAGCTTGATGAAATAAAAACATTTTAAGCACACTAGATTGCAAGATGCCGGTATCCACAGCCACTCAGTCTTGGATGGGTTGAGTCTGAGTTTGTTTCTTCCCATCCAGGCCTGCACCGCTTCCAGGCAATGGGACATCACAGAAAGGGCATCCCCAGGGTGATCCGGGGTGGAGATGTAAAGCTGAGTATTGTCAGCATATTGATGGTACCTCACTCCGAAACCACAAATGATCTCACCCAGCGGCTTCATATAGATGTTAAAGAGCAGGGGGAGAGAACCAACCCCTGAGGCACCCATGTGAGGGGCCTTGGGGTGGATCTCTCTCCCTCCGTCTATACAAACTGTGAGCGGCCCGAGAGGTAGGAAGAAAACCACCGTAAAATGGTGCCTCCTACCCCCAACCCCCCGAGTTGCTGCAGTAGGATACCATGGTCGATGATATCAAAAGCCGCTAAGAGGTCAAGGACCAGGATGGAGGAGCAACCCCCATCCTTGGCCTGCCAGAGATCATTCACTAGGGCGACCAATGCCGTTTCTGTGCTGTAATCACGCCTGAAACCCGATTGGAACGGGTCTAGGTAGTCAGTTTCCTCCAGGAACTGTGGGAGCTGCTGTGCCACCACGGATTCGACAACCTTTGCTATAAAGCAAAGGTTGGAGACTGGACGATAGTTAAGGGAGTCTGGATCAAGGATGGGCTTCTTGAGGAATGGGCAAACCACCGCCTCTTTAAGTGTGGCGGGGAAGACCCCTTCCCTCAGAGAAGCATTGACAACCACTTGAATCCAACCTCCAGTCACCTCTCTGACTGCAGAAACAAGCCAGGCGGGACAAGGGTCCACCCAGTCGACCCATGATCCTGTCCACTTCATCCATCAAAACAGGCTCAAACTCAACCCAGATGTTACCATCAAGACAGGCCCCTGTCGCCTCGCCAGACTCTGCCCAGTCAGAGTCCAACCCAGTCCGAATCTGAGTGATTTTATCTTGCATAAATGGTACAAAATCCTCAGTTCTGCCCTGCAAGGGGTCCTCCCTCGCTCCATGATTGAGAACAGAGCGGGTCACTCTAAACAGAGCAGCTGGGCAGTTTTCTGCAGATGCAATGAGAGCGGCAAAATATTGGCGTTTTGCTGCTTCCATTGCCACAAGATCAGGCCTAATATGGGTTCTTAACTGTGTTCAGTCAGACTCGGATCGGGAGGCTCTCCAACCACCCTCCAGGCATCTTCTCCGATGCTTCATTTTCCTAAGCTCCGTGGTAAACCATGGAGCCACCCGGGATCTGCATCGGGTCAGAGGCCGCAAAGGCGTGATTCAATCCAAGGCCCCTGCCGCGGCCCGTTCCCAGGCCACGACCAGGGCCTCAGACGAATCGTGGGTTAAGGAGGCAGGAAATGGCCCAAGCTCGTCAGGAACCCTTCCGAGACCATCAGGCGCCTGGGGCGGAACAATCTCACTGGTTCTGCCTCCCAGCAGCGGGGGATGATGGAAAGAAAGTCCAGCCTAAGGAGGGAATGATCGGTCCATGACAAGGGGTAAATTGACAAGTTCCCCCTACCATGATCATTTATCCACTGTCCAGAGAGAAAAATCAGGTTGAGTGTGTGTCCTCCCTTATGAGTTGGACCCTGCACAACCTGAGTTAGGTCCATGGCCATCATGGAGGCCATGAACTCCCGGACAGACTCAGATGTCTCCCTGGCTGATGGTAAATTGAAATCTCCCACAACCAGAAGGTTGAGGAGTTCCACCGCCAACTCGGCCAGGACATCTAGCAGTGCGGGCAGGGCTGAGGTTACGCAGCTGGGAGATAGGTACGTAACCAACAGCCCCGACTGAACTGTATGGTCATATGATCAAGGCATTCATTGGATTACAGGACCTGCAATCTCTTTCTTTAGCTTCAACAGATCAACAGTGTTTCCCCATTTTATCTGCCAAGTAAGATGGTCCTTGACTTACAGCCATTCATTTAACAACTGTTCAAAGTTACAATACTATTGGAAAAAATGACTTAAAACCAGTTGCCACACTTAACAGCATCACAGTTACAGTTACCACAGTCATATGATCAAAATTCTGGCACTTGGTAATCAGCATGCAGTGGTTGCAGCATCCTGGGGTTATGTGATTACTATTTGCAACCTTCCCAGCTGGCTCCTGACAAACAAAGGGGAAGTCAAATTCACTTAACTACCAATGATTCATTTAACAACTATGACAAAAAAGAATGTAAAGTTGAATATGACTCATTTAACAACCACTTTGCTTAGCAGTAAAAATTCTGGTTCCGATTGTAGTCATCATTTGAGGACTACCTGTATTCTAATTTTGTAGATTGTAGATTGGGTGGGAGAACCAAAGGGAGAAATCCTTGTTCACCTATAAATTTCCTAATAATGGTATGAATTTGGAACCTGGTGCACAGATCTCTGCTGACACCAATAGCCCCTTTAAAAGTTATAGAAGGTATGTACATATTTTATTAAGGTAGATGTCAGAAGAATTTATAATCTGGACTGCATTAAAGAGACAATGAGTGTTTTTAGCATTTGTTATAGAAATTCTAAATATATAGCAATATTTTTTGGCTCATTCTTTCATGAGATATATGAAGCATATATTTCATGGCACTTCGTCAGTATATAAACATAATACATTTGAGGCTAAGAAGTTTGTAGAATTCTCTTCCATACTTTGTAACAGAACCCACATATTTGATTAATTACATACATACAATGATCTGAAAGACTTTAACTCTCCCAATTCTCTCCCCCTGCCCCCCCTCTGTTTCTCATCTCATTTTTCTATATTATATATAATTTTATTTTTAAACGCAGTGGTGCTTAAGAAAAGGCAGCCAGCATGATGAGAAGAGCAAATGCAGCACACACAGTGGGGAATCATTTTTTATTGTATTAATTGATTCAATTTTAGAAGACTCTTCTTTTTGGAATACCTTCAGAGAAATAAACAGGTTTCAAATTTGGGGATTTAACTATGCAGCAATCCACTGACAGTCTCTTGGATATTCATAAGTTACAGAGCTTCTTCTACCTTTAGATTTCATTATAGTTGTAATAAGAATGCATAAATAATTGAGAGACATGCAATAAATTATTCAGTTAAGTGCACAGTTTCCAAGGAATCCTAGCATGAGTCGGGATTAATGGTATAATGCAAGTTAGAGGCAAAAGTTGTGCTGGCACCCTACAATTACCACATGTAGGAGCAGTGCTGGATGCTTAGTGCAACCCAGTAGGGGCCTTCCACCTAGAGAATATATTAACACCTATTGAATATTAATGGAGTTGAAGCCTCTACTGCCTGCTGTGTACTTCTGTTGCTTGGTCGTGCATTGTTAAGGATATTGGTGTTGTGTTACCAACCAGCAGAGTAAATGCACAAGGAAATGTTGCTGAGAGCAATGAATAAGAGATATGCAAACTGGTTTTGCAAACTGGTTTGTCAAAAGCTTACTTTATAGTAGAAAAACAGTCTCATACTCTTTAAACAAATTCCAAGTCTTTGCCATTTAAATCAGTCCAGTAGTTACAGATATCTTCTCACCAAACGAACAGTAATTGGTTAGAATAACAAACTCACTCTGGTTCACAAACCATGATGGTAGCAGATCAAATAGTATGCTTAAACCATGCTTATCGAATAGTAAAGCTTAACTCAAAGCTTCTTTTAATGCAACTATGACTTTTGTTAATCCAGAAATGACTAATGTTCAATAGTGATGGGTATTCAGCAATTAAAACCAATAAAATGCAGATATACGCTAATTGGATAAATAGCCTTTTGGGGGGGAAATGAGAGGACGTGGAAGCAGACTCTTTATGTTGAATAGGTTGGCCTTTATAAATTTAAGCTATAAATAAATAACTCTGAAGAGTTACAGCTAGCTGTGATCAAAGAGGTATGTATCGAAAATCAGCATTTGTTCAGAACGGTAGACAAAATTATTCCATCTAAATATTGCATCTAAACATGAGTGGATTGTCCTTGCTTGTCCTTCATAAACTGTAAGGAATCATAGAAAGCAGAAGCTGGAAGATTAATAAGGCTATCAGGGTTCCGACAGATGCCCTAATTAAATCATGAACCTCAAGCCAAGCTTCAAAAGAAATCCAGTTATTTATTAGGAGCTTCATGCCGGCACGAACCAGGTGGAGCCAACTCTGACCTTAGTTAATTCGTGCTTTGCCTCTGACCATGTTTCCCCCTCCTCCCAATATGTGTCATCAGTCACATTCCCCAATGAAGCAATTTCACGGGTTGTAAAAGTCACTATGGCCACTGTAGGTTTCTGTGGAGACGACCTAGGAATATAGGTTGGAATGTGCCTTGTTTTGACTAAGATACCAGCTCCTTGATGCAGCTGTGAAGTTTGCTTTCCCATCTCCCTTGCCTATGGCAACTTGAGAGCAGGTCAGGGATGCTTTACGAGTTGACATTTAGCTCCCCTCACTTCCTGAAGGCTATCTGTGCAAAGCTAAGACAGTTTGAGTACAAGTATAGATTTTAGGATTGTGATTTCCCCTCAGGCTTGTTTGGGTTGTCTGTGTGGAATTTAGCTATGAGGCAGTCAGCCTGGATGTTTCTACTCTTTACCCAAGATGCTTCTGATAAGGGGTAGCCCTTCCACTTGATTAGGTATTGGAACTGTCTCTTGGGCCATCTCGAGTTGAGGATTCATTGCACCTCATAATGGGTTTGCCCCCCTATGACCACTGGGTCCGGGGGCTCATGGGGTAGTGGTCTCAGGGTTGATCCAACCACGGGTTTTAAGAGGCTGCTATGGAATACCGGGTGTATCTTCCCTAGCAGCTGGGGCATTTTTAATTGCACTGTGACTGGGTTGATGATCTTCACTATGGGGAATGGCCCCAGGAACTTGGGTCCCAGCTTCTTACTGTGGAGTTTTAACTTCAAATATTTTGTGGAAAGGTAGACTTTTTCCCCCAGCTGGAATGGTTGTTGTGGGGCTCGGTGTTTGTCTGCCTGTTACTTATAGGTCTGCGCTGCTTTAGCTAGCACCTTCTTGACATTTTCCCATGCTGCTTTTAATGTCGAGAGTCAGTCTGTCAAGCTAATTGAGGAACGGGGATCCCTTGGGTATTTTGGCATTGGGATGAAGTCCATGCCACTCACTAGTTTGAATGGAGTTAGCCCTGTGCTACTGTGAACAGCATTAATGTACGTGACTTCGACGAAAGGCAAGAGGCCTGCCCAATTGGACTGCTGATAGTTCACATAACACCTCAGGTACTACCATGGCATTAAAACGTTCTCCCCCCCACCATTGGTAGCCAGATGAAAAGCTGAGCTAAGACCCTGGGACAACCCAATAGATCGCAGGAACTCCCTCCAGAACTTAGCCGTGAACTGGACCCATCTGTCTGAGATGATTCTTTGTGGTACTCCATGTAGGTGGTAGATATGTTTCAGGAACAGTTTGGCTAATTGGTTGGATGAGGGTAGTCTGCTGCAGGGTAGGAAGCATGCCTGCTTGGAGAATAAGTCAATCACTGTCCAGATCACCGTTTTTCCCCTGCTCTTTGGTAACTCCAATTGTAAGTCCATTGCATTTTCCTCCCATGGCCTCGTCGGCTCTGCCACCGGTTGCAGCAGTCTGGGGGGGGTTTCCTAGTCGTTTTTTGTAGTTTTGGGAGAGTTGGGTTGCTGTCAAGGTTTCGACTGATGCCCTAATTAAATCATGAGCCTCAAGTCAAGCTTCAAAAGAAATCCAGTTATTTATTAGGAGCTTCATGCCGGCACGGACCAGGTGGAGCCAACTTTGACCTTAGTTAATTCGCACTTTGTCTCTGACCATGTTTCCCCCTCCCCACAATATGTGTCATCAGACACATTCCCCAACAAAGCAATTTCGTGGGTTGTAAAAGTCACTCCCATCCGGCCACTGTTTCTGTGGAGACAACCTAGGCATATGGGTTGGAATGTGCCTTGTTTTGATTAAGATACCAGCTCCTTGATGCAGCTGTGAAGTTGCTTCCCCATCCCCCTTGCCTATGGCAACTTCAGAGCAGGTCAGGGATGCTTTGTGAGTTGACAAAGGCAGTACTGAAAATTATATTGATATGTTAAATAGATATTTTTATACCAATTGTCTCTTGGTAATTAGAATTATCAGTTTCTGTTGTTAACATTCTGTTCTCCTATCACTCCATCTAGTTTGATATCAGTTCTATGCTGATGTTGAAAAGGTTCATTGGTTACGTGACATGTGATTTATATTTTTTAAATGAAAATAGAAGCACCATTTCATTATTTTACTTGTGTTATATGCATAGTGTGATCAAATGTTTGATTAAAATTATTAGAAAAACTGGCAGGTACTAGCTTGCTATCAATGTATTGGACACACCCAGAAGCCTGCATTGTAATATGCAAAGTTCTGATTCATGTCAAATAGCTATTGGATACATCAAGCCAATGATGGGATTCAAATTTTTTAACAACCGGTTCTGTGGGCATGGCTTGGTGGGTGTGGATGGGTGGGCATGGATGGGTGGTCATGTGGCCAATTCAACATCACTCATGTCAAGTGGCCCCTCGCCCAGCTACTCCCCTCCCAGCCACTCCTTGTTACGCCCAGCCTCAACATATCTATAGTTCTGTAAAAACGTTGTTCACCTTTTTTCAACTTTATTATCTGTATCTACATACCGTATTTTCCGGCGTATAAGACGACTGGACGTATAAGACGACCCCCGAATTTTCCTGTTAAAATATAGGGTTTGGGCTATACTCGCCATATAAGACTACCCCTCTTCCAACGCACACCAAATAAAAATTAAAAAAAACATCAACTAGCTCATCCACAATGTAAAAGCAGCTGTGCTAGACCCAAAAATGGCCCCTGAAACAAGCAGGAACCTTACACAGCCACAAAAAGCCCCAAAAAACAACTTTCACACTTTACATACACACAACACAACACAACTGGTTCATCCACAATGTAAAAGCAGCTGTGCTAGACCCAAAATGGCCCCTGCAATAAGCAGGAACCTCACACAGCCACAAAAAGCCCCAAAACCCAATTTTCACACTTCACACACACAAAATTCCACATACAGCTTTGTGAGATTTTGTGTGTTTGTGTAGTTAGAGTGAAACAGTACAGAAACACACTAAATCTCAGAAAGCTGCACAAATATTATTTTATTTTATTTTATTTTAATTTTTATATGAAAGCTAAATTTAAAAATTCCTAAACTTTAAATGGCTAGGTCTAAAAAAGAACAACTAAAAAAAAACCCAATTAACTATTTTTTTTAAAGATCCCAAAGGGGAAAAAAACTTAACCAATAGAACAGGGTCTCCAACCTTGGCAACTTTAAGACTTGTAGACTTCAATTCCCAGAATTCCTCAGCCAGCTTTGTTTTGCTGGCTGAGGAATTCTGGGAGTTGAAGTCCACAACTCCCTGCCTGCTTGATTGCAGGCAGGGAGTTGCTTGCTGATGGAATGGATTCAGGCAAGCGAAGCAAGGCAAGCAGTTAAGGCGGTGGTTCTCAACCTTCCTAATGCCGCGACCCTTTAATACAGTTCCCCATGTTGGGGTGACCCCCAACAATAAAGTTATTCCTAAAATCATCAAAAATGTGTGTTTTCCGATGGTCTTAGGCCAGGGGTCCCCAACCTTTTGCACCTTAGGGACCACCAACTTCATAATTTTAAATTTCGCGGATCACTAATACGAATCCAGTGCGATGCTTGCTGAAGCACCTGGACTACCAGTACAGGATGGGGTCCTTCAGGCACTCTCTCTCCTCTCTCTGTCTCCGACTCTTTCTCTCTCATTCTCTCTTTCTCTCTCTCTCATTTTTGCTTTCTCTCTCTCTCTCTCCCTCTCTTTCTTTCTCTCCCGCTCTTTCTCATTCTCTCTTTCTCTCTCCCCCCTCTCTCATTCTCTTTCTCTCTCCCCCTCTTTTTTCTTTCTTTCCCCACTCTTTTTCTTTCTCTCCCCCCTCTCTCTCATTCTCTTTCTCCCCATTCTTTCTCATTCTCTTTCTCTCTCCCATTCTTTCTCTCTCATTCTCTTCCTCCCCCCTCTTTCTCTCTCTTTCTCCCACTCCTCTTTCTCTCTCCCCCACTCTCTCTCATTCTCTCTTTCTCTGTCCCCCTTTCTCTCTCTCCCCCCACTCTTTCTCTTTCTCTCTCCCCCTTTCTCTTTCTCTCTCTCCCACTCTTTCTCTCTCATTCTCTTTCTCTCTCCCCCTCTTTCTCTCTCTCTCCCACTCTCTCCCTCTCATTCTGATTCTCTCATTCTGATTCTCTTTCATTTTCTCTATCTCTCTCTGATTCTTTGATTCTCTTTGATTCTCTGTCTCTTCCTCTGTCTCTCATTCTCTCTCTCTGATTCTCTCTGTCTCTTTCTCTCATTCTCTTTCATTCTGTCTTTCTCTCTCTTTCATTCTTTGTCTCTTTCTCTCTCTGTCTCATTCTGATTCTCTCTCTTTCTCTCTCATTCTCTCTCTCTCTCATCTCATGGGCCAGCCAGTGTCTTGGGGCTGAGAGGAAGTCAAGCATCTCCCTGAGAGACTGGGGGCCGGAAGAAGTGTGGGAGCGAAGCACTACTTGAACTTGTGCGGCGTGAGCATTCGCCTTGGTATATTTGCGCCAGCCGATGGCCAAGACAGCCCTCATCTCTCTGCTGAAAGTGCAGCATCAGGATTCTGCCTTGGTATATTTGCGGTGCAAGGCAGCCTTCGTTTCCTGCTGCTTGGGACTCAGAGCGATAAATGGTGAGTGCTCCCTGAAGCGGGGCTGGAAACTTTGGTTGGGCTCCTCGAAAGATGAGATCTTGCAGGGGGCTGATCTGGCATCCACAATGGAGAGCAAAATCCAGTTGCTCCCCGGACCAGTCACCATTTACCGCTCCAAGTCCCAAGCATCAGGAGATGAGGGCTGCCTTGTGCCGCAAATATACCAAGGCGGAATCCTGATGCCGCTCTTACAGCGAAGAGAAAAGGCCAGATTTTGCTCTCCATTGCAGATACCTGATCGCCCCCCTGCAAGCTCTCCTCTCTCAAGCAGCCCAACCAAAGTTTCCAGCACCGCTTCAGGGAGCACTCCTCGAGAGACGAGAGTTTGCAGGGGGCCGATCTGGCATCCGGATTAGAGAGCAAAATCCAGCTGCTCTCGCTCCTTCTCAGGGTGCGGGGAAGATCATCCAGAAGTGGTGGGTGGTGCTCTGCTTCTCTGCTTGGAGACCGAGTAAATTTTTCTTGGCCACGCCTCCCTTGCCTGGGTCCTCCCCAGTTCGATGAGGGCGCAGCAACGATGATGAGGCTCACAACCTGTGAAAACAGTAACCCCTCCCGGAGCAAGGACCAGACGGTCACCAGGGTGGGGCTGGATGATCTTCCCCGCACCCTGAGAAGGAGCGTATCAGGTAGGACCAACGCCCCTTCTCCATTGTGGCGGGGAAGATCATCCAGAAGTGGGACTTACCAAAGCCAGTCAGTCATACGGGTGGGAAGCAGTCTGGTCCGAAGTCCCCTGCTCCATGCGAGGCCCCTGAGGATCACCTAAGTCCGGCTGTGCCAGCCGAAGCAAAGACCAAGAAGTGCAGCGATGCTCAAGGCTGCGGATGGACCTGAAGCCACCTGCAAGGCCATGCCAGACCGACTGCAAACTCCAGAAGTAATGAAGCGATCATTACTGATGTCGCAGAAGAAAACATGGAACGCAACAAAAAACTCTACCTCCCTCAAGGGAGGAAGAGCCCATTATGTCAGCTGGTCGAAACCCAATCTGGCCAAAGGGCCCAGCCAGTAATCCAACCAGCAGGGTCGTGGGCGAAGGGTCATGGAGCCATGCTGGGGAGAGATCCCCAGAATACCCCCAGATAAAGAGAGGGACAGCCTGAACCTGATTGCGGTGGGTCAGTATGTCTATCAGAACCGGCCCATTGGGTAGGGTGTTAGGAAGGGAAACCTGCGACCAACTCGATGGCGAGCAACCCACCATTGCTATCAGGCAACCAGCGCCCTGCTCAAGTACAGCCGTGGCCCTCTAATGATGGGAACGGCAAGCCTGGACCACATGACCACTCTGAAGACAGGTGGCCAAGGTCCCCTATCCATTAGGCATCTAAGCCCTGTCCAGTGGGATGGGAAAAACCCACAGACATGAAAGGGTAGAGCCAGTAAAGGTTGAATGTGTACACTGCACCCGTCAGCGAAGGCTGTCCGGGCAGTCGTCATAACAGGGCTGTGATAAGGCCGTCTAGATCCTATGAAGAACAGAGGTGTCCGGAGGAGGTAATAGTCCCGCGGGCCCCTTAGCCCTTGATTTTATTTATTTATTTATTTATTTATTTATTTATTTATTTATATATTTATTTATTTATTAAATTTGTATACCGCCCTTCTCCTTTCAGACTCAGGGCGATGAACAGCCAAAATAAAAACATTTGTACACAAAAGTTTAAATAATTAGTAAAACAAATTAAATGAAATTTGGCCCATAATTTAAAACATATCAATTAAATCAATATCAAATGTTAAACCCAACATGGAATGATGCCGGCAGCCCAAAGGACCCAGAGGTTCTGCCACCCCCTGCCCCGGAACATTATGCCCCAAGGGCCTTGAAGGGAACCACAAGGTGTATTTTAAGGGCGAGGAGATGGGCCACCAGGGATAAGCAGGGCCAATGGACTACCAATACCAGGTTCCAGAGGCTCCAATTGTCCGACACTTAGATACTGTCCAGAGAGCAGGGTCCCGAGTTAATCCGACCCAAAGGCCTGATCAGGACGGAACTGTCCGTGAAAAGTGGGACGCACAAGAGCGTATGCCGGCTGGAGCTGCATGTCATAAACAACCACTTGAGGAATGGTAGGGAGCCAGGAGTTGAAGGCGTATGGCCCCATGTGGTGGAGGAAGCACACGGTGGAGAGAGGGTCCCGCTCCATCAACTAAGGCAGGTGGGAAGACCTGCCGCTGCAAACCTGACTGGAATTAAGTGTCAGGACAGCAGCAAGGCAAGAGTCTGGGAGGCAGGAACCAGAAGTATAGACTGCCCTCTAAGGGTTCTCCAATACCCCCTTCAGGGAGGAATCATATGCGGGAGTACTGATTGGAGTCCCGTCCAGAAAAAGGCCCGGCCAACGAACTCCAAACTGGAGCTGCCCAGAGCCAGTCCAGTCAGGGAATCAGGGATTGGCTGGAGAAACTGACTACGAGCAGCTCCCCCAAGGGATCGACAATGGGAGAAGCCCTGACAAGACTGAAAGACCCAGCCATGATAATTGAAGTTAGCCCGTCGCTTCTGCCGATGAACCTCTACCACCAGCTTGCAGATTAAGCAGATTGGCCCAAAGGAAGCCCTCCTGCTGTCGCAATTATGTGCATGGCGCTATCTGAGGTAATGAATGCCAAAGGGGCAACATACTCCAAGAGAGCACTTCTATCCCGCTGTATGGCGCTTGGCGCTATTAGTTACAGCATGCCAGGGGCAAACGGATTAAAGAGAATGCTCCTGTTCCTGCCAGAATGGGGCTCGGCGTTAACAGAGGCACTTCATGGCATAAGGCTGACTGACTCGCCGGAGCGCTCCCGCCATCACCATCATGGCGCTCAGCGCTAACAGTCACTTAGTGGCATAAAGCCAATGGCGCACCAGGAGCGCTCTCGTCACTGCTACCATAGCGCACCGCGTTATCGGTCAATTTGTGGCTGAAGGCCTCCTGTGCCGCCGGGAGCACTCCTGCCCCCGCTATTATGGCGCTCCACTAGTAAACAACCTTAGGACATAAGGCAGACTGGCTTGAAAGGGCACTCATGCCTGAGACGCAACACCGCCAGGTGCGGCCGCCATGTTACCTTGTCCGATGGGCAGACGGCTCGTCAGAGCTCCCCTGCCATGGCCACCATAGTGTGAAACGCATACGCCGCCTTACTGAGGCAGGAAAAGGCAGACCGGCTTGAAATGAGCACTCCTGCCACGGCCTGAACTGCGCTGTTCACTCCCCTGCTCAATGAGCTGAGAGGGAGACCTCCCATAGCGTTGGGTTGCGTCTTCGGGTGGAAACGGGCAGACAGACTCGCAAAGAGTACTTCTGCTGCGGCAATCGAGGCGCCCAAGGCGTCAGCCGCTTTCCACTCACAATCAGGCAGACCGGCTCGTCTTGAGCGTTCCTGCCGCGGCTCCTGAGGCGTCAAACGCACTTGCCGCTGTCAGTATGCCTGGACAACAGGCAGCGACTGCGTCCCTCTCTGCATTTGCAGACGGATGCCAGGGGCGGCCAAGGCAAGCCCCCTCCGCTGGCGCGGGATCGGCAGGGACTTCGGCCAAATGTCAGGCCAGTAGGGAGGATTTCCAGCGGACCGCTGGCTAGCGACCATGGTTCGGTTTCAATTCCCATCGTATTTCAGGTAATTAGGACTGGTGAGCCTCATTTTCTCAGTCTCATCTTGTGGAAGACCGAGTCGAACTGAGGAGGACCCAGGCAAGGGAGGCGTGGCCAAGAAAAATTTACTCGGTCTCCAAGCAGAGAAGCAGAGCACCACCCACCACTTCTGGATGATCTTCCCCGCCACAATGGAGAAGAGGGCTGCCTTGTGCCATTGGCTGGCACAAATATACCAATGCGGAATGCTGTTGCCGTACAAATGAAAGTAGTGCTTCATTCCCACAGCTTCCAGCCATTGCAAACGCCGCTTCTTCCCGCTTCTGCCGCCCCCTCCCCCACCGCCACAACAGCACCATTCATTCCGGATGGCGGGAGCTGCGCTCGTTTTTCTGTATTGCACCACCTGCAAAACCCCTGTGAAAGGGTTGTTTGACCCCCAACCACTGAGCTAAGGTAAGCAAGCTGGAGGGGGAAAAGTTTTTCCCTTTTCCATGGCTCTGGCGATCCCAGCTGAGTTGCCTGATTAGCAGATCGTCAGAGCTTGGATTGCCAGAGCCATTTAAGGCTCGTCAGAGCCTTTCGGGCTGGTCTGCCTGGTTACAGGAGAACGACACCCAGCGTATAAGACGACCCCCGACTTTTGAGAAGATTTTCATGTGTTAAAAAGTTGTCTTATACGCCGGAAAATACGGTACTATAGATGTACTTTCATGGGCCACTGAAAGGAGGAAATGGCTCACATGCTTTGCCCAAGAGTGTTATAGGCAGGTCACAAAACAGACCTTTCAGGGGCTGCCACAAAGAAGAGGGGCAACCGCCATCCCTCTCAGGCCACACAAAGGACCCCCAGACAGCAGCGCAGGCTGCCAAGAGCCCTGGGCAGCAGAGGGAAAGCACCCAGCCTGGCCCTCAAGCTCCAAAGGCACTGGGACCCCACAGCTCAGCTTCGCTTCCCCAAGGAGGTGCCCGGCTGCACTTACCTCCTACTCAAGGCTGCTGTTGCTGTTCTCACTTTCCTTGGGCACATTGCTCATGATGTATGCAGGAGGGCAAAGTGTGTAGGTCAGACGGAGGCCCACTCCCTCTCCATGCAAGGAGACCCAGCTTTGTAACCAAAAACTCTCTCTCCCCCCCCCTCTCTCTCTCCCTCCCCCTCCCTCTCTCTCTCCCCCTCTCTCTCCCTCCCTCCCTCTCTTTCTCTCTCTCTTTTCAATAACTTGAAAAGATTTTACTTACAATGAAATTCTGAATGCAGAAAGGAAATTATGTGTGCTAGAAGGATAGAAGCAAAATGTTGAAAGGAATAAACATTTGTCAAAAGAATAAAAAACACCTCTGTTTAGAAGCATCTGTATGCTTATTTTGTTCAATTTGTTGTATGGAAGAGAGTTATGTATATGAAGAGAAACATAAAAGTAAATTGAATGCAATAGGAAACACTGACTCAAAGGCAAAAAAAAAGATTTTACATTTTAGCTTTCTATGAGGTTTCAGATGGATACCCTCTAGAACTGGTAATTAAATTGTAGATGAAAGAAATAGCTTTCTAGAATTAGATAAATAGATATGAAGCTAAGCATAAAGATTTTTCCTCCTCAGGATTATGTTTAGAATTTTTCCATAAATCCAGTAATTCATAATTATTCTTTCATAGGGCACATTTTATAATTTTGCTCTAGATCTTTTTTATTTACATATAGCCTACAATGATGCATGGTATTTTCCTTCTCAATTATAACTATCCTAACTTCTGATACCCAAATTTTCAGTTCCATACTCCTCATTGCTTTACATATCTAAATATCAATTTCTCAGCCAATACAGCATTATCTGTATAAAGAGGTACAGCACATGTTCATAGCCCTAACCAATACACTGCCACCTATAAACACTGCTAATGTAATCACAACTATTCTTTATATATTAGTCCATAAACACATTAAACAATAATAAACACTTCATATATTCTTGTCCTAGTCAAGCATGGAAGAATATTTGCCCTCCATACTCAGATATGAATTATTAGTTAAGAATCCCATGTATGCATAACAAAAGCTTCAAAAGGATCTTTCCAAGCTGGATGAACAGGCCTCAAAATAAAAAATCAGACAACAAATAACAAGTGCCAATAAATACACATTGGCACAAAAATTCCAAACTTCTCATATGGATGACAGATCTGAACTTTTAGTGACTGGACAGCAAGATGGGCAGCATATAAATTTCATAAATAAATAAAGATCTCTGGTAAAACTGTACAATACAGAGTTCTGGAGAATAAACTTAAAAGAAAATATTGGGTGCAAAGAAGGTCAACCAAAGTGATTATAGAGATAAAGCAGGTGTTCTGAGAGTAAAGAGTACAGCAACTGGATATTTTTAGCTTAATGTACAATTTAGAAGTACTTATACAGACAGCTTCCTCCTTGATAGATTCTGAGTTATGTGAGTTTGATCTGGCCCTGATGGATGGTACTATTGTTTTTGTTTTATTTCTAATGCTTTTTATGTCATTCAAAGCAGTTTCTAAAATGTCACATTCTAAAACTCTTATAAAATATTTTTAAAATGTGTTTAGTTCGCATATACTATATACTGTATATGCAACATATAAACTATATGAAATTCTGTTCATTTTAGACAAAAAGATCTCATATCTTGTTAATAAAATTCAGCAGATACTTCTAGCCATTTTTCAAATCATTTCTTAATTATGAAAACAAATCCAGTGGAACTGTTTTTAATGATAAAGATAAAAATAATAATAAACAAACAGATAAATGTGAATGTCTAAACTGTTAGCTGAAATGCTTTCTTATACTTTATTGTCTTCCTCCAATAGAGGTGCTAGGTGAGGTAACTGAAACTATTACCCAATAACTGGAGCTATTATCCATTTTCTGAAACCAAATAGGGAGAGAATACCAGCCAGCGAGAACTAGCCCCATGCTCTTGTACTACACAAAGTAGTACAAAGGATTACCTGTACAAAGTGTAGTACAGGTTGTTATGTCCTTATAAGGACATCCGTCCGGATTGGCTGCAAGCCTCGGGCGGGAAGTTTGAATAGCTGTCTTAGGGGCGGTGTGTCTGCCGGAGCGAATATAAGGAGAGCTCCGGCAGCGCAGCGCCAGACTTGTTACTGTTGCAATAAAGTTACTAAATGTACCGAGCCGGTCACATCGTCTTTTCCTGCGCCTGATCTAACATTGGCGACAAAGGACTAGAGAAGAGAACCTGAGCAAGACCGCGTGGCACGATTGCCTTAACCGAGCTGAAGTCACCCAACCACGGCATCATACAGAATGGCAACCCCGCAAGCACCGATCGCCTCGCTGAACCCATTCGACCCGGCAAGAGAGAAATGGAGGTCGTATATGGTCAGATTCCAACAATTCCTCTGAGGAAACGGCTACCAAAACCTCGACGACGAGCGCAAGAGAGCCCTGTTCCTGGCCCACTGTGGTTCTGACGTTCTAGAGATGGCTATCGACCTCGTGGCGCCCAGGGATATTGAGGAGATGTCCTGGAGTGCCCTGCAGGAAGTCCTGCAGGAACACTATGCACCCACAGGCACCCCAATTACAAACAGATACACCTTCCAACAGAGGAATCAAAGGGAAGGTGAGTCCATCAAAGAGTTCGTGGCCGCACTTTGTCAAATCGCTGCCAACTGCGAATTTGACAATGTTGATAACGCCATCCGAGACCGCATCGTCTTCAGGATGCGGGATGTGGGTCTCCAGAAGAAGTTCCTGAGCCGCAAGAGGATCCCACTCAAGGAAGTCCTTGAAGAAGCCACAGCTGCTGAGACATCCAAGAAAACGGCTGCTGCAATTGTGAAGGCGAGGGGGATCCACAAGATCCAGAAGTCAGGCCCAAATTCCTCAGATGACTCTGCCACGCCATCCGAATCTGATGAGGAAATCGCCATACACAAGGTTTTCCACCCCCCCCCCAGGTGGGAAAATCCCCAACATGGCGACCGGGGGGAACATTGCGGCAGCTGCAAAGGTGACCACCCCAGAGCAAACTGCAGATGGAGGGAGGCAACCTGCCATCGCTGCTTGAAGAGGGGACACATAGCTGAGGCCTGCAGAGCAGCAGATCCAGCTCCCAAACCACCCAGGCCAAGGTTCCGCAAAAATTGCAAAGATACCCAGAGGACATCCAAACGGTCCTCGTACCAGTCAAGGCGTGGAGACGAGGAATACCCTCGCAGCGGAGTGGTGCACCAAACCACAATCACTCACACAAATGACAACGGTGCCACTAAATTCAATGTGACACTGCTGGCAGAGGGGTCACCGTGCACAATGGAAGTAGATTCAGGCTCCATCTATTCCGTTATGGACTGGCAGCAACTGAAATGCCTGAAGCCAGCCTGTAAGAAGAACCAGTTGAAGCCCTTGCGGTCGAGGCTAGTGGACTTCAGCGGGAATCCCATCGGTGTCCTGGGCAGAACCACGCTCCGCATCGAGTTCAAGCAATTCCAAGGCAACCTTCCCATCACTGTCGTGGAACACAGCCACCCGAACCTGCTGGGAGTGGAGTGGTTCAAACCACTAGGGCTATCAATCGGAGGCATCCACCAGATTCAGAAGGACAAACTCGACAACCTCATCGAAGAGTTCCAGGAAGTCTTCGATGGTAAGCTTGGTAGATTTGTGGGAAAGCCAATCTCCTTTAATCTGGACAAGGGAATCACCCCAATTAGGCTGAAGCCCCGCCAGGTTCCATTTGCCTTGCGGCCAAAAGTAGATGCTCAGCTAGATAAGCCCAAGGCGTTCTGGAACCTATCGATCATGCTTCATGAGAAACCCCCATTGTGACCCCAATGAAGCATGATGGATCTGTGCGCATCTGCGCCGACTATAAGTGTACCATCAATAAGGCATTGCCGCAGAGCGCATACCCAATCCCAGTGGTGCAACATCTGCTGCATTCCCTAGGAACTGGCTCAATTTTTGCTAAACTGGACCTGGCCCAGGCTTACCAGCAGCTGCCAGTGGACGAAAAAATGGCGGAGTCCCAAACAATCGTTACTCACAGGGGGGCATTCAAATGTAACCATCTTCAATTTGGAGTCAGCACTGCCCCAGGAATTTTCCAATCAATGATAGAACGCCTTCTTCAAGGCGTTCCAGGGGTAGTGTCGTACTTTGACGATGTATTAATCTCCAGAGATTCCAAAGCCCAACTCCTTGAAAGACTCAGGCTTGTCCTGCAGCGCTTCAAGGCCAAGGGCTTGAGAGTCAGGAGAGATAAATGCATCTTAGGGGTCCAGGAGGTTAAGTTCCTGGGCTATCTCATAGATGGCACAGGCATCCACCCCACCAAATCAAAAGTTAAAGCTATCCATGAAGCTCCCAGCCCAAAAAACAAAATGGAGCTTCAGGCATTCCTTGGATTGCTCAACTTCTATGCCATATTCCTCAAACAGAAAGCCACGATTGCTGAGCCACTCCACCACCTACTGGGGAAAGTGGCTTCCTGGAAGTGGGACCAAGAGGAGGAAGCAGCATTCCGGGCCATCAAAGGACTTTTAACATCCAAAAGCGTCCCCATACAATACAATGAGACGCTCCCAATCAAGCTCACCTGCGACGCATCACCATACGGGGTTGGAGCAGTACTCAGCCATGAACTACCGAATGCTCAGAAGCCCCCATAGCATACTTCTCCATGACGATGTCCAGCGTGGAACGCAATTACAGCCAGCTGGACAAAGAGGCTCTGGCTATCGTCGCAGGAGTCAGACGATTCCACGAGTATGTCTACGGGAGGAGCTTCACCATAGTGACCGACCACAAGCCGCTGCTGGGGCTCCTTGCAGGCGACCAACCAACCAACCCTGACCTTCATGTCCCCACAGATGACAAGATGGGCCATCTTCCTAGCCGACTACTCATACAGGCTTGTGCACCAGCCAGGCACATCCACTGGGAATGCCGACGCGCTGAGCAGATGCCCATCCAAAGACCCAGTGGAAGACCCAGCTCCCACGCTCGACCTCTTCCACATCGACGACAACAGCTGTCCAGTCACATCTGCAGACATGGCCGTCCACACACAAAAGGACCCCACACTCCGCCAAGTCAAGTCCTGGATCCTCAGAGGGTGGCCGACAGAGAAGGCAGAAGAGAAATTCACCCCCTTCGCTAGAAAGCAAAAGGAGCTGTCCACCATGAGAGGCTGTTTACTATGGGGAGACAGAGTGCTGATTCCCAGCACTCTGCAACGAAGAACGCTAGAAATGTTGCACAACGGGCACCCCGGCATCGTCCGCATGAAAGCCCTGGCACGGAGTTACGTCTGGTGGCCATCATTGGACAGAGACATTGAGGAATGGATCTCCAGATGTGACCCGTGCCAAGAAGTACGTTCAGTGCCACCCCAAGCCGAACCGACGAAGTGGGAGACCCCCCAGCAGCCCCTGGTCTAGGATCCACATCGACTTCGCGGGTCCGATGCAGGGGCGCCACCTACTCATCATCGTCGATGCCTGCTCGAGGTGGTACCCATGGCATCTACCACAGCTGAAGTGACGATCCGGGCTCTACACCGACTCTTCGCTACCCATGGGCTGCCGGACGTGTTGGTTTCTGACAACGGGCCCCAACTCACATCCTTGGCCATGGAGGCATTCCTGGCCGGACTGGGCATACGCCATGCCCTTTCAGCACCTTACAGGCCAGCAGGAAATGGGCAGGCGGAACAGATGGTGAGGCTCACCAAGGAAGTGCTCACCAAAATGGGCATGGGTGATTGGCAGGAGTGGATTGACAACTTCCTCCTCACCCAACACATCACCCCGCATGCCACCACAAGAAAATGCCCGGCAGAGCTGTTGATGGGCAGAAGACTCCAGTCACCACTGGACAGACTGCACCCTTAATACGACTCAGAGGTACCCACAACCGCCAGCCGCCAACTTCGCACCTTCGCCATAGGAGATCCGGTTTTTGCTTTGAATTTTCACGGCTCTCCGAAATGGCTGAAGGGGAAGATCGAGAGCACAACCGGCCCGAAGTCCTATCGGGTAGAGCTGGAAGATGGACAGGTCTGTAGACGTCACATCGACCAGCTCCGGAAGAGGTGGAAGGGAGTGGGGGAAAACCAGCCCAATGAGGTAGGCCTGCAATACCCCGAAGAGGTAGGCCTGCACCAACCCGACAGGGACGACCAACTCCAATACGACGGCAGCAGACATCATCGACCACCCGGGGGACGCCGTCCCAGCAGAGAGGGCCTACACCACCCCTGCGGAGGAGGCCAGCATCACCCCGGCGAGGTCGGACAAGAACCACCACGTCCCGGCAATCACCATGGGAGGGCACCAGCCTCAACCGAGAGATACCGGGACCAGAACCAGACGGAGCCGCGAGACCCGAACCCCCAACCGGAACCAGCCACCACCGAAATGGTGAAAGACAAATGGGACATTAGAGACTTACCAGGGTTCAGTAGTTCTGTACCGGTCAGCGACAACAGCCAGCGGCAAGTAATCCGCAACCCAGGCAGGGAAGAAGACCAGTATCGCCAGTGGGTGGAGGTCTGAGACCCGGCCGGAGGCGCGGGGACCCAGCCCACGCACTCGACGGCCGGATCCTGCCCAGGTCCCGGGAGGGGACCAGGAGATGCAGGAACTCCCTCCATCCAAGAAGACGGCCAAACCAGAATGGGACTGCGCAGGTGATCTAGGATTTCTCGACGTCCTGTGTACCTGCGCGATTACGTGATTGATGGACAGACTAAGAACTAGAGGGGAGGAGTGTTATGTCCTTATAAGGACATCCATCCAGATTGGCTGCAAGCCTCGGGTGCGAAGTTTGAATAGCTGTTTTAGGGGCCGTGCATCTGCCGGAGTGAATATAAGGAGAGCTCCGGCAGCGCAGCGCCAGACTTGTTACTGTTGCAATAAAGTTACTAAATGTATCAAGCTGGTCACGTCGTCTTTCCCTGCGTCTGATCTAACACAGGTAGTCCTTGATTTACAACCAGAATTGAACCCAAAATTTATGTTATTAAGTGAGAAATTTATTAAGTGAATTTTGCCTCATTTTATGACTTTTCCTGCCAAATTTGTTAAGTGAATCATTGTAGTTGTTGAATTAATAAACAGGTTATTAAGTGAATCTGGCTTCCCCATTGACTTTGCTTGTTAGAAAGTTGCAAAATGTGATCACGTGACCCAGGACACTGCAACATCATAAATATGAATCAGATGCCAAGCTTCTGAATTTTGATCACATAACCATGAGGATGCTGCAAAGACTGTAACTGGGAAAAGCAGTCATGCCACTTTATTAAGTGCTGTTAGAACTTTGAACAGTCACTAAATGAACTGTAGTAAGTAAAGAATTACCTGTATAGCTAGGTAAACAGGAAACAAACAAAGAAGCAGGACAACTAGTAGAACTAACAAAGAAACAAAGACTGCAGGACTCAAATAGAAAGCAATCCTTCTCTCCTAATTCCCAAATTAGTCTATATATCCCTTAATCTTAGTTGTTTATCTATCTATCTATCTATCTATCTATCTATCTATCTAAAAATTATGGACATCAATCAAATTGGCAAATTATACATTCAATTCAAGCTTTCTTGAAGTGTATTTTAGGAAATCACACCACACAATTTTTTTCTACTATGCAAGCTTTATCTATATATATAAAGCAAAATACCACTCATGCATTATTATGAAATCTCCTGAAACCTAAAGTCTACAAACTTGAAATTTGGCATGTATGTTCCACTTGGCTTCTAGATGCCTGCTGAGAAAGGATTTTCCAAAATGACTATCAGATCATTAGTATTTCTTATATTATTATTAACACGCTCTGATGCTAAGGATGTTCAGGTGGGGAGGGGACGTTCTACTCCTCTCCCTACCTGAAAAGAACTCTGTTCCAACTGCCACTTGGATACGGGCGTGGCAAGCACATGATTCATCTGGCATGCAGGCTGGGACTTTAGACATTCTATTCCCCGTCCACACCTGAAAAACACTATGATGCTAAGGAGTTAGACAGAAAAGGGGATAAGATAGGAGAGGCCTCTGTAGGGCTAGCTTGAGGGAGAGAAGGGAATAGGAAAGGATCAATGGGGGCAGCTTGAGGGAGAGAAGGGGATAAGATAGGAGAGGCCTCTGTGGGGCAAGCCTGAGGGAGAGAAGGGATAGGAAAGGATCAATGGGCCAGCCTGAGGGACAGAAGGGGATAAGATAGGAGAGGCCTCAGTGGGGCAAGCCTGAGGAAGAGAACAGGAGAGGAGAGGATCAATGGGGCAAGCCTGAGGGAGAGAAGGGGATAGGAGAGGATCAATGGGGCCAGCTTGAGGGAGAGAAGGGGATAGGAAAGGATCAATGGGCCAGCCTGAGGGAGAGAGGGTGGGTAAGATAGGAGAGGCCTATGTTGGGCAAGCCTGAGGGAGAGAAGGGGATAAGATAGGAGAGGCTTCTGTGGGGCAAGCCTGAGGGAGAGGAGAAGATCAATGGGTCCAGCCTAAGGAAGAGAGGGGGATAAGATAGGAGACGCCTCTATTGAGCAAGCCTGAGGGAAAGAAAGGGATAAGATAGGAGAGGCCTCTGTGGGGCAAGTCTGAGTGAGAGGAGAAGATCAACAGGGCCAGCCTGAGAAAGAGAGGAGGATAAGATAGGAGAGGCCTCTGTTGGGGGAAGCTGATGCCTCTGCAAGACGGATGGGAATTTCTGTGGCTCCAGAATTCCTGCCGATAACTCCACTGCTGGACGGTCCATCTCGGTCCAAAACAGTCTAGTTTTGACTGTGGTAGTGGAGAGCACATCCTGTGGATCCCAGGGACATCGCAAAGTCCCTGGTTGATCCAGGAAAGGTCTTTTTCTGGCAGCGGAGTAACAGCCATTGAGGCTCCCGAGACTGTGGCAGTTTCAGGAAGAGAGGAAGGAAAGACAGTGAATCGGATTGGTGAGAGAATTTTTACTTCTTTAAATGATACAAAGAACACCCTAAAGGAAAAAGATTTTGAAGCTGGAGATAGAGAGTAAGACAGGAGAAGTGGCGAATGACCTGGGAAAAGTTTTTCTTTTAACACCCAATTATCTAATTTGAAAGACTTAAATGTTTCACTTTCACTATAGCCCGGGACTGGATTGAAGTGAGAAGATTAGCATTGCTAATTTTGAAAACTCTGCCTTTTTAAAAGAAAACAATTGAAGAGATTGGTTTGACTGCTTAGATGGACGCTTTTTTCTTTTTTTTTTCTTTTTCTTTCCTTTTTCTTTTTCTCCCTTTGTAATTTTGTATTAATTTTAAACGGAAAAGACCTAGACTTTAAAATAATAAAATATTTAAAATAGGGAAGCTAGGAGAGTGTACTGCCACCTACTGGAAAATATATTTTGTTTCCATGTTTTTTTAAGTAACAGTTCAGAGATACACTGTAGCCAAAATATAAGGGACTCTGTATGGTCATGCTGTTAAGAGTGGAGAACATCTGAGAAAGTGGACTACTTGTATTGTTTATACAGGTGTTTTCCTTGAACTTAGTTGGAGTAGGAGTCTTGAAATATTATTGTTGGCTTTTGTTTTCTTTTGAGCTGCTACTTGCTCTTTTCTTTTTTCTTTCAATCTGTGGAGTCTAAGAAATCACTCTCAGAATGCTTTCCGGATATAAATGTGCTTGAAGGACTATTTTTTCTTGTTGTTTCTGTTTTCTCCCTATACTTTTCATTTTCATTGTTTTTGGGATTTTTAAATAATCGTATTGGATTAAGGCATTCAAAAGCCTGAAGATATTTAAATAGACTTTATACACTATTTTTAATTCTTTTTTTTTTTGTTCTTTTTTTTTTTTTTGTTAGCTCTTGGTTATAATTCTACATATCCTTTTTTCCCCTTTTTTCCTTTTTTTTAAATAAATTTTTATTGAGTTACATTGTAGTACAATACAAGTGAAATCGGTTTGACAGTGGTAGTTTATATATAGATTAGATACATTCTTTTATTATAGTGTCTCCTAATTTACCCATTTATTCTAATATTTACACTATCTCTTATCCCTCCTTTATGCGATCTTCCATCCAATTATACCAAAGTCCCCACACCGTATAGTATTCCGAATCCTCTTTCTCATTTATCTCATACGTTAGTTTGCTCATCTCGGCACATTCTAAGATTTTCTGTATTGTGTGTTCTTCCAGTGATGTTCCCTTTCCTTTCCACTGTTGTGCATATGCTAATCTAGCTGCTGTGGTGATATATATAATTAAGTATCTCTTTTTTTTCCTCGTACTTCCTTTTTAGTACTCCCAGGAGAAAGGTTTCGGGTGCCAAGTCTATTTTTTCTTCAATTATTTCTTGTATCCAATTTTGGATCTTTTTCCAATACTTCATCGCTTCGGGGCATGACCACCACATATGAAAGAAGGTACCCTGGTGGTGATCGCACTTCCAGCATTTGGGGCTTATGTTTGGGTAAATTTTAGCTAGTCTTGCAGGGGCTAGGTGCCACCTATATAGCATTTTGTATTGGTTTTCTTTAAATGATGCTGCTTTTGTCAATTTATATTTCTATTCCAAATTGTTTCCCACTCATCCAAATTTATATTGTGTCCTATATTTTTTGCCCATGCGATCATTTGCTCTTTTACCACCTCTTCTGCCCTATCATATTCTAATAGGTAACTATATAGTCTGGCTAATATTCTTTTTTTTGGGGCCTATCAATACTTTATCAAATCCATTTATTCCCATCTCTATTCCAAATTCCTCCTTGTCTTTTTGATGCCTAGATTTAATCTGCAAATATGGCCACCAGTCAATGTGGATGCCCTGTTCTCCTAATAATTCATTGGTTTTAAGATTTCCACAGCTATCTAAGAGCTCTTTGTACCTAAACATTTTGTCAATTTCTAGCGTGTTGGGGTATATCATGGCTTCCATTGTTGAAAGCCAATTAGGAATCTTCATATATTGTTTCTGTCTAATTTCCTCCCAGGTTTGTATTAACGTATCCCTTATCTTATGTCTGTGAAAATATTTTTTTTTCTTCTTTTTCTTGTCCCATAAGTAGGCATGCCAACCTCTTTGTAGGTCATGCCCTTCCAGGTTTAAAATTATTTTATTCTCTAGGGTAACCCATTCCCTTATCCAAATTAAATTGGCTGCTTTATAATAGATTTCCCAAGCTGGGAATCCAAAGCCTCCCTTACTTCTATTATCCTGTAATGATCGAAGTGAGATTCTAGGTTTTTTCCCTCCCCATATAAATTTCCTGGTGATTTTATTCAATTCTACCAAAAAAAAAAAAAAAAAAAAAAAAAAAAATATCTAGAGTGACTGGTGCAGTTTGGAATAAATATAATAGCTTGGGCAGGATATTCATCTTTATTGATGCTATCCTGCCCAAAAGTCATAGCTGCAAATTCCCCCAGATCCTGTTTGATTTTTTTGATCAAAGGTATGTAATTATCCTCTTTCAGGGCGGAACATCTTGATATTATCCAAATTCCTAAATATTTAATTTTTTTAACAATTTGTAAATCCAATGTCTTTTCTAGTTCTTCCTTTTGCCTTTCTGTCAAATTTTTGACCAACATTTTAGTTTTTGCTTTATTTAATTTAAACCCGGACACCTCACCATATCTTTCTAATTCCTCCAGAATTTTTTGGCCTATTTCTAATGGTTCCTCCATGATCAGCACCAAATCATCAGCAAAGGCCTGCATTTTATATTCCTCTCTCTTGATCTTTAGACCTTTTATTTCACTATTATTTCTGATCCTGTTTAACAAAATTTCCAAGGCCATGATGAATAGTAGTGGTGATACTCCTTGTATTACCACTACTATTGTATCACTTGTCTTACTACTTTCTTGATTTGGAATGTTTTGGTCATATCCCCGTTTATTATTATTCTTGCCCTTTGCTGATTATAAATTGTTTTTATCATTCTCTCGAAGTTCATTCCGAATTTTATTGTTTTAATTTGTTCTATCATAAAATTCCAATTAAGGTTATCGAATTCTTTTTGGGCATCAAAAAAACTAAGACTATTTGCTTTTCTAAGTGGGCTTCGTAATATTCTAAAGTGTCTACAACTATTTTTATATTATTCCTAATTTGTCTGCCAGGTAGAAAGCCGTTCTGGTCTGGGTGTTATCATAAAATTTAATATTCTTTTCATTCTTTCAGCCATTATACTCATAAAAATTTTATAGTCGAATTTAAAAGGGAGATTGGTCGATAGTTTTTTATTTGTTTTAGGTCAGTACCTTCTTTTGGCAGTAATGTAATGTATGCTTCCCTCCACGAATCAGGTATTTTAGCTTCCAATAATGCCTTGTTGCATATCTCCAGTAGTTTTGGTAATAATATTTCATCTAATTTTTTGTATGTTTCTCCTGGGAGACCATCCGGGCGTCAGGGTGGATTGCATGGCCTGCATTGTTGGGATTACCATAGATTTTTCGGTTTTTGATAGTCCTTCTGTCAATTTTTGAGTTGCGGGTGAGGCCATAGTAATTGTGGGGTTTGAGGTAGCTTTTTTCCCTGTTCTTAGCACTGTTGTGGAAAGGCTTGTCATTTCTTTCAGGATCCTCTTTTGATCCCTCACTATCCTATCAATGTTCCTCCAAACTATCATCCACTGGTGTTACCTATTTTATTTTTCCTTATATTCCTTATCTGTCACTATCTTAATTTCTAGTGTTGCTAAGAGTGGCCTCAATCGTACCCAAGGATAGCTTGTATCTATAATTCTATACCTATATTTCCTTGTCGCTTATATTTCCTGTGTTTCTTATGTTTTATTTTCCCTACGCAGAGATGAGCTCACCATCAAAAATTATCCTATAATCTTATTATTATTATTTTATTATTATTTATTTAATTTCTATACCGCCCTTCTCCAAATAGGACTCAGGGCAGTGCACAGCCAAGGTAAAAACAGAGCATACAAAATTTAAAAACAGTCTTAAAATAATTACATATTTGGCCGTAAATCTTCAATTTCTGTACAATAATATCTGTATTCAAATATATAAAAAGCAGGTTAATCAATATTAATCAATATTTAGATCTAGGTGTCCAGTTTACCTACTTAGCTTATAATTAATTAATTGTCATTATAATTAGTTGATTCAATTAATCTTACCAAAAATCGTACGTTTCTATACAATAAAGCTTATTTTATAAATATATAAAAAGATAAAAAGTTATTAGCTATTGAATCTATATTTCAATTACTATTCAGTTTACCTATTAAAATATATAATCATTATCCATTTATTACTAATTAATTAATAATCAATTATTGGTTTGTATCACAATCCTATCCAATTTAATTAATTACTCTATCAACAAGTGAAAAGAGTGGGGGGGAATCACAAGAAAAAATAGAAAAACAGAAGTCAGATACTTTATCTTTGTAGTTATGTTTCAAGGAGCAAGTCCACAGCTCTTTCACTTTATTCAATTGGAATTGGTTATTATTTTTAGTTTTCAGATATTCTTTGATAACTTTTTAGCACAGTTTTCATTCGTTTATCCTATTTAGTTCCAATCCTTTTAAAATCGGGTGTTCTCAGAGTCTTCCTATCCTCGTTCTGCTTCTCCGTTCTAATACAGCAATTCCTCCGATAAGTTCAAGTTGTTTAAGTATACACTCGATGTGCCTTTCTCTATTCTGTTAGTCACTCCTCTTCAACTGCCTGCTCCTTGTAATGGCCGTGTTTCCTGTTTCCCTTCTTTTCGGCCTGGATCTCCGTCTGTCAGACTCTCCGTCAGTTCTCTCCATAGTGGCAGCACTTCTTCCACTTTATTTTTGCTCACAGCCACCCACCGGCCTTTCTCCTTGTGCCTCCACTGTGGCAAAATGATCTTATTCTCCCATGCTGTCCTGTCAGATCAGCTTATTAAATCGTCCTCCATCCGTCCAGTCGCCGCTTGGTTTCCTTTTGTGAGTTTTCTCTCCCGACAGGGCCAATCTCACTTCTCCAATTTTATACGGCTCTACGGTGATCGGGGGGAGGGGACTCCATTCCTGACACTGCCTCCACCGATCTTCCTCGCTCCCCGGCTCTTTGTTGGCTTATCACAGCCTTGGGTCCGCCATTGAATGACAGACGCAATCGTGCTGGGATTAACAGAGACGTCTGGTCAAGCGGAGAGCGCTCGCCCTGCGCTTTTCCATTCGCCTGACTCCCTCTCTAGTTCACAATGCTCTCCAAGCTTTTGCGTCCCTAAGGGTCCTCAAAACATGAAGAAATCCAGGGTTGGAGAGCAGAGATCACTCTCTTATCTCCGTATTGCCACGAATCACCAACCGGAAGTCCCTTTTTTCCTTTTTGTTTTTTCTACCTTCTTCTTCCTCTTTTTTGGATCCACATTTAAAGGATTAGGATTTGAAAGAACCTGAAGAATTTGGCTTTTTATTGATTTTTCCTCCTTTTTTTTTTTTAAATTTGATTTATATGCCGCCCTTCTCCGGAGACTCAGGGCGGCTTACAATGCGCTAAGCAATAGCCTTCATTCTTTTGTATATTTATACAAAGTCAGCTTATTGCCCCCACAACTGGGTCCTCAATTTACCTACCTTAGAAAGGATGGAAGGCTGAGTCAACCTTGAGCCTTGGCAAGATTCGAACCTGCAGTAATTGCAGGCAGCTGGTCTTAATAACAGGGTGCTTTAGACCACTGTACTACCAAGGCTCTTTTTTTTTTTGTTTGTTTGTTTGGCCTTTTTTAAAAAAAACTTTGTTTTTTTTCTGGACGTTGCTTTGGCTGAATATTCAACAAAATGAGCAGAAAAGTAGCAACAGTGGGAGTTGCTGCCTCCACACCTTCCTCATCACCATCTGGAGGACAACAATCTATACAAGCAATGTTGCAGCAAGAGAAGGAGAAAGAGAAAGACCCATCACTACAAATGATTTTTCAAACAATTTTAAGAATGGAACAACAGCTACATAAGACAGAGGAGAAAGTTCAAAAAATGGATGAAAAAATGGTCAGTATTCAGCAAACAATGTCAAAATATGAAGAAAGAATGTCAAAACTAGAGAAGAGAGATGATCAAAAAGAGGACAAAATAAAAGAAATAGAGAATAGACTGGAAGAGGTTGTACAAGAAACAAGTGGTTTTATTGGATGGGAGATGGACAAAGCAGAATTTTATTTGAGATTCCAAAATGTGGAGGAGAAAAAGAAGAAAATTTGGCGGATATTATGATTAATATGCTGGCTAAGGCACTAGAAATCACTAAAGAGAAGATGATGGATGGGGTCGACGAAATTTATCGAGTTTATACCAGATATGCTATGCACAACAAACTGCCAAGAGAAGTACACATAAGATTTATCAAGAAATCGATTAAAACACAAATACTCCAGGCAGCTAGAGAAAAAACCCTGAAGTACAAGGAGAAAGAAGTGGCTGTCTTGAAACAAATACCAAGAAAGATTAGAGAGCTGAGAAGAGAATACCAATTCTTGACAAAAATCCTGATTCAAAAAGGAGTTAACTATAGATGGCTGGTCCCAGAAGGATTAACTCTCACATAGCAGCTCCAAAGATATAGGTTGAATACAACTGAGAAAGCAAGAGCTTTTTACGATGAATTTCTTAAAGAAAATGAAGTAGTAATGCAAGTTGAAACACAAGCTGCAGTAGTTCCAATTACATTCACAGAAGAAGAACTGCAATGCTTGAATCAACAGAAGGAGCTGTCGGTGGGATTGTGGAATATAAGGAACAACGTGAAGTAAGATCAACTAGAGCAACAAAACTTACATATAAAGTATGAACATGAAAGAAAGGAAATTAATTTTAATAAATGTAAATGGACTAAATTCAGCTATTAAAAGAAAGAAAGTATTTCATAAATTAGAAAAACTAAAATTTGACATAATTTGTTTACAAGAAGTGCATATTAAAAAACAGCATGAACAACTATTGATACAACCAAAGCTTGGAAGAACTTTTCTATCACTATCACAAAGTAAAAAGAGAGGAGTTGCTTTATATATCAAAAATGCAATACTGGAGGAGCAAAAATATGCAGACGAAGAAGGTAGAATCCTGATGGTGGAATTAATTGATAATAATATGAAAATTCTTCTAGTAGCAATATATGCTCCAAATGACAATCAAAGAAACTTTTATAGAAAATTACATAATAAAATAATTGAAATGGAATATGATAATATATGTATGATGGGAGATTTTAATGGAATTGTGGACGAAAGCTTGGACTATAAAACACATAAAACAACAAGACATAATAGAAAGACATTACTGAAATCTTTCTTCAAGATGATAGAGGAAAGATATATGGAGGAAGAGAAATGGAAAAAATAGACAATATACTTTTTATTCTGATAGACATTCATCTTTGTCCAGATTAGATATGATATGGACAACAATGGATTTGATGTTGAATATAGAACATGTGGAAATAAAACCCAATTTATGGGCAGATCACAATCTGGTGAGAGTTATATGGAAAGGGCACAAAAGAAGATCCAGATGGACTTTAAATACCACAATATTAAAAGAGAAAGTTTTGTAAAGAAAATGGAAAGGGAGTTGGACTTCTTCTTTAAAGAAAACAAGAAGGAAACATCGGCACAAAATCGTTGGGATACAATGAAAGCCTATGCCAGAGGATTAATCATAGACTATACAAGGAAAAGAAATGTTAAGAAAAGACAGAACTTTAAAATATTGACTGACGACTATAAAAGACTTGAAAAGGAACTCCAGAAAGGTCCATATAAGAAAGATATCAAAATTAAAATGGACACAATAAAACATAAAATTGACCTATTGGAGAAAGAATATTTAGCTCAAAGAAAAAGAAGTGCAAAACAGAATTACTTTGAAAATGCGAATAAGCCAGGAAGATGGCTAGCATATAAATTGAAAAAAGAAAGAGAATCAAGAAAAATAATTCAACTGGTTGATGATCAAGGGCAAAGTAAATTTGGAAATAAAGAGATGGGGAAAATAATACAAGAATACTATAGACAACTTTACAAGAGAAAGACGATAGAGGAGGAAAAAGTGGCAAGATACTTACAAGATGCAAAACTACCTTGGATTCCCAAAGATACTGAAGAGATGTTGGAGGGGAATATAACAATGATGGAATTAACAAAAGCAATTAAGAAATAGAAGAATGGGGGACTTCCGGTGGCTCCGCGGACGTCGAGGACAGTCTCCATTGACCGCCAGCCACCCGATCTGTAAAAACCGCCCTGACAGCGCTAAACTGCTGTCCGGCGGTTTGAAAAAACTCTCCTTTGGGCAAAGAAGGAGAGGAGAGTCGGAGGGGGCGGGTAGAGCTCCCCGAAAGTCCCTGGATTAATTCCAGGGACTCGGAGGGTGAGAGCTCCCCAGTTCACCCCTCCCATTGCTCCGAATCGCTGGTGCCTCTGTTAATCAGAGCTAGACGTCTGCGTCCAATTCTGCCGGCAAACGGTGAGTTCTAATGATTTTCAACAAGGCAGACAGAGCGGAAGCAAGAGTGCAAGCTTTTTAAAAGAAACAGAACTTAACTCCTTGAATACATTGTTGCAAACGGAGCTCTTCTGAGCTGGAGGCTGGAGAGAAAGCCTTTGTTATGGGCGGAAGGGAAAGTGAAAGTTAAAGGGAAATTGCTTGTTAAGAGTCTTCTGCCTGAAGAGAAAATTGCTGGGGACTGAGAATAGTTTGAAGAGAGGATTGTTTATTTTGAAAAAACTCTGAAATAGACATTGTAAGACTGTTTATAAGACTTTGTGGCTGTAAAAGGAAAAAACTCATTTTAAAATAAAATGGCTGCTAAACAACTAAAGCCACCAACTTCTAAAGGGGGAGGAGGTTCCCTTGTAGTGACTCAAAAACAACAACTTCCAGCTGATACACAGTCACAAGACCTTAAAGAATTTATAATGGGTGCCCTGAACAATCAGGCAGAAATGATGAAAGAATTCTCAGAGGAGTTAAAGAAAATTAAAGATGTGGTGGAGGAAAAACATGATGCAATAAGAGATGACATTGTTTTTGCAGTTTCAGGACTGGCTAATCATATGTTAAAGATTGAGGAGAGAGTACGGGAAATTGATGATGCTAATTTGGAGCTTGCAACTAAATTAGGAGAGGTTATGATACAAACAGAGAAAGTGGATGACGAAATGGTTATGTTACAATACAGATCAATGGAATTTGCCCTGAGGCTGAGAGGTTTGAAAGAAAAGAGTGGTGAAAATTTAAAAGATATTTGTTCCAATGCTTTAGCAGAGCTGATTTCAGAAAGGCCAGAAGATGTGGCTATTCAAATGGACAAAATCTATAGGGTCAACTCCTGGCTGGCAAAACAAAAGCAGCTACCAAGAGATGTGGTGATTTATTTCACAACAAGGAGAATTAGAAATGACATTCTGCAAGCTTCTTATAGAAAGTCTAAAATGGCAGAGGAGGTTCAGCTGATGCTCTCAAAGCTTGGAGGGCCCAGAGATGGCAAATAAATTTCTATCTTGGAATGTCAACGGTTTAAATTCTCCACAAAAAAGAAAGAAAATATTTCACTACTTGAAGCAATTTCAGAATGATGTTATTTGTTTGCAAGAAACGCATATTAAATTCTCAGATCAAAAGTACTTGATAAATTCGAAATTAGGTACACATTTTGTGGCATCAGCACCAGAGAAGAAAAATGGCCTAGTTATATATGTTAAAAGAGGCTTATTGGCCAATTTAATTGAGGCTGACACTCAAGATAGATATATTGCAATTGAATTAATAACACAGAATGGGAAGCTGCTTGTAATTGGAGTATATGCACCTAATCAACAACAAGACAAATTTTATAAATTTTTACATACTAAAATACTACAATGGGACTATAGATCTTTACTTCTAATGGGTGATTGGAATGGGGTAATAAATACCCAGAAAGATAAAAAAAGTCTTTCCAAGATACCCATGCGTGCTAAGTTGCCTAAATCTTTTTTTTGATATTTTGGAGGATATGGAGCTTAGAGACATTTGGAGAGAAAGGAACGTATTGGAAAGTGATTTTACTTTTTTTTCAGATAGGCATCAATCTTTTTCTAGGATTGATTTTATATTAACCACAAATGATCTTTTTTCTAGGGTGAGGAATACGAAGATATGTCCAAGAACTTTAACTGATCATAGCCCGGTTTGGGTGGAATTAGAGCAGGAAAGAGGGGAAAGGAGGTCTTGGAGGTTAAATGAGAATTTATTTAGATATGAAGATAACTTGAGTGAACTTAAAAAACAAATGAAAGAATTTTTTGTTAACAATATGAATAAAGGAACCTCGATGGAGATGGTATGGGATGCGAGTAAGGCATATATGAGTGGAACATTAATTTTCTTGAACAATAAATATAGACTAAAACAACAAAACAGACGGAAAGAGATAGAGGAGGAAATTAAAAAGAAAGAACAATTGCTTATAATTAACCCGGGAGATAAAAAGGCAAAAGATATGATTAATATTTTAAGAGAGCAATTTAATATGTTAATGGCTGGGCAAGTAGCAACCAGTATACAATATGCCAGACATAATACATTTTGTAATGCTAATAAACCTGGGAGATGGTTGGCTTACACGATGAGAAAAAAACAAAAATCACATGTTATAGATAAGATAGAATTCAGAGATAAGGAGATTTACCAACAGAATTTAATAAAAAAGGCTTTTTTGGAATTCTATACAAAGTTATATGCTAAAGATGTAATTCAAGATGTTGATATTGATAGATATTTAAAGATGGATATTCCTGAATTAACGCTGGAACAGAGAGAGAGATTGAATCAGCCAATAACTTCCGAGGAAATTGTTGGGGTAATTAAACAATTAAAAATAGGTAAGGCTCCGGGAACAGATGGACTAACAGCTGTTTATTATAAACATTTACAATCTGAAATGCTAGAACCACTCAAAATCTTATTTAATAAAATACAGGTAGGAGGAGGAGTACCACCTTCCTGGAGAACAGCCTTTGTCTCACTAATTCCAAAGGAGGATCAAAATTCCATCAAACCTGAGAATTTTAGGCCAATTTCACTTTTGAATACCGATTACAAGATTTTTGCTAAGATACTAGCTAATAGATTAATGCCAGTTATGCAACAAATAATTCATAATAACCAATCAGGGTTTATAAAAGGGAGACAAATGAAATATAATGTTAGACAAATTGTAAACTTACTGGAATATTTGGAAAAAATAATCAAGTTCCTGCAGCGTTTATATTTTTGGATGCAGAGAAGGCATTTGATCGCTTGAACTGGCAATTTTTGTTTAAAATAATAGAGAAAATACATTTTGGGGAATATTTTACACAATCAATTAGAGCGATATACCAGCAGCAAACAGCACAAATTATAGTCAATGGAGGTTTAACAGAGGTTTTTAGAATTGAGAAAGGAACAAGGCAGGGGTGTCCTCTGTCCCCATTGTTGTTTATCTTGACTTTGGAAGTGCTATTGAATAAGATACGTGACTCAGAAAAATTGAAGGGTATTGTAATTAGACAGCAATTAGACAGCAATTAGACATCAAGATTATAGATTAAGAGCATTTGCAGATGATTTGGTTGTTACCTTATCCCAACCTCTAGAGTCGGCTCCATATGTATTGGATATAATTGATCAATACGGGAAAGTATCAGGATTTAAAGTTAATTCACATAAGACAAAGATGATAATTAAAAATATGTCTATACTTGAAAGAGATAAACTAGCAAGAATAACAGATTTTGAAATAGTTAAAAAGGTTAAATATCTAGGAGTGTACATAGCAGCTTCAAATACAAAATTGTATAAAAATAACTATGAGGTTCTTTGGCAGAAGGTACAGAAGGATATGGAGAATTGGAAAAAAATTACAGTTGTCTTTATGGGAAGAATTGCAGCAATTAAAATGAATGTGTTACCTAGATTTTTATTTTTGTTCCAAATGATACCTGTGCTTAAGAAAGATGAAAATCTGAGAGAATGGCAGAAAGGTGTTAATACTTTCATTTGGGCTGGGAAAAAACCCAGAATAAAAATGAAAATTATACAAGATACACGTGAAAGAGGGGGTCTCAAAATGCCTAATTTAAGATTATATTATGAAGCAGCGGTCTTATCACAAATTAGTGACTGGTTTAACCTAACTGAGGGGAGAATTTTGAATTTAGAAGGTTATGATTTGTTATATGGATGCCATGCCTATTTGTTATATGACAAAAAAGTGGATAAAGTATTTAAAGCTCATATACTTAGAAATGCTTTGTTGAGGGTTTGGAAAAAATATCAATATAAGTTAAATTATAAGATACCTGTATGGGCAAATCCTAGACATGCAATAGAAAATATATGTATAGAACAAAAACAGGAGGTGAAAGCGACTTCCGGTTTGCTTCTCGTCACTGCCAGACGGTCCCTTGGGACCGCCAGTCCCATCGCCTGTAAAGAGCCGCCTTTACAACGGAAAGGCGGCTCGAAAAACTCCATTTCCATGAGGAAATGTGAGATAGAGCCGGTGAGGGTAGGTAGAGCTCTCTGCGAAGCCCCAAAAGTTTTTTTTTTACTTTTGGGGACAAAGCAGATGAGGCTCCCTATTTCCCCCGCCGCCGCTCCGGGCTTTGGGAGACCTCTGCCTTTTTGCAGAACCAGGCGACAAGAACAAGCCTATTAAAGAAAACTAACAGATGAATTAAAGAGGATGAGATCTGGACCTGTGACCCTGAATCGCAAGTATTTTCATTTATTTTTTTAAAAAAAGTTACTGAAGAAGGAAAAAGAATTTTTAAAATGGCGACTGCCGAGGCTTGAGAAGGGGCTGAAAGGGAAAATTCTTCCGTTTCTTAATAAGCTACAAAGTAGCGGAATAAACACTGCTGGCTACAACTGAAGAAAAAGTTCTACTTTTATGTCTTCTTTTTCCTGGAGATCTGATATTGATCTTGTCTGGAAAGAAGCTTTTTTTCTCTTTCTTTGCTTTTCTTTTTTAAGAGAGTTTGTCTGTGTGGAAATATGGCATTTAGACTTACAAAGCCAGACAAACAAGCAGCGGGGGGGGGGGGGATTCCCCCATCTATAAACTACATGAACAAGTTCTAAACTTACAGACTCAGAAAACTGATTTTAATATAATTGAATTTCTCTTGGAGGAGATTGTAAGAAGGGATGAGATTGTGAATCAGAACTTTGAAAAATTTAAGCAGGAAATTAAAGAAATGGTGCAATTAAAGTTTGATACTTTGCAATGAAAGATTGTAAAAGTGACTAATGGTTTTTCAGAAATTGTTATGAAGTTGGGTACAAATATTGATTTATTAGAGTCTAAAATGGAGGAAATTGAGGATAATTTGGACAATAAAATACAAAGAACTGAAAATGATTTGATAAACATTCAAGATAATAGCTTAGAAGAAAAACTTAAAATGGAAGCTGATCATAAGACTTGTAATGCAGAAAATATAAAACAACGGATTGAAAAAGAAGTTTTAATGATGCAATATAATCTCACAGAATATGCAATTAGACTGAGAGGTTTACAGGAAAACAACAGAGATGACTTAAGGAAAATATCTTCTGAAATTCTGGCTGGGGTCTTAAAGGTTCATCCTGAGGAAGTATTTTGTAGGATTGACAGAGTTTATAGAATAAATTCCTGGATTGCAAAGCAAAGGCAACTGCCTAGAGATGTGGTGATTTATTTTACAGATAAAGAAATAAGAAATAATATTGTGCAAAAATCTTTTAATTCTACTTTGTAATTGTTTGGAACAAAGATTTGGATATATAAAGAGTTACCGCCTAAGATGTTATTGGAGAGAAAGAAATTTGGTTTTCTGGTGACTGAGCTTAAAAAACGAAATATTTTATTCAGGTGGGATGCGCCAGTTGGTATAATATTGAGATATCAAGGAGAAAGATACCAATTAAATACTGTTGAAAAAGCAGAAGAATTTTACCAAAATTTTTTGAAAATGAGTACAACATTTTTATGCACAACACAAGATAAGCAGAAGGAGTTGGAAATAAGGGAAAAATACCAAGTTACAGAGGCTTCTGTAGATGAATTGCCTTTGGATTCTTTAGATACCTCAGCTGGATTATCTATAAATAAGAGAGATGTGGTATCGGACTCTAACATGATGATTCATCAAGTTACAGACAAGCATGGAAATCAATTAGTTGATACACAATTTATAGAAAAGAAACATGAGTCACAAAAGCAAAACCAACAGGATCAAGTTATAAATCAGAACGAAAACCGACCAGTCGATATACAATTTGTAGAAAGGGAATTAGGATGGAGATCAAACCCACAAAAAGTCAAGAAAAAAAGAAATAGATCTCACAAAAATAAAAATTTCTAAATTAGGCAACAGTGAAGCCAGTTATTTAAAAGAAGACTGAATACATGAAAAGATAGTTGAGGTGAAGTATTGGTTAATATTATCCTGAGGAGAGTGTCAGACCTCTGCAATGCTGTAATTTTGGGATGTGAAAATGGCCTTAAATTGTTGGATTGGAATTATCTATTTTGGACCTTTTTTTTGATAAATATATTATGTTTATGCTGAGCTACATGGCAAGAGAGCTATGCTGGGGCATGCAGAAGATCTGGTTGTTACCCCATTATGATGGTGGGAATTAATAATCCTGAAGAAAACTACTATTACAGATACTATATGGAATACAATTATAATGTCACTCGGGTGGTTGTTTTCTTTTTATATATACATGAAGATATTTATTACTGATGGGGGCAGATGATAACTGAGGATTTTGAACATTCTGTTGCAATCAGGATGTTATGTTACCCTAATATAGGTGATGGAGTTAACAATCCAGTGGAAAGACATCAAAGAAGACATTATATGGATTATAAGTTTAAAGTCATTGATTTTATCTATATAAGGGAATTTTTTTTTAGTGGAGTGGGCAGAAGAATAAAGATATTAAGAATTGTTATGTATGGTAATTTTGTAGGAAAGTGGGTGGAGACAGGCTAGTTTATTGATTGTTTAGTTTAAGAAAAGGGATGTTTAAGAGATATATTTATGGGAGTGGAGGAAATGGATAGAGTTGAATAAATGTTAAATTAGGATTTATTATATAGCTTTATAGGGGAAGGCTGCTTCGAAATGTTATATTAATATACACAAAAGATTAAATGTTAAATTAGGATTTATTATATAGTTTTAAAGTGGAAGGTTGTTTTGAAATGTTATATTAATATACGGATATATGTATTGGGGAGGAGAAAAAGGGCAGATTATTGCTAAATTGGGAGTCATAATAATATTACTATGCTAAATCAGAAGTTATTATACAATGTTATAGTAGAATGTTATCTTGAAATGTATGGTAAAAGGGGGATGTAATAATATTATTAGAAAGAAAGGGTCAGTATTTGGGGGATGGAGTAAGGGGATGGTAAAATATTATATAATCTGTTATGAATTTGGATCTTCCTTTGAAGAAGTCACAGGGGGACGGGTGGTGAGGGGGGGTTAGGGAGGAGGGGGGAGAAAAAAGGGGGAAAAATTTGTATTTGAAAAACTTTTTCAATAAAAAAAAACAACAACAAAACAGGAGGTGATTACCTATAAAGAGCTTCTTATTATGGAAAGGGGGGTAATGTATCTGAAACCTTTAGATACATTGAGAGAAGAAGGTATAATTTATACATGGTTTCAGTACGGTCAACTCCAAGCTAGATGGAAGGAAGATCAAAAAACTGGCTTCATGCAAAATGAGGAGAATTTGGTAAAACAAATTAGAGATCAAAAACAAATGCATATTAAAAGGTTGTATAATGCTTTATTGGAAATAGACTCTGAGACGGAACTGGTTAAAGACTGTATGATTAAACGGGCACAAAACTTTCAAGAGCCAGTAATGATGGAGACTTGGGAAAAGATTTGGATTAGAAATGTGAAATTTACACAAGCACAAAATTTAAGAGAAAACTTTTATAAAATGTTTTATAGATGGCACTTAGATCCCAAAAAATTATCATGTATGTATCCTAATGTGCAAGCTAAATGTTGGAGATGTGACTGTGATGATGCAACTAATTATCATATATGGTGGACTTGTAGAAAAATCAAAGCATTTTGGATAAAGATTTGGTGGGTGATGCAGAATATTTTTAAAAAAAGACTGAAATTTACTCCACAGTTGTTCTTATTGGGTATAACTACGGACTGTACAGTTGCAGAGACTAAACTGATTTTGAACTTGATAACAGCAGCAAAATTGTTGATAGCACAACATTGGAAGAAGGACTTTTTGCCTACTATCGATGACTGGATATTGAAAGTAATTAATTTAGCTGAAACGGCTAAAATTTCAGCATATTTGAAGGATCACACACAAGAAAGGTATATACAGGACTGGAGAAGATGGATTGATTATATACAAAATAAGTATCACACCAAAAAATATCAAATAGCTTATGAATGATTTCTTTTATCTGTATAAGCATTATATAAGTGATATTAGAAGTTTTATGTCTAAGAAGCAGGATTTTAACTTAACTAACTAAAAGAATTTTTTTTTAGGGGGTGTTAGTTTAATGATTGGTTAAGCAATTTAGTTTATTGTTAAAAGTCAATAGAAATACCTTGTGTTCTGCTCTGGGAAGTCGGGGAGGGGGAGGGGGGTTGGGTGGGAGGGTTGTGGGGAAATTGTGTTTGTTTTAAAACTTTTTCAATAAAAAAAAAAAAAGAAATAGAAGAATGGAAAGGCACCAGGACCAGATGGCTTACCTGTTGAATATTACAGGACATTACAAGAATCTTTAAGTCTCCCAATACTGGATGTCATGAATTAAGTGATGATAAAGAAGAAAATACCCATGGACTGTAGGTGTACATTACATTGATTCATAAGGAAGATACAGACCCACAACTAATCAAAAATTATAGGCCTATTTCCCTGCTAAATTCAGATTACAAAATTTTTGCTACAATACTGACAGAAAGACTTAAGAGATACCTGAATAATTTTATACATACAGATCAGAATGGATTTCTCCCAAAAAGACAAATTAGAGATAATATAAGAATAATTCTGGATACTTTAGAATACTATGAAGCACATCTGGAAAAGCAGATGGCGTTGATATTTTTAGATGCATAAAAAGCTTTTGACAATGTTAACTGGCGATTTCTGATACTTGAAATGGAAGAGATGGGCTTTAGTAGGAAATTTATCCAGGCAATTGAAGCTATATATTTTAAATAGACGGCAAAAGTAATGATAAATGGTGAATTGACTGACTCTATCGAAATAGAAAAAGGTATTAGACAAGGATGTCCACTGTCCCCATTGTTGTTTATATTGACTTTAGAAGTTTTAAATAGAAACATCAGAGAAGATAAAGAGATCAAAGGTATGAAAATGCAAAAAGAAGAATATAAATTTCAAGCCTTTGCAGATGACCTGGTCTTTATTATTGAAGAACCATTAATAACAATAAATAAATTGATAGAATCTATTGGAGAGTTCGGGAAAGCTGGAGACTTTGCCAGCTACACCTGGCTTCTTCTTTTCCTGGACTTGTTGGACCATCATGGTGGACTCCCAGGCCATATCATACCATCATCCCAGAGCTTTGGATGTATACGAAGACTAAGCTTCTTGCACTGAGAGATTCTCCCTTCTCGCAAACTTGACCCTCCACGTTATCGAGGGTCTATCTTGATGACGGGTTTTGGAACCCTGAGAGATGGTATGCAGCAAAGAAGAGATTAAGTGGGGGTTTAAATGGGTTTTTAATTAAAATTTTAAGGGGTTTGGGAGCGACCAAAGGAGGTTTGGGGGGTAGCCCACCAAGGTCAAGGCCGGGTCTGACGGGGGAATGCGGCATTGGGGGTGCAGGGTCGGACACCAGGGAGGGGGCTAGTGCTCGAATCAGCGAGGGCTGTTCAATCAGTAATGTGGGTGGGAGGGGCAAGTATGGTGGTAGCAGGAGGCTATATCATGTTTTGGGAGTGCGCATGTGCTATCTTCGAGCAATTGTGCACTCCGGTCCCCAATGCTTTTCTTGTTCCCCAGGTAGCACAGACCCTCAGAGCCTGGGCCACCGGCTGATGTTGTACAATACCAGGTCCGTTATAAATAAAGCCCCCCTCATTTATGATCTCATTCAGGAGAGGGGAGCAGACCTGGTGGGTATTACGGAGACCTGGTTGGGCTCGGAAGGGGGGGTGCCCCTGGTTGAAATGTGCCCACCAGGTTTCCGGGCTTTTCATTGGCCAAGGGCCCAGGATAGGGGCTGGGGATGGCGGTTATTATTAAAGAAGGTCTATGTCCGAGGGAGGCCACTGTACCTCAGATAGCCGGATGTGAGTCCTTCCTTGTGAAGTGGGGTCGTGGGGTGCAGATGGGCCTGCTGATCACGTACTTGGCTCCCTGCTGTGTGGCAGCGGCCCTGCCCGAGCTATCGGACGTGATAGCCGGGGTGGCAGTTGATACCCCCAGACTTATGGTTATGGGAGATTTTAACCTGCTATCTGTCGGCGAAACGTCAACGGCGCCTCGGGAGTTCATGGCTTCCATGACGGCCTTGGACCTGACCCAGTTAGTTCAAGGACCTACTCACACAGGGGGACACACTCTGGACCTGATTTTTGTCTCTGGTCAGTGGCAGAATGATCTAGAAACAGGGGATTTAGTCATTGAGCCCTTGTCATGGTCGGATCATTATCTCCTTTGAATGGACTTTCGAACCATTACTCCTCGCCGCAGGGAGACAGAACCGACTAGATGGTTCCGTCCCAGGTGCCTGATGGACCCTGACAGGTTCCTGACGGAGCTTGGGCCATTCCCTGAGGCTCTGGCTCACGGTTCGACTGAAGAACTAGTGGCTGCCTGGGATAGGGCAGCCAATGGAGCTTTGGACCGAGTTGTGCCTTTGCGGCCTCTGACTCGGTGCCGATCTCAATTAGCTCCTTGGTTTTCCGAGAAGCTGAGAGAGATGAAGCACTGGAAAAGACGCTTGGAGAGCGGTTGGAGGGCTAGCCGTTCCGAACCTGACTGGACACTGGTGAGGTCACACATTAAGACCTACCTAGTGGCGATCAGAGTGGCAAAATCCAATTATTTTTCCGCTCTGATTGCGTCTGCAGACAATGCCCAGCCACCCTGTTTAAGGTAACCCGCCCTACTTCATTTGGGAGCATGGAAAGACCCCTTGCAGGCTAGTGCTGAGGATTTTGTGCAATATTTGCATGACAAAATCACTCAGATTCGAGAGGGTTTGGACTCCGACTGGGTAGGCTCAGATGGTGTGATGGAGGCAGGTCTTGAGACTGTTAGCTGGGAGGAGTTTGACCTTGTGACTCCCAAGGATGTGGACAGGGCTCTGGGCAGACTAAATGTGACCACATGTTTATTGGACCCGTGTCTCTCCTGGTTAGTGTTGGCTTCCTGGGTGGTTACACGAGGCTGGCTCCAGAGGATTATCAACACTTTGAGTGAGGGTTTCTTTCCCGCTGCCTTGAAAGAGGCGGTGGTGAGGCCTCTCCTCAAAAAGCCCTCCCTGGACCTGGATGTTTTAGCAAATTATCGTCCGGTCTCCAACCTCCATTTTGTGGTGAAGGTTGTTGAGAGTGTGGTGGCACATCAGCTTCCTCAGTACCTGGATGAAGCGGACTATCTAGATCCGTTCCAGTCAGGCTTCAGGCTTGGGTACAGCACGGAAATGGCATTGGTCTCATTGGTTGATGATCTCTGGAGGGCGCGGAACAGGGATTGCTCCTCTGTCCTGGTCCTATTGGATCTCTCAGCAGCTTTTGATACCATCGACCATGATATCATGCTGCACCGGTTGGAGGGGTTAGGTGTGGGGGGCACCGTGTTATAGTGGTTCTCCTCCTTCCTCTCCAATTGTACGCAGTCTGTGTTGGCAGGGGGGCAGAGGTCGACTCCAAGGCGCCTAGTTTGTGGGGTGCCGCAAGAGTCGGTCATCTCGCCCCTACTGTTCAACATTTATGTGAAGCCGCTGGGCGAGATCATCCGTGGCTTTGGGGTGGATTTCCATCAGTACGCTGATGACACTCAGTTGTACATTTCCACCCCGGGCCACCCCAATGATGCCCCTGACGTGATGGCCCGGTGCCTGGAGGCCGTACGGATCTGGATGGGGAGTAACAAGTTCAGGCTCAACCCCTCCAAGACCAAGTGGCTGTGGTTTCCGGCGTCCCGTCATAGTCAGCTGGTTCCATCGCTGACTATTGGGGGTGAGACCTTGACCCCCTCAGAGAGGGTTCGCAACTTGGGTGTTCTCCTGGATTCGCAGCTGTCTTTAGAAGACCATTTGACGGCTGTGGCCAGGGGAGCTTTTTATCAGGTCCGCCTGATACACCAGTTGCATCCCTTTCTGGACCAGGATGCCTCGCGCATGGTCACTCACATCCTCGTCGCTTCCTGCCTGGACTACTGTAACACTCTATACATGGGGCTCCCCTTGAAGAGCACCCGGAGGCTCCAGCGGGTCCAGAATGTGGCTGCACGGGTGATTATGGGAGTGACTTGTCGCTCCCATGTAACACCGCTCCTGCGCGAGCTGCACTGGCTCCCGGTGGTCTTCTGGGTGCTATTCAAGGTATTGGTTGCCACCTTTAAAGGGCTCCATGGCTTAGGACCTGGGTATTTACGAGACTGCCTTCTGCAACCGATAGCAGATAGATACTGGTCACATCGACCAGTACGCTCCCACAGAGACGGACTCCTCGGGGTGCCATCGGTCAAACAGTGTCAACTGGTGACCCCCAGGGGAGAACCTTCTCTGTGGGGGCACTTGCCCTACGGAATGAGCTGCCCCCAGAGATTCATAGGATTCCCGACCTTCGCACCTTCTGCCACGCCCTCAAAATGCTTTTGTTTCAGCAGGCAAGACTGGCCTAAATGTAATTTTAATGGGTTGTTTTATGTTATTTTAGTTTCGGCCAAATTATTTAATACTTTCAATTTGCTTTTAAGTTTTATATTTGTGGGTTTTATCTTAGCTGTACACTGCCCTGAGTCCTTTGGGAGAAGGCGGTATAGAAATTTAAATATAAATAAATAAATAAAGTAGCTGGCTTGAAAATTAATAAAGATAAAATGAAGATAACGCCTAAAAATATCTTGAAAAGCAAAAAGAGGAATTGATGGAGATTTCAAAGATGCAGGTCACAAATAAAGTAAAATATTTGGGGATATATTTGACAGCAAGGTGTAGCGCACTTAAAGAAAATAATTATAATAAGCTTAAACAACAAATAGGGCAAGATTTGATGAAATGAGGAAATTTGTAGCTATCTTTGATTGGTAGGATCTCAACGATTAAGATGAACATTTTGCCTAGAATTTTGTACTTATTTCAGACAATTCCGATCAAGTTGCGTAAGGAATTCTTTGTAGATTTGAATAAAATGATATTGAAATATATTTGGCAGGGAAAGAAGGCAAGAATAAAATTAAAGTTGTTACAAGATGCTAAAATGAGGGGTGGCTTTGGCCTGCCTAACTTTGAACTATACTATCAAGCAACAAGTTTAATGTGGATTAAAGAATGGATAAATTTGAGAAATACTAGATCATTGAACTTGGAGGGACATGATTTGTTGATCAGATGGCATGCCTTTCTATGGTATGAAGGAACTAAATTACAGGGGTACTTTAGAAGACATCAGATACGCGAAGCTTTGTGGTTGAATTGGGAGAAAAATATCACTATCTAAAGATTCCAGTCTGGGTATTTACAATTGAAGCTTTTTCATATCCAGTAATATTTAAAAGGGAACAAATTATTAGATATAGTGAATTATTGGATGAAAAGTGTGAACTTAAATTAAAGCAGGAACTAGAAGATCAGGGGTGTAAGATGGACTGCTTTTCATATATGCAAATATTTTCTAGATATTGAGAAGATCTCAAACAAGAGGGTTTTTATAACTAATTTAGATAAGATTTTAATGGGTTCTGATGACCATGTAATTAAAAAGTTATATGGATATTTTCTAGAGGTAAAATTGGAAGAAGAACAAGTTAAAGAATCTTTAACTTGGGGAAAAATTTTGGTTATGGTATTGACTGAGAGAAATGGCAAAAATTGTGGTCGCATAATTATAAAATGACAATGTCTACAGCATATAAGGAGAACTTGTATAAGATGTTTTACAGGTGGTACTTACCCCCAGCGAGGATAGCCAGAATGTTTAAGAATAAATCGGAGAAGTGTTGGAAATGTCATCAGACCTCAGGATCATATTACCATATGTGGTGGACATGCGTAGAAGCAAGGAGATATTGGACTAAGATACACACATGGTTGGAAAAACTGACAAAGAGACATACCAGAGACATTTTTATTAGGGATCTTACCAAAGACATTTAATAAAGAATTGCAATAATTAATTGTGAATGTTTTAACAGCAGCTAGAATTGTATTTGCCAAAAATTGGAAGGAGAGAGGATACCTATTGATGAAGAAATTATTAAGAAAATGTTGGATTGTGCTGAAATGAGTAAATTGACATTTGAAATAAGAGAACAGGAAGATAAACAATATTACTTGATATGGGATTTATTTTATGAATGGATAGATAATAAAATATGAAGATGAAATATGATATATGAAATGAAATTAAGATAAAATGTGTAAAAATGTGTCATATATTGATATCTTGAAGAGTTTGTGAGCACGAAAAGATTTTAACCGACTGAAACCCTGTCTGTAATTGTTTGAAAGGATGATGCTTTTATGTTGTTTTTTGTTTGAAAAATAAAAAAACTTTGAGAAAAAAAAAGGGAGAGGCTTCTGTTGGGTAAGCCTGAGGGAGAGAAGGGGAAAGGAAAGATCAATGGGGCCAGCCTGAGGGAGAGAAGCAGATAAGTTAAGAGAGGCCTCAGTGGGGCAAGCCTGAGGGAGAGAACAAGATAGGAGAGGATCAATAGGGCCAGCCTGAGTTAGAGAAGGGGATAAGATAGGAGAGGTCTCAGTGGGGCAAGCCAGAGTAAGAGAACAGGATAGGAGAGGATCAGTGGGGCAAGCCTGAGGGAGAGAACGGGATAGGAGAGGATCAATGGGGCCAGCATGAAGGAGAAAAGGGGATAAGATAGGAGTGGATCAATGGGGCAACCCTGAGGAAAAGAAGGGGATAAGATAGGAGAGGCCTCTGAGGGGCAAGCCTGAGGGAGGGAAGGGGAGGGGAGAGGATCAATGGGCCAGCCTGAGGGAGAGAAGGGGATCAGATAGGAGAGGCCTCTGCAGAATAAGCCTGAGGGAGAGAAGGTGATAGGGGAGGATCAATGGGGCAGCTTGAGGGAGAGAAGGGGATAAGATAGAAGAGGCTTCTGTTGGTCAAGCCTGAGGTAAAGAAGGGGATAAGATAGGATAGACCTCTGTTGGGCAAGCCTGAGGGAGAGAAGGGATAAGATAGGAGAGGATCAGTGGGGCTAGCATGAGGGAGAGAAGGGGATAGGAGAGGATCAATGGAGCCAGCCTGAGGGAGAGAAGGGGATAAGACAGGAGAGGCCTCTGTTGGGAAAGCCTGAGTGAGAGAAGGGGATTAGATAGGAGAGGCCCCTGTTGGGCAAGCCTGAGGGAGAGAAGGAGATAAGATAGGAGAGGCCTCTGTGGGGCAAGCCTGAGGGAGAGGAGAAGTTCAATGGGGCAAGCTTGAGGGAGAAAGGGGGATAAGATATGAGAGGCCTCTGTTGGGCAAGCCTGAGGAGAGAAGAGGATAAGGTAGGAGAAGCCTCTGTGGGGCAAGCCTGAGGGAGAGGAGAAGGTCAATGGGGCCAGCCTGAGGAAGAGAAGGGGATAAGATAGGGGAGGCCTCTCTGGGGCAAGCCTGAGAAAGAGAAGGGATAAGATAGGAGAGGACTCTGTGGGGCAAGCCTGAGGGAAAGACGAAGAGCAATGCGGCCAGCCTGAGGGAGACAGGGGGATAAGATAGGAGAGGCCTGGCTTCCGGTGACGTCATCACAATGGATGGCTGGAAGGAGTGAAAGCTTTTTTTTTTTTTTAATTACATTATTGTTTTTATTTGGGACCTTGATTTCTGACATTACAAGTATGTTTCAGAAAGAGAAAAAGTACAGGGGCCAAAGAAAAAATTTGTTCAGTTAGATCATTTTAACACTCTTCTTTTTTTAAAAAAAAACTTTGAGTTCTTTTTTTAAAAAACATAAGTATATTGATATTTTCATTAGTATCAGATGTGCAGTGTTTTTAACTATATACAAAAAATATTTTTGGTGATATTTCAAATTACTTTTTACCTTTGTTTAACACACCTTTTTCTCTTTCTTTCATTTTATCATGCATCCATTTATACCACCTTTCCCACTCAATATAATAATCTGACTTCTCATCATCATTTATTTCATGGGTTAGTTTAGTCTGCTCTGCGCACGCCAATATTTTCCTAATTACAAGCTCTTCTGGTGGTTGGGTTTTCTCTTTCAAATACTGTGCATAGGCCAGTCTGGCGGCTGTAATTATATGGATCATTAAGTGAATCTTTTCCTTTCCGTATGGCTTTTTTACTATTCCCAGGAGAAATATTTCTGGTGTTAATTCAATATCTTCCCCAATTATTTCTTGTAACCATCTCCTGATCTTACTCCAATATCCTTTCGCTTCCGGGCATGTCCACCACATGTGAAAGAAGGTGCCTTGACCATGGCCACATTTCCAACAGTTGGGATGTATATTAGGATATATCTTTGCTAGCCTGACCGGGGCTAGATACCATCTATGGAGCATCTTGTAGTGGTTTTCCTTGTATGTTGCCGCTCTGGTCAATTTAAGGTTCTTATTCCATGCCTCCTCCCATTCATTAAAATTTATATCTCATCCAATATTTTTCTCCCATGCGTTTATTTGATTCTTTGTTTTATCCTCAGCCTTGTCATCATCTAGTAAATAATTATACAATTTAGCCAAAATCTTGTTGCCTGTTCCCATCAGGACTTTATCCAAACCATTAGGTCCAAATTCTAAGCCATATTGTTCTTTGTCTTTCTGGTATCTAGATTTTATTTGTAAGTAGATCCACCAATCTAAAATTATTCCTTGCTCTCTCAAGGTATTATTTGATTTGAGATTCCCTCCTTCATCTAAGATATCTTTATACCTACCCATTTTCTCCATTCCCCATCTATTGGGGTAAATCAGGGCCTCCATCGTAGAGAGCCAACTTGGGACTTTTTTATAATATCTTTGCCTAATCAGGGTCCATGTTTGTATCAGTGAATCTCTAATTTTGTGTCTATGAAAATATGTTTTCCTTTTCTTCTCTATGTCCCAAATGTGGGCATGTCACCCTTTTTGTAAGTCGTGGCCTTCTAAGGTTAAGATCCTCTCATTTTCCAGGTTGTCCAATCTCTTATCCAAACTAGCTTAGCTGACCTGTAGTATGTTTCCCAATTGGGGAGCCCAAATCCTCCTATATCTCTTTTGCCCCTTAAAATTTTAATGGAAAACCTCGGCTTCTTCCCCTCCTATATAAATTCTCTGATGATTTTATCTAATTCTGAGAAAAAAAATTTATCTAGGTTTACCGGTATATTTTGGAATAGGAATAATATTTTGGGGAGAATATTCATCTTAATCGCGGCTATCTTGCCCAAAAGTGACAATTTTATTTTCTTCCACCTATCGAGGTCTTGTTTTATTTTTCTAATTAAGGGGATATAGTTGTCCTCTTTTAGGGTCGAGCATCTTGAAGTAATCCAAATTCCTAGGTATTTAATTTTTTTGACAACCTGTAATCCTAACACTTCTTCTATCTCATTTTTCTGACTCTCGGTTACATTCTTGGTCAGTACTTTAGTTTTAATTTTATTCAATGTGAAGCCTGCCACCTCTCCATATTTACCCAATTCTTCTAGCACTTTTGGTCCCGATTCTTTAGGGTCCTCAAGAATTAAAGCTGCATCATCTGCAAATGTTTGCGTCTTGTAGATCTCCTTCCTAATCTTTAGACCTTTTATTTCCTCGTTATTTCTAATTTTCCGTAACAAAACTTCTAGGGCCAAAATAAACAATAGTGGTCACAGGGGGCAGCCTTGCCTTACCCCCTTGCTAATCTGGAATGTTTTTGTCCTATCTCCATTTACTAGGATACTCGCCTTTTGATTATCATAGATAGATTTTATCTTCATTTCAAAATTTGTTCCGAATTTCATTATCTCAATTTGTTTGGTCATAAATTTCCAATTTAAATTGTTGAATGCCTTTTGGGCGTCAACAAAGATTAAGGCTATCTGTTTTTCGGGGTGTTCTTCGTAATACTCTAGGGTGTCCAGCACAGTTCTCAGATTATCTCTGATTTGCCTCCCCGGAAGGAATCCGTTTTGATCCTTATGTATCCAAATGTTTAATATTTTTTTCATTCTTTCTGCCATTATGCCCATAAATAACTTATAGTCAGTGTTTAGGAGGGAGATTGATCTATAATTCTGAATTTGTTTTAGGTCGGCACCTTCTTTCGGCACAAGTGTAACATGCGCTTCTTTCCATGACTCTGGGATTTTAGAGCCTATCAATATATCGTTGAAGATTTCTACTAATTTTGGTTGCAATATTTCTTCTAGTTTTTTATATATTTCCCCTGGGAATCCATCAGGACCTGGCGCTTTATTGTTTTTCAGTTTGGAGAGGGCTGTTTTTAGTTCTTCAATTGTAATCTTTCTATTAAGTGTTTCTCTCTCTTCTTCTGTTATTTGTGGGAGCTCTGCATTTATCAAATATTGCTCTATTTTGCCTTCTGGGACCTCCTCTTCTTTATATAGAGTCTCATAAAATTCCCTAGCTCTTTCCAATTTTTCTTCTTCTTTGGTCAATAGCTTACCCTTAGAATCTTCTAGTGTATGATCATCCAGCTTTCTTTGGCTATTTCATTGCCCGGTTTGTCTTGAAGTTTTCTTTCTGCTTCTCCTAAATGATTTAAATAGTCTTCCAGGGTCCTCCTTTTTTCCTTATTTTTGTATGCGCTATATGAGATCACAACTCCTCTCAAGTAGGCCTTCATTGTGTCCCATACTATTGCACGGGGCGTTCCATGGTTTTGATTTTCCTTGAAAAAGGAGTTTACTTCTTCTTTAAGTTTTTGTATGCATTCTCTGTCACCCAGTAATTTGGCATTAAACCTCCATCTCTGTTGGTACTTTCTCTTTACACACTTCCACCTAATTTCTAGGGGGTTGTGGTCTGCCCAGTTATTCAGGTTAATTTCAGCCATTCCAATTTCTAATCCAAGTTTCCTGCTAACCCATGCCATGTCTATTCTGGACCACGACTTTTGTGCATTTGAATAAAATGTGTATTGCCTATCGTTTGGGTGCAGGTTACGCCAAATATCAATTAGGTCCAATTCATCAGCTAGATCAAAAAAAGCTCTCGGTAAATTTGTCCTTTTGGGTTTTTTTTGCTTTATTACTTTTATAGTCTTTCTCCAAATCCACAATACCATTAAAATCCAACTAATTGTTCATGGAGTTTCTTGAAAAATTCTCCCTGTTTTTTATTTGGAACATATATACCCACTAATAATATTTTGCAGTTCCCTCTCTTAATTTCAATCATAAGAATTCTTCCCTTTGTATCCTTCAACTTTTGCTCTGCTTCAATTCCTTTCTTTACATAGATTACCACCCCCCTCTTCTTTTTCTCTGCCACCAAAGCGAATGTTTGACCAAATTTTTTATATTCTAAACATTTACCCTCTTCTTTTTTTATGTGCACCTCTTGTAGACACATTATATCGACATTTTGTTTACCTAATTTTGTTAATATTAGTTTCCTCTTTTTGTAGTCATTTAAGCCATTGACATTTAAAGATATTAATTTCAAATCATTCATCCCTGTTTCCTTGTCTGGTTATTAGTTTTTGTTTGTTCGTATGGCTCTTACTGGTCTTGCTTTTTTCCCTTTGGCTTCTTCTTCTGTCTTCTTCTCCTCCACAGTTGCTTACACGGTTGGTGTAAGGCATCCTCCTCTACTGCTGCTGTCTCTAATTCCTCTTTGCTACTCTGCTCTTCCTCCGCACCTCTCAACTGGTCAAGGAAGTTTTGTGCTGTACTCAGGCTTTCTATTTTTATTTTTCTCCCTTGTCAAGTAATTAACATCCCTTCTGGTAAGAGTCACCTGAATAGTATATTTCTTTTGTTCAACTGTACAGCTAGAAATCTATATTCCTTTCTCACCTCCCTTACTCTTCTTGGTATCTGTTTTAAGATTATTACTTCTTTTCCTCTATATGTTATCTGTTCCTCTCTTGTCATGTTGTATAGAATACAAAATCGGACATGCACTTCCCTAGGGAGCTTGTTCCTTCTTGCATAATTTGTCTGGACTCTGTATACGTCATCCAACTCTCTAATTATCTCTTGTTTATCTTGTTGGAGTACGTCTCCTATCAGCTCCGCCATCTTCTCACCCAGGTCTTCCTCTTTATCCTCAACAATATTTTGGAAACGCAGGTAGAAGGAAGCCTGGTCCATCTCTAATTGGATTATCGAATCCTCTAACTCTCTATTTTGACTTGTCAATGTTTGGTCCACAGTATCTAATTTCTTTTCGGTTTGGTCAATTCTTATTTTGGCTTTTTGAATTTGTTGTTCGTTATTGAATATTGAGGTTTGGATTTCATTCATTTTCTGGTCCAATGCATGTATAACTGATTTTAACTCGACATGATTATTGGACATTTTTTCCTGCATTGCCATCATGGTTTCTTGAATCAAAGTTAATGAATCAAAGTTACGCTGGTGGGACTCTCCATTATGGCTTGAAGAACTCTTGCAGATTAATTCCACCCCTGTTCTAGGAGTGAGGTCCTCCTTATTGATATCATTGGAGGCTTGGACTGCAAATGGAATCTCCTGATGGAGTCGTTCCCCCCCCCCCCCGCAAACCTGTTTTCCATCTGCCTTGTAAGTCACTTGACTGACCTCAACGTGAACTTTTTTACTTCCGGAGTTTTGGGACCTGGCTCTGTTTTTTGACCTGTTTCCTGGCTGTATGGAAGACAAGACAATTACGGGAGGATTGATGGAGCCAGTTCCACACTACGTTCGCTGTGGAAGGGATGTTCATATTTCAGGGCCAATAGGGCCAACCACTGTGAGAGAGTGGTTGGACTTTTCCATCTTGCCTTGATTAGGATGACCAACCACCGTGAGAGGGTGGCTGGATAGTTCCCCCAGTTGGACAGAACGTGAGGACTACCCATTACCGTGAGAGGGTAGTGGTGACTCTTCCGATTAACTTACTCTTGCTTCCTGGACATTGAAAACCATCATTATAGACCCCTAGGCCATGTCTAGGCCAAATTTGTATTATCACTCCAGTGTTTTTTAAATGTATTCTAGGGCAAAGCTTCTTGCGCTGCGAGATTCCCCCCTCTCGCAGGCTTGGCCCTCTATGTTATTGAGGGCCCACCTTAATGACGGGTTTTGGGACCCTGAGAGGTGGCATGTTGCAAAAAGGGATTGAGGGGTTTTTTAAGGACATTTTTAAACAGACTTTTAAGGGGTTCTGAGAGGTGGGGAAGTTATGTGGGTTTGGGGGAAAACCCATGGGGGATGGGGACCAGCCCGGCTGTTAATGGTGCCATAGGGGGTATGGACTCTGGGGGAAAGGGGACTGTTAGAATGTCCTCTATTGAGGGCTTCTCCATTAATACGCTGAGTGGGAGGGGCAGGTATGGCAGGAGCAGGGGGCCGTATCATGTGGTGGGGACACACGCTCGCTATCTCCGAGCGTTTGTGTGCCCCAGTTCTCTTAGCTCTTCCCGTTCCCCAGGTTGCTTAGAGTCTCAGGGCCCGAGTCTCCGGCTGATGTTGTGTAATGCCAGGTCTGTAGTAAATAAAGCCCCCCCCCTTATCTGTGATCTTATTCAGGAGGGGGAAGCGGACCTGGCAGGTATTACGGAGACCTGGTTGGGCCATGAGGGGGGGGTTCCCCTCATGGAGATGTGCCCATCAGGCTTCCGTGCATTTCATCAGCTGAGAGCTCAGGGCAGGGGCGGGTGGGTGGCGGTCATTCTAAGAGAAGGTCTTGATCCGAGGGAGACCACTGTATCTCAGATAGCCAGATGTGAGTCCCTTTTTGTGAAGTGGGGTCGTGGAGTGCAGATGGGTTTGTTGATCACATACCTGGCTCCCTGCCACGTGACAACGACCCTGCCCAAACTCCTCAATGTCATAGCCGAGGTGGCGGCTGATACCCCCAGGCTTGTGGTCATGGGGGATTTCAACCTGCCATCCATCGGTGAAACATCTGAGGTAGCTCGGGAGTTCATGGCTTCCATGAGGGCCATGGACCTGACCCAAGTAATTCACGGCCCTACTTACATAGGGGGACACACTCTGGACTTAGTTTTTATCTCTGGTCAGTGGTTGAGTGGCCTTGATACAGGGGATATAGATATTGAACCCTTGCCATGGTCTGACCACTCACTCCTTCGACTTGACTTTTTGACCACCGCACCCCGTCATAGGGAGGCGGAGCCGACCAGGTGGTTCCGCCCCAGGCGCCTGATGTATCCTGATAGGTTCCAGATGGAGCTTGGGCCATTTCCTAAGACTCTAGCTCATGACTCGGCTGATGACCTGGTGGCACCTGGCATAGCGCGGCTGCCGGGGCTTTGGACCGGGTCATGCCTTTGCAGCCTCTGACCCGGCACCGAACTCACTTAGCTCCTTGGTTCTCTGAGGAGCTGAGAGAGATGAAGCGCCGGAAAAGACACCTAGAGAGCGGTTGGAGGGCCAGTCGTTCCGAATCTGACTTGACACTGGTAAGGTCTCATATTAAGACCTACCTGGTGGCGATAAAAGCGGCGAAATCTAGCTATTTTGCCGCTCTTATCGCGTCATCAGATAACCATCCAGCCGCCCTGTTCAGGGTGACCCGTTCCCTCCCCCATCTGGGAGCGCGGGATGACCCCTTGCAGGGCCGAGCTGAGGATTTTGTACAGTATCTGTATGATAAAATAACTCAGATTCGGGAAGACTTGGCCGCTGACTGGGTTAGTTCAGACGAGATGACTGAGGCAGGCCTTGAGAGTGTTATCTGGGAGGAGTTTGATCCTGTGGCTCCCGAGGACGTGGACAGGATCTTGGGACGGCTGAACGCGACCACATGTTTATTGGACCCATGTCCCTCCTGGTTGGTGCTGGCTTCCCGGGAGGTTACACGAGGCTGGCTCCAGGGGATTATCAACGCTTTCTTGAGTGAGGGTGTCCTGCCGGCTGCCTTGAAAGAGGCGGTAGTGAGGCCTCTCCTCAAGAAGCCATCCCTGGATCTGGCTGTTTTGGCTAACTATCGTTCAGTCTCCAACCTTCGTTTTATTGTGAAGGTTGTTGAGAGTGTGGTGGCGCAACAGCTTCCCCAGTACCAGGATGAAGCTGTCTATTTGGATCCGCTCCAGTCCGGCTTCAGACCTGGGTACAGCAGGGAAACGGCATTGGTCGCATTGGTGGATGATCTCTGGAGGGTTCGGGATAGGGGTTATTCCTCTATCCTGGTTCTGTTAGATCTCTCAGCGGCTTTTGATACCATCGACCATGGTATCATGTTGTGTCAGCTGGAGGGACTGGGAGTGGGGGGCACCGTTTTGCGGTGGTTCTCCTCCTATCTCTCCGACCGGTCTCAATCCGTGTTAACAGGGGGACAGCGGTCGACCCCAAGGCGCCTTGTTTGTGGGGTGCCACAAGGGTCGGTCCTCTCACTCCTCCTGTTCAACATTTATGTGAAGCCGCTGGGTGAGATCATCCGTGGTTTTGGGGTGGAGTTCCATCAGTACGCTGATGATACTCAGCTGTACATCTCCACCCCAGACCATCCCAACGATGCCTTGGAAGTGATGTCCCAGTGTCTGGAGGCCATGCGGGTCTGGATGGGGAGAAACAGGCTTCGACTCAACCCTTCCAAGACCGAGTGGCTGTGGCTGCCGGTGTCCCGGTATAGCCAGCTGACGCCATCGCTGGTTATTGGGGGAGAATCATTGGCCCCCACGGAAAGGGCCCACAACTTGGGTGTCCTGGACGCACGGTTGTCTTTAGAAGGGCATATGACGGCCGTGGCCAGGGGGGCTTTCTATCAGGTTCGCCTGATACGCCAGTTGCGCCCCTTTCTGGATCGGGACTCCCTACGCACGGTCACTCAAGCACTCGTCACTTCTTGTCTGGACTATTGTAACGCTCTCTACATGGGGCTTCCCTTGGGGTACACCCGGAGGCTCCAAATGGTGCAGAATGTGGCCACGCGGATTATGGGAGCGACGGGGTGCTCCCATATGACTCCTCTCCTGCGTGAGCTGCATTGGCTTCCAGTGGACTTCCAGGTGCGCTTCAAGGTGTTGGTGATCACCTTTAAAGTGCTCCATGGTTTAGGGCCGGGGTACTTACGGGACCGCCTTCTGCCACCAATAGCCCCCCACCGGCCAGTTCACTCCCACAGAGAGGGCCTCCTCAGGGTGCCGTCGGCCAGACACTGTCGGCTGGCGACCCCCAGGAGGAGAGCCTTCTCTGTGGTGGCACCTACCCTTTGGAACAATCTACCCCCAGAGATATGAGTGATCTCCGACCTCCGGACTTTTTGTCAGGCCCCCAAAACTTATTTTTTTCAGTTAGCCTGTCTGTCCTGATTTTAGGGTTGGTTTTAAAATTTGATATGGATTTTTAAATTGCTAAGTTTTAAATTTCAGGCCAAATTTATTTAATTATTTTAAATCTATTTTTAACTTTATGTATAAATGTTTTTTATCTTGGCTGTTCACTGCCCTGAGTCCGAAAGGAGAAGGGCGGTATAGAAGTATGAATAATAAATAATAAATAAATAATAAAATGATGCTTGCAGAGTTAGCATTGTCGATGTGGCTGTAGATTTTTCCGTTTTTGCCAGCCCTTCTGTTGAATTCTGTGTAGCTGGAGAGGTCATTGTTATAGTGGGGTTAGATGGAGTCTTTTTTCCAGTTTTCACCACTGTTGATGACATGCTTGTCATTTCTTTCAAAATTATTTTTTGTTCTCTAATTATTCTTTCGATATTTCTCCAAATTCTCATTCACCTGCTGCCGCCTCTGTTTTCTTTCCTTAGTTTTTATTTATATCTAATTTTGTCTTCTAGATCTTTAAGTGAAAGTAGATTCTACTTGACAATCAATATCAATTTAGTAATCTATACCTCTTCCCAACAGTACCTTATACTCAATATATAATTAGTATATATTTGGTTAGCTTGACAGTTAGTAGTTAGATAATTAACTTAATTTATAAAATATCTAAAATATCTAGTTTAATTCTTAACAATCAATATATCAATTAATTTAACTAAATACTATAAATACTTTAAATACTATAAATACTATAAATTCTGTAGATAGGAATTCATGCAATTTTAAATATTTGACTATAAATACAATTATAGATAGGTGAATGAATCTAAAAAGTTTAAAATGATATAATTTAAGAATATATACTATATATATCTAATCCAGAAAAATTAATTTGTAGGGAGATTAACAATTCTTACTGATAATTATATTTAGACAATCAGGATATTGAAGAAAAAATTGTCAGAAAGTTCCAACATTGTTGTTATTGTTATTGTTATTATTATTTCCCTCCTTTTTGGAATATAAACTGTTCTTTATTGCTCAGCCTCTATTCTTCTTCGGGCTTAGTTTTTTTTCTCTTAAGTCCATTCATCAAAGTTCAGCACTCTATCGTATTCCTTGCTGCTAGACTGTCCACAAGTCTGATGTTCCAGCTATTCAGTTTATTCCTCAGGCAAGTCTCTCTAACGGCTGAACTTCCTGTTCCTTGAGATAGTCAAGCTCGATCCACCTAGTTTCAGCCTCCGATGAATCTACTTCTATAAACAACAAAAAGGATAGGAATACTTTCACTGTTCTTGTATCTTCTCACCAATCCTCTCTTTGCACGCTCGCTTTCAACACGTCAGGTCTTTTCTTTTTCCCATGCCGGCTTGTCGAGTTCTCTCTCTGTCAAACTGCTCACAAACTTTCAATTGCCGCTTTTTCCCTCTGCGAGTCTTTTCGCCTGACTCCACCAACCCCTCTTCCTGATGTCCACTTTCACATACGCACGAAGGGTGTGTATCTGTCAGCACTGCAGCATCCGATCTCCCTTGCTTCCAATCTGGTTGCTGGTTACCGCAGCTTCGCATTGGCCATTAATTTGGCCGACTCATGCGTGCTGGGTTGACAGAGCCGCCTGGTCTTGCGATCAGCGTTTTGCGCTCTGCTTTCATGCTCACCCGGCTCGCTCTCTCGAACGTGGGGCTCTCCAGGCTCCACACCCCCGAGGGGATCCCCAAAGCACGGTGACTGATGGTATTGAGGAGCAGCAGTCACTCACTCAATGCCATGTTGCCGTGGGTCACCAACCGGAAGTGTCGGAGTGAAAGCTTTATATCCAGCTTTCCCTTTTCTACAAACGGCGGCTTTATTTAGCTATTGCAATCCGCGGAGAGGTTTACGAAGGAGAGGGGATACCGAACTGTGTGTGGAGGTGGCATCTTCCACACGCTGAAGAAACCCCCCAGGGTGCCTTTGTAGGAAGAGGGCGGCAGAACGCCGCTCTGAAGCAGTGACTCATCCTCTTCGAAAGGGAAGCTAATCTGTCACGTGTAAACTATTGGACTGAGATTGCTGTGCTGAGTGAGTGGGAGAGAAGAGAATGATATTAGCCTCACCGCGAAGTGAAAGTGAGCAGCTGGAGTGGAGATTGGCCATTTTTGACTTTTGTGGTGTGGAGTCAGCTTTTATTTTATTTTTTCCTTTTCTTTTGGAACAGTGGCAACGGAGTGATTGGAGTTAGCCATCGTTATTTGGGTTTCTGGAAACATTCCCTTTATGTGTTAAATATTGGAGACATTTGGTGATCGTTTAGCTGCTTCTTATTTGAGACTCTCTTGAGATTTCTCTATTTAAAGAGCTCCTGGGATGTGCCGGACTGAGGGATACATAGTGACTTGACATTTTTCCCTTTCGCTTTCTGATCGTCATTGTCAGAGCTGTCTACAACTGTCTTTTCTTCTACCTTGTGGCTGAAGCTGGTACAGCAGGGAAGTGAAAATCTGAGTCACTGAGAAAGAGAATTAACTGGCTTGTGTTGGAAATAGTTTTTAAGGGCTATAGCCTATGCTGATTTGGAAGAAATTCTGGCGTGACCCAGAAATGTCCACAACATCTACGGTTACTAAAGTGAATAAGAAGATCCTAGCTTTCCCTGCATTTGCATCTCCATTGGCTTCAACAAGATCTGCTGAAGATATATCATTGGTTGGAAAGTCTCCCTCTATGCAGGCTCTCCAAGCTAAGCTCCAGACCATCCAGAAATCGATGACCAAGAATCAGGAAATGATGTCTAGGAATTTCGAAGATTTGAGAACGGATGTTAAGAGTGAGATGGGAGGAGTCAGAGAAGAGGTTAAACAAATGGGTGAGGAGAACTGCAACAGGCAATAATTAAACAGGAGGAAAGGATGTAGGAGGTGGAGACAAGGACAGAAAGGTGTGAACAACGGATAGATGGATGGGAAAAAAAACAAGTGATGGCTAACAGGGAGCTTGAAGATGAGATCATCTTTCTCTCTTTTTTTTATTTTTTATTGAAAATTATTAAAAATTACAGAAAAAAATATAGCAATATGGATAGAATTGCAGAGAGTAATATAATACATATAGAGTTTTAAAGCATCAATTTTCACCTAGAGATAGTACAAACCTCCATTAAACCAACTCATCAAAAAAAGAAAAAATTATCCAGAAGAAAAAACTCTCAACTGCCATGCAATGCTCCTATAAATATTTTACCCACATTCACACTAAGATTAATATTTTACATTCTTCTTAAGATTTCTTTTTTTGCAGCCAAGCATACCACCTGTCCCAACTCCTATATAACCCCGATTCTTGTCTATCTCACAATAGTCCGGTAAGCTTGTCTGCTTCTGCACAGTCTATAATCTTTGCGGTTAACGCAGCCTCCGATGGAGTGTTTTTGGATTTCCATTCTTGTGCAAACAAGATCCTGGCTGCAAAGATGATGTGGAGAGCGAGATACCAATTAGATTTGTTTAAGTTTTCTGGTTTCACGCCTAGTAAAAACATTTCTGGGTTCAATTCTATCCTACATCCTATGATTTCTAAAATCCATTTTTGAATTCTAGCCCAATATTCATTTGCTCGGGGACAGGTCCACCAGCTATGAAAATAAGTTCCCATAGCGGTGTTGCATTTCCAACAAACTGGAGAGGTTCCCGGGAACATCTTTGATAATCTAGCCGGAGGCAGGTGCCATCTATACAGCATTTTGTATATATTTTCCTTATAGGAAAGCGATATTGTTAATTTTAAGGTTTTCCCCCAAATTTCTTCCCATTTTTCAAGTTCAATCGAATATCCCAAATTTCTCCCCCAGGCAATCATTGAGTCCTTGATAATCTCCTCTCCAATCCAATTCATTAAGAGGAATTGATACAGTTTGGATAATACCTTCTCATCCTTCCCCAACAAGATTTTATCAAGTTCTTGTTGGGAATTATAGATTCCTCCCTTGTTTTTGTCCTGAGCTGTTCTGGATTGGATCTGATTGTATGTCCACCAATCTAACTCATAGCCTAATTCCACCAGCGTATTTCGAGATTTTACTTTGCCTAAAGGATCCAACAGAACTTGGTAAGTTAGTGGTTTATTTCTGTTATAAGAGTCGGGTGTATCATCGCCTCTAAAGGGGAAAGCCAAATCAGAATCATCGGATAATATTTATTTCTTATTCGATCCTCTTTCTCGAGATGGAAAGATCCTCCTTTTTTCTTAGGCTCCAGAATGTGGCAGAAGGGAGAGAGACTGGACGAGATTGTGGGGGAGATGGTAGCAGGAGCCCTGGAAGTAGACAGAGCCTCAGTACAATGTGATATCGATGAAGTATTCAGGGTGTTCACTAGTTATGCGAAGAGGCACAATCTCCCTCGTAAAGTTCATGTGCATTTTAATAAGAAGGCCCTATGCAAGGAATTTTTCTGATGCACGAGAGACCAGACTATTACTTATAGGGGCCACTAAGTGATGATTCTAAAGCAAATTCCGAGATGGGTCAGAGAGCAGAGAAGGAGGTACCAATTCCTCACTTTACATTTGAGGAAGAATGCAATCCCCTACCGTTGGCTCCTACCGGAAGGATTGCTGGTGACTTGGCGAGATAGACGAATCAGAATAAGGAATCTATAGAACGCGAAAGAGTTTTTTGAACAACAACTTAATACGGCAGATTTGGATATGGAGGAGGAGGTAGAAAGTAGAAGTTTGGAGGAGTCTCAGGAAGAGGATAATATGAGAACTGGTGAAGGTAAAAGTGACAGAAAGAATGGAAAGGAGGACCGAGGAAGAGGAGGAACAGCGACGACACAAAGAGAGACAAGACAGACGAAAAAAGTCCAAACAACGGGAAAGTAAGGGCTGACTAGGAGGAAAGGGATGGGAGAAAATGTACGCTTGTTATTGGTAAACATTAATGGTTTAAATGCTCCTATTAAAAGAAAAAGGATAATGAATAAATTAAGAAAATGTAATGATATTATTTGTCTACAAGAGACGCATATAAAAAAGTCTCAAGATAGCTTTAAATTAGGTAAAAAATTTACCTAACTAGCTGATCAAAAAAAAAAGAGGAGTGATGATTTATTTACAGCATCATTTTGTGGCCAAGAAAATATTCGCAGATCAGGAAGGTAGAGTATTAATGGTGGAATTGGAGATTGGTCAGCGGAAGTGTTTATTAGTTCGTATTTATGCTTCCAACTGTAAACAAAGGACCTTTTATGAAAATTTATATAACAATTCGCAGAAATGGAATATGAATATATCTGCCTGCTGGGTGATTTCAATGCTGTTATAGATAAGGCCAAAGATTATGTCCCGGGGAAAAGGAAAGGAGGAGGGAGAGGTGTGAAGAGGGTACTATCAAGGATATGTGAGGATATAAGAGAGCAATTTGGTATATATGATGTCTGGAGGTTACAGAACCCTGGAAGGAAACAATATATTTACTTCTCCCCCAGGTATCATTCATGGTCATGTATCAATATGATTTGGATGTCTCCTGACTCGAATGAGATAACCTCAGAGGTAGAAATTGGTGCTAATGAATGGGCCGACCATAACCCTTTAATGTTGACCTGGAAAATATTGGCCCAAAGAAGGAATAGGTGGAGAATGAATGTAGGGATTTTGAAAGAGGAAGAATTTATAAATAAGTTCAAGAAAGAGATGCAACTTTTTTTAATGAAAATAAAAAGGAAGACACCTCAATATATAATACTTGGGATGCAGCCAAAGCAGTGATGAAGGGACTGGTGATTAAATATTTGGTGGGCAAACATAAGGCTCAAAGAAAGCAGAGGGAAGCCTTCCTGAGCATCTTACAAAAAGCTGAAGAGGCAATGCAAAGGGGTCAGGAAACTGGAAATTGGATAGAAAAGAGGAAATTTTGGCAACATCAAATTAGGCTGTTGGATCAGGAAGAGTTAGCCAATAAAATAAAATGGGCAAAGCAAAATAATTTTGAGAATGCCAATAAGCCAGGGAGGTGGTTAGCCTATTGCCTAAGAAAGGAGAGAGAAAATCAAAGAATAGAGGGGTTAAAAGATCAGGGTGGAAGGTTGCATGGTAATATGGAAGGTAAGAGAAGGGTGGTGCAAGAATTTTTTACTCAGCTGTATAAAATCGGTGAAGAAGGGGAGCAAGATATTTGGACATATTTAGAGAGCACAGACCTGCCAAAAATTACTGGGACAATGAAACAATTGATTAACGCAGAAATTACTGAAGGTGAGGTAGAATTGATTATGGGAAAACAAGCGAATGGGAAGACACTAGGGATGGATGGATTATCTGTAGAATTATACAAGATGGGTTTTGAGGTGCTGGGTAAGCACACGGTGGAACTATTAAATGGGGTGATAAAAAAACAAAGATAGGAGAGGACTTTCTTGGGCAACCCTGAGAGAGAGAAGGGGATAGAAGAGGATCAGTTGGGCAAGCCTGAGGGAGAGAAGGGGATAGGAGAGGATCAGTTGGGCAAGCCTGAAGGAGAGAAGGGGATGGGGAGGATCAATGAGGCTAGCCTGAAGGAGAAAAGGGGATAAGATAGGAGAGGATCAGTGGGGCAAGCCTGAGGGAGAGAAGGGGATAGGAGAGGATCAATGGGGCCAGCCTGAGGGAGAGAGGGGGAGAAGAGAAGCTCCCACAGAGAGGGCCTCCTCAGGGTGCCATCAGCCATCAGCCAATCAATGTAGGCTGGTGACCCCCAGGGGGAGGGCCTTCTCTGTGGGGGCACCTACCCTCTGGAATCAGTTGCCCCCAGAGATAAGGAGAATCCAAGACCTTAGTGCCTTCCGCCGTGCCCTTAAAACCCACTTTTTCCAGCAAGCCGGGCTGGCTTAAGAAGAAATTTTAAATGTTTTAATTGGTTTGTATTTTTAATTTTGGACCAAATTTATATATATTTTAATTGTTTTTTAATATTTGTATTTCATGTTTTTTAATTCTGGCTGTACACAGCCCTGAGTTCTCAGGGAGAAGGGTGGTATATAAATTTAAAAATCAATCAATAAATAAATAAGATAGGAGAGGCCTCTGTTGGGCAAGCCTGAGGGAGAAGGGGATAAGATAGGAGAGGCCTTTGTTGGGCAAGCCTGAGGAAGAGAAGGGGATAGAAAAGATCAATGGGGCCAGCCTGAGGGAGAGAAGGGGATCAGATAGGAGAGGCCTCTGCGGAGCAAGCCTGTGGGAGAGAAGGGGATAGGAGAGGAGAGACCTCAGTGGAGCAAGCCTGAGTGAGAGAACAGGATAGGAGAGGATCAATGGGGCAAGCCTGAGGGAGAGAAGGGGATCAGATAGGAGAGGCCTCTGCGGAGGAAGCCTGAGGGAGAGAAGGGAATTAGATAGGAGAGACCCCTGTTGGGCAAGCCTGAAGGAGAGGAGAAGATCAATGGGGCAAGCCTGAGGGAGAGAAGGGAATTAGATAGGAGAGACCCCTGTTGGGAAAGCCTGAGGAGAGAAGGAGATAAGATAGGAGAAGCATCTGTGGGGCAAGCCTGAGGGAGAGGAAAAGATCAATGGGGCCAGACTGAGGGAGAGAGGGGGATAAGATAGGAGAGCCTTTGTTGGGCAAGCCTGAGATAGAGAAGGGGATAGAAAAGATCAATGGGGCCAGCTGAAGGAGAAAAGGGGATAAGATAGGAGAGGATCAGTGGAGCCAGCCTGAGGGAAAGGAGAAGATCAATGGGGCCAGCCTGAGGGAGAGAGGGGGATAAGATAGGAGAGGCCTTTGTTGGGCAAGCCTGAGGAAGAGAAGGGGATAGAAAAGATCAATGGGGCCAGCCTGAGGGAGAGAAGGGGATCAGATAGGAGAGGCCTCTACGGAGCAAGCCTGTAGGAGAGAAGGGGATAGGAGAGGAGAGACCTCAGTGGGGCAAGCCTGAGTGAGAGAACAGGATAGGAGAGGATCAATGGGGCAAGCCTGAGGGAGAGAAGGGGATAGGAGAGGATCAATGGGAACATCCTGAGGGAGAGAAGGGGATAAGATAGGAGAGGCTCTGTGGGGCAAGCCTGAGGGAGAGAAGGGGGTAAAATAGGGGAGGCCTCTATGGAGCAAGCCTGAGGGAGAGAAGGGGATAAGATAGGAGAGACCTCTGGACTTATGGTTTGGCGTCATGGCGAGACAGGGAATAGCGGGCTCTGATGAGCCCCGCGAAAACCCAGGCTGCTGAACCGCCTCCATTGGGTCTTTGGACTGGAACCATCCTGCAGGGATGGGGGAAAAGGAGTTCCCTTGGTTCCTCGGATAACCAAGAGGAACAGGCAAGTTCCTTGGAGGTCAGAGGGAACCCTCTGTGAGCCAGCGGCGGGGGGTAGCAGCCATGATGGCTGCCACAAAGCTGGGACAACCGGACAAAAAATGTCCTGGAGGAAAGTGAATAGAAACGGAGCTCTTTGAACCTGGGTGAGTGACAACCAACCCAGGCTAGAACAACGCCTAGAGCAAAATTAACATCTAAAAGACCCCTAGCTATAAAATAGTGGCTGAATAACAAAGGGGCTGAAAGTTTAAAATGTTACCTTAAAGAAACAAAGACCCAATAAACAACTAAGCTTTGAGTAGAACTAAAGTAATTAAATATTGAGATATGGGACAAAGACTGGATATTTTAAAATTTGAATTGGATTTTTTTAAAAAAAGAAGATTGGATACTTTTAAAATTAAAAGAAGAAGAAATAAATTAGATTGTTACATAATAGCACAAAACGGATGTTGCTTACCTGAATGTCCCTTTTCTGCTTGCTACAATGACATTCCTACATGTGGGTTGAAGATCACTCTCATTGGTTTCACTGAGTGCCAATCATTTTCCCTCTACAGGTGGGGTCACGCCTCCACCATCCTATCTCTAGCAGTCTTTTCACTCAGTCAATTGGATAAGACTTAAGTGCCTTTGCTCTTTAGCTAAGTTTTTTTCTTTGGCTAAATTTCTACCTTGTTAAGTTAGTTTTTTTCCTTCTGTGGCGCTTATTTACTTCTCGAGGGCTGCACGACGTGGGACTACGAATATAACGGTGCTGGGTGAGTTGGTGTTCCCGGGCTCCGGGACACCAGCCGCCGCCTTTTTTTAACATTTCTGACAGCGCTTCTGAGGCTTGCCTTTGATTATTATTGCAGCCTCAGATGATCACCTCGGCAGGAATGAAATAGGAGATACATCAACCAGCAGTGGGACACCAGTGACTGCAGAGGGAACAAACAAAAAAAAAAAAAAAACAAAACCCAAAGGCCAGGCGATGGCAGGTCCATGGGCGGGATGGAATGTCATCACGAGCAGAAAAGGGACGTTCAGGTGAGCAACGTCCATTTTCCTGACTCGCTGCTCTGACATTCCTATGTGTGGGACATGCCCAAACTTAAGTTCTAAGGGAGGGGTCCGAAGCCATACCCTGGCCACGGGAGGCAATTACAGATTGTAAAACACGTCTGTCGAATGCGGTATCAGCAGACGCATAAGCATCTAATCGGTAAGGTCTAACAAATGATGAAATAGAAGACCAGGTGGCCACCCGACAAATGTCATCGATGGATGCCTGGGTAGCCCAGGCAGCAGATGTGGCAACACTACAAGTGGAATGGGGCAAAATCCCACCCAGGACAGGCCTACCCCATAGTTCCTGGGCCTTAGAAATACAGGCCTTGAGCCAGCGGCCCACAGTCGCAGAAGAAACCTTCTGCCCCAATGATGACGGAAGGAAGGACACCAACAAGGCCTGTTTTTCTGAAGGATCTGGTCCTTTTGAGATACCATCGTAGTGCCCTATGCACGTCCAAAGTATTCCACCTTTTTTCTAAAGGATGATGGGGATCCGGTCAGAAATTTGGTAGGACAATCTCTTGGGCCCTATGGAAATGGTAGTTAATTTTCGGCACAAAGGCCGGGTCTAGCCGAAGGACCACCCGGTCTGGATAGAAGACACAAAGATCCTGGCGAATAGAGAACGCCGCTATCTCAGACACCCTGCGAGCTGATGTCACCGCCAACAGAAATGCCATTTTCAAGATAAGGTAGCGCAAACCACAGGATTGGAGCGGTTCAAAGGGCGACAATGTTAAGGCTTACAAGACAAACATAAGCTTCCAGTTTCCTTGTCTTCGGCGACGACGGTGCCTTTTGAAGCACCGCCAGCCCAGCCGCTCGTAGAGCCGCTTCTCGATCGTGAAGCGGCTTGAAAGCTTCAAAATCCTCAGGATTCTTGAAGAAGAGGCAGCAGGGTACAGGTTGAGCCCCTGCAACCCCCCCAGGGAATTGTTTCTGGGGAGGAAACAGGAGTGGCTCCCTCCCAACCTGCTGAGACTCCGGGCGGCGTGGGACATCTCTGCCTTTGCAGAACAAGCCGGCTGCAGGAAACGTCAAAAGAGAAACGAAACAACCAAATAAGCAGCCGAAATCTACTTGAACCCTGAAACTCTGAACTGCAAGTATTAGCACTTTGCTGATTTTTTATATTGAAGGGAAAACTTCTGAATGAGTGAAAGTGACTGGAAAAAATATGGTGCTCAGCATTAGAGTAAATGAATCAGCGAGTGTGGATTGGTGAAGTCATCTTGCTTTGTTACAAAGTTAATAAGTTGTTATAAAGTTGCTCCGGCTGTAATAACAGGAACAAGAGGAAAATCTCTCCCTTTTACTTGACTTTGCTTCACCACAATTCTGCCTTGATTAAATCTGGGGGACTTTTTTAGAAGGCTTTGTGGAGGTGGCAGAAGAAGCGGATCCTCCCTCTTTAGAAAAGCTAGCCTACGTGGCAGGATGGCTTCAAAGAAGCAGGAAGGCAAAACGGGGGGGGGATCCCCCACACGCAAACAGGACACGCAGTTACAAGCTCAGAAAAAAGATTTTGATATGGGAGATTTAAAAGAATTTATTTCAAAAATCCTGGATGACAAATTTCAAAAAGCTCAACAGGAAATAGATGATAAAATAAATAAAATAGATGATAAAATCCAAAAGTCTCAACAGGAAATTATGCAGGAAATGCAGCAGAACCAAAAGAAGGTGACCAAAAAAATAACAGATGTGGCGTCTGGCCTGGCAGGATTTATTATGAAAGTTGAGTCAAAAGTGGATGAATTTAAATTACAAGTTAATGCTAAAATGAAAAATAATGATCACAAATTTTTGGATGTTGATGATAAGATGCAGAGAGTTGAGAATGAGATTGTCATGATGCAATTCCGGGCAATGGAATTCGCTATACGGCTTCGAGGAATTAGAGAAGAGGAGAGACAAGATTTGAGACAGGTCTGTGCTGAAGCCCTAGCTGTGATCTTAAAAATTAATCCTGATATGGTTTTCTGTAAAATAGACAAAATTTACAGAGTCAATTCTTGGGTGGCCAGACAAAGACAATTGCCTAGAGATGTGGTCATATATTTTACAGACAGAGCAATAAGAAATGATATTCTGCAAAAATCTTTTTTTACTTCTGTGCAAGTTGGCGGATCGAAGATTACAGTTTACAAGGAACTTCCACCTAAGATGTTGAAATCCAGAAAAGACTTTGGCTTTCTTGTTAAAGAATTGCAGAATAATCAGATTCCATTTCGTTGGGACGCTCCAACTGGCATAATTTTGAGATATAAGGGAGAGAAACACCGTTTGAATACTGTGGAGAAGGCGGAGCAATTTTATACTGATATCTTTAAAGAAAGAACACCATCCCCACGTACATCTACAGTTTTGGAGATTAAGGAGAGTGATAAGAAGCAACTTCAAGAACCGCAACAACAATCTAAGCAGGAATCAGAGGAGTTGAAGGGCGCGGAAGGAGGTCTCCTGGATGAGCCTTTGCTGGAACCTTCTCCAATTTTGGAGCCGGTCTGGATGGCTGAAGTCAAGGACCAGCGTATAACCCGAGCAAAATCCAAGCAACTTAAAGAAAAGTTACAGCAGGAAAAACAAGATGAAAAGGAGGCAAAGGCGACACAAGAGGGGGCCGTGGGGAATGCAGGACAGAAGATTTCGGATGAAATCCGATTATTCTGTTCTTGGCTCCAGAAAGAGAATAATGATGATTAAATGTTTATCTTGGAATGTGAATGGGCTGAATGCAACACAGAAAAGGAAGAAAGTATTTGCATATTTAAAACAACTTAATAATGATATAATTTGTCTACAAGAAACGCATATTACAGTTCAAGATCAAAACTATTTGAAAAATTCCAAATTAGGAACACATTTTATATCTTCAACTAACCAAAAAAAGAATGGTGTGGTTATTTATGTAAATCAAAAATTAACAGCCAAACTTATAGAAGCTGATCAAGATGGCAGGTTTGTAAGCAATTGAATTATTTTCTGCTAATAGTCCAATTCTCTTGATAGGAATTTATGCTCCCAATCAACAACAGGACTATTTTTATAAAATGCTACATACTAAAATACTACAATGGGACTATAGATCTATTTTAATTATGGGAGATTGGAATGGAGTAATTGATTCTAAATTAGATAAAAAGACTTTGGTGAAGTCAAGGATTAGATTACCACAGACCTTTTTTGATATGAAAGAAGACTTGAAATTAAAAGATATTTGGAGAATACATAACCCAAAAGAACTGGATTATACTTTCTTTTCTGATAGACATAGATCCTTCTCTAGGATTGATTTCATTTTGTTGTCAGATGACATACTTGTTAGGACAAAAAGAACAAAGATTTTGCCAAGAACGTTACTGATCATAGCCCAATGTGGATAGAAATTGAGACATGTAAGACTGAGAGACGCTCTTGGAGATTAAATGAAAACTTGTTCAGATATGAAAAAAATATAATAGAACTTAAAAAGTATTTGAAAGAGTTTTTTGAAATGAATCTGAATAAAGGCACCCCAATGGAAATTGTGTGGGACGCAAGCAAAGCTTATATGAGAGGGGTGCTTATTCATATGAACTCTAAACACAGATTGACCCGACAAAAGAAAAGACTTGAATTGGAAGCAGAAATAAAGAATAAAGAACAGTTACTCATTAAAAACCCAACAGATGAAAGAATACGTGGTGTTATAAAACTTTTGAAAGATCAATTCCAAATGCTTATAGCGGAACAAGTTGCAACAAATTTACAATACGCGAAGCATAATACATTCTGCAATGCCAATAAACTGGGCAGGTGGTTGGCCTACACATTGAGGAAGAAACAGAGTATACGGATTATTGATAGTATTGATATCGGAGGGAAAGAAGTTTTTCAACAGAAATTAATAAAAGAAGCCTTTCTTGAATATTACACTAAACTATATGCCAGAGAGGAGGTGCAGAATGGACTTATAGAAAAATACTTAGACAACAAAAGAGTTACAAAAATTACTGAGCAACAAAAGGAAAGAATGAACTATCCTATAACAGAGGAGGAGATAATAGCAGCAATAAAACAATTAAAAACAGCCAAAGCTCCTGGAACGGATGGTCTGACTGCAGTGTACTATAAAACTTTGCAGGCAGAAATGGTGGAACAACTTAGAGACTTATTTTGTAATATACAACAAGGGGGAAAAGTACCCCCATCATGGACTACAGCTTATATTTCTTTGATACCAAAAGAACAAGCAGGTCCCCAAAAACCGGAGAATTGCAGACCAATATCTCTTTTGAATACGGATTATAAAATTTATGCAAAAGTACTAGCCAACAGATTGATGCCAGTAATTCAAAAGGTGATTCATGATGATCAAGCGGGATTTATTGAGGGTAGGCACATGAATGACAATGTAAGGCAAGTAATAGACTTATTGGAATATCTTGAGAAGAATAAACAGATCCCTGCAGTGCTGGTTTTCTTGGATGCAGAGAAGGCCTTTGATAAAGTGGACTGGAATTTTCTACTAAAGACTTTAAAAAGGATGGACTTTGGGGACCAATTTATACAGGCGGTCTCAGCAATTTATCAAGACCAAAAGGCACAGATTATTATTAATGGAAGTTTGACAACAGAGTTTAAAATCGAAAAAGGAACAAGATAGGGATGTCCGTTGTCCCCATTGTTGTTTATTTTAACACTAGAAGTCTTGTTAAATACAATAAGGGACTCTAATATCTTGAAAGGTATAATGATAAGGCAAGAGGATTACAGAATAAAGGCATTTGCAGATGATCTGGTTGTTACCCTAACACAGCCAATGGAATCAATAATTCAGATGAAGGACATTATACAAGACTATGGTAAAGTTTCAGGTTTTAGATTGAACCAGAAAAAAACTAAGATGGTAGTCAAAAATATGACACAAGATCGTAAATATGAGCTTGAAAGGAGGGCAGGTTTTGAGATTGTACCAAAGGTAAAATACCTAGGAGTTCAGGTTGCAGAATCAAATATGAAATTGTTTCAAAATAATTATGAGGTGTTGTGGCGAGAGGTGCAAAAAGACATGGAGACTTGGAAAAAACTGCAGCTGTCTTTACTTGGAAGAATAGCAGCAGTTAAGATGAATATTTTGCCAAGATTTCTTTTTTTGTTTCAAATGATTCCGGTGCTCAAAAATGATAAACAACTAAAAGTATGGCAAACTGGAGTGAACAAGTTTGTCTGGAACGAGAAAAAACCAAGAGTAAAATTGAAAATTATGCAAGACGTTCCAGAAAGGGGAGGTCTTAAACTTCCAAACCTACAGTTATATTATGATGCAGCAGCTTTGACTTTAACAAGCGATTGGTTTGGAGGAAAAAAGACTGGAATATTAAATGCAGAAAGTTTCGATTTGGAATTTGGATGGCACGCTTACTTATTTTATGACAGTAAAGTGGACAAAGTATTTAAAAGCCATATACTTAGAGATTCTTTGTTGAGAGTTTGGAAGAAGCACCAAATCAATTGGGATTATAAAATACCGCTATGGCTGGATCTTGGTCATACTTTGTGGAATACAAATATAATGTCACTCGGGGGTTTTTAAGTAAGAGGTTCTTTTTACAGATGCGGGCAGATGGCAGCTGAAGACATTACAGACATTGTTGGCTGAAGGGATTAATTTAACTTGGTTACAATACAATCAATTGCAATGGAGATGGAAAGAGGACCAAAAAACTGGTATTATGGAGTATGAGGAAGAATTGGTCAGACATATAAAAGAGAAAGGCCCAATGCATATTAAAAGACTTTATAATGTTCTGTTAGAAAGGGATTCAGAAACTGAACTAGTTAAAGATTGTATGATTAAGTGGGCACAAAATTTTGAGGAACCAGTGATGTTGGAAACATGGGAAAAAATTTGGGTTCAGAATGTTAAATTTACAGAGTCGCAGAATTTGAGGGAAAATTTTTATAAAATGTTTTACAGATGGCATTTAGACCCCAAAAAATTGTCGTGTATGTACCCTAATGTGCAGCCTAAATGTTGGAGATGTGATTGTCTAGATGCTACATATTATCACGTTTGGTGGACCTGTAAGAAAGTTAAGGCTTTTTGGATTAAAATTTGGTGGGTTATGCAGAATGTTTTGAAGAAAAAAATTCAATTTTCTCCACAATTGTTTTTATTGGGTATAGTTAAGGGTTTTACATTGGGTGAAACAAAACTGATACTGTATATGATAACAGCAGCAAGACTGTTAATAGGTAAATACTGGAAAAATGAAGCGCTGCCCACGATTGAGGAACGGACTTTGAAGATGGCCAGTTTTGCAGAGATGGCGAAGATTTCAGCATATTTAAAAGATTGTTCACAAGAGACTTATGAATGGGAATGGAAGAGGTGGGTAGATTATGTTCAGAATAAATATCAAACTAGGAAGTATCAAATAGCTTTTATCTGAAAAGATTATATTAAGATAGAAATATTTTAAGGTAATGAGGATGAAAAATTTATTTGAAACTGTTATATTAAGATAGAAATATTTTAAGGTAATGAGGATGAGAATTTATGTGAAAATGTTATATTAAGATAGAAACAGCTTAATGTAATGATGATGAAAATTTATAAGGGGGAGGGAGGGGTTCAAGTTTTATATACAAAGGAGGGTTTTTCCTTTTATTTGATATGAGTATATTGTGTGGAAGTCTGGGGGAGAGGGGAGGGTTAGGGTGGGTTAGGGAGGTTGGGAAGTTTGGGCTGGGATGAGGGGGGAAAAAAGGGGTATGATGAAATAGAAGACCAGGTGGCCACCCGACAAATGTCATCGATGGATGCCTGGGTAGCCCAGGCAGCAGATGTGGCAACACTACAAGTGGAATGGGGCAAAATCCCACCCAGGACAGGCCTACCCCATAGTTCCTGGGTCTTAGAAATACAGTCCTTGAGCCAGCGGCCCACAGTCGCAGAAGAAACCTTCTGCCCCAATGATGACGGAAGGAAGGACACCAACAAGGCCTGTTTTTCTGAAGGATCTGGTCCTTTTGAGATACCATCGTAGTGCCCTATGCACGTCCAAAGTATTCCACTTTTTTTCTAAAGGATGATGGGGATCCGGTCAGAAATTTGGTAGGACAATCTCTTGGGCCCTATGGAAATGGTAGTTAATTTTCGGCACAAAGGCCGGGTCTAGCCGAAGGACCACCCGGTCTGGATAGAAGACACAAAGATCCTGGCGAATAGAGAACGCCGCTATCTCAGACACCCTGCGAGCTGATGTCACCGCCAACAGAAATGCCATTTTCAAGATAAGGTAGCGCAAACCACAGGATTGGAGCGGTTCAAAGGGCGACAATGTTAAAGCTTACAAGACAAACATAAGATCCCACGTAGGGTAGTGGTGTACCATGGACGGTCGCAGATTCGTCGCGCCATGAAGAAAGGACCGGATCCGGGAGACATGAGACAGGGATTGTTGATTATCACCCACCAGCACAGTAGCCAGGGCAGCAACTTGATGTCTAAGCGTGGATGGAGCTAGACCCTTGTTAAACCCCGAATGTAGAAATTGAAGAACATCTGGAACAGTCACAGATGTAGGATCGACGTGATTTGTAGCACACCACTGAGCGAAGGCTTTCCAGGAAGCGTTGTAGATGCGTACTGTCAACATTCCTCTGGCGGCTTGAATAGTTGAGATTACCTTGCTGGAAAGGTGACCTTTGGAGAGCATGATTCGTTCAAGCGCCAGACGGTCAACTGGAGCCAGTCTGGCTCTGGGTGTTGGACGAGCTCCTGGCTTAGAGAAATGAGGTCCTGAGGTGGTTTGGTGGACAGGGCCATCAGGTTGGCGAACCACGGTCGACGTGGCCAGTGAGGTGCAACCAATAGAAGATCCGCTTTTTCCACAATTAACTTACGAATTACGTTGGGAATTATCGGTATCGGGGAAAACGCATAGAGAAGGCCCTGGGGCCATGGAGATTGGAGAGCATTGTGACCTTCCGCGCCTGGTGTCGGGTAGCGGGAGAAGTACCGTGGCAGCTGTGTGTTTTGCGCTGTAGCAAACAGATCTAGAACTGGAGTCCCAAATCGGTGGGAGAGGTCGAGAAAGAGACGAAGATTGAATTGCCACTCTGAGTGATCAAGCGACCCCTGCTGAGCCAATCCGCCTGCAGGTTGAGTTCTCTGGAAATTTGTTCCACCCGCAAGGAGCAGATGTGCCTCTCCGCCCAGGACATGAGTCATTCCGTTTCCTCCATTAGGGAGAGGGAGCGAGTGCCCCCTTGCTGATTGATATGGGCCTTCGTGGCCATGTTGTTGGTCAATATCAGGACATGTTTGTGAAGAACGTGTTGGTGGAAATGAGACAACGCCAAACGAACTGCTCTTAACTCCAGCCAATTGATGCTGTGTGTTCTTTCCAAGGGGGACCAGGTGCCCTGTGCTAGGTAAATATTGAGATGAGTGCCCCACCCAAGAAGGCTGGCGTCTATGGTTAGTGTGACACGTTCCAGTTCCAGAAAATAGGGAGCTGTTCTGAAGTGCTGGGGAGAGCCACCATCGAAGAGAGAGTCTCACTCGAGGTGTCACAGGAACCTTGATCATAGACTCTCCTTGGCCTTGTCTCTGAAAGGGTAAGAGAAACCACTGAAGTTGACGCGAATGGCGGCACGCTCACGGCACTATTGTGATTGCCCAACAATTTGGATAGCGGAATCAAGGGAACTTTCTTGCACGCCAGAACTTGGCGCACCAGGTCAGGTATGCTGGATTGACAGTGCGGAGATAAGTACACTAGACCTTCTAGAGAATCTATTACCGCACTGAGTTGTAAAATACGAGTCGTTGGGGAAAGATGACTTTTTTCCAGATTGAGGGTAAACCCGTGACTCTGCAAGGTGCGTATTACAATTTGTCTGTCCTGATCTGCTTGCGGCACCGATGACGACAGGATCAGGATGTCGTCCAGGTAACAGACTAGACATACAGGCAGTTCCCGGAGCGACACCGCCAAGGCCGCCAAGATTTTCGTGAAAGTTCGAGGCTCAGACGAGAGCCCAAAAGACATCGCCTTATATTGAAAATGGTGGTCTGCAAAGGCAAACCTGAGAAACTTTCTGTGCCCTGGATGAATGGGCACGTGTAAGTATGCCTCCTTTAAATCTATTGATTGCCTTAGATCACCTTGACAGATGCAGCCAAGAAGCAATTTGAGAGAATGCATCTTGAAGCGTCGATACAACACGTGGAGGTTCAGTTCTTTCAGGTTCAGAATTCCCCTCCAGCCTCCTGAACTCTTTGGTACCAGAAATAAAATGGAATAAAATCCGGTCCGTACCTGATCTTCCGGGGCCGGCTCTATGGCCTCGATTTCCAGCAGATGCTGAATCTCGAAATCCATGAGGTGCTGTTTGCCAAGTTGCAGGGGAAACGGGCACTGGATGAAATGGTTCAGAGGAGTGGAGGTGAATTCCAAGGTGAGTCCGCTGGTGACAGTGCAGAGGATCTATGCATCCATTGTAGAGAGTCCCCACTGGTGGTAAAAGGATTGGAGCTTGCCGCCAATGGGAACAGAAGCCGGTGAGTCAATTGCCTCAACGGAAGGAACGGAATCCCGCTCCTTGAAATGGACGCTTGGAGTTTGCCTGGCATCTGCCTCTGTCCCGAAAGGAATTACGGTCGGGTGACTGGGAATATGAGTGGGTCGTAGATCGTTGAAAATAGGCACCGCCGACCCCTGGATCGGCACGAAATGGCTGTCGCGGATAAGGTGAGTATCTGCGATCCAGTCTCCTATAAGAGGAAGGAAGGACCTTTTTCTTATCCCGACCTTCTAGTAATACCAGATCAAGGGAGGCTCCAAAAAGGGAAGATCCTTTATAAGGTGCGGCTGTGAATCTCCATTTGGATTTCATATCAGCTCTCCAATGGCATAGCCAAAGAAGTTGCCGAGAAGTCACTGTCGATGCAAGAGCCGAGGAAGCGAATTTTGCCGTGTCCAGGGATGCATCAGCGGAGTATTCTGCTGCTGCAACAATTTGGGACACATCCTGATGGAGTTTTGCTTCTTCTGGTGGTAACCTGTTGCGAAGTTGGCAGAGCCAGATGAGGGAGGCTCTGTTAAAAAATGAAGCTGAAGTTGCTGCCCGAATGGCCCAGGCAGCCGCCTGGTGGGTCTTGCGAAAGGCCATCTCGGCATGTTTGTCCTCTAATTTGAGGCCTTCACCAACATCACTGACAAGAACCAAAGATGATGTAAGGCTAGCCACAGGTTCGTCTACAGATGGTACTTGAAGCAAGGTATCAAGCTCAGGTGCTGAACAATATAGTTTCCTGTCAAAACTATTAGGTCCTGAGAGAGATCCGGGATGCTCCCACGGCCTTTGGATTACCTGTGAGAAAAGGTCTGGACATGGTACAAAGTCATAATCAGGTCTAGGTACCAGAAACAGGTTTCCATTGGGATCAGGCTGTGTTTGAGAGGTTGAAGGCTGATCAAGTCCTTGGCCCATATTTGTGGCCATCTTAGCTTTATGCAGGAGTGACTTGAACAATGAAGGTCTAAATAATCCCGGAAAGGCCAGTTTATCAGGAACCATTTCCTCATCTTCTGAGAGGTCAAAGACCTCAAGGTAAATGTCATCACGAAGAGACTCCTCCAAGTGACCAAAGGCCTGAGCTGAAGGTTGTGGAGGGGCCAGGGAAAGCAGGACAGAGTGTGCTGGCGCTGCCCTCAGATGCCATATGACAGCTGGTTTGTTGTAAGCCCCCCTGAAAAATGCGAGTAATTGCTTGAGAAACCAATGACTGAAAGTCCAAAGGTTGGCCACATGTATGCCCCTCCCCTACACGGAGACCCGCGGCTGTCGGGGTGAACGTAGCTTCAGTTGTAGTAGGAGACATCTGGGAAGGGAAGGGCACAGAACCTGATTGGGTGTGTCCCTGCTGATCAAGTCCTTCCTGTACACAGATCACAGGCTGGTCCTGTGGCATTAAAGTCAGGCTGTCTTGTTGCCAAGCCAAGCTACCAGTCTCCTGAGTAGCCAAGGTATCAATGATAGGCTGCTGAGCCACAGCAGATTGAGAGGTACTAGGGCCAGACTGCCCTTGGCACTGTGCTCTATTGAATTGGCACTCCAGGGCATTATGCCTACTTTGAGCAGCCTTATCCACCCCTGGGATGGCCATGGCTGGTCGTGAGGGTCTAGGTAATCGTGGCTGAGCCACTGCCTGGGCCTTGACTTTCTTGTTCTTGGGCGAGGGAAACCTGGTGGGGAAGGAACCTGTTCAAGGTCAGAAGACAGGTCTTCATCTGCCATTGCCCGTAACAATATGTTGTAATAAGAGACAATGAAATTACTATGGATATATATATATATAAATATATATATATATATATATATATATATATATATATATATATATGTATGTATGTATGTATGTATGTATGTATGTATATATGTATACATACATACATACATACATACATACATATATATTATATATATATATATATATATATATATATATATATATATATATATACATACATACATACACATACATATGTGTGTGTGTGTGTTTGTGTGTGTGTGTGTGTGTAGTTAATATTTCGGGTTTCTTCCCAAAATATCTGTGCAAAATATGGTTTTGATGTTGTGTCTATGTAGTACTTTGCTAATTTTAACTGTTAGAAAGATAAAGATAGAAAGATATCGTCCATTCTGAGAAACCCTAAAGACAAAATAGAATTAGAAGATCAAGGCATATACGAAATCCCGTGTGCTTCCTGCCCATCAACATACATTGGACAGACCAACAGAAGAATGAGTGTGCGCATCGAGGAACACAAAAACTCAATACAAAAGCAAGAACACACATCATCATTAGTTCAACACATAAATACAACAGGACACAATATTAATTTTAATAACACAAAAACAGTTGCAAAAATAGAACATCTCAATGGCAGAATAATCAGAGAAGCAATTGAAATAGAAAAAAGACCATATTGCATGAATAAATGGGATGACACTTCATGTCTGCCTACTATTTGGAAACCTACTCTCATAGATAGACGAATCTTAACACCAAATATAAAACATAGATCAAACATTAATCAAAAAACAAATCCCAACCAAATCATATTCAAACCAGCCACAAAGATGAAGCCCTGCCACCTAGTGGAGAAAAACCGACCATACACCCGAAGCCAAGCCAATAAACACATACTGGGACTCCCAACCAATCAGAATGAAAAGGTGGAGCCATCCCAGACTACCAGCACCAGATTTGAAATAGTAACGGCAGTTACTGCAAAAGTCTCCTCACATAAGCCTGATGATGGCAGATGAGATTCTGTCGAAACGTCGCTTCTACCCTTTTAGGGATATATCCACAATTACACGGGAAGAAACCAGAAATATTAACTATACACACCTATATACCCGTGAAAACTTACATAGACAAATTATATATATATATATATATATATATATATATATATATATATATATATATATATATATATATATATATATATATATATATAATGTACGTATATAAATTTTAAAAAGAAATTTCCCCACAAAACACTTCTATTAGTAAAAGAAATATGACATTTCCCTTGGATCGTAGTCCCAGGTGGTGAAGTGGAGAATGATGGCAGGAGGCTGGTAACTGCAAAATCGAAGTCTGCAGGCCTTCGCTTCGCTCACAGAATTCACTCTGTGGATTCGGGTCAGAAGCTGTTTTAGAAATGAGCCCAAAGTTGATGACCATAATATGGTGGCCGCGCGAACAGCGGCTCAAAATGGCAGTCACGAGCAGGGAATCCCCTCAGTGAACCACAGTCATAGATCAAAGCAGCAGTCAGACACTAAATTTTGGCGGTAGTGAACAGGAGATCCCCCCAGCACACCGCAACAGAAAGAAATAGACAGCCAGGTCTCAAGAAGTAAAATAAGGGCTCAGGTTTCCCTCTGCGCCGCCAACTGACAGGCAGGGAAGCAAATTGTTTAGGTGGGAATTTTCAACCGCTGCGAAGCATCCTCCCAATGATCAAGTATGCCAGCAAGGCAGGAACTCCAATGCTGCTCTTAGGCGCCAAGGACTATGAGGGTAGAGGTAGTTCTGCTGGCATGCCAGACAACCAGCTCTCACACCCGTGGCTAAGGCTACAAGAGGCTGCAGTAATAATCAAAGGCAAGCCTCAGAAGCACTGCCAGAAATGTTAAAAAAAAGGCGGCGGCTGGCATCCCGGAGCCCGGGAACACCAACTCACCCAGCGCCGTTATATTCGTAGTCCCACGTCGCGCAGCCCTCGAGAAGTAAATAAGCGCCACAGAAGGAAAAAAAACTAACTTAACAAGGTAGAAATTTAGCCAAAGAAAAAAACTTAGCTAAACAGCAAAGGCACTTAAGTCTTATCGAATTGACTGAGTGAAAAGACTGCTAGAGATAGGACGGTGGAGGCGTGACCCCAACTTCAGAGGGAAAATGATTGGCACTCAGTCAAACCAATGAGAATGCTTCAACCCACATGTAGGAATGTCAGAGCAGCGAGTCAGGAAAATGGATACTCACATGACTAATGAAAAATGTGGATTGTAGAGGGACACCATCTCGTTCAAAAAGGAACTTTGTAATTCTTTTCTGGAAATTTTGAACTCTACAGATAAAAGTCATGGGATCTTGTGGGGGGAGGTCTGCAGGCAGCTTGACTTTTGTGAAAAGGAAATTATAATGGAACTCCTGTAGTTGAAACAATAATAACTTAAAAAATTGGTGCAGGAATAAAAGAAGGGCTAAGCGCAGGCCCAAGAGAAGATTTGATATATTATATCCGGAATAAAAATAACAAAAAGATATAATATGACTTACGGAGGATAAAATTGAAAACTTTGAAAATGGAAGGAAATATATGTTTGCAGGTGAGGAGATGAAGAAATAAGATAAACATGACTGGAAAAAGAAAAAAGAAAAAAGAAGATTGAAATAATGTGATTAAAAATAAAATAATTTACAGGTGGATTGTAGTAATAAAAAGGAGGTTTTTACAGAAATTAAGAATGTTAAAAGAAATTTATAAACATATTTAAAGGTATGCTTGAAGCAAGAATTACAGTATGTGTTAATGGTAAATTGGTATGAAAAAGGATAAAGATAAATATGGTTAATTTAAAATATTAAAAGGAATTTATAAATATATTTTAAGGTATATTTTAAGCAAGAACCATGTTTCAATGTTAAATTGTTATGAAAAAGGATAAGGATAAATATAATTTACTGAAAATAAGCAATGTATAGATGGATGGAAACAACAAAGAAATGATTAAGTAGAGATAGTTAAACCAACTATGATTATGTGGAGCAAGCCTCAGGGAGAGAAGTGGATAGGAGAGGATCAATGGGGCCAGCCTGAGGGAGGGAAGGGGATGGGAGAGAATAAAGGGGGCCAGCCTGAGGGAGAGAAGGGAATAAGATAGGAGAGGCTTCTGTTGGGCAAGCCCGAGGGAGAAAAGGGGATAAGATAGGAGAGACCTCTGTGGGGCAAGCCTGAGGGAGAGGAGAGATCAATGAGGCCAGCCAGAGAGAGAAGGGATAAGATAGGAGAGGCTTCTGTTGGGCAAGTCTGAGGGAAAGAAGGGGATAAGATAGGAGAGACTCTGTGGGGCAAGCATGAGGGAGAGGTGAAGATCAATGGGGCCAGCCTGAGGGAAAGAGGGATAAGATAGGAGAGGCCTCAGTGGGGCAAGCATGAGGGAGAGGTGAAGATCAGTGGGGCCAGCCTGAGGGAGAGAGGGATAAGATAGGAGAGGCCTCAGTGGGGCAATCCTGAGGGAGAGAAGGGGATCAGATATTTTTATTAAGGATTGTATCAGAAACATATAACAGAGAATTGAGATACTTAATCGTGAATTTCTTAACAGTGGCTAGAATTGTATTTGCTAAAAACTGGAAAGGAGAGAAGATACCTACTGATGATGATGTTATCAAGAAAATTTTGGAATGTCCTTAAATGAGCAAACTGACATTTGAAATTAGAGAACAGGAAGATAAACAATATTATTTGATATGGGATGTATTTTACCATTTTTGGCTAGATAATAAAGTATGGAAATGAAATATGAAATGGATGTAATAATAACATATATAAAGCGATTTTTTTATGGGAGATAAGCCATTGTTAAATAATTGGTAAATGGGAATATGGATATGGGATTAAGCACAAAAGATCTGTAACCGATCGATACACTTTCTGTAATTGTAATGGATGATGGTTGTTTTAAGTTTTGCTTAAAAATAAAAAACTTTTTTAAAAAAAAGATAGGAGAGGCTTCTCTTGGGAAAGCCTTAGGGAAAAAGGGGATAAGATAGGAGAGACCTCTCTGTTGGGCAAGCCTGAAGGAGAGGAGAAGATTAATGGGGCCAGCCTGAGGGAGAGAGGGGGACAGGAGAGGATCAATGGGGCCAGCCTGAGGGAGAGAAGGGGATAAGATAGGAGAGACCTCTGCAGAGCAAACCTGAGGAAGAGAAGGTAATAGGAGACAATCCAGGGGGCAGCTTGAGGGAGAGAAGGAGATAAGATTGGAGAGGCTTCTGTTGGGCAAGTCTGAGAGAAAGAAGGGGATAAGATAGGAGAGACCTCTGTTAGGCAAGCCTGAGGAAGAGAAGGGGATAAGAAAGGAGAGGCCACTGTTGGGCAAGCCTGAAGGAGAGAAGGGGATAGGAAAGATCAATGGGGCCAGCCTGAGGAAGAGAAGGGGATAAGAAAGGAGAGGCCACTGTTGGGCAAGCCTGAAGGAGAGAAGGGGATAGCAAAGATCAATGGGGCCAGCTTGAGTGAGAGAAGGGGGTAAGGTAGGAGAGGATCAGTGGGGCAAGCCTGAGGAAGAGAAGGGGATAGGAGAGGATCAATGGGGCAAGCCTGAGGGAGAGAAGGGGATAAGATAGGAGAGGTGTCTCTGGGGCAAGCCTGAGGGAGAAGGGGATAAGATAGGAGAGGCCTCTGTGGGGGGACTTCCGGTTGGGGACTCATGGTGACATGGCGCTGAGAGAGTGATCGCTGCTCTCCAACGCCGCTAATCATCCTGTTTTGGGGATCCTTTTTGAGGCGAGAGGCCCGGAGAGCCTTCCGGACAACGGAGAAATTTCGGAGAGCAGAGAAGCGAGGGGCAAGCGTTCTCTGCTCGATCGGACACCTCGGTCTAACCACTACGCGTGCGTCTGTATTTTAATGGCAGACCCGAGGCCATGACAACCAACAAGAGACGGGAAGCAAAAGAGAATTTCGGAGAAGCTGGCAGAGAAGAGGACTTATACGCTAATTTCCCTGACACCGTGGGATCGATCGTAAAAAAGTGTGGTCGCTTGTGTCGGGTGGAAGATCTTGTGGGGAGAGAGAGAAAAGCGGTGACTGAAAGGAAAAGAGCAGACTGGAACTGATTAGATAACCGGCAAATCGGCATGAAAAAAGAAGGAGACTATTGAGGTGGAGAGGTGGAGAGGCAGCGCAGACGGAGGAGAACTGGTGAGACACCTTTGATTGTAACAAGATGAGAGAGCTTTGACTACAGATATAAATAGATTTGACTGAGTTTGAATCGCGAGCTGTCAAGCAGAGAACCAGATGAACCAGGAGAAGAAACTGGAAGTGCAGCCATAAGTTGGAACTGACAGTAAGATAGAGGAGGCGAGGCTGTGGAGACCAACGGAGAAGTTAAAGAACTTGGGAGCTTTGGGAATTGAGAGGACATTGAAATTGTCGAAACTGTTGGTGACAGATCTGCAACAAATCCTACGAACTAACAATAGGAGAAAAGCGTTTGAACTTTACAGTAACTCATAGATATTTTGAAATACATATACATTTTACAATTATATATTTATATATCTAGATCTACAGTATTTATAATTTCTTTAGGATATTTTATTAAATTTATTGATACATATATATAACTAAATATTTAAATATTTATTTATTTATTTATTTATTAAATACTTTATTGATTTTTAAAAAAATTTAAAAAGAAAACATCAAATCTCCATTAACATCTGAGGTGTCGTGCGGTTACATATTTGCATTATGTACATATCAAGTATCTTCAAATCTACCATTATTAGAAATAGACATAACCTTATAGTCTCGATCTATTATTCCACCATTTGTACCACCTTTCCCATTCTGCCTTAAATTTTGAATTCTCATCGTCTTTAAGAGCACTTGTTAATTTTGCAATTTCTGTGCATTCTAGGATTTTATTTATTATTGACATCTCTGGAGGGGTTTGTTTGTCCTTCCAGTATTTTGCAAAGGTTAATCTGGCCACTGTTATAACATGTATAATTAATTGTATCTTGTCCTTAGAAAGTCCATCTCCCATCATTCCTAATAAGAAGATTTCGGGGGAAAGTTTTATATCTTCTTCCACTATTTCTCGTAGCCAGATTCGTATTTTTGTCCAAAACTTTTTTGTCTCCGGGCAGGACCACCACATATGAAAGAAGGTGCCAACCTCCTTTCCACACTTCCAACATATTGCTGAGGCACTGGGAAATATTTTTGCTAGTCTAGCTGGGGCTAGATACCATCTATGAAATATTTTATACTGATTCTCCCTGTAAATTGCTGATTTAGTCAGATTATAATTTCTATTCCAGGCCTCCTCCCAGTCATTGAAATTTAGCCTGTAGCCAATATTTTTTTCCCAAATGCTTAGTTGATTCCTGGCTATTTCTTCTGCTCTGTCCTCGCCTAATAAGAAGTTGTAAAATCTCGCTAGCATTTTCTTTTCAATCCCCAACATAATTTTATCCAAATTGTTGTACTTCATCTCTATACCGAATTGATCCCTATCTTTTTGATATCTTGAGCTTATCTGTAGGTAGCTCCACCAATCTAAATTGAAACCTTGATTACTTAATATTTCTCGTGATTTAAGAATACCATTATCATCTAATATATCTTTGTACGTGCCGAATTTCAAGATATCCCTTTTATTAGAGGCAGTCAAAGCCTCCATAATTGAGAACCAGATCAGTACTTTCATGTAAAATCTTTGTCTAATTTCTTCCCATGTTTGAATCAGGGTCTCCCTTAATTTGTGTTTGTGGAAATATGAGTTCTTTTTATTCTTTAGGCCCCATAAATAAGCGTGCCAGCCTGCCTGTAGATCATGGCCTTCTAACGTCAGAATTCTCTTGTTTTGTAATGTAACCCATTCTTTGATCCATACTAATTTGGCCACCTTCTAATATGCTTCCCAATCAGGTAATCCGAAGCCACCCATGTTTCTTTTCCCTTGCAGTGTTTTATATGCAATCCTTGCCTTCTTCCCTTCCCACAAAAATTCTCGCATCTTCTTTTCCAGATCTAGGAAATATTTTTTATCAATATTCACTGGTATAGTTTGAAATAAAAATATAATCTTGGGGAGAATATTCATTTTAATTGCTGAGATCTTACCGGTAAAAGACAATTTTAACTTCTTCCATCTGTCTATATCCTGCTTTATTTTTTGTAGTAGTGAACTGTAGTTATCCTCCTTTAAAGAGGAATATCTTGCAGTAATCCATATTCCCAAATATTTTATTTTCTTTACTATCTGAAGTTCTAAGGACTTTTCTAGCTCTTTCTTGTTTGTCTCTGTCATATTTCTTGCTAAAATTTTAGTTTTGGTTTTATTAAGCTTGAAGCCAGTGACTTCTCCATACTGTTGTACTTCCTGGAGTAATTTGGGGCCAGATTTCAAGGGATCTTCCATTATTAAGGCCACGTCATCTGCGAAGAATTGTGTTTTAAAAATTTCTTTCTTAATTTGTAGTCCTTTGATTTCTTTGTTATCTCTGATCTTTCTGAGTAGGATTTCCAGCGCCATTATAAAGGGTAGAGGGGATAGGGGGCATCCCTGTCTAATTCTCTTTTGTATCCAAAATATCCGCGTCTTGTCCCCATTTATTAAAATGCTTGCCCCTGTTTATGGTAAATATTTTCAATCATCTTTCTAAAATTTGTCCCAAATCCCATTAAATCAATTTGGTTGATCATAAATTTCCAATTTAAGTTGTCGAATGCCTTTTGGGAGTCCAAGAACACTAACGCCAGCTGTTTTTCCGGGTGCTGTTCATAATATTCTATGACATTTATTATTGTCCTCACGTTATCCCTCATTTGCCTCCCTGGGAGGAATCCTTTCTGATCATTGTGAATCCAGCCATTTAGAATTTTTTTTAATCTTTCCGCAATTATACTTGTAAATAATTTGTAATTTGAATTTAACAAAGAAATCGGCCTATAATTTGCTACCTGTTTCGAATCAGCACCTTCTTTCAATATGAGTTTAATATAAGTTTCTTTCCAGGAATCTGGGATTCTTGTACCAACTAATACCTCATTAAATATATCTAACAGTTCTAATTGTAATTCTTCCTCGAATTTTGCATAAATTTTCCCCGGGAGACCATCTGGGCCTGGTGTTTTGGTTTTTTTTGATTTTGGTAAGAGCCAATTTGAATTCTTCCACTGTGATTTTGTTGTTTAACATTTCTCTCTCTTCTCCCGTTATCTGAGGCAAGTTAGCTTCCATCAGATATTGTACAGTTTTATCTGGATCAATCGCTTCCTCTTTATATAAAGTTTCGTAAAATTCTCTCGCTCTTTCTAACTTATCTACTTCTTTTGTCAAGATATCACCATTGGAGTCTTCTAGTGTGAGAATTTGATTCTTTTCCTGTTCTTTTTTCAATCTGTATGCCAGCCATCTTCCCGACTTGTTGGCGTTCTCAAAGTGGTAGTGTTTTGTTCTCTTGATTTTTTGCGCCAACTCTTCCTGATCCAGAATGTTAAGAATATGCCTTGCCATCATCCACTTTTGTTTGGCCATCTCATCTCCTGGGTTTTGTTGTAATTTGCTATCCGCTTCTTCTAGTTTCCTATTATAATCCTCTCTAACTTTCCTTTCTTCCTTATTTTTGAATGCCATGTACGATATCGCTACTCCTCTCAAATACGCTTTCATGGTATCCCATACAATTTCCTTCGCCGTGCCCTGCTTGCCATTCTCGATGAAGAAGCGCTTAATTTCTTCATTTAATTTTATTATAAACTCTTTTTCATTCAAGAGGTTGGACCTTAGACTCCATCTTTGTTGCCTTCTCTTGTTAATATAGTGCCAATTTACTTCGAGAAGTTTATGATCTGTCCAAGTATTTATACTTATATCCACTTTCTCAATTTCTAGACCTAATTTTCTAGTAGTCCATACCATGTCGATTCTGGACCACGAATTCTGTGGATTTGAGAAAAAGGTGTATTAGGAGTCGTGCGGGTGTAAAGTACGCCACATATCAATTAGGTTAATTTCATCCACCAGATCAAAGAAGCTTTTTGGCAGAGGTAATCTTTTATTTCTTTTTCTCTCCCCACTTTTATAATCTTTCACTGGATTAACAATACCATTAAAATCGCCTAACATACATATTTCAGCATGGGCCTGACTCCCTAATTGTTTGTGTAATTTTTTGTAAAATTGTCTCTGTTTCTCATTCGGGACATATACTCCCACCAACATCATTTTTGCATTACCTCTCCTAATTTCTACCATTAGAATTCTCCCTTTAGTATCTTTGTACTTTAATTCTGCCTCAATTCCTTTTTTCACATATATCGCCACACCCCTTTTCTTTTTCTCTGCTAGTGACACAATAGTTTGCCAAATTTAATGAATTCTAGACAATTTGCCTCATCTTTTTTTATATGAACCTCCTGTAAACAAATTATGTCTGGGTTCTGTTTTACCAGTTTTGATAAAATTATCTTTCTTTTTTTATGATCGTTTAAGCCATTAACATTTAAGGATAAAATTTTTAGGCCATCCATTTCTTGTATTGTGTCCGAATTCTAGTTCTTATTTGTCTTTAGCATTACTGCTCTTACTGGTCTAATCTTCTTTCCTTGTCCTTCCGCTTCTTCTTTTTTCTTCTCCTCCTCTATATCTTCCTTCGTGCTTTGCTCTTGTGAGGTTTCTTCTTCCGTGTTTACCGTATTGATCTCTTCTTTGCTAATTTATTCTTCTTCTCCTCCTCTTAGTTGATCTAAAAAATCTTGTGCTACGGCTAAGCTATTGATTGTAACTTTTCTTCCTTGCCATGATACTAGCATCCCCTCTGGCAGGATCCATCGAAATATAATGTTCCTTCTGTTCAGTTGGCTCGCCAGAAACCTGTAGTTTTTCCTCACTTCCCTCACCCTTCTAGGTATCTGTTTCAGGATATTCACCTCCTTTCCTTTAAATACAATCTGTTCTTTTCTCGCTATGTTAAGTAGAATATCCCTCACTTTCTTCCTGGCGAACTTCACGTGGACCTCCCTGGGGAGTCTGTTTCTTCTCACATAGTTCGTTTGAACCTTGTAAACCTCGTCAAGTTCTTTGATGATATCTTGTTTATCCTGTTGAAGGACATCAGCTATCAACTCGGCTATTTTATCGCTTAAATCCTCTTCCTTCTCTTTGCAAATATTTTGGAGGCGAAGGTAGTATGAAGCCTTATCCATTTCCAATTGTATCAGGGACTCTTCGATTCCTTTGTTCTGTATCGCGAATGTCCGGTCCACCATATCTAGTTTTTTCTCACTTTGTTCCATCCTTTGTTCTACATTTTGAATTCTTCTCTCATTATTCGCGATAGAGGCTTGGATCTCGGTCATTTTTGCATCCAAAACGTGGATATCCGTTTTTAGTTCAGAGTGACTATTTAACAATTTCTCCTGCATTGCTAACATGGTCTCCTGAATCAGCAATAAAGAAGATAGTACTGTTTGAAGAGTTGGAGTTGTTGGTGGCTTATCTAACTTCTGTATGGCTTCTAAGGGTTTCTGGATTACCGGAGATAGTGTTGTTAGTGTAGGATTAGATGGAGCTTTTTTGCCAGATTTTAAGATTGTCGATGTCATCGTTGCCATTTCTTTCAAGGTTAGCTTTTGTTCTCTTATAATTTTCTCAATATTTTTCCAAATAACCATTCAATGATTTTGCCCCTATTTCCTCTATTAATTCCTCTTCTTGAACCTATTCAAGCGATTTGTTATCTTCACTAGACAAGATCAATTAATCAAACTATCTTTCTTGGATCAAATCTTTGTAACACATCAAAATTCTCTGACTTCCTTAATGGTTTAAGACCTATAGGTTAAATCACACTACCAAATTCCGAACCAATTCTCACGTGTAAGCCAAGAGTTCTATACCTGTATATCCCAGTATGTATTATAGGTTTGATATGGCTATATTCAAACCTCAATATAAAAAGATTGTAATAAATAAGTTAATACACACTACCTATAGTTCTTATATAACTAAATTCAAGCCTTAGTATATGGAATTGATATAAATAAGTTATTAGATATTACCCTTAAAAATAAATATATTAAAATGGATAGATATAACTAGATAAATATGTATAAATATGTATAAATATGTATAAGTATAACCAATGCTATAAATTAATTAATTAATTGAATAATTATAAATCTGAATCCTTATATATAAATATATCTAATGACAGCAAAATAAGATCAACAATTGATTTCTATATTCTATATTCCCTATCTTCCTTAACAGTTTGTAATTCTTATTAATATTATTGTTATTTAACGAAAGAACCAAAATTCAAATATTGAAAACCCAATTACTTAAAAGAATAAAGGGGAGAATGGGGGTCAGAATATCACAATTTGTGTATATGATATATTATAATGTATATAGTAAGAGTATATAGATCTTCTTCTTTTTCTCTCTTTTTTTTCCTCTTACTTTAGTAAATAACTTTACTTTAGTAAATAATAATGACTACAAAATCGTAAGTCTTCTTCTCTCCACTCCTGATAAGTTCTGACAAATTCTGACACTTCTCTATGGTATATCTCACTGCTATATCATCTTCTTGTCAGTCCTCTGCTGTCTCACTCCTTCAGTTCAACAATAGTCGCTCTTCCTGTTCCCCTGTTCCACTGAAGCACTCAAAAAAGAAGCTCAGTAGATCGATCTCTTGCTCACTTTCCACCTCACTTATCAATCAGCGCCAGTCATATCAATGCTTGTTTCCGTCTCCCTCTCACCACGCTCTCCAGAGTTCTCTATAAAAGCGACCTGCTCCCTGCATATCTCGCGTCGGCCCGTCGGGTCTCAACCGCTGCGATCCGCTCTGCTCTGCACTCTCCGTCGCCGCCTCGCACAGGCTCTGCCGACCTCCTCTCTCAATGCCAAATCGCCCCAAGGTATGGAAAACGCGATGTCAGATCTAGCACGGCACCCCGATCTTCTGCTTCGCTCCCGTCCTTTTGCTGGCTATTGCGGCTTCAGGCCCGCCATCAGATGACCAGCTCACCACGCTGGATCAACAGAGCCGCCCGGACTTGCGAGAGGTGTTTGCGCCTCACACTCTCGTTCACCTGGCTCTCTCTTTTGTCTGCAGAACTCTCCGGGACCTGCGCCCCAAAGGGGTCCCCAAAACGCGGTAATAAAGGGTGTCGGGGAGTAGCGATCACTCACTCGACACCATATCGCCACAAGTCACCAACCGGAAGTCCTAAATATTTAAATATTTAAATAACTTGAACTTTAAATAGTAAGATTAGCGATATTTTTTTTCTCATTAATCTATTATTCTTCTGTTATCTCTTTGTGATTAATTAGCCTGAAGGACATAGAGTATAAGATTATAAACAGCTTAGAATTGGGATATGAATAGAAAATAGAGTCTATATTAATTAATAATTATTACCTAATCAATTTATAAACATAATTAGTAATTTATTAATGTGAGAACTGCTGATTAAGTACAAGAATAGAATTAAGCTTCTTTGAGATAATTGAATTAATTGTGAATTAAGTATATTTTATTATTGGTAATGACCAATTGAGATAGATTAATAAGTACCTGCACTAATATTTTCCCTCTGCTCTGGTGAGAATAATAAGCGTTGGCAATACATTTATAGCTTAATAGAAATAATTAGTGGATAATTTGGAGGATCATCGAAAGAATTGCGAGAGAGCAGAAGAAGGTTCTGAGAGAAATGACAAGTCTCTCATCAACTATACTCAAAACGGGAAAGAAGACCTCTTCCAATCCTACAATAACAAAGTCCTCACCAGCCATGCAAAAATCGACAGAAGGTCTAACGAAACAGAAAAATCTATTGTAATTCCATACAGGCCATACAGGCCATACAATCGACACTAACAGCGATTCAAGACACCATGCTAAAGATGCAGGAGAAGATGACAAACAGTTCATGCAGAACTGAAGATGGATATCCAAGTCATTGACCAAAAAATGAACGAAATCCAAGTGTCAATACACAACAATGAACAAAAAATAATAAAGGTGGAGACCAGGATGGAACAAAACGAAAAACACTTAGATTCAATTGACCAGAAGGTGATGGCACAAAACAGAGAATTGAAAGATTCAATAATCCAGTTGGAAATGGATAGAGCATCCTTTTATTTATGCTTCCAAAATATAGCGGAAGATAAGGAAGAGGACCTAGGTCAAGTGATGACGGAGATAATAGCGGAAATATTACAACAAGACAAACAAGAGATAATAAAAGAGCTAGATGACATGTATAGAGTCCAGACCAACTATGCAAGGAGGAACAAATTGCCCAGAGAAGTACACGTCAGGTTTGTGAGGAAAAAGGTCAAGGACATACTTTATAATATGGCAAGAGAAGAACCGGTGACCTACAAGGGAAAGGAGGTGATAATTTTAAAGCAGGTTCCCAGGAGAGTGAGAGAACTGAGAAGGGACTATAGGTTCCTAGCGATACAATTGAATAAGAGGAATATCCTCTTTAGGTGGATTCTGCCAGAAGAGATGTTGATCACCTGGCAAGGGGAAAAAATTAAAATAGACAGCCTTATTACAGCACAAGACTTCCTGGACCAATTGAGAGGAGTGGAGGAAGATCAAAGTAGCAAGGAAGAGTTAGAAGTAATAGTACAAGAAGAAGAAAAGACATACCAATGGAAATCCAAAGAGGGAACACCGGAGGAAAAGGAGACGGAAGAAAAGGATCTTAAAGAGACAAAAGGGAAAAAACAAAGACCGCAAAGAACTACATGTGCAAACAAGAACTAAAGTAGGGTATAAGAACTAAAAAATGGAGGGATAGAAAATATTATCAGTCAATGTCAACGGACTAAACGACAATAGAAAGAGAAAACAGCTGTTTATAAAATTAGCAAAACAAAATGCAGATATAATATGCCTCCAGGAGGTCCACATAAGAAAAGAAGAGGGGAATTGACTAGATTACAATAAATTTGGAAAAAACTTCACATCCTAAGCGAGGGAAAAAAGAGGGGAGTAGCACTATATGTTAAGAAAGGGATACCAGCTGGACTTCCGGTTTGCTGTTTGTCCCCGCCGGACGCTCCTTCGGGATCGTCGTACCCATTGCCTGTAAAGAGCCGCCTTTATAGCGGAATGGCGGCTCAAAAAAACTCCGTTTCCATGAGGAAACGGAGATAGAGCCGGCTGGGGTGGGTAGAGTCCTCTGCCTAATCCCAAAAGTTTTTTATTTACTTTTGGGACGGAGCGGAAGAGACTCCCCGTATCCCCAGTCGATGCTCCGGGCTCTGGGAGATCTCTGCTACACGCAGAGCTAGGTGACAAAAGCAAGCCTGTAAACTTGTTAAACTAATTAAAGAAGAAGTGAGCTGGATCTCTGACCCTGAAGCGCAAGTATTTTTTTTTTATTTTAGAAAAGTTACTGAAGTTGTTTAAGAAGTGAAAGGAAAAAAGATTTTTAAAATGGCGATTGCTGAGGCTTGAAGAGAGGCTGAAAGGGAAAGTCCTTCCGTTTTCTATTACAAAGTAGCGGAATGAATGCTTCGGGCTGTAATTGAGGCAAAACCTCACTCTCACTCTTGTTTTTTTTTTTTCTTTTTTTCCTGGGGATCTGATATTGATCTTGGTTGGAAACAAGTCTTTTTTTTTCTCTTTTCCATTAAATCTTGTCTGTATGGAAAATGGCACTGGGACTTATACAGTTAGACAAACAGGCAGCGGGGGGAAATTCCCCCATTAACAAATTACATCAACAAGTTCTAACTCTCCAGTTTCAGAAACCTGATTTTAATATAATAGAATTTCTTCTTGAAGAGATTGTAAGAAGGGATGAGATTGTGAACCAGCAACTTCAAAAATTTAAGCAGGAAATTAAAGAAATTGGTGAATTGGTGAAATCAAAGTTTGACTTTTTGAATCGAAAGATTTTAAAAACAGCTAACGGTTTATCAGACTTTCTGATTCAGTTGGATGCAAAGACTAAATTATTAGAGTCTAAAATGAAAGAAACTGAGGAGAATTTGGACAAGATTCAAAAAATTAAAAAGGATTTGGTAAACACTCAGGATAATAGCTCAGAAGACAAACCTAAAATGGAGGTTGACCAAAAGACTGGTAATGAAGAAAATGTGCAACAGAGGATTGAAAGAGAAGTTTTAATGATTCAATATAATTTTACAGAATATGCAATTAGACTGAGAGGTCTGCAGGAAAATAACAGAGATGACTTAAGGAAAATATCTTCTGAAATTCTGGCTGGGATTTTAAAGGTTCAACCTGATGAAGTGTTTTGCAGGATTGATAGAATTTATAGAATAAACTCCTGGTTGGCAAAGCAAAGGCAATTGCCCAGAGATGTGGTGATTTATTTTACAGATAAAGAAATTAGGAATAATATTGTGCAGAACTCTTTTAATTCTACTTTGCAATTTCATGGAAGAAAGATTTGGATTTTTAAGGAGCTCCCGCCTAAGATGCTAATGGAGAGGAAGAAATTTGGCTTTCTAGTGACTGAGTTAAAAAAAAGAAATATCCTATTTAGGTGGGATGTCCCAGTTGGTTTAATATTGAGACACCAAGGAGTAAGATACCAACTGAACACTGTTGAAAAAGCGGAAGAATTTTATCAAAAAATTTTAAAAATGAATTTAATATCTTTAGGCACAATACAGGACAAGCAAAAGGAGTTGGAAACAAAAGGAAAATATCAAATTACAGAGGCTGTGGTAGATAAATTGTCTTTGGACTCCCTGGATACCCCAGCTGGACTGTCTATAAATATGAGAGCAGTGTCATCCGACTCCAATGTGATGAACCATCAAGTTACAGACAAGTGCGTAAATCAACCAGTTGATATACAAGTGAGGGAGAAGAAAGACGAGATGAAACAAGATCAACTCATAAAGCAGAATGAAAATCGATTAGCCGACACACAATTGGTAGGAAGGAAACGAGGATGGAAATTCAACCCGCAAAAGAAAAAGAAAAGAAATAGATCTCATAGAAATAGCAGTTTCTAAACCAAGCAACAGTGAAGCCAGGGACTTTAAAAAATGAATGAATATGTGAAAAGATAGTGGAGGCGAACAATTGTTTAATACTATCTTGAGGATAGTGGCAGATCTCTGCAATGCCGTGATTTTGGGATGTGAAAAGAGCCTTACATTGTTGGATTTGAATTATCTATTTTGGATTTCTTTTACTGGTAAATATATTATAATTATTTTGAGTTACAAGGCAAGAGAGTCACGCTGAGGCATGCAGAAGATCTGGATGTTACCCATTAGGATGATGGGAATTAACAATCCTGATGAAAACCACCATTACAACTATATGGATATAATTATAATGTCACTCGGGTGGTTGTTTTTACTTTTATATATATATGAGGATATCTACTACTGATGGGGGCAGAAGATGATTGAAGATTTTCAACAAACTGTTGCATCAGCATGTTATTTTACCCTATTATGGATGATGGATTTAACAATCCAGTGGAAAGACATCAAAGAAGATATTATATGGATTATAAATTTAAAGTTATTGTCTTTTTTCTTTTTACAAAATGGAATGCATAGATAGATATGTGTATATTTTAGTAGAGTGGGCAGTGGATTATATTTAGAATTGTAATGCATGATTTTGTAGGAATTTGGGTTCAAATAGGTTAGTTTACTGATTGATTAGTTTAAGAAAAAGGATTTTTAAGTCATATATTTAGGGGAGTGGAGGAATTGGATAGAACTGAATAAATGTTAAATTTGGATGTAGGGAGAAGGCCGCTTTAAAATGTTATATTAATATATATAAAAGATTAAATGTTAAATTGTTGTAATAATACACTATAAGTTTAGGGGAGGAGAAAAAGGGCAGATTATCGCAAAAATGGGAATTATAAGAATATTATGCTAAGGGTATTTTGAGGAGGGAGTAAGGGAAAGGTAAAATATTATGTAATTAGTTATGAAATAGCTTATGGTTGTGAAGAAGTCACAGGGGGGAATGGGTGGTGAGGGGGGTTAGGGAAGGGGGGGGAAAAGGGGGAAAAACTTGTATTTGAAAACTTTTTCAATTAAAAAAAAAAAAAAAAGAAAGGGATACCAGCTGAGTTAAAACATACTGACACCAAGGGGAGAACATTAGCAGTTGAGATTAAGAGGGGGAATTCACCAATACTATTAGTAGCAATTTATGCCCCAAACAAAAATCTGGGAGACTATTATAAAAAATTAGGTGAGAAAATAATTAAAATGGATTACAGCAAGATTTATATAATTGGTGATTTTAATGGAATTGTAGATCCAGATAAAGACTATAAGAGTAACAAGGTCCAAAAGAAGAAGAGAGATAAATTACCAAGAACTTTTTTTGAATCAATGGATGAACTAAATTTAGTAGACATATGGTGGACCCTACATCCAAATAAGAAACAGTATACTTTTTACTCAAATACTCAAAAATCTTGGTCGAGAATCAACATGATGTGGGTCAGTACGAACACTGCGATGGAAATTGACTCGGCAGAGATAGCACTGAATATATGGGTGGACCATAACCCTCTAGAGATAAAATGGAAAAATTCACAGAGGAAGAGGCAGAAGAGATGGAGATTAAACACCCAATTCTTGAGGGATAAGGAATATACCAAAAAAATTACGGGAGCTTTAAAACTATTCTTTGAAGAAAATGAAAATCAAGATACCCCCCGAACAACCATATGGGACACAATGAAGGCATATCTAAGAGGGCTGGTAATATCCCACAGTATATATAAAAATAAAGAAAAAAGGAAGACATAGAAAGAACTTGTAGAGAGGCTGGGAGAAGCAGAAAGGATCCTACAGCAAAACCCTGGAGACGAGGAGGCAAAAGAAAATTGGATGTTAACCAGACATAAACTGAACATTCTGGATCAAGAAGAACTGGCATATAAGATAAAATGCTCCAAACAATACTACTTCGAAAACACAAACAAACCAGGCAGATGGCTATCGTACAAATTGAAAAAGGAGAATGAAAAAGGGATTATCTACCTATTAGAAGATAAGAGTGGGAATATACGAAACAAAGAGGAAGATAAACTCGAAATAGCAAGGGAATACTACGCAACATTGTATAAGGAGGGGGAAATCCCGAAAGGAAAAATTGAACAATATCAGAAAGAGGAAAAACTCCCATGGATAGGAGAGGAGGAAAAAGAAATGCTGAACAGGGAAGTCACAATAGGAGAGCTAAAGACAGCAATATCTAAACTCAAAAACAATAAATCACCAGGCCCAGATAGGTTCCCAGGAGAATTGTACAAAAATTTAGATTTGGAGGAAATACTTTTACCAAAATTACTAGATATATGCAATGAGGCTTTTGTTAGGATATGGTGTAAGCCTAACAGGTTGTCCAGGCAATATATGTGTGCTATAACTTTAAATGAGTTCTGTAACTTTAAGATGTAATGCTAGTAATTGTACTGATGAGTCATTGTAATTGACTGCTGACTGACTGCTGACTGCAATTATCCTAATTGTACTGTTGAGTCATTGCACTGCTGACTCCACTTATCTTAAGTGGATAATTACTAGTGTAAACTGTATATAAGAAGAGAGCCAAGCTATAGTCATTGTTGGTTGACTTGTTAGTTGGAACTGTTACCGTCGGGTGTGAAGGAGCTCTCATCGTGGATGGATCTGCTATCATCGTGATTTGTTACCAGTGTTGAATTGCTGTTTATTACCTACTGCTATTTTGTATGGTAAGAAGATTTCTGTAACTTCGGACTGATTTGAATGGCTAAAGACTTGGATTGACTAAAAGACTATGCAATTGTTTTTCACTACAAAGTAAAAGCTTTGTTAAACCAGTTTGTATGTATTGTATTCATTGCTCTCAGTACCATTTCTCTGTGCACTTGCTCTGCTGGTTGGTTAACACAACAATATCCTTAACAGCTTTGATGGGATCCAGAATTCCAGACTCGTGGAGGGAGGCATATATCACCCTTTTGCCAAAAGAAGGTACTGACGTAAAATCAATAAAAAACTATAGGCCAATTACCCTCCTAAACACGGACTATAAAATTTTTATGAGTGTGATAGCAGAAAGATTAAAAAAAAAATTTAAATAACATAATACACACAGATCAAAATGGATTCCTTCCCGGAAGCATATAAGGAACAATTTGAGAATAGTGACCAATGCCTTAGAATACTATGAAACACATTCGGAGAAGCAAATGGCGCTGATATTCTTGGATGCCCAGAAAGGGTTCGATAATTTGAATTGGGAATTTATGATTCAGCAAATCAAAATGATGAAATTTGGAGAAAACTTTGAGAAGATGATAACTACAATCTATGATAAGCAAAGAGCAAATATCTTATTAAATGGAGATATGACAGAAACTTTTCAAATTAGGAAGGGGGTGAGACAAGGATGCCCGTTGTCACCGTTATTGTTCATAATGGCTTTAGAAGGCCTATTAAGAAGGATTAGGAACAATAATGAAATAAAAGGATTAAAAATTAGGAAAGAGATTTACAAAATACAGGCATTTGCCGATGACGTCGCCTTAATTGTGGAAGAACCATTAGAGACAGGGAAAATTTTTTTGGAAACATTGGATAGTTATGGAGAAGTATCTGGATTTAAATTGAACAAAACAAAAACTAAAATGTTAACCAAAAATTTGTCAGAGGACCAAAAGAAAACATTAGAAGAAACCCTAGGCTTGCAAATAGTTAAAAAAATAAAATACCAAATACCTTGGCATCTGGATAATGGCAAGATGCTCGACCCTAAAAGAAGACAATTACAAACCCTTAATTAATAAAGTTAAACAAGATCTGGAAAGGTGGGGGAAATGACAACTATCACTCTTAGGCAGGATAAAGATGAGCGTCCTGCCGAAACTATTATATCTCTTCTAAACCACCCCAATTCATCTAGATAAAATTTTTTTCTTAGAATTGAACAGCATCACCAGGAAATTTATCTGGGGAGGGAAAAAACCGAGGATTGCCTTACAAACATTACAGGATAAAAGGAATAGGGGCGGTTTTGGACTCCCAGCATGGGAAGCTTATCATAAAGCAGCAAACTTGGTATGGCTAAGGAAATGGGCCACCTTAGAAAATAAAAAAATCCTGACATTAGAAGGACATGACTTGCAGAGAGGCTGGCACGCCCATTTGTGGAATAAAAGCCAAAAGATAAGGGAGATACTTCCACAGGCATAAAACAAGGGACGCATTAATGCAGACCTGGAAAGAAATTAGACATGCACATTATACAAAGGTCCCGAAATGGATATCTACAATGGAGGCCATGATATATCCTAATATGTTAGGAATGGAAATGTTCAGGTATGAAGATATTGTTGATAGTAGCGGGAATCTTAAAACGAATGAAGCCTTGAAGGAGCAAGGTATTCCTATTGGCTGGTGGCCTTATTTACTAATTAAGTCAAGATACCAGAAAGACAAGAAGGAATATGGCATAGAACTAGGAATTAACGGACTAGATAAGATTTGGATGGGCACAGAAAATAAATTACTAGCTAAATTATACACATATCTACTTGAATATCAGAGGGAAGAGGAGGTAGTTAAAAAACAGATGACCGCATGGGAAAAAAATATAGGGTGTAATATAAATTTAGATGATTGGGAAACAATTTAGAATTACAATCTTAAATTGACAAGAGCAATAGCATATAAAGAGAACCAGTATATGATGATATATAGACAGTGCTGGGATTCAATTTTTTTAACAACCGGTTCTGTGGGCGTGGCTTAGTTGGGGGTGTAGCTTGGTGGTCATGTGACTGGGTGGCATGGCTAGCTGGTCATGTGACTGGGTGGGCGTAGCTATGTGCATAGGGACTACTCAGAGGGCTGGAAAAAGTCATTTCTGACTGGTCCTTGCACTTATGACCATCCTCACATTTATGCCCGTTGCGGCATTCTTAACAACTGTGTCAGTCATTTCACCAGTACTTCTCTTCACCAAGGTGACAAGATAGGGAATAAAACGTAAAATGTGAGGACAGTTGTAAGTTCACGGACTGGTCAAAAGTGCAAGGACTGGTCAAAAATAACTTTTTCAGTCTTCTGAAAAAGACTGAAATATGCACATAGGAACTTGTTCTGTCCCCATCTCACACACGCACACAAACAGACAGCCGGGGGTTAAATAAACTGGCAGACAACCAATTCTTCCGATAAGACGCTTGGCAGCAACCCAGTAGCTGCTTGCCAAGAACTTTTACTCAATAAACAAAATACACACAGTCAAGAATTGTTCATTTCGACTTCCTGCCTGGCTCCGCAGCTTTGAAGACGCTCTTTTTTGAGCGCCCGTTCTCTGGTTCCGTAAAAGCCCCAGAACAGCCGAAAAACTGCTGTCTGGAGGCTTGGAACCCTCTCCCCGGGCAAAGGGGAGAGAGAAGAGTCGACAGGCGGGGGTAGAGCCCCCCCAAGAGCGCTAGGAGAAATCCTGGGGCGCAAAGGGTGTGGGCTCCCTATTGAAGCCTGTCAAGCCACTCTGGACCAGAAACGACTCCGCTGAAGCGGAGCTAGAAGCTGCGACCAGAATCTGCAGAAAATCAACAGGGGGGATTTTTAACAACTTTACTTTGATCGCAGACGGAGCAAATCAGGAGAAAACAAAGGAAATTTGCAAGTAACACTTTAACTCCGCTTTAATATGCAGAAAATGGCGCCTGAGGGCGGGAGGAAGAAACTACCAGGGGAAGTGCTCGTTAAGGCTTGTTAACATTTTACAGCTACTGGATTACACCCTAAGAGAAAGTTTTAAATGGAAGCAGCCAAGAAAAGAATTTGGTATTGAGGAAAAGAATTTGGTTCTGATTTTAACTAAAATCTGGTCTTTATACTGTGTGGAAAAAAGTTGAATTGTTGTCCTGATAGCTGGATAAATACAAAGTAGCTGAAATATGGCTGACAACAGGGCTGGTGAATCAGCAAATTCCCAAGCCGTGACTGTCCAGGCTTTTCAAGATCTTCTAGACTTTTTTACCTCAGCCCTGCTGAATACAATCGAAAGGGTCTTTTCAAAAAATAGCTTGGGAAATTATAAGCAGGAAATTATTCAGAAGAATTTGTTTTTGGAAGATAAGGAAATGGACAGGATTAAGAGATTGGCTGGTACAGCTGAAACAAAGGTTTTGGTGGACGTTTCCATTCCAATGATAGAAAAGCAACAAATGGTTTCTTTATTGCAAGCTGACAATCTTTATGGCAACAAATTTTGGCTATATGGACAAAGAAATGATTGAATGATTATACAAGCCAGAAGAGACGAAATGAGGATTTTAAATTAGAAAATGTGACTTCAAGAAGAGAGCGAGTATTTCAGAAACATCAACCTCAAATCACTATTTTAAAAGTTTCCAAAATAAAACTAGGGGGATTGTTTAAAGAATTTATAAAAAAAAAAGGATTGGAAAAAATATAAAAAGAAGTGAAGAACAGAAGATTAAGAAAGATATTCTCCTGTGGATTTTGAAATTGGCAACGGGCAAATATGTGTTTTAATGATATTAAAAGATTTTTAAAATGTTTAACATAAGGTTATATTACTCTACAAGATATATGAGATAAATTGTATAAGCTTTTAGGATGTCTAATCCTTTGAAACGAAGAGGATTAATGTTAAACTCAGAACTTTATTGTAAACTGATAATTAGTTTTGGATAGTTAAGGGTTGTTCTTTTAAAAAGTTAGAGGTATTAAGACGGTTAATTGAAAAATTGAAAGATACCCTCCTATAGATTCTGAAATTTATATTTGGAAAATAAGTGTTTTAAAGGTATTAAGAGATTTTTAAAATGCTTAACATTAGACTATATTATTTTAAAAGATATATGAGATAAAATGTGCAAGTTTTTAAGATGAAATATTTTTTCTGGTATAGAAATGGAATTTATTCATGATTTTTATTGTTTGTAAGACTGCTAAAGTATCGGATTATGCATTAAGAAAAAGGTTTTTTTTCTTTCTTTTCTATATAAGTAGGAAGAATGAATTTAATTTAATTGGTATTGAGAATTTATAAAAGGGAGGCTGTTGAATTGGAGCAAAGGGAGTTAAAGAACATGTGGGAGCTTTGAACTTTATAATTTGTTAGTTTATTTTAGCATATGTTTGTTAGATGCTATACCCTGTTTTTGCTCTGGGAAGTCAGGGGTGGGGTGGGGTGGGGATAAGGGAGGGGGGAAAGTGATGTTTTAGCAGAAAAAAGTGTATTCTAGAATATAGGAGTTGCTCAGATACTAAAGGAGGAAAATATTTCACAGCAAAGAAGTTAGAAAGGAGAGAGGAGGAGTGGGTACGAAGAGGAGAGGGAGGGAGAGGAATGGAAGAAAGGAGAGGAGGAAGGGAAGGGTAGGGGACAGGAGTAGGAGTGAAGGCGAGAAGGGGGAAAAGAAGAGAGAAGTGGGGGAAAGGGAAAGGAAGTAGGATGAGGTGGGAGAAGAGGTAGGAAAAAGTAGGAGGGAAGAGGAAGGAGGGACGGGAAAGAAAGGAGGAGGAGGAGAAGAAGATTTGTTGTGGAATGAGGGAAGAAGGAGAAGAGCAACTCCGAATATAATTAAAATGTTTTATTTTAATGCTTTCTTTAAGGGAAACATGTATATGGAGGATTTCTTATGTATAAGAAAATGTATAATTTATGTGGGGAAGGGGAAGGGTGGGGGGGAGAAAATTGTTTGTATTTCTTATAAAACTTTTTAATAAAAAAAAAAAGAGTTGTTCATTTCATAAAATAAATCCAAGGCCGATAATGTTGTTTCCAGAGATGCAATGTGACTCGATAGTAGTTAGTTTTGTCCGTCACAGAGTCTGAATGGCCACCTCACCCCCTTTTATACCCTGTGGGGTGTGGTCCAGTGACTCAGCCTAATCTCTGGCATGCCTTTTCTTCTGTTGCACGGGCTTATCTCTGCGACGCTGCCGAGGATCCAGCCAAGACTCATTACCCTCACTATCCACCTGTGGCTGCGTGGACGTGCTTGGCCCCGGCCCTATCTCTTGCCCTTCGGCAGATACCGAAGGCATTGCCAGAGAGGGGGATCCTGGAGAGGGAGACCTTTCCAACTCCTCTCCTTCACTCTCGGAGTCCTCTCCTGCCGATGACACAGGCTCAGGTAACGGAGCCACAACAGAACTATTCAGAGGGCTGAAAAAAGTCATTTCTGACAGGTCTTCGCACTTTTGACCGGTCCTCACCCTTATTACTGGTCATCATTTATGCCCATTGTAGCATTCTTAACAACCGTGTCACTCATTTCACAACTGCTTCTCTTCACCATGGTGACAAGATAGGGCGAAAAACGTAAAATGTGAGGACAATCATAAATTTGAGGAGTGGTCAAAAGTGCGAGGACCAGTCAAAAATAACTTTTTCAGCCCTCTGAGTAATCCATATGCACAAAAGGATACAGCAATAGAGAGGGATGAAGGAAGGAGAAGAGAGATGGAAGAAAGAAGGAGAGAGAGGGAAGGAAGAGAAGGGAGGAAGGAAGGGAAGGGAAATTAGAGTAGGAGTGAGGGTAAGAGAGGGAGGAAGAGAGGAGGAGAAGGAGAAAGGAAGAGGAAGTAGGAAGGAGATGAAGCGGGGGGGGGAAAGAAAGTAAGAAGGAAAGAAAAGAGAGAAGTGGTAGGTTTGAGGAGAAAGATTGCTGTACAGTAAAAAAGATGAAATGGAAGAAAGGCAACCCCAAACAAATATAAAGATATTAAGATAAAGAATGAATTGTTAAACTTTAAAGAATAAAAGAGAACAAATATGAATAAATAGCAAAAATTAGAAACACACATATAAACATACAATGTATTTTCTTTGAACAGAGTATTTGGCCGGTTCACAAATTTAAACAGTGTTTAGTCATTTCAATTAAATTTACAATTTCTATATTTCCTTTTTGCCATTTATTCCTTATCTATTTTTTAAAAAAACCAATATTACCCTTCATCCTCATCTCTAATCTTAATCAAATTCAATTTTTCCCTTCTATTCTATATTACACCCCTTCCCATTGTCATCTATTTTTATATCCATCCTCACATTGGTAAATTATATAATATTACAGTTGTTTAATATAAATTCAACATTTTAATATAAATCAATTAGTTATATAACTATCTTTTTTGTATATTAATCAATATGAAAATGAATATTCCAATTATTTCCATGCCATCCAATTTCTTACAAATCAATTAATTATATTTACCAATAATAATAAATCAAATAATTTTCCCCATATATTCCTCCAAACCACAACTTAACCATTTCTGTTTCAACACAATATACAATTAATAGTATCTCAATTATTACAATTCCCTAGTTAAATAGAGCTTTTTTTGTGTGTGTTTTAAAATCTTGAACTCTCCTCTTTTTCCCTAAAGAGGAACTACTCTTTAGGGAAAACTACCTTTTCACTAAAGGTAATTCGCACCTACCTTTTTTGGTGAGGAAAAAGAAAAGAAATCTGCCTGCCTAATTTTCCAACGTTGCAGCAACAGCAAAGCCAAGAGCCCGCTTTACTTTCAGTTTCGTTTTTCAGCATAGCTAGGGGGAAAAAAAATCTGCTCCAGCAAGCAAGCAGCAGAGCCCTGAGCAAATCAGCTGAGAGTCGGGAGGCCGATCTAATCAAGGGCTAATTAGCCTATGCTGAAGCTCCGCGGGCCAATAAAATTCCAAAAAACCCGAACCGTTTGTTAAATTGCTGGCTCACCCGTCCCTCGCCCACCACTATTTATTGGCAAGGGGGGCAGGGCAAGGGGCGGGGCGAGCCAGCAATTTAACAAATGGTTCGGCCGAACCACCTAGAACCGGCAGAATCCTACCACTGTATATAAATGGCACCTAGCCACTACCAGACTAGCGAAAATCTATCCAAATGTGAGCCCAAAGTGTTGGAAATGTGGCCACAACCAAAGTTCCTTCTACCACATGTGGTGGTCATGCCCCGAAGCGAGGAAATTCTGAAAAAAGATATGAAGATGGACTCAAGAAATAATAGAAGAAACAGTTGATTTGGAGCCAGAAACTTTTCTCCTGGGAATACCAAAAAGGACCTACTGGAAAGAAAAGAAATATTTAATTATGAATATTATCACAGCTGCTAGAATAATGTATGCAAAGTACTGGAAAGAGAAAGGACAGCCACCAGAAGAGCACATAATCGGAAAAATATTAGAATGCGCAGAGATGTGTATTTCTCACGTAATAAACGAGAAAGAGAATTCAGAATTTTATACGGTGTGGGAAATGTGGTATACTGTAAGTGGTTGGAAGGTAAACGCAAAAAGTGAAAGGAGAGTGTAAATATTAAATCAATTGAGTAATTCAAGAGACACCATGTATATAAATCTGTAGAAATGTAAAAACCGCAGCCTAAACGAAAACTGTTGAAATGTACAACTATGTAATTTAATAAAAACTAAAAAAAAAAAAAAAAAAAAGGAGAGGCCTCTGTGAGGCAAACCTGAGGGAGAGAAAAGGACAGGAGAGGATCAATGGGACAAGCCTGAGGGAGAGAAGGGGATCAGATAGTAGAGAGAAGGGGATAGGTGAAGATCAATGGGGCCAGCCCGAGGGAGAGAAGGGGATTAGATAGGAGAGGCCTCTGTGGAGCAAGCCTGAGGGAGAGAAGGAGATAGGAAATGATCAATGGGGCCAGCTTGAGGGAGAGAAGGGGATAAGATAGGAGAGGCCTATTAGTAAATTTTGAATATGGGGATGAAGCACAAAAGACTTGTAACTGACCGACACACTGTTTGCAATTGTAATGGATGATGGATTTTGTTTAAAAATAAAAAAAATTCACAAAAAGAATAAAATAAAATAAGTAAAGACAAAACGAAGATTTTGACAAAAAATATGTTAATAAAACAAAAAGAAGAATTGGTAGAAGTATTGAAGATGCAGGTGACAAATAAGGTTACGTACTTGGGGATATACTTGACAGCAAGATGTAGTACACTTAAAGAGAACAATTACAATAATCTCAAACAACAGATAGAGACAGACTTTTCAAAGTTGGAAAACTTACAACTATCATTAATAGGGAGAATATCAACGATTAAGATGAATATATTATCTAGAATCCTATATTTGTTCCAGACAATTCCAATTAGTTTGGGGAAAGAGTATTTTGAGGATTTAAATAAAATAATGTTGAAATACATTTGGCAGGGTAAAAAAGCGAGAATAAAACTAAAATTGCTAGAATACGAGGAGGATTTGGCTTGCCTAATTGGGAATTATACTATCAAGCGACAAGTTTGATGTGGATTAAGAAATGGATAATGTTAAGTTGGGTGAATGAGGACGCAGCAAGCCAGGCAGTGAGTGACAACAGCTCTTTATTGTAGGGTGAGAACCCAGCAACTGACCAGGGGAAACAGCTCCCTTTATATACCTTGTAGCTGGGGTGGTCAGCCAATCAGCTGACAGTCAGTTAATTCAAACTGCCCACCCAAAATCTACATACATAATACTCCTCCCCTCCCAGAAGTCACTTGGGGCGGACATTAGCATACAAAGTCTCTCAGGTGACCAGGGCGTGTCCGCACCCTAGTTGACCTGCGCAGTTCAGTCGGAGGTGTGGCGTCAAGCAGGTCGGAGGAACTCCCTGTTTCTCCCTGCTCCGCCAATGGAACCTCCGGGAATTCGTTGTGGGAGGCGGCTTCTGCGACTGGTCGATCTTCCACGATGGGGCGGCACTGGATCTCAGGGCCAACAGCTAAGTCCTCCGCTAGACTCGGGTTTGAGTTAGTTCGAGAGTCCTGTTGGTAGCTAGGGAACGGTTCGTTGAATGTGTCTTCTGTGTTGGCGGCCCAACATTTCCATAGCTGGTCAATGTGTTGGTGCCAAATCCTCCCATCTCCCATGTCTACCCTATACGACTTGGGCCCTGTTACCTCTGTGATTGTCCCGGTTTCCCAGAGGGGCCTGTTCCCGTAATTTCTAGCGAAGACTGGCGTCCCTATTGTGAACTCCCTCAGCCTTTTTTCTGCCCCTCTGAAACTGTCAGAGGAATAACTGGGGTGTAGCCTGTCTAGGACTCCTCGGAGCTTCCTCCCCATCAGACGTTCCGCTGGGCTCCTGCCTGTGGCGGTGCATGGTGTGGCGTGTTGGGCCATTAAGAATTTATCTATCCTCTCTTGCCAGTCCCCGGAGCCTAGGCATGACATGGCTTCCTTAGCTGTTCTCACAAATCTCTCCGCCAATCCATTGCTAGCCAGATGAAACGGGGTGGAGAGGACGTGTCTGATCCCCAACTCTGCTAGGTACCCCTCAAACTGTGTGGCTGTGAACTGGGGCCTGTTATCTGAGACTAAGGTGTCCGGTAGGCCATGAGTGGCGAACAACTGCCTTAGCTCCCTAATGATGGTGTCGGTGGTAGTGGTTTTCATGAGTCTGATCTCCAACCACTTCGAGAAGGCATCCACTACAACCATAAATATCTGCCCATGGAATGGGCCAGCGAAGTCTATGTGGATCCTCGACCAGGGACCCTGTGGCCGTTCCCATTCCCTGACCGGTGCTGTGGGGGGGGGGGTCTGGTCTAGACTCTTGGCAGGGTTGGCACTTCCCCACCCACTCTGTGATGTCTTTATCCATTGGGGCCACCATACATAACTCCTAGCTAACCCCTTCATCCTTACAATCCCGGGGTGCCCCCATGCAATAGCTTTAAAACTTTTTCCCTTAGGCACAAGGGAACAATAACCTGATTATCCCACAAAAGACAACCCCTTGCATTGTCAGCTCGCCTTTTTTGTTAGCGAAATGTTTGAATTCCCCACCCTTAGACTTTTCCAGCCATTCCCTGGTGACCCAACTCACGACTTTCCTAATCACGTGGTCTCTGGTTGAGGCTCTTGCTTCCTCTGCTGAAGTGATGGGCCCCGAATCCAAGACGTCAATCAGCAGGACTGGAACTCCGGGTGTGGGATCCTCTATCCTGTCCGGTAAAGGGCAACGGCTGAGGGCGTCAGCGTTGCCCATGCTCACCCCTGGTCAATGTACCAGGTGATCGGAGTATGCTGCCAGGAAGATGGCCCAGCGTGTCATCCTGGGAGATAGGGCTGCCGGGGTGGGTCGGTTCCCTGCGATGCGACCCAAAAGGGGGCGATGTCTGTGATGAATTCAAAGTCTCTGCCGAACAGGTATTCGTGGAACTTCTTGACTCCTGAGACAGCTGCCAGGGCCTCTTTGTCAAGTTGACTGTAGTTCCGTTCGGCGCTTGAAAGAATCCAGGAGTAGTAGGCGATGGGTGCCTCTAGACCGTTCGGTAGTCTATGGCTCAGGATGGCCCCCACGCTGAAAGAGGACGTGTCATAGACTAGCACTACGGGAAGCGTAGAATTGTATTGAATTAGGAAACTCTCGGCAGACAGGAGTTTCTTTACGGCCCCAAACACTGTAGCTTCAGCCTTCCCCCAAATCCATTTGGACTTTTTGGCCAACAGTCTATATAGGGGCTCTGCTACTGTTGCCTTGTCCCTTAGAGAAAAGGCGTAAAAGTTCAATAGTCCCAGGAACGCTTGTAGTTCCGCCTTATCTTTGGGGGTGGGAGCCTCTCGGATCACCCTAATCTTGCTTTCGCTGGGGTGAATGCCGGCTCCGTCTACCCGGTACCCCAAGAACTCCACGGAAGGGACTGCGATCATGCACTTGTTGCATTTGACCCTGAGTCCTGCACTCCTGAACTTCCCTAGGACTTGTCTCAGCCTCTCCCCTAGCTGCTGTTCGTCTTCTGCGGTGACGAGCACGTCATTGAAATACAGGACCACCCCGCGGCTCCCCTGTAACAGTCGCTCCACGGTGCTTTGGAATAGTCCTGGAGCTATGCTGACTCCGAATTGGAGTCTGATACACTTGAAGGCACCTCTATGCGTTACTATAGTTTGTGCCTCTGCGGTAGCACCATCTACCAGCAGCTGCTGGTACGCCTGCGCAAGATTGAGTTTTGCAAAGATCTTGCCTGGCCCTAGGGAATGCAGAAGGTGATGTACGATCGGAACTGGATAGGTGCTCTGCTGCAGGGCCTTGTTGATTGTACATTTGTAGTCAGCGCAGATACGCACAGACCCGTTCGGCTTAACGGGGGTCACAATTGGGGTCTCCCACCGAGCATGATCGACTGGCACTAACACCCCCTGCTTTATCAATTTGTCCAATTCCACGTCGATCTTGGGCTTTAGGGCGAAGGGTACCCTCCTGGGTTTCAGCCTGATGGGGGCAATGTTGGGGTCGAGGTTGAATGAGATGGGGGTCCCCACATATTTGCCGAGCCGCTCGTCGAACACTTCCTGGAACTCCTGCATCAGGTCGTCCTTCAGGGTGCTTCGCACATTGTGGACTCTGGTGAATCCCATGCCCAGGGCTCTGAACCAGTCTATGCCCAGGAGGCTTGGGAGCTTTCCGCTGATGATGGTGAGGGGAAGCTTCTCCTGGAATTCCCCGTACTCCACCTGGAACTCGCCGATTCCTTCCACAGGGATGCGGTTCCGCTGGTAATGGCACAGTCCCAGCTGCTGGTGCCGTAGTTGCCGTCTCTGGATACTGGGGACGGTCTTCTTTATCTTGTCTTAGGACATGATGGTAATGGGGGATCCGGTATCGATCTCCATTACACACTTCTGCCCCCCAATGCCGACCGTCGTATAGATCTTCTCCCCGGGGGATGTGCAGGTCCGGCCGATTCGGATGGTGCAGGCCTCAAGATCCTCAGATTTTGCGCTTTTCCGATAGCCGCCCTTCAGATTGGTTCTTGTTCGCTGCGCCATCTCTGATTGGCTAGCGTTGCTCCGCAGCCTGTAGTGGTGGTTTTGCTTGGCTCTGCAGACTCTGGCGATGTGCCCCTTCCGCTCGCATTGCCGGCAAATGGCGTCTCGGAACTTGCAGGTCTGGTGCAGATGGGGTCCCCCACAACTCGCACAGGCATCTCGCTGACTTCGCTGGTTCTGCCAGTACTGTTTGGTCCTGTAGACTTCTTTGTCTGACTCTCCCTCGTTCCCTGTTCCCATGGTTTCCTGGTGAACCGGGGCTGACTTCTGTGCCGTTCTGCTCTGCATCATCCCTTGTAGTCTCTCGGCTGCCTTGGATGAGGATTCTTGAGCCCTCGCCTCGTCCAGTGCGATGTGTAGCGCACTGATTTGTCTTTGCAAGCAACCTCCTCTGCAAACAAATATCTCTCACTCCGCAGATTAGTTGCTCTAGCAGCATTTCATCGAGGTTTCTGTACTCGCACTGGTTTGCGGCCTTACGCAGGGCAGCGACGTACTCGCTGATCGATTCTCCCTCCTGCTGCAGCCATTGCCGGAAGTCGAACCGTTGGACGTACATCGATGGCGTTGGGGCATAGTGGTCCTTCAGCAGTGTCTGAAACGTCTGCCATGATATGGTGTGGACTGAATTCGGTTCCGATATGGCCTCGGCCATATCAAACACCTTGGTTCCACAGTGGCTCAGGAACAGGGCTTTCTTCTGTACGTCGGGCAGCCCCTGTTGGTCGCTGGCAACCAGGAAGCATTCGAAATGGGACATGTAGAATCCCCACTTCTCTACTGCGAGGTTGAAAGGTGCTGGCGGCATGTAGGTGGACATCTTCGGTAGATTCTCCAAGCGCTCCGCTCGCTCGCCTGGCTGGATTCGGGTCTGCAGCTCTCTTGTCGGCTCGTGACTTCAGCTCTTTCCGTGGCTTCTGGCCTCAAAATCCCATCCTCGTCGCCAATGTTAAGTTGGGTGAATGAGGACGCAGCAAGCCAGCAGTGAGTGACAACAGCTCTTTATTGTAGGGTGAGAACCCAGCAACTGACCAGGGGAAACAGCTCCCTTTATATACCTTGCAGCTGGGGTGATCAGCCAATCAGCTGACGGTCAGTTAATTCAAACTGCCCGCCCAAAATCTACATACATAACAGTTAATGCTAAGAAATACTAGATTATTGACTTTAGAAGGACATGATTTGTTGTTGGGATGGCACGCTTTTTTATGGTATAAGGGAACAAAAACGCAGGGTATTTTAGAAGACATTTTATACAAGAGGCATTGCTATTAAACTGGGAGAAGATCAAAAGACAACATTATTTAAAAACTCCAGTCTGGTTATCAACTATTGAAGCATTTTCATATTCAATAACACTTAGAAAGGAACAAATAATAAGATATAATGAATTATTGAATGAAAAGGGTGAACTTAAATTTTGCAAGAATTAGAAGAACAAAGTATAAAGAAGAATTGGTTTTCTTATTTGCAAATACAATATAGATACGATATAGATTTAAAGACAGAAGGTTTTTATACTAATTTGACTAATTCAAATAAAATTTTAACAAGTACTGATGAAAACATAATTAAAAAACTATATGGATATTTATTAGAGGTTAAGTTGGAAGAACAACAAGTTAAAGAAATAATGATTGCTTGGGGGAAAAATTTTAGACATGGAATTGACTTAGAGAAATGGCAAAAATTGTGGTCGCAAAATTATAAAATGACAATGTCAACTGCATATAAAGAAAATTTGTATAAGATGTTTTACAGGTGGCATCTATTCCCGACGAGAATAGCCAGAATGTTCAAGAATAAATCCGAAAAATGTTGGAAATGTCATCAGATACCGGGTTCATATTACCATATGTGGTGGAAATGTGCAGAAGCCAAAAGATAATAAAAATATCCACACATGGCTGGAAAAAATGACAAAAAAAAACCACATAGATTTTAAACCAGAGATTTTTTTATTGGAGATTGTACCTGAAATATATAATAAAGAACTGAGATATTTGATTATGAATGTATTAATCGCGGCTAGGATTGTGTTTGCTAAAAATTGGAAAAATGAGAAAATACCAACACAGGATGAAGTTATTAAGAAAATAATGGAATGTGCTGAAATGAGCAAATTGACATTTGAAATTAGAGAACAAGAAGATAAACAATACTATAAGATATGGGACCTATTTTATCAATAGTTAGATAAAAAAATATGGAAATGAAATAAGGTAGAGATTTTCACAATACAAGAACTGTAGAACTATGTGAAATATAACATATAGATGTATTATTATTGGATAGATTCAAGAGAATGAAATGAATGTTATAATAAAAATTAATTCAAATCTTAGAATACTTTCAATGATAATGAGGGAAGAAATAGCCATAATTAAATAAATGATTAACGAGGATAACAATATATAGATATATATTAGGTCGATGATATGAGAATCTAGGTAAATTGTAAATGGTAAGCTATGAATTTGGTGAATGATGCACAAAAGACTTGTAACCAACCAACACACTGTTTGCAATTGAAGATGGTTTTATGTATGTTTGTTTAAAAATAAAAAAAATCTTTTCAAAAAACAACAATAAGATAAATTTTGGGCTCAGTTGTGTTGTAAGTTGATGACTGCCTGTACGTCACGCAGGCATCATGTTCTGACATCTAATAGGAACTGAAATAGAACGAACGTTGCTTACCTGAACGTTCCTTCTCGGCGCGCTGATGGAGAATCCAAAGCGTGGGTAATGTTCACGTTGAGCTTGTCAGAGACTGAGTGTATCACTTTAAATTTTCTGCCTCAGTTCCACCCCTTCTGCTCGACTGATGTCAGTTTAGTTCACGAAGAACAGGTAAGAAGACGATGGTAGTCCACAATCAAAGCGCCGGACCTGAATCCATAAGATAGGGAGGGTTGGATTCTCCATCAGCGCGCCGAGAAGGAACATTCAGGTAAGCAACGTTCGTTCTCCAGCGCGCTGCTTGGAGAATCCAAAGCATGGGATGTACCCAAGCAAGTTAATTGGGGGGGGGGGGGTTATCAGACAGGTCCGGGGCAGGCACTGGAACAGCGACCGATTGGAGAACACAGGGTCCAAAGGCAGCATCAGCAGCCGCAAAAGAATCAATCCTATAATGTCTAATGAACGGGTTCAAGGTGGTCTAGGTGGCTGCTCTGCAAATTTCCGAAACCGAGGCTTGAGTTGCCCACGCAGCTGATGTGGAGGCACTCCTGGTGGAATGAGGAAGGACTTTGCCCGGAGGGGGCTTGCCTGACAGAGAGTAAGCCTTGCAGATACATGCTTTTAGCCATCGTCCAATCGTGGTAGACGAAACCTTTTGGTCCGGAGAAGCCGGAAGAAATGAAACAAAAAGAGCTTCAGAACGACGGAATGCCGAGGTCCTCTGATGTACCGACGTAGAGCCCTCCGAACATCAATGGTGTGCCACTGGTTCTCTAACGGGTGTCTGGGATCCGGACAAAAATCGGGAAGGATCAACTCCTGAGTGCGGTGGAAAATCGAGTTGACTTTCGGGATAAAAGAGGGGTCCAATCTGAGGACAACTCGATTAGAATGGAAAATACACAAATCCTTTCGAACGGACAGGGCAGCTAACTCAGATATCTGTCGAGCCGATGTCACCGCAATCAGGAACACGACTTTGAGAGTCAGAAAACGCAGACCAATAGATCCCAATGGCTTGAAAGGAGGGGCCGTGAGGGCTCGGCGGACCAGCGGGAGATCCCAGGAAGGATATCAATGGACACATGGAGGGCGGAGATTAGAGGCGCCCCTCAGAAATGATCTAAGCCGTCGATTGTGAGACAGAGGAACATCCAAATCGGTGGAAAGAACGGTGCTCAGGGCAGCCACATGCCTGCGGAGCATGTTTGCCGCGAGGCCTTTTTCGAAACCAGCATGCAGGAACTCCAACACGTCGGAGACCGAAGCAGAAGTGGGATCAGAATATCTGGCAGTGCACCAGGAAACGAAGGAGCGCCAAGTGGCATTGTAAATCCTGGTGGTGGAAGGTCTCCTGGAGGCCTGGATAATGGAAACAACTTCTCCGGACAAGTTGCCTTTGGTCAGGAGGATCCTCTCAAGTGCCAGACGGTCAACTGCAACCATTGAGGCTCTGGATGCAGTATGACCCCCTGGCTGAGAGAGATCCTGTGGTCCGGGATTCGCCACGGAGGGGCCACCGATAGGTCCATCAGGTTAGCGAACCAGGACCTGCGCGGCCAATGGGGAGCGACAAGCAGGACTTCCGCTCGTTCCAGAAGGATCTTCCGGATCACCCTCGGCAGGAGCGGGAGGGGGGGAAAGGCATATAGAAGGCCCCGTGGCCAGGGGCAGAGAAGGGCGTCGGTGCCGTCTGCTGTGGGGCAGTGGAACCGGGAGAAAAATCTCGGAAGTTGTGCATTGGTCGGGTGGGCAAACAGGTCGATTATGGGGTGGCCGAACCTGGCGGACAGCTCTTGAAAGAGGGATGGATGGAGGTGCCACTCTGCCTGATCGATCTGCTGACGGCTGAGCCAATCCGCTTGGCGGTTGTCGGTTCCAGATATGTGGTCCGCCATCAACGACCGCATGTGTAGTTCCGCCCAAGTCAGGAGCAGCGTCGCTTCCGCCATCAGAGGAGCCGAGCGTGTTCCTCGCGATTTACGAGCGCTTTTGCCGTCACGTTGTCCATGAGGATGCAGACGTGTTGGTCTTTCAAGAGAGGCTGGAAATGAGACAGCGCGAGTCTGATCGCACAAAGCTCCAGCCAGTTGATGTCGTTGGCTGCTTCTGCGGGAGACCAGCGACCCTGTGTGACCTGGTTTTGAAAGTGGGCACCCCAGCCCAGCAAGCTCGCGTCTGTAGTCACTGTCACTCGTGGAGGGTTTTGGAACAAACACCCGGAGAGAACGGATGGCAAGATCCACCAAAGTAGGGAATCGCGAACTGCCCGAGGCAGCCGGACTCGGGACTTGGAGTTGCTTCGGTGTGTCTTCTGAAATGGTAATAGGTACCATTGCAGAGGCCTGGAGTGGAATCTGGCCCAAGGTACAATGTAGAGGCAGGATGTCATTTTTCCTAGAAGGGTCGCCAAAAGCAACAGTGGCACCCGGTGGAGTGACAAAATCTGGAGAACCAAGGAGCAAATGCTGAGCCGACGGTCTTCCGACAGAAAAACCATGCCCAACTGAGAGTCCAGGATCGCCCCTAGGTGAAGGATTCGAGTGGTGGGATGGAAATGGCTCTTCCCGATGTTCAGCGTGAAGCCGTGCGACCGAAGAGAAGATGTCACCAACTCAACGTCCCTCAAGGTGAGAGCGGGCAACGACGACAGGATGAGGATGTCGTCGAGGTAGCAGTATAGCCGAATGGGGATCAGCCGGAGAGAGGCGGCTACGGCGGCCAACACCTTTGTAAATACCCGCGGAGCCGACGACAGGCCAAACGGCATTGCCCGGTATTGGAAGTGCAGGCCGTTGTAGGTAAACCTGAGAAATCGACGATGCGCTGCACGAATGGGAATATGCAGATAGGCCTCTTTCAAGTCGATGGAAGTCATCAGGTCTCCAGGGTGAATACAGTCCATTATCGACCGTAGCGTTTGCATTTTGAATTGATGGTACTTTATGAATTTGTTGAGCGTCTTCAAATCCAGAATTCCCCTCCATCCTCCGGAATTTTTGGCCACCAGAAAAAAGACAGAGTAGAAGCTGGTCCCTTGATGATTCAGGGGGACTGGCTCCATAGCCCAAATGTCCAGGAGATGTTGGATCTCTGTCTCCATCAAGTCCCGTTTTGTTGGATCTGTTGGGACGGGGTAGGCGATGAATCTTGGAGGAGGGAGAGAACTGAATTCCAGGGTAAGGCCGAGACAAATTGTCTGTCGGACCCAAGCGTCCATCGTGGTCTGCTTCCATTGGGCCAGGAATAGATGGAGTCGACCGCCAATGGGAGCCAGGGGGAGGGAGTCACTTCCCCCACCTGTAGGGGCGGGTGATGGAGCCCCTGTAAGGCCTCTTGAAGGAAGTTGGCTCGGTCAGGAGGCCTGTAGAACCCCTAGGAGGACGGGCGGTATTGATAGGACCCACTGGGTCCTGAATCTGACCGAAAGGGCGGCTGTTGAAAGTATGGTGAATAGCGGCGATCTCCGCATCTGAAGGAAGTCAGCATCACTTTCCGCTTGTCCTTATCCTCAACGAGGATGGGATCAAGCACCTCACCAAAAAGATTCACCCCTTTGAATGGAACGGAAGCCAGCTGCCATTTTGACTTGTTATCCGCTCTCCATTGTCGGAGCCATAAATGGCGCCGTGAAGCGACGGTGGCTGCCAGGGATCGAGAAGCGAACTTGGCTGCGTCCAGGGACGCGTCCGCAGAATATTCTGCTGCCACAACCAGTTTATTTATATCTTGGTGTAAGTGCTTGTCGTCCTGAGTGAGGCGATCCTGCAACTGGTGGAGCCAGATGAGGGATGCGCGATTGAAAAAGGACGAGGATGTAGCAGCCCTGATTGCCCAAGTGGCCGCGTGATGATTCTTGCATAGAAGGGCCTCAACATGTTTGTCCTTGGGGCGTAAACCGTCCGCTACATCGCTGGTTAGAACTGACAACGCCATAAGTTGAGCCACGGGCGCATCCACGGCGGGCAATTGTAGCATCTCCTGCAGATTGGGCACTGAGCAATATAATTTTTTGTCCAGGCCGTTTGGAGCTGGTGAAGAGGCCGGCAATCCCCACGGGCGCTGAATGACCTCCGTAAACAGCTGAGGACAGGGGATAGTATCTTGAGCTGCTGCCTGCAGGTTGAATAGCCCATCAGAAGGGAGGTCAGGTGAGGACTTGGTTGGTAGGATGGAAGAATCCACCAAGTTAGTAGAAACCTTGGCCTTATGGAGGAGAGATTTAAACAAGGCTGGACGGAAGAGCCTAGTTAGTGGGGGCCTATCCGGCGGGAGGCCCTCATCTTCCGAAAATTCAGAGTCAACCTGGTCCTCATCCTCCCAGTTGGAGTCCTCACTGTGGAGCGAATCGTGATAATATTCACAGTCGTAGTAGCGGCTGGAAGATGTAGTAGCCAAGGGTTGAGACTGGGACTGGGAGGTCTGGGAGGGCTGTGGAACCGCAGGAGCCCAGGTGCCCGAAACCATAAGGTTGGATATAGTGGCCGCTACGATGGACTGGACGTTCAAAGGTGGATCAGGCCGGGAGGATTCCGCTTGACGTAACCCAGCCGCAGTTGGTGTATAAGTGGCCGAAGGAACGGGCTGGCTGGAGGGGCGCCTGGAACTGCACCCCGGTTCAGGTTGGGAATGCGTGGAAGAATTCCCAAGTGGGGCAGGAGGACTGGTTTCAGCCGCAGGAACGGAGGAAGATCCAGAGTCCGCCAGTGGTTGAGAAGCAGCTGTCTGGGCCTTCTGTTGCGTCATGCGAAATTGACGCTCCAGGGCGTGATGTCGGCGTTGTTCATCCTTATTTGGATGCGAGCCCCCAGAGGTGAGTTGAGCCGAAGAAGGCGAAGGAGCGGAGGCTGCTCGTGAAGATCGTGACCTTGACTTGGACTTTTTCTTTGCAGGGGGAGGTTCCACGGGCAATTGCCCATCAGAAAGGTCCTGGTCAGAAGACAATTCCAGATTCGCCATTGGAGAAGACAAACAGGTAAGGGTTTTTTTTTTTTTTGATATGTCAGAAAACAAAGCAAGGTCACTAAGTGAAACACCGGTCAGAGAAATGACTGGAAGCCAATGGATATCCTGAAGCCGTGGACAGGATTCACTGAAGCCTTGGACAGGAGAAACTGCGCATGCGTTAAGCGCAGATATGAGCAAATGTGATAACGAGCTGCTTGTAATGTCTAGCCAGCCAAATTGCCGCTCCCGATGAAGGTGAAATGCTCGCAATTAGGAGCTGAGGCTGCACATGCGCCTACAGACCGGGCGAGCGGTAGAAGGCAAATTAAGATGAAAACGGAGGATCACAGGCAGCAACCAGCAGAAATTGAGAAGAAATGCAGCCAAAAGGGTCTAGAAGGGTAAATAACCCTGACAGCTTTAGTCTGTTAGCCCTGCAAGTGATGACAGACGAAGGAGGATTTCGCCGCTTGGAGATTGACAGGCAAAATGGCGGCGGGCGGGAAAAGCTCCCCTCAGCGCAACAGCGGTTAAGCGGCAATCAATTGGAGCGATGCCTCAGCGGGTTGATCAGCCTCCGAGATACAATAAGGCACAATCTGGGGGTCGCAGCTGCGATTTCCACCACGGAAGCCCACAAGGCAGGAGGAAAAAAGTCAGCTGCAAGATACGTTAGCCAGGCAGAGGCTTCAGGCTAAGCGTTCTTCAAATAAATTCCTGAGCGTGCTCCTGCTGTTAACGGAGCTCAAGCTGTCAGTCTTAATTAAGCCGGGCAGAGAGAGTGCGAGGCTTGAATGGGAAGGGGGGGTCCGAAACGATGAGGAAAGTCAAAACAGCCCCAGGCCAAGACAGGGCCGGAGGAAGGACTCACCCCCTTGCAAATTCAACAGTCCAAAGTCAGTTCAATGAAGTCAATCCAGCAAGCAAGGAAACAAGGAGGAATTGTAAAAATAATGTAATCGCAAAGCGTGGGTAGAAAGGGAAAAAACACGATGAGGTTTGCCAGAGCAAGCCAAAGTTCAGTCTCTTCCACTCGACTGAGTGAACTAAACTGACATCAGTCGAGCAGAAGGGGCAGAACTGAGGCAGAAAATTTAAAGTGATACACTCAGTCTCTGACAAGCTCAACGTGAACATTATCCACGCTTTGGATTCTCCAAGCAGCGCGCTGGAGAATACATGCAGCATCATATAAATTCTATATTACAATATAGAAAACCAATTTCAGATGTATTTTTAATGATTGTAATAAAAGAGGAGGCATTCCTGAAAACAATAGTTGGAATGTTTTAGCAAAATGGATCTTGAGTTAAAATAACTCAGGGTTTTCAGCAATCCATGTGACAATTCTTACCTTTTTACCAGTTTTGCTAAATGACACAATAAATTCAAATTCAAAAAAGTATTAGTGTAAGATTTTCGGAAGCATTTAATATTCATGCAGAAATAACACTGTAGCTTTTCCTTCCCTCAATGTAATTTAGTTCAACTGCAAAAAAGAGTAATTTGAATATTAAAAAAATTGAACATCACTTTTGTTAAAAACTGCTGTGCCACCTTAGAAATATCAGCTTTACTATTGTACAGAACATTGGCTCCATCAAATGGTAGTGTGCTAAACTGCAGGTTTCTGTAAGCAGAAGTGTTTGCCTAAGTTAATGTTGATTTTTGGCAATTGCCTGGACTACAATCTGTTGTTTTCTTGACAATGTTAGAATGAATGAGCTGGAAGGGACCTTGGAGGTCTTCTAGTCCAGCCCCCTGCTAAAGCAGGAGAACCTATACTATTTCAGATAAGTGACTGTCTAGACTGAATGTTTTCAGATTTGGTTTGCTATTGCCTTTAGGGCTGAGAGAGAAAGATTGGCCAACGGTCACCCAGCTGGCCTTGTATCTAAGGAAATACTAGAACTCCAAAGTTCCTCAGTTTTCAGCCTGATGCCTTAACTTCTACACCAAACTAGCTCTTTTAGATGCATGAAGAAAACTAGCCATAAAATTTAAAATTAAAATATACAATTGAAAATGAATGAATCAGGCTATGTTGTTAAGGAAGTCCTTTCTTCAGATTTCTGTGTCTCTTGTTCAGTTTCATTGTGCATTTATATTTTTTTGAAATGAGGCAGAACACTTTATATAAACCATGTCTAATTTTATAAATATCTCTATTCTTGCATACTGTTTTTTTAAATGTAACTATTCTAGATTGTACTCTTCTCCATAGGGAAATTGAACCAATAAACTTTGCTGTATTTTTCACAAACTTTTCCAACTTTACAATATAATTAATGAACTGTATCAATTGGAAGAATATATGGCATTCTAAGAGAAGCATGCATTGTAGATTTAAATAAAAGCACAAGATCTGGAAATTTATTTTTATCTTTTTTTCTAAATACAGGCAGTCCTCAATTTACAATTACAATTGAGCCCAAAATTTCTGTTGCTAAGTGAAACATTTGTTAAGTGAGTTTTACCCCATTTTACAACTTTTCTTGCCACAGTTGTTAAGTGAATCGCTGCAGTTGGTAAATTAGTAACACGGTTGTTAAGTGAAACTGGTTTCCCCACTGACCCCAGGACTCCCTGCCGCCACCGCCGCCGATGCCTGCAGCAGCAAAAGCCATGCAGGGAAAATTTCGGGGCACTGAAGCTCCCATTTCGAACCCTGCCCTGCCTCTGCCTGCCACAGCCTGAAGCTCCTGTTTTGGGTGCCGCTGCTGCTGCCGCCACCACGGCCAGGCATTTTCTCCCGAGCCTCCCAGTCTCACTCTCCTAGACTTTGAAGGAGGGAGGGAGAGAGTGAGTGAAAGTAAGAAAGAGAGAGAGAGAGAAAGAGACAAAGAAAATGAGAGAAAGAGAAAAAAAAGAAGGGAGATAAGAAAGAAAAAGAAAGAGACAAAGAAAGAAAGAAAGAGAAAGAAAGAAAGGAAGGGAGAGAGAAAAGAAAGAAAGCAAGAAAAAGAGACAAAGGAAGAAAGAGAGAGAAAGAAAGAAGGAAAGAGGAAGGGAGAGAGGGAAAAAAGAAAGAATGAAAGAAAAAGACAAAGAAAAAAAGAAAGAAAAAGGAAGGAAGGAAGGAAGGGAGAGACAAAGAAAGAATGAAAGAAAAAGAGACAAAGGAAAAAACAAAGAAAGAGAAAGAAAGAGAAAGAAAAAGGAAGGAAGGGAGAGACAAAGAAAGAAAGAAAGAGAAAGAAGAAAAGAGGAAGGGAGAGAGAGAAAAAAGAAAGAAAGAGAAAGGAAAAAAAAGAAAAAGAAAGAGGAAGGGAGAGACAAGAAAGAGAGAAAGAAGGAAGGAAGAGGAAGGGAGGTGGAGAGAGAGAGAGAGAAAGAAAGAAGAGGAAGGAAGGAACACAAACCCTGGCACTAGACTTAGCTTCAGAAGACACTTTGAAACAGGACAGCAATCTAGGGCTGGAAGGATCTTAGAGGCCATCTAGTCCAACCCCCTGCTCCAGCAGGAAACCTTACATCGCCTGTATTATTTTGGTGCCTCTAACAGAGAGGAAAATTGTCAGAAAGGAGAAGGAGTTTACTAGGACAAGGCTGCCATGCAGAGGAAGGAAGAGATAGTCCTTGATTTATGACCAGAATTGAGCCCAAAATTTTTGTTGCTAAGCAAGAGCGTTGTTAAATGAGTTTCACCACATTTTACTCAATCCACGATCTCTCCTGGCTCTAACAGTAATGTGCAAGTTAGGGAAGAACATCTGAAGGTGTGTGTAATGTTCTAAATGTATAGAAGTTAAATGTGTGGCAGAAAGTGGACTCTGGGTGTGTTTTTCCAAATGTAGTAAGTGAGGTTGAATATGTATAGTTTTAGAAGAGGTGTGTGTGTGTGTGTGTGTGTGTGTATATACACATACAGTACATACAGTAAATAATGTATCTTTTTGTGTGCCTATACACTATACTATGTAATATGTTTATACACATATGGCATATGTACATAGGATTAAATAGTATATTTTGGATGTTCAGTAGTAGTAAATAAATAGACAGAGAAATTGTATCTCATTGAGGCCTTTGAGGCGAGGAGAGGCCAGGCACCCTAACCATAACCCTTGACATGAGTGACGTCAAGCTGGCCACGCCTATCCAGTCACATGACTACCCAGCTATGCCCACCAAATCACATGACCACCAAGCCATGCCCACACGACCATCAAGCCAGCCCAGTCACTTGACCACCAAACCACGCCCACACAGTCACATGACCACCAAGTCACGCACACCAAATAAGCCACACCCACAGAACCGGTAGTAAAAAAATTTAGAACCCAACCCACCCCTGCTGCAAACACTTAATACCTGTGAGAATTGGCTAAATGTTGTTTATAAATAAATATTATTCCATTATACCATTTTCTCAGAAGGCAATATTTAAACAAAAATACATATTAGCAATTTTAAATCAATTCATTTTAGGCAACACTTACAATTGTTCTTCTTTTGCTTTCTTGTCAGAAACCAGATAAACTGTTCCAAAACTTCCACGTCCAAGTTTTTTATAAATATTGTATCTTCCTGCAATCAGTGTTTTTGAGTGCATAGAAATAGGTGTAAATGATAAACCATGCTTAACTGCTTCCTGGAATTTCAGCATTACTCCATAGAATCAAGATAGCTCAATAATTAATACTGAAACTACAAAATTAATAATTTCTTGATCATGAAGGATTATTCACCTGCAAGAGGAGAAAGAATATTCAATATACTGAAATTTGTAACTTATTTAAGAATAAGTTTAACTTACTTCTTTTCCATTATATTATTGTAACACTAGTGCAATAGACCTTACAGAAGCAATTTTCTTTTATACTCAATTTTCACTGCTACTACAAAGTATATCACTAGCTGTATTTGAACATATTAGCCCAAATTACCAGAACCATAGTTTATTAAGTTAGCCTATTTGCTAGGATGGGCAAAACACAATGAACCATAAACAACTCCATCACATTTATATTATATATCTCTTAATTTCCTTTATTTTTATTTATACCTTAGAAACTTGTCTCATGCTACATCTATTGATGAATATTCTTTTTCTACTATACCTGTCTTATCTTTTTAAAATTTATCAGTCGGACTTCCGGTTTGCTAGCCTCCGGCGAAGACGGTCCCTTCTTAAGGACCGCAAGCCCTGCCGCCTGTAGAGCCGCTTCGAGATTGAGAAGCAGCTCGAAAACTCCGAAATCCGTAGGATTGCAGGAGGAGAGAAAGCAGGGTACAGGTTGAGCCCCTGTGAGTCCCCAGAGAATCGCTACTGGGGAGGAAACAGGTGCGGCTCCCTTTCAACTTGCTGAGACTCCGGATGGCGTGGGACGACTCTGCCTTCCGCAGAGCAAGCCGGCTGCAGCAAACAGTTAAACTGAATGAAACCAACCTTAATAAATAGTGGAAATATCAACTTGAACCCTTAAATCTGCAAATCGCAAGTATTATTGCTTTGGTGACTTTTTGAATTAAGAGAAAGTTTGAGCGAGTGAAAGTTTGGGAAAAAAATGGCGCCCAGCTGCAGAGTTAACAGACTGAGAGCGAGAGTGGATTTGTGAAGTTACTTTGATCTGCTACAAAGTAGTGTTGCCTGTAATAAGGAGGAACAGGAGAAGAGGAAAAAATTCTTTTTTAAAATCTGAGCTTGCTTCAGTTTAGCTTCTATCCCCAATTTGATTAAACCTGGGGGATTTTTTCAGAGGACTTTGTGGTGGTGGAAAAGGAAAAAGGATCTCCTTTTTCAGAAATTCTAATCTACGTGGCAGGATGGCTTCAAAGAAGCAGGAAGGAAAGGCAGCAGGGGGGGGGATCCCCCACACATAAACATGCACAGCAGCCTCCCCCGATTCAACAGACTCAGAAAAAAGACTTTGATTTTGAAAACTTAAAAGAATTTATTTCTCAGGCTTTGGATGATAAATTTCAAAAATCTCAACAGGAAATAGATGATAAACTTCAAAAATCTCAACAGGAAATTATGCAGGAAATTAATGAAATGAAAAATATGGTGAAACAGGATTATGGCAAGGTGACTAAAAAAATATTGGATGTTGCCTCTGGCCTCTCAGAATTTATTATTAAAGTGGATTCCAAATTGGAAGAATTCAAATCAGAAGTCAATGTCAAGATTAAGGATACTGATTATAAAATTTCTGATGCTGATGATAAAATGCAGAGATTTGAAAATGAAATTACAATGATGCAATTCAAGGCAATGGAATTCGCTATAAGGCTCAGAGGAATTAGAGAGAACGATAGACAGGATTTGAGACAACTTTGTGCTGGTGCCTTGGCTGTGTTATTAAAAATTAATCCTGAAGTGGTTTTTTATAAAATAGACAAAATTTACAGAGTGAATTCCTGGGTGGCCAGACAAAGACAATTGCCTAGAGACGTGGTGATATATTTCACAGACAGAACAATAAGAAATGATATTCTGCAAAAATCTTTTCTTTCTTCTGTGCAAGTAGAGGGGGCTCAAATTGGAGTTTATAAAGAATTGCCGCCTAAAATGTTGAAAGATAGAAAAGACTTTGGCTTTCTAGTGAATGAATTGAAAAAACATCAGATACCATTCCGGTGGGATGGCCCAATTGGTATAATTCTGAAGTACAATGGAGAAAGACATCGGCTGAACACCGTTGAGAAGGCGGAACATTTTTATTCTACTGTTCTTAAAGAGAGAACACCATCTCCACGTACATCTACAGTGCTGGAGATTAAGGAGAGTGATAAGAAGCAACTCCAGCAAGAGGTGCTAGAACAGTCTAAACAGGCGGAGCCAGAGGAAATGCAGGGTGCTGTAGGAGGTTTTTTGGAGGAGCACCTGTTAGAATCTTCTCCAATTTTGGACCCGGTTCGGATGGTTGAAGTCAAAGACCAGCGTATAACTCGTGCAAAATCTAAGCAACTCAAAGAAAAGCAACAACAGGAAAGACAATATAAAAAGGGAGCTAAGAGTACTACACAAGAGATTGAAACCATGGAGGGAGCACAACCGGAGATTTCGGAAGATCTTTGGCTATTCTGCTCGTCGCTTCGAAAGGATGAAGATGACAATTAAGTGCTTATCTTGGAATGTGAATGGGTTGAATTCACCACAGAAAAGGAAGAAGTTATTCACATATTTGAGACAATTTAATAATGATATAATTTGTTTACAAGAAACTCATATTAGAACTCAAGATCAAAAATACTTGATAAACTCTAAATTAGGAACACATTTTATAGCTTCAACTTTGCAAAAAAAGAATGGTGTGGTTATTTATGTAAATAAAAGACTTACAGCTAAAATTATAGAAGCAGATGAAGATGGTAGGTTTATAGCAATCAAATTGCTTACAGTAAATGGCCAAATTCTTTTGATTGGAATTTATGCTCCTAACCAACAACAGGATCATTTTTATAAAATGCTACACACTAAAATATTGCAATGGGTCTATAGATCTATTTTAATTATGGGAGATTGGAATGGAGTAATTGATTCTAAATTAGATAAAAAGAGTTTGGCGAAATCAAGGATCAGATTACCACAGACTTTTTTTGATATGAAGGAAGATTTGGAATTAAAAGACATTTGGAGAATACATAATCCAAAAGAATTGGATTATACTTTCTTTTCCGATAGACATAGGTCCTTTTCCAGGATTGATTTTATCTTGTTGTCAGATGATTTACTTGTTAAGACAAAAAGAACAAAGATATTTCCAAGAACTTTGACCGACCACAGCCCAGTATGGATAGAAATTGAGACTGGAAAGACTGAGAGAAGATCATGGAGATTAAATGAAAACTTGTTCAGATATGAAAAAAATATAACAGAACTTAAAAAGCAGTTGAAAGAATTTTTTGAAATAAACTTAAATAAGGGTACCCCAATTGAAATTGTGTGGGATGCGAGCAAAGCTTATATGAGAGGGGTACTCATTTATATGAATTCTAAACATAGACTGAATCGACAAAAGAAAAGATCTCAACTGGAAGCAGAAATAAAGAATAAAGAACAGTGACTTATTAACAATCCAACAGATGAAAGAATACGTGGTGTTATAAAACTTTTGAAAGATCAATTCCAAATGTTTATGGCGGAACAAGTTGCAACAAATCTACAATATGTGAGGCATAATACATTTTGCAACGCCAATAAACCGGGCAGATGGTTGGCCTATACATTAAGGAAGAAGCAGAGTATACGGACTATTGATAGTATTGATATTGGAGGGAAAGAAATTTTTCAGCAAAAATTAATTAAAGAAGCCTTTGTAGATTATTATACTAAACTATATGTTAAAGATGATATGCAGAATGGACTTATAGAAAAATATTTAGATAATAAAAGAGTCACGAAAATTACTAATCAACAAAAGGAAAGAATGAATTGTTCAATAACAGAGGAAGAAATTATAGTAGCAATTAAACAACTAAAAACAGCTAAAGCTCCTGGGATGGATGGTTTGACAGCAGTGTATTATAAAACTTTGCAAGCAGAAATGGTGGAACAGCTCAGAGACTTATTTTGTAATATACAACAAGGGGGTAAAATACCCCCATCATGGAAAACAGCCTACATTTCTTTGATACCAAAAGAGCAAGTAGGTCCTAAAAAACCGGAGAGTTATAGACCAATATCTCTTCTGAATAATGATTATAAAATTTATGCAAAAGTACTAGCCAACAGGTTGATGCCAGTAATTCAAGAGGTAGTTCATGATGATCAAGCGGGATTTATTGAAGGCAGATATATGAAGGACAGTGTAAGGCAAGTTATAGATTTATTGGAATATCTTGAGAAGAATAAACAGATCCCTGCAGTGCTGGGTTTTTTGGATGCGGAAAAGGCCTTTGATAGAGTGGATTGGAATTTTCTATTAAAGACTTTAAAAAAGATGGACTTTGGGGACCAATTTATTCAGGCGGTTTCAGCAATTTACCAAGAACAAAAGGCACAGATTATTATTAATGGAAGTTTGACAACAAATTTTAAAATTGAAAAAGGAACAAGACAGGGATGTCCGTTATCCCCATTGCTATTCATCCTAACACTAGAAGTCTTGTTAAATACAATACGGGACTCTAATATCTTGAGAGGTATAATGATAAGGCAAGAGGATTACAGAATAAAAGCATTTGCAGATGATCTGGTTGTTACCCTAACATAGCCAATGGAATCAATAATCCAGATGAAAGACATTATACAAAACTATGGTAAAGTTTCAGGTTTTAGATGAACCAGAAAAAAACTAAGATGATAGTTAAAAATATGACACAAGATCGTAAACACGAGCTTGAAAGGAGGGCAGGTTTTGAGATTGTACCAAAGGTAAAATATCTAGGGGTTCAGGTTGCAGAATCAAATATGAAATTGTTTCAAAATAATTATGAGGTGTTGTGGCGAGATGTGCAGAAAGATATGGAGACGTGGAAAAAACTGCAGCTGTCTCTACTTGGAAGAATAGCAGTAGTTAAGATGAATATTTTGCCAAGATTTCTTTTTTTTGTTTCAAACGATTCTGGTGCTTAAAAGCGATAAACAATTGAAAGAGTGGCAAAGCGGATTGAATAAGTTTGTTTGGAACGAGAAAAAACCAAGAGTGAAATTAAAAATTTTGCAAGATGTTCCAGAATGGGGAGGTCTTAAACTTCCAAATCTACAGTTATATTATGAAGCAGCAGCTTTATCTCAAGCAAGTGATTGGTTTGGAAGGAAAAAGACTGGAATATTGAATATAGAAAGTTTTGATCTTGAATTCGGATGGCATGCGTACTTATTTTATGAAAATAAAGTGGATAAAGTATTTAAAAGTCATATACTTAGAGACTCCCTGATGAGAGTTTGGAAGAAGCACCAAATCAATTGGGATTATAAAATACCGCTATGGCTGGATCTTGGTCATATTATTTGGAATACAAATATAATGTCACTCGGGGGGGTTTTATACAAAGAAGTTCTTTTTACAGATGCGGGCAGATGGCAGTTGAAGACATTAGAGACACTGTTGGATGAACGGATTAATTTAACTTGGTTACAATATATTCAACTTCAAATGAGATGGAAAGAGGACCAAAAAATTGGTATTATGTTGCATGAGGAAGAATTGGTTAGACATATAAAAGAGAAAGGTCCAATGCATATTAAAAGGCTTTACAATGTTTTGTTAGAAAGAGATTCAGAAACTGAATTGGTTAAAGATTGTATGATTAAGTGGGCACAGACTTTTGAAGAACCTGTGATGTTGGAAACATGGGAAAAAATTTGGGTTCAGAATGTCAAATTTACACAGTCACAGAATTTGAGGGAAAATTTTTATAAAATGTTTTATAGATGGCATTTAGATCCTAAGAAACTGTCATGTATGTACCCTAATGTTTAGCCAAAATGTTGGAGATTGGGTGTTGGTCCTACCTGATACGCCACTTCTCAGCATGAGGGGAAGATCATCCAGGAATGGGTAGTGCTCAGCTTCTCTTCTTGGAGACCGAGTCAAACTTTCTTGGCCATGCCTACTCCTACCCGGGCGCTCCCCAGTTCGACGAAGGCATAGCAAGGTTGAGACTCACCACCTGCAGAAAAACAGAAGCCCCTCCCCCGGACTAAGGACCAGACGGTCAATCAGGGTGGGGCTGGATGATCTTCCCCTCATGCTGAGAAGTGGCGTATCAGGTAGGACCAACACCCATTCTCCAGCATATCGGGAAAGATCATCCAGGAATGGGACTTACCAAAGCCGGTCAGTCATACGGGAGGGAAGCAGTCTGGTCCGAACTCTACTACTCGCTACTGACGTTGGCCAGTGAAAGACCGCCCACACCTGCAATAACAGTGGAATGTTGGAGGAGTGAGACCAAACCGCCATACCAACCTTCGGGACCTACGGCAGCAGCGGAGAAGCCATCGGCACAGCAGAGTCACTAGCCACTTTATGTCCCAAAGGAAATCTGGAAGGCCGGGGGCACAGGAAACAGGAATTCTGTCGACGAGCCAAGCCCCTTTTCTCGAGGACCAACCATCCCTGGCCACTGACTCTCCATGGTGCTTCCGAGGAGACCTGAAATGAGAGGAACGCCATCCCCCATGGGGAAAGAACCCCCAACCCATTGTGGCCACAGATCCAGCTGGCAAGACCAGTTGGCCCAGAGAAAGGGTTGGAAGGAACAAGGACACAACATGACCAAAATCCCCCAAGGGTATGGGATGATGAAGATACTCCAGACGGGAGAGGTGATGAACCGGGACCCATTCCCGGTAGGCTGAGGAACATGGATACATCCCTGAAAGACCACAGGATATGCGGCCGTCCGCCAATTTGAAAGTGACTAGCCCTTGAGCCCCAGTAGGGATCATTGGGCTGAACGCTAGCTGTAGTCGCTTCCCGGTCCAAGGAGTACAATAAATACCAATGGCAAGCCATCGGGATGAACAGTCTAGCCAACACAGTGGACAACAACAACAATCAGAAGCCCTCCTGGACAGGCAGAGGGGTAACAGAACCAACTCAGAGAAGGAACACCGCCCCCCGTGTCCAGCTCAAGGATCCTAATGAACCTGGCGGTCGTTTTCAGAAAGGGTACTATGGGCGGCTGTTCCCCTGCCAGGGAGATGGTAACGCATGGACCCCAAGGTGCGGTCCTTGAAGGAACCCGAAGGGACCCCTGTTGACAAAGGATAGAGGATAGCCACAGAAGATTGGAAAGTGGACCCGTAGACCAACAAGGGCAAAGGGAACCGACAGCGATGTTGGCAGGAGACCAACGAGGCCTGTATCCAGGAAGGACTGACATTCTGTACCGCCGAACTCGTTCCACAACCAAAATGGCGACGAAGAAAAGCAGTCTACTCAATTCACATGGCACCAGAGTGGTTACTGATTGACCGAGATAACGAGGGAAGGCTCAACGTGAAGAGGAAAACGAAGAGGAAGATTGTCGTCAATCGGCAGTCCGACGGGAGCTAATCAGGTATCAACTACCAACCGTCAAATATACGGTAACCACATACATAGTGAGGCAAGTAAAGGGAAGCACCTTATTCCCGTAAAAAGATGAAGGCGTTTGTCCCAGATATGCTGGAGATCCGCACTCTCGACAGGAAAATGGAAACAACTGGCCTCGGCAGGTCCCCAAGTACCCCTATCCAGTGAGGAACTCAAAGCTGCGCCCGAAAGGTCAACAAACTAGGTGTCTCAACTACTGAGCCACCGAGACAGGCATGCCACCGAAGCCTATGTTGAAACTGCTGTCGGCCAGAGTCCAGGCCACCTGCCGTGACCAGATCGGCTGAGGAAGGAAGACACCTAGACGACTACCATCCAAGGGGAGAACCGTCTACTAGGCGAAGGAGGAGACCAATGACAGACGTGACCTTACCTGAACAACAAACGACCGCACCAACACGTGCCCAGAATCCAGGGAAAACAGCCCCACACTGAGGAGAATTCAAAAGGCCGTTTGCACTGGCCATAAGATGGTCCCCCAACTCAAGGCATGAATGGGCAGCAACCAAAGGGAGTGCCCGTGAGACCAGCGCCAAATGGACACTTGGCGTCCACTGAGAGCATTCCTAAGAGTGTTGCTATCCATACCTGAGCTGCCTATGACTTGCAGAAGAAAGCAAACCGGCGCTATGTATTACCAGAGAAATACCGAGGACAGGCACAACCTAGAAAACGTCCAACTCAGGCCGAGGAAGAACTCTTGGCCCCAGCGGTGGAGTAAGAGCCGAGGCTAGCTTCACCCTCCATGGAAACCAACCCTGGTACGGGTTGTCTGGCGAATGGCCTTGGAGCCACCTCTTAAATCTGGGTTGACAGGTTCCATATAAGAGAAGATCACAGAAACTTGATCCTGAACCGGTGTAAGGGTCCTCCTCGCACCAAGTGCGAGACAACCCCCAAACTCTAGGTGGTAGCGGTAGCACCGTTGGCAAGTCCAATCACCAGCGGTGACTGAAGACATCGCCACAGCCATGGGGCCAGCATGACCAACGCCAAAGGTGCATGGAACAGAGACACCTTTCCACTAAGGGAGGTCCCTAACATCCAGTCTGCAACCATCCAGATGCCCTTGTTTAGTGACTGTTCAAATTACAACGGCACTAAAAGAAAAGAAAGGAAAAAAATATCAATTATGACCAATTTTCACACATACGACTGCTGCAGCATCTCCATGATCAGGTGATCAAAAAATGACAATTGCAACATCCTGGGAATCACATGAATCCCCCTTCTGCGACCCTCAACAAGCAAAGTCAATAGGGAAGCCAGAATCACTTAACGACCAGGTTAATATTCAGCCACTGCAGATTTCACTTAACAAAACGTGGCAACCAGGGTCGTAAAATGGGGCAAAAAGTCATTTAATGGATGTCTCATTTAACGGCAGGAACCCCGGGCACTAGGGACCCGAAATGCCGACCCCCGGTCAGCAAGCATCTGAGATCAATGTCTTATCTAGTGAACCATTATGCCCCTCTCAAGAGGAGAGAGGTCCGTAGGGAAACTGGAGGTCTGTATAATCTTATGTGATTCCAAGAAAGTTCCCCGGGAACCGGGTAAACATATGCCTCTAGAGGTGGAGAGAATTTCAGACCCCCAGGATCAGGATCCCCACCCCCAGGCATACCCATCGTAGCCGAAGGCATAGATGTCTGAGAAGTCAGGTCTCAATTTAAGAGGGGAAAAATGGGGCAGCCAGGGATCTGAGGGCCCTAAGCCACTGCACTCCAGCGCTGTACAATCCCATTGGAACGGCAGGAAAAGAGACCTCCGAAGAGGTAACAGGAACCATTACGTTGCCCTGAACCTTCATGAGCAGAAAACCAAGGTCTCACGTGAAGGTTTTGCATACCCCCTCCTGAAACAAGCATAATGATACCAGGGGACCGCAGGATAGCCTGTGTTACAAAACAATAGAATCACGTTAAAAGTATATATAAATATGGGGCCAGAGGAGGACGGATAACCGCCTGAACCTGCTTGGATAAGCAGTCTCGCTTCTTATGCTGAAGGCAACAGTTGTAAGTGGCCATTGGGAAGCAATGCTGCCCCCTCTCGCCTGGAAGTGGAAAGGAAAACAGCTCCAATGCCACCAAACTATGTCTGAGGCAGCAATTTACCCGCCATTTGGAGCAGACGGAAGGCGGGACTGCCCGAACACTGTCACTGCGGCCAATCGGGAGCTAGATAAGCTGACAGAAGTCCTGCTGGAGTAACTGGCAACTGGTACACATAAAGCAGGCCGGCCTAGGGCTTTTTGTGTGGCTAACATTCCACCTTCCGCCAATTTATTGGAGGCAATTGGGCGCTGAGGGAGAATCCCGTCACCGTCTAAGGCCGTAGCCCCGTTAACTTTCCGATGGGGGGGGAGAGAAAGAGACCGAGGCAACCCTTTCTGTTGGGATGAAACTGACAGACCGCTCCCAAGGGCACTACTGTCACAGCCGTGAGAGCTCCAATGCTCCCTGCTCCAAACCGAAGGGAGATGACATTGAGAGAAAGTACTAAGTGGTCCTAGACTCATGTTCCCCCAGCAATAGGCATCGTTACGGAAGGGCTCTCCTGCCATGGCTATGAGGAGTCCTATCTCCCCAGCCGCTCACAGTTGAAGCCGCAGCAAAATTTGAATATTAAAATTGGCGCCTAGTGCGCGAGCCTCTACATGCGGATCGTGCAGCCCAGCTCGTTAAAGGCTCTCCTGCCTCAGCCCTAAAGGAGCCAATCAAGCCAGCCCTTTCCTCCGCAGGTTGGGCTGCCTGGATCGATATGGGCGAGCCTGCCCAGGCTGAAATGGTGCCTGGAACGGCAATCCTCAATCCGCGATTTGGGCCGCCTGTGCTATGGGAGCGTGCCTGTCGCAGCTGAAATGGGGCTTACCTTCATCCAATCCATACTGAGTTTGGGCTGTCCGCCTTGTATGTGAGCTCATGCTGTAGCTGTAATGAGGCTTAGCGTTCCAGCCAGCAACCGGAGATCATGCCCGGAGATCACGAGCACATTTTTTGTGGCTGTAAAGGCGCCTAGAGCGCCTGCCATTCCATCGTGAAATAGGGCAGCCTGGTTCCTCATGAGCGCTCCTGCCGCGGCTACAAGGCGTTAACACGCTAGCCGCTTCCTCCGCAGTTCGGGCAGCCCGGCTCGCCATGAGCACTCCTGCCGTGGCCATTGAAAACGCTGAATGCGCTGGCCGCTAACCGAGAAGCGGGCAACCAAGCTCTTATGGAGCGTTCCCGCTGCGGCGATGAGGGCGCCTGACACGCCGGCCACATTATTGCACAATAAGAAGCCCGGCTTGGAGCTCTCCTGCTGCGGCTAGGAAGGCGCGAAAGGCGTCTGCCGCTTCAGTGCAAGTCATGCAGCCTGGCTCCTAGTGAGCACTCCTGCCGCGGCCGAAAAGGTGCCTAGCGCACCAGCCGCGTACTGCGGGTAGGGCAGTCTGGCTCTTAATGAGCACGCCTGCCAAGGCCAGAGAGGCGCCCAAAGCGCTGGCCTCAAACAGTGTGCCTAGACGAATCTAGGTAGGGACTGAGTCCCTCTCTGCAGAAGCAGACTAATGCCAGGGGCTGCCTGTTAGTAGGCAAGGCCCCCTCCGCTAATCGCGGGAACGGCAGGGACCTCGGCTGGGATCCAGTTGACTGGAGATCCCCCAGAACGCTCATGAACGATCAAAGAGCCTCGCTCGGAAAAACAAGGATCCAAAACGTCGAGAAAATAATCAAAAATAGGTGATAGGTCTCTATAGGTGATAGAGAATAGGTCTCTATTCTCAGTCTCAACTCGTGGAAGACCGAGTTGAACTGGGGAGCGCCCGGGTAGGAGTAGGCGTGGCCAAGAAAGTTTGACTCGGTCTCCAAGAAGAGAAGCTGAGCACTACCCATTCCTGGATGATCTTTCCCGATATGCTGGAGAAGTGATTGTTCAGATGCTACATATTATCATGTTTGGTAGACTTGCAAGATAGTTAAAGCTTTTTGGATAAAAATTTGGTGGGTTATGCAGAATGTTTTGAAGAAAAAAATTCAATTTTCTCCACAATTGTTTTTACTGGGTATAGTTAAGGGTTTTACACTGGGTGAAACAAAGTTGATATTGTACATGATAACAGCAGCCAGATTATTGATAGGTAAATACTGGAAAAATGAAGCTTTGCCCACTGTCAAGGAATGGACTTTGAAGGTGGCCAGCTTTGCAGAGATGGCGAAGATTTCAGCATACTTAAAAGATTGCTCACAAGAGACTTATGAGTGGGAATGGAAAAAGTGGATAGATTATGTGCAGAACAAATATCAGACAAGGAAGTATAAAATAGCTTTTAATTGAAAATGTTATGTTAAAATAGAAATATTTTAATTTAGTTAAGATGAAAAATTACATAAGGGATGGAGGGGTTCAAGTCTTATATAAAGGGGGGTTTTTCTATGTGAGTATATTCTGTGGAAGTCCGGGGGGAGGGGAGGGTTAGGGAGGGTTAGGGAGGATGAGGTTGGGGAGTTTGGGGTGGGTTGAGGGGGGGGTAATGGGTGAAAATGTGAACATGTAATTGTAAAACTTTTGCAATAAAAAAAATATCAGTCTATGTGACCTACTTTTCATTTTCTGCAATTATTTATAATCCCATTAAAATCTTAGCTAACATTTTAATTGATTGAAAATAAAATATCATATTGGATAAATATATTTATTAACCACTGCCATAAAATTATATATAGTTTTAACTATATAACTAATAACTATGCAGGACAAATTAAGCTTCTCTCCAAATGCAATCCTGTACTAATGCCATCACTGATTTATTTTGAATTTTATTTCATTTTGTTACATAATACATTAGACAATGGCATAATTGTTTTAATGATAAATTTCATTCTTAAATCAGATCCTCTGCTATATACATGGCTTACATTATGGCTTACATTACTTATGTATAAACTATGTAAACTCTCTTTTTTGAATTTTTTAAAAACAAAATATTTTTTGTGTAGGACAAAACTTGAAATAGGCTAACATAAACAATCCAAAATTGTTGAATTGTTTTGTCCAATACAAAATCCAAAATTCATCCTATGGAACTGAAATTTAGCAAATTTCATAAAGCATTTTATTACTAACAAAAATTATCATATTTCCTGTGACAAACTCCTAATGTTTGACTGGGCTATACAATCCAATATAGGCTATTTTCAAGGTAGAAACATCTCTTTTTTTTAAAAAAAAAAGTTTTTTATTTTTATTTTTCATCAACATGTTTAAATGTACAGTCTTTTATCCATCCTTATACATTGTTTATTCATCTTATTCTTTAACTTCCATTAGGTAATTAATTAATTATTTGTTCGGGTCTGCTCTTTTACCATTTCCTTCTTTTGTTTTACTACAACCTTTCCTTTTTCCCTTCCCTTCTTTCTCCTCCTTTCTTTCTTCTTTCCTCATTCCTCCTCTCCTCTCCTCTCCTACTTCCTTTCCTCTTTCCCCTTTCCTCTCTTCTTCCTCCCCTTCTTACCCTCTCTCCTGCTCTTCTTTCCCCTTCCTTCTAAGGTAGAAACATCTCTGAATATCTCCCTGAATATTTAAGAACTTTTCAAATAAAAGCCTCCTTTTCCCAAATTGCCCATCTCCATTCGGTCTCAGACAATTTACAGGAGGTGTAGGCACAGGGTTGTAAAGTTCCATCAGCATTGGTTTGAAGTAGCACTGCCCCGACGGCCACATCACTGGCGTCGGCCTGGAAGACCAAAGGGGCTTCCGTGTCGGGGTGTCTTAGAACAGGCTCAGCGGCAAACAGTCGCTTCAGTTTCTCAAAAGCAGCCTGGCATTCCATGGTCCACTCGAGCGGCTGGCTAGGTTTTGGCTTGGCCTCTCCCTTTGTTTTCAGAAGGTTGGTAATGGGTAATGCAATTTGTGCAAACGAGGGGATAATCTGACGATAAAAGTTAGCAAGCCCCAAGAAATTTTGTAGCTGCACTGCGGGTGCATGGAGGCACCCACTCTAGGACTGTCCGGATTTTCTCCGGGTCGATTTCTATCCCTTCATTTGATATGCAATAGCCTAAATAGTTAATCTTATTCTGATGGAATTCACTTTTTGACAATTTAGCATACAATTCGTCCGCTCTGAGCTTTTTCAGGACTGACTGCACTAGTTTCACGTGTTCGTCCATGGTCTCCGTGTAAATAAGAATGTCCTCTAGGTAGACCAGGACCCCTTTTTAAAGATGTTCATATATATCATTAATCAATTGCATGAACACTGCCGGGGCTCCCTGTAGTCCAAAAGGGAGCACTTTAAACTGGAAGCAACCCAGGGAACAATTGAAGGCAGTTTTCCATTCGTCCCCTTCCTTAATTCGAACTCTGTAGTAAGCCTCTCTCAAGTCCAGTTTAGTGAAAATCTTTCCCTTAGCCAGGTGCACTAACATGTCTTTCATAAGGGGCAGTGGGTAAATATTTTCTACGCAAATGGTGTTCATGTTCTTGTAGTCGACACATAAGCGAAGAGAGCCATCTTTTTTCTCCCGAAACAGGACTGGGGCAGCCACCTGTGGCCTAGCTGGTTGGATGAAGCCCTGTTTTAAGTTTTTATCAATAAAGTTCTGAAGCTTCTCCAGCTCATGAGGGGTCATGGAATAGATCTTTGGTTTAGGGAGTTTCACTCCCGGGAGGATCTCTATGCCACAGTCTGTAGGCCAATAGGGTGGGATCACATCTGATGCCTTTTCCCTGAAAGCCTCCCTGAGGTCCCAATATTCCTTAGGGATTTTTTCCTCCCCAATAATGCGTTCACTCGCCACCGCTGCCAGCTCCTTCACAGCTTTGGTCATGGAAAAAGGTTTTCCCCCTTCTTTCCCCGGTTGGGTGGAGTGGATGTGTAACCATCCCTTCCTCCAATTCACCTATGGGTTCCATTTTCGGAGCCAGGGCAGTCCAGGCAAGAGGGGTCGTTCCATACCAGGGGCCAAAATGAAGCTCAAGGTCTCTCGGTGGTCCCCCATCCACATCTCAACTGGTTTGGTCACAAAGTGGGCTGCCCCCCGCCCCAGCTACTGATCCATCCAACTAGCAGAATGCGATGGGCATTTTCATTGTTTTTAGTTTCAGTCCCATTTTTTCCACCACCTCTGGCTGATGACACACCTAGTGCATCCAGAGTCTAAGAGAGCTAGCATCTTCCCCTGGGCACTGGATGATGGCACTCTTAGTTCTACTGGGATGGTCATGGGGTCCCCATGCTGACTTATCAGGGGGTCATTGTCAGTGTCAGTTTCAGTTTCGCTGTTTCCCATGGTGGTTGGAGCTCCCAACTCCCCCAGGCCTGGGGGAGCGAACTCAAAGACTTCCACCCGCTTCAGGGCTCTCTCGCAGTTCTTTGCTGGCGGCTTGTCTGCTCTCTTCCCTCCAGCAGGGGTCGGCTTAGAGCCGAGTTTGGAGAAACAATCAGCAGCCCAGTGCCCCTCCTTCCCACATCAGAAGCACACTGTGGATTTAGGCTTAGAGGCTGACCCTCCCCCCTTTGGAAACCCTGGGGCCTTCTTTCTGTGGAGAGGGGAAAGGCTTGTTCCAAGCTTGGCCCCCACGGTAGCAATCTCTGGCCAGGTCAATTTCCACATTGGCAGCCAGCACATACCAGCGTTGCAGGTCTCAAGGAGCCCCTCAGGAGCAGCAATCCTTATAGACATCCTCATTATGGCCATCCTTATAGCATTCCATCACGGCCTCCTGGGACCACCCTCTCATGTGGCGCACCAGCTTGCAAAACTCCTGGGTGTATTCAGTCACCAATCTCTGCCCCTGATTTATAGATTTCATTCTGATTTTAGCCTTCCGTTCAGATAGGGGATCCTCAAAGCGCACTCGGAGGGCTGCCATAAACTGGTCATAATTCCTCAGCAGGGGAGAATTCTCATTATGGAGGCCCACCAACCAATCAGCAGCCATCCCCTCCAGGGCCATAGTGATGCACCTCATGCGGGCAGCTTCCGATAGGAAATCTTCTCCATACTCCTCCATGTGATTCCACACTTAGGTTAGGAAGAATCCCAAAGCCTTGGGATCTCCTCCGTATTTTACTGCAAGTGGAGGAATCTTTGGAATTTGATGCCTCCGGGGCCCTAACCCCCCCCCATGGGGGGGCTGGGCTGCAGCCACTGCTTGAGCTCCAGCAGCCTTTGCTCTCTCTGACCGAGCTCTAGGAATCTCTTCTGTGCCTGCAGAAGCCTCTTCCACCCTCCCGGGTGTTCAGTCTCCCCATGCTCTGGCAATGAATACCTTTCGCGGGCTCTCCGACTTTCAAAAGCTTCTTTCAGGAGCTGCAGGGCTTGGGTCAGCAGGTCTTCTTTGTCCTCTTCCTGCCGAGCAGCATCTCCACACCGGCATCTGGTAACTGTCACCCATTGGGGGATTTCCTCTGGAGGTTCCATCCTTCCTACACCCAGCAACCACTTGGCTCTGACTGGCTTTCCTTCAAGCCGTAATTCAGACATCTACTCCCAGACTTTCCTGCTGCACCAGCTCCCATGTCCTCTTGGTCACCGTCTTGGTCAGATATTCTTGGCTCAGCCCCCATGGTAGTTTTCTCCAGGATGGCTGTTAAAGCAGACCTTGCTTAATGTCAGGTGTGCCTCTGTTCAAAACTCAAGAAAGAAAAACCCCAACCCCATGTTTGTAGAAAAAGGGACTTTTATTGAGTATGAACTGAATGCAATGAAAAGAAAGCAAGAAAGCAATAGGCGTGAAAATTACATATTGAAAGCATCCCCAAATCCCTCCCCCCAAGGACCCAAGTTGAATGCCCAATCCACATCTCCCCAAGGTGTCATGTGGGGTGCTTCTTCAGATGGTCCCATCAATCTGGTGTGCCAAAACGGCTGACCTTGACTGCTATCAACACTCTCTGCACCTGCTGCGAAGATAGTGAGAATTTTCCTCCCTTTCATGAGACATCTCCACCAGCTCACTTCCCCCCTCCCAAATACCTATAATAACTCCCCCCTCCCGTTACTATGGCAGCTGAAGACAACCAAGCATCGTAGAGGCTGACACCCAGTACTCTTCAATATCTTCATAAACGACTTAAAGAAATAGAAGGGGAACTTACCAAATTTGCGAATTATACTAAGTTGGCAGGAATAGCCAACATCCTAGATGATAGGCTCAAGTTCTTGACAGACTTAAACATTGGGCCCTATTTAACCAAATGAAATTCAGTGTAGAGAAAAGTAGAGTCTTACACTTAGGCAAGAAAAATCAAAAGTACACATATAGACTGGGTGAAACCAGGCTTAATAGCAGTAACTGTGAATGGGAATCTTAGTGAATAAGCAATTAAATATGAGCTAACAGTGTGCAGTGGCAGCCAAAAAAGTCAATGCAATCCTAAATTGCCTTAACAGAGGGATACAATCAAGATAAAGTGAGATACTAATACTACTCTATAAAGCCTTAGTAAGACCACATCTAGAATATTGCATCCAGTTTTGGTTATCATACTATAAGAAAGATGTTGAGACTCTAGAAAGAATGCAGAGAAAAGCAGCCAAGATGATTAGGGGACTGGAGGTAAAAACATACGATGAATGGTTACAGGAACTAGACATGGCTAGTCTAGTGAAGAGAAGGACTAGGGAAGACATGATAGCAGTGTTCCAATATTTAAGGGCTGCCACAGAGAGGAGTTGGTCAAGTTATTTTCCAAAGCACCTGAAGGCCAAACAAGGAATAATGGATGGAAAAGGAACAAGAGATTCAACCTGGAAATAAGGAGAAATTTTCTGACAGTGAGAGCAATGAGCCAATGGAACAGCTTGCCTTCAGATGTTGTGGGAGCTTCATCACTGCAAGCTTTCATGAGACTGGACTGCCATTTGTCAGAAATGGTGTAGGGTTTCCTCCTTGGGGGGGGGGGGTTGGACTAGATGACATACAAGGTCCCTTCCAACTCTGTTATCTGTTAACAGGCTTTCCTTTGTTCTTTACTTTTCTTGTAAATTCTTCTCAGATTCTCTGGAACATATCATGAACATATGTCTATAGGATAGAATTTCCTTTCTCTTTCCCTCCCTTCCATTCTGTTTGGTGAAAGATATTCTTGGTCAGGCTTTTGAAATAGGCATTTAGATGAGCTCTGTTGATGATGTGATTTTATTTTGGGGTTTTGATATAAATTTATGATAATTTTTAATCTTTGTATACCACCCAAGTCACTGCAATGAAATAGGCAGTTTTTTAAGATAAATAAATTCACTGATTCAGTTCACTAATATATAGGCAAAGCGTATCTCTGCAGTGAATATGGAATGCATCATTATGTTTCCACAATATCTCAATTTCTTTAGCTGGATGCCAATTCATGAATAGAGTCAATGTTCCCACTTTAAAAATGTTATTAATACATTAATTTTACCAAATATAAATTCTGCAATATTTAATTAAAGGTCCAGTTTCTCCCTCTATGTCTTCTAGTGTAATTGGGAAGCTTGCCTTCTGTTTCTGGTCCTGACCTTTAAACAATATTCTTGCTAAGATTCAGTCAAGACCCTGCCTGACTTTCAGAAGGCATGAAGATCTACATATTTTTTTCAAGCTTTGAGTTTTGGAATGATGTCACTTGTTGGATGAGTTGTTTTTCAGCACTTAATTCTTTATATGTTATTTTTATATTGTTTTATGGTGTACTTCGATTATAAATCAAATAAATAAAATAAAATAAATATATACTAATCTGAGTTATATGCTCAATAGAATGGCTATATAAATCAAATACATCAATTAGATAAATATTCCAGTCTTCCTGCTTGTTTTTAGAACCTAACAATGAAAATGACATGCTTCCAATAATTCTGCATTGATATACTATTAGCAAATAATAATCAATGTAGATATCATTAAGGTACTTAAAATTTCAGTGCTGCTAAACTAGTAAAAGTAGCCCAAGCTGTTCTTGATGATTTATCTGATTATTGCTGATGTAGGATTTTGAAGTCCTATGGCTATATTGCCAACATCATCTTATCATTAAGGTACTTAAAATTTCAGTGCTGCTAAACTAGTAAAAGTAGCCCAAGCTATTCTTGATGATTTATCTGATTATTGCTGATGTAGGATTTTGAAGTCCTACTATGGCTATATTGCCAACATCATCTGTTACTAAGATGAAATCATACAATTCAATATTTACTTTTTGAATAGGATTGTTTTATTATTATTTTATCAAGTGGCACATTATTTTAACATCGGGCACATAAACTAAGATGCTGGGATAAAGAATGTGTTATCTGCAGTTATTTTAAGACACATAAATTTACTCAAATCTGCTCACTAAATAGAGATGAATTTATTAAAGCATAATGTTTCTGGAAAATCTGCCTAGCATTATTTGTCAGATATCACTGGTAATCTGTATTTCCTTCATTTGGGATCATCATTGGTAACCCTCCTATCTTTTGCCATTGCTTCTTTCATCTTATTTCTGCACAAATCTATCAAAGAGAATAATTATTATTTCCCAGTTTCTTTTATTGGTACCCCAAGAAGCCCTCCTCCAAGAATGACAGCTTTCTCATTCAAAGAATTTTTATTTTAAAAAAGCAAGGTCTCTATGATTATTATTATTTCAATTTATATGCCGCCTTTCTCCTGAGACTCAGCGCAGCTTACAATGCATTTTTAAAAAATCATTATAAAAACATTTAAAAATTAAAACATTAAAACCCATTCACACCGGGCTTCCGGTTGGCACCACCGGTGTCGCAGATGGTCTTCTTGGACCGCCAGCCCCGCGATTCCGTTGGAGCTATTCTGAGAGCGCTAATCAGCTGTCAGACGGCTTAAAAACCTCTCCTTCGGGAGAAGAAGGAGAGGAGAGCTGGTGGGTGAGGGTAGAGCTCCCCGGGAGCCCCTGGATTAATTCCAGGGGCTTGGAGGGTGAGAGCTCCCCGTTCAGCCCACTGAAGCTCCAGATCCGTGACGACTCTGTTTAAACGGAGCCAGACGCCGGCGACCAACTCTGCTTTCAAGAATAAGATTAATTGATTTCAAAAATTAGACAGAACGGAAGCAGGAGAACAAGCTTTTGCAAGTATATGCTTAACTCCTGGGATACGTTGTTTCTATTTGATTTTGCTGAGCTGGAGCTGGAAATGGAGTCTTTGTTGTGGATGTGAAAGTGAAAGCAGAAAATGAAAGTGCTTGTTAATAGACTTGTGCTCAGAGACTGGATTTAAACTGCTGGATTTGAGAGCTGGGTCTAGAAAAAGCTATCTTGCTTGATAAACTACAAATAAATTTGAGAAAGCTGCTTGAGAAACTTTATGGCTGTGAAAAGAAAAAATCTTTTAAAATAATATGACACAGAGAACTGAAACACAGAGCCAGGAGGTTTTTTTTAGAGACCTTGCAGAATTTATAAAGGAAGCCATGAATAACCAAATTGAAATTATTAATAACTTTACAGCAATCATGGAACAAAAATTCACAGAATTGGTGGAGGATAAAAAAGCAACTGAGGATGTTTTTGAAGGAAAGCATAATGACAATGTAGGAGACATTTTGATCAAGACAGAGAAGCTGGAACTGGCTGATCCTCAAGAATCTTCAAACCCTCTTCCTGCCCTTTTGGAATTAACTGACAGAACTTTTCAAAAATATAATTTGGAGCAGAAAGAAGAAGGAACTGATCAGCTCTACGAGGTTTCAGATAAAGATGATTTGGCAGAGGCTTTCACACAATTAATTGAAATGCAGCAACTGGATTTTTCTTCGCAAACTGATCGAGTTAATTCTTTGTTCTATGAACTGACTGTCTATACAAGCAAGAAGAGTCGATATGGGGGCTCTAAATCAGAGGAAATGGTTCCGAGAAAGGGACAAGTCTTAAAGATACATCAACCCCCACTTAAAATTCAAAACCTCCTCAAAATAAAAGAAGGAAGAAAAATTGGAAAAAATACAGAAAGAAAGGAAGAAGGGAAGATTAATTTTTTCTGGTCTAACTACTGATGTATTAATGATTAACTACAATGATTAACTAAATGAATTGAGAGTTCAATTAATGATTAATTAAGGTTTGGTTATTGTTAAAAATATTTGAATATTGAGCATAAAAGCAGGAGGAATAGCCAAATGATTAAGTTTGTATTATCTACTAGTGTTTGTTATTGGTTTTTAAAAAATTCTTAGGGCTAAAGGATTATATGTTATTTTGTGTTTAAAGGGAGGTTGATGAATAATCACACTATTCATGGCCGGATCTCACAAGATTGCAACAGCGAGATCAACGGCCCCAGGCCTGCCGGAAAAGCCAGGTCTTCACCGCTTTTCAGAAGGCCAATAGGGTGGGGGTGGTCCGGACCTCAGGAGGACCAGAGGTTCCAGAGAAATGGGGCAGCCACAGAGAAGGCCCTCCCCTGCAGGCCTGCCAGCCGGCATTGTTTAGCTGATGTGACCCAGAGGAGACCAACTCTGTGGGATCTTACCGGTCACTGGGAGCTATGTGGTAGAAGGCAGTCTCGAAGATAACCTGGCCCTGAGCCATGTAGGGCTTTAAAGTAATAACCAACATCTTGAATTGTGCCCGGAGACCAATAGGGAACCAGTGCAGCTTGCGGGGAATTGGTGTAATGTGGGTGTATCTAGGTGCACTCACGATAGCTTGCATGGCTGCATTCTGGACCAACTAGTCTCCGGACACTTTTCAAGGGTAGCCCCATGTAGAGCGTGTTGCAATAATCTAACCATGAGATGACAAGGGCATAAGTGACTGTGAGGAGAGCCTCCCGATCCAAGTAGGGTCGCAATTGGTGCACCAGGCGAACTTGTGCAAAGGTTCCCCTGGCCGCAGCTGTCAGATGTTGCTCTAATCTTAGCTGTGAGTCTAGGAGGATATCCAAATTGCGAGCCCGTTCTGAGGGTGACAATTTCTCCCCCCCCCCCCCCCCCGAACCAAGGATGGACAATCAACAGTGTCTTTAGGAGGCAATACCCACAGCCACTCGGTCTTGTCTGGATTATGTCTGAGCCTGTTGACTCCCATCCAGACCTTCACAGCTTCCAGGCACCGGCACATCACATCCACTGCATCACTGAATTGATGCGGGGTAGAGATATACAGCTGGGTATCATCAGCATACTGTTGATATCTCACCCCGTATCATCGGATGATCTCACCCAGCGGCTTCATGTAGCTCTTAAATAGGAGGGGAGAGGCACCCCACAAACGAGGGGCCTAGGGGTCGACCTCTGTCCTCCTACCAACACTGACTGTGACCAACCAAAGAAATAGGAGGAGAACCACCGTAACACGGTGCCTCCCACTCCCAACTCCCTTAGTCGTTCCAGAAGGATACCATGGTCAATGGTATCAAAAGCCGCTGAGAGGTCAAGTAGCACCAAGATGGAGGAATGACCCTCATCTCGGGCTCGCCAGAGTTCATCCATCAGTGTGACCAAAGCAGTTTCTGTGGTGTAGCCAGGCCTGAAGCCAGACTGAAAAGGGTCCAGATAATCAGTTTCATCCAATGACCGCAGGAGCTGAAGTGCCACCACTTTCTCTACAACCTTTCCCACAAAGGGTAGGTTGGAGACTGGACGAAAGTTCTTTAATTCTGCTGGATCCAGGGAAGGCTTCTTGAGGAGGGACCTTACGACTGCTCCCTTCAATGGTTGCAGGAAGGACTCCTCCCTCAAGGACGGCAATGATGACTGGTTTGCTCAACTACCAGTGACTATATGGATATATCCATGTAGCTTTCTTGGCAAGTATACAGAAGAAGTTTGCCTGGACCTTCTTTCAGAATTTTTTTTTCTACTTCCCAATTTAGCCTAAAGCTGTGGAGTTTCCTAATGGTCTCCCATTCAAGCAGTAACCAAAGTCTGATCTCACTTATCTACATGCTGTCACTTGTTACCTGACAGGAGACCCAAACAATATCAATCTCCTTCTGTAATCTTTCCATGATTTTTCATTGCTTTTTTTATGCTGCTTCTGTTAAAATTGCAGTATCATTTATTCTGGTAGACAAGAGGATCCTAATGAAAGTGAATTGTCCATACCAGCAATAAAACTCCATGGAAGAGAAAACTATTGAACAAAAAAATTCGGGATGATTTAGGGTCCTCGAGAATCACTACATATCTAAATAGCTAATAAAAACATTTTGGATACGCAGATCAGAAAAATATGGGATTCAAAGTAAATTCATTTACTTTGTCCATCATACCGTACTGAGGGGGACATGAGGGTTATATCCTTCGCGTAGCTTCCCTCTCCCATTCCTCACAACCAACACCTGCCTTGTTCTCTTCTCCCAATAAAGTTCGCCTTCTTCCGCTTCCTCGCTGTTTAGGCTTTGTTGCTAGGCGAGGGCGCGCTGCGGTGGGAGCAGCTATGCTTCCGTATCCTGGCTGAGGAATTCTGGGAATTAAAGTTCACACGTCTTTCTCAACACGTTACTGTACAGACTGCCGATGACGTAGGTAGCGTGGCCGCTTCCTCCATTCTAAAAGCCGAGAGCTCAAGAACGGTTTGCGCGGAGGTACGTTGTCAAGGAGGTTAGTGGTGGCTCCGTCCACCACGGTTCTCATCAGACGTTCGCCTCTCAGCGTCTTTAGAATTAAAGTGTTCGGTAATCCGGCGCTCAATATGTGTACTGGGTCAAAACGTATAATTAGAAACATGGGTTAGGGACGCTTCCGATGTTGCTGGGAATGGAATTGCAAGGTTTTCTTTGCTTGCAAACTTACTAGGCAGCTGGAAATTCAACAGAATTCCAAGTTTATGCCAAATAAAACAATTTGCAAAACTTCACTCCGTTATGGAGTTCTACTGTAAAAATACAAGAGAATCCGGACAAAAAGCGATGGCTTTCCTAAAGGAAGGACACCAAGAAGAAAGACTTAATTTCTAGTGTTAAGCAAAGGGCTTCTTCAGAGTTATGTTTAATCTTAATTTCCACTTTTGTTTTCAACCTCTATTCACCCGTCTGTTTTAAAAGAGGCCCGCAAGTCAGAAAGCTAAGGGTTGACGGTGTTCATTCAGTGTTTGGCTGGCTATTTCCATTGCATGTAGCCCAGACATACAGACAAAGATATATTTCAGTTCCTTGAAGAATCAAAAGCTTACAACACTGACTTATCAAAGGTTGCATTTATTTTAAGAATTGTAATCTGCAATAAATTTTGATGTGCTGGCAATTGCTTAGGGAAGGTGTTTTCAGTCAGATCATGATTTAAACAAAATGCTTTTTCTGAAACTACCTGTGAAAAAAACATGGGTGGAGTGGTGTTGAAATCAACTAGACTTGATTATATTACAAAGGCGGGAAGTTTGTGATTAGTATATATATAGCACCTGAATTTTATTAATTTATATTCTGCCTTTGTTATTTATACACATAACTCAAGATGGCAAACATCTAACACATTTTCCTCTTCCTATTTTGCTCACAACTCTGTGAGGTGAATTGGGCTGAGAAAGAATGATTAATCCAAGATCACTCAGCTGGCTGTCATGGCTAAGGTGGGACTTGAAGTCATGATCTTTTGTTTTCTCACCTGGTACCTTAACTTCTAGGCCAAATTGTCTCACAATGTAAGGCAGCATTCTTCCTCACTTCCAATTAAAATGGCCTCAACCACTTTTCTAGCAGAGCTCCTTTTGGATGATGTTCCCTTGAGATTGCTATATGTTTTTTTTCCCAAGGACAAGGATGGATATATCCTTAAGTAAAAATTAAATAGTAAAAAAAAAAAATCTGTAGTGTTGCAGATAATCTAAATCATTAAATTGAGGACTGTCTATATTGCCTTTCTCCATCATTATAGTTTAACATGAAGCGCATATATGACTACTTGGCAGCCTAAGCAGACAGGTTTCTGTTCCAATTAATTTATGAAATAAAATGTAATGTGGAGTAAATAGAGGAGGGATGTGAAGAGTTTATATTTAACCTTGCTACAGATGTAATTACAATAGAATATGGGAACTACTATTTATAGCATATGGCAGTAGACAACACTGGCTTCCCAAAGTAATTCTAAAAACTGATGTCATAATATTTTGCTTATGGAATAAAAAGCCATGGAAATTGCTTGTACCAGGAGCTTTAGATCAAAGTATTTTTTTTTCTGGTGATTGATACAATAAACTCTCAGTTTAACATCTAATGAAGGGAAGGAGTGTCTGTTAGACCCAAATGTCTGTTAAAGGAGAATGGGATTTTAGTCATATATAAAATGGTGAATGGGATTTTTCACTAACCTAAGATGTCATTCATGTGTATTTCTAGTGAATTATTTCAACTGTTGCAATATTCAAACTCCAATGTTATTGAATCATAGATGTTTGTAATGATAAAATATAAAATATATCAAGGGAATTTTTCTTTAGTCTTTGCAAGAAAACATGCAAAAAAATTAACAATTGCATTTTTAATTATGAAACATTTGAGATTTATAAAATCTTTTTTGAGCCATTTACCGCTCTTCTCAAACTGACTAGGGAAATCAGGAAGTCCTGAAGATCTGGGATTGCCACAAACCCAGACACTGCTAAGCATGCTTGAGGAAGCATCTTTATTTCTAGCCTGAAGCCCTAGCTTCCTAATAGCCTCATGAAATTTTGCATAAAGATGGTTGCCAAAACAGTTTTGCAGTGGTAATGGGAACAGAAAGGACTCTGACTCTGTTGGGCTAATTTTGATGTAATTAGAAGTGTGATTTTTTTGAAGCTCAGTAGGTTACTCCAAATGAATACATTTCAGTTGGCTTTATCCTTACAGCAATAAGTCCATCATGCATGTGAATTTTAGTCACTAATACAATTGCTTTCTCATGGTGTTCAAATACTTTTAACTGCAATATCAAATAATTAATCAATGTTGCCCAATTAATTTCACACCTTGTGCTTTTTCTTTGAAAGATTTTTTTTCTTTTAACAGGGGCACTCCAGCTAATAAGAATGGGCATTCATGGCCTAATGAGTTATGTAGGGGAACATAGTGAGTTCTTTGTTGATCTGCAGCTGAGAAACACAGATGTAATAATTGATGGAAATAATTTGTATCATCGTCTTTATTTTGATTCAAATCTGGATATCCGGCATGGTGGGGATTATGATTCTTTTACAGATATCACATGTCAGTTTTTTCAGTCATTGGCTGTGTGCCACATAAAGCCATATGTTGTGCTGGATGGAGGTAATGATGCATCTGATAAAAAATTTGCAACTTTAAAGGAACGAGCTCAGGAAAAGATCCAGGCGGCCCATTCACTTTCTCATGGTGGTGGTGGAAGTGTATTGCCTTTGCTTGTCAGAGAGGTCTTCAAGCAGATTCTAACTGAACTACAAGTGCCTTTTGTACAGTCATTTTCAGAGGCAGACAGGGATATTGTATCTCTAGCCAATCACTTGAGTTGCCCTGTGTTAACTTTAGATAGTGATTTTTGCATTTTTGACCTCCAATCAGGCTATTGTCCTCTAAATTATTTTCAGTGGAGAAATCTTTGTAAATGTATAGACTCAAAAGAATGCTACATCCCAACACGGTGTTTCTCGTTAGAAAGATTTTGTAGACATTTTAGCAATATGAACAAAACCCTGCTGCCTCTATTTGCAGTAATGAGTGGCAATGACTACATAAATCTGCCAGCTATGGAAGTGTTCTTTAGTAAAATACAGCTTCCTATAGAGAAATCCCGGCAGAAGAGAAAAAAGCATGACCGCATTCAGGGACTGCTGAACTGGTTATCTCATTTTGCTGATCTTTCTGAAGCAATGGAAAATGTATTGAAGTATTTTAAAAAGCATGAAAAAGAAGACATACGACAGCTTCTCTCTTCTTTCATGGGAGAATATGAACCATCTAATGTCAATCTCAAAGATTTTTTCCAGAGTGGTATATATGAATCTGAGGAAATGAAGAAATTAAAATTACCACAGTGGATTGCAACACACTTAATTAAAGGACATCTAGCACCATTTGTTAGTGATGCTCTTGTATTAAGAAGAACAATCCTTCCTGTTCAGGTGGAGAATATGCAGAGAAATAGTGCTCATTCCATAACTCTGCCAATTAGACAAGTTATCTATTGGTTACTGTTGAACATTTCACCAAGTTCCCTTAGTCCCTCTTTGAACAAACAACCAACTTCATTTCCTCCTGTCTTCTATGAATTTGATAGACTCCAAAAATCACTCAAGAAATCATCTATTTGTGTAGCAGAATTGGCACAGAAATTTCCAGACGGTCAGTTGGCTACATTAAATGAGGTAAATACTCAAAATGATGTACTTAAACATTTCCGATACAGAAAACATATGAAACATACTGGGCAGATTGATAACTATCACTTTTGAAATCATTTTTTAAAGTTAGATTTGACTTCTATAACTGAAGATACATATTGAAAAGCATGAACAATCCTGCTGATATTTAATGATGTTGATGCTTAATGCCCTGAGAGATAGCAAGCAGTTCTCTTGACTCTGATTCTTTTTTTCTATCTATAGCTAGCAAAATAATATACATTTATGCTTTTCATATATATTACACAACTTTTCAGAATCCCTTCTACATTGAAGAAGCTAGGAAAAAATATTTGCCATGGTTGCAGAACATATCTTAGTGTAAAATTTGGAATGCTCTTGCAAAAATTTCCATCACTGACTTCTAAAAAGAGACATGTACTGTAATTAATGGATATATTAAATAAATGATACAATCAAGAATGTTTCAGTAACCCGCGAGAAAGGCTTTCCATTAAAACTTTGTTTTCTTGATTTCTCTAAATAGTTTTCTTATAAATCCTTGACTGCAAAGGAAATTCTATCACAAAATTTATAAAGAGATATCTGTGATAGTATTTTGCAATAAAAAAGAAAAAATATTGTGGGACATCAAAGACTAAAGCTTTATTAAAGTAGATCTCAATACATTTAATCAGAAGTACAGAGTGAATTGAATACGGAGAGAAGAACTCTGTGGTTCAGCAGATAGGGTATACAAAGACAATTGTTTTGGGGGAGATTACAGAAATGAAAATTTTCAATAAAAATATTTAACAGTTTTTGCACTACATTATTTTTGCCATTTTTTTTGGTACCAAAACTTTATGGGAGTCCAGCATTCCATAAATGCCAATGAATCTATTCTGTGACTTTTATTGTCCTGAGAAATAAGTACATTTTTTAAAGGAAGTAATGGGAAGATCGAAACAGTGACTTTGAAAATAATTTGTGATTGATATTTACATTGCAAAATTTATACAGAAGTCCCCTTTAATTATTGCTGATAACTGAAGAATGCAGCAGAATTCCTTATGGGATATGAATGACATAAAAGCCATATTTGGGGTGGGGGAAGGGATTGAGAGTAATTTACTAAAGTAGAATGTTTATTATTATTATTAATTTTCTCAACTCCCCAAAAAAAGCAAAGTGGAAGAACTAATCATATACAAGTATTAATATTTCTGTAAAGAATCTCACTTTGAACTTGTAGATCCACTGAATAAAATTATAAAAAGTTTAAAATTAAAATTACTTAGGAAACAGTATTTTTCATGAAAGCTTTATCATTTATTTGTAGACACCCATCGCAGAGCGCATTCTATTTTTTTTCAAGACATTCAGAGTATCAGCCTGTATCCTTGAACCAGTTCCTTGTTTGCTACAGCTCCCTATGGCTGCAACCTGTTACTGGACCCAGTTTTCAGAACCCAAAGTGACACTACAGCACATCAAGGCTTTACTTCTTGGAGTAACATTTGGAGAATTAGATAAGATGTTGCACATTCCAGGTAGGTTTAGAGAGGATCAAGTTTAGTTGACACATGGATTTTTCCAGCTATTTCAGCCAAAGGCAATAGTTTATTTGGTTCAATTTTGTTGGTATGATATATTTTAAGTAAAATTATGAAATGCATGTCAACAGGTTTTGTATTATGTAAGCAACTTCATATTAAAATACTTCATAAGAAGTTGGGCAAAACATTCAGTGTTATAAATATCCAGTCCAACTTTTCCTAAGTGGCTCCTGTTTCAGAAATTATAAATTATTCTTCCAAGTAATAGTGGAATTTTTACTGCTCCTGTTTTTGTTTTTAATCATGCTCAGATTACACCGCGGAGCATGAGGGAGCTTTCTTTCTGAACCAGATTAGCCAATCCTATTTCAGGATATCCAATAGTGTGGGCTAATTATGTGAGACATCAGTAACAATGTGGTATGGTGAGGAATTGCAGGCTAGAAGCCAGCTGACTAAAAGAAATGTTTTTACTTACTCTCCAAATAAAAATATGGAAATCATAGAAATTTAACATCTAATATTTAAAGCTCATGTAAGAATACTGAAGAATTTGATGTTTGTATTATGCATCTCATTAGAATTGTATTCCTCCTGGAATACAACTGATGAAGCTTCCATGATAGGAAGCAAAACGTCTTTTTCCTCAAAAATCAATCCAGTTGCTTTAAAAAAAAACACTTGATACAACCATAAAAGATGTAAATTTGTGAAATTAAAAGGAAGGGAGATGATCTATCCCATAAATGAAAGTCTGATCTGCAATTGAGTTGATGACATGCATATTTATTTAATTTTTGTATCATGGTTCTTAGTCCATGTGTGCATTAATATCTGTGTGCATGTTGCCTACTTAACAGAAGTAGTAGAAAAGAGAAAAAGTCATCAATACTGTATGAGGGAAAGAAAAATACAATTATTTAAAGTAAGGCAACTACAGCTTGGGTATAGGAAGAGTATAGTATAGCAAATGGATACTTTTCACAGTCTCCCTGGGAAAAATTGTTTTGAGAAGGGATTTTAAAGATGGTAATTATAAGATGTTAAATAAGCTGTTCATGAAAAAAGTAAGGATGGGCTATGATTTTGATGTTCTAAAAATTTAGAAACTTGGTATCCATTCTTACTTAGTATGCAATGAAAATAAAATCATTCAGGGTTCAGGAAATTTTTTTTTCATATCTAGATCCTGAAACACCACATGCTGAGGTCAATAAAATTGTACATGACCAGTTCTTAAAATGGAAAGAAAAGAAATCCCCAAAAGATTATTTGGAATTAGATGTTGCACACACTTTCTGCCAATGGCAGTGCTGCCTGCAAGCAGGATTGTATCTCAACCAGCTGCTTTGTAGACCTCTCCCTGAGCCAGATCTTACACGGTAGGTATCCCCAAGGCGTCAAATTTGTAGCTGTTTATTCTAAAAGATGCTCCTCTAATTTCAATACAATATTAGGATGTGCATATAAAAATGTTATTCAGAGGTTCAGACTTTTTCCAGAAGTATAGTTGTAATTCATCAAATTGATTGCATGTTTGTGGTATGTACTGTTTCTGTACTTTTCAGGCAGGTAAGGGGTGTTGGATTAACAACTTCCAGCAGCAACAGTATTTTCTATGATCACAAAGCCAAAAATGCTATTACATAAAGCTAATTTTTTTCAGTAGCAAAGAAAACAGTATAAATAATTGAATTAAAAATAGAGTATACAACTACTATGGAGTCCTTGGTGCTCACTGAGCTTGTTTGTTTGTTTGCTTGCTTGTAGATGTTTCATTATTTGACTAAGTAACATCATCAGTTTCCCTGATGTCAGATAATGAAATGTTTGCAAGCAAAAATGCAAATAAGATCAGAGAGTGCCAATGACTCCACAGTTCAACCCTGAGCAATAGATATTTGCTTCTATTTTCTAGAACCACTACTTGCCAACAGTATCACTTTCTGAATTGTATATATCGCTAGTAGCATTTGTTAAACATAGCAATTCAGCTTTTTCTTTTTTCAAAGATTGTTCATATCTTGCTTTTGGGAAATCCATGATAATGAACGTATTTTTAAACAACCTATTTTCTTTCTAATCTAATCTAATCTAATCTAATGCCATTATGAGCAACTGTTCAAGATTCAACATACAAGCATGCTTCCACATCTTATTTACAGATTTGCATTAAAAATTTCAGAATGTCAAGAGTAAATGTGAAGCACAATGGTTTGCTTCAGTTCAAATAGTTGGCCATACCCCATTCTGATGCCATGGTTTAATTTTTCAATTCCAGACAGGTTTTTATAGTGTTTATTTCTTACCTGGATGTAATGGAATTTTCTCACAGAAATTTTAAAAAGTATGGGAGATAAGTCTCATTCTAAAATGTAGAATAATCCTCATAAGAACAATATCTTTAGTTCTTTTTCTGAAACCTGACCTAAAAACAGGTCACTCTATTACCCATCTCCCAATGATTGATGCTACTGAATAGGGATGTTTAATACTGATTTGGGATACATATCTAAAATTCTGTTTTCATTTTGTCATTATGGGATACTGAGTGTAGATTAATGAGAAAAAAAATGAATTTCAACAACTGTAGAATCAGGCTGCAGCATAACAAAGTTGAAAAAAGTGGAGGGTTTTTTTTTTTTTTTTTTTTGCTTTAATTTATATGCCGCCCTTCTCCGGAGACTCAGGGCAGTTTACAATGCGTTAAGCAATAGCCTTCATACTTTTGTATATTTATACAAAGTCAGCTTATTGCCCCCACAATCTGGGTCCTCATTTTACCTACCTTTGAAAGGATGGAAGGCTGAGTCAACCTTGAGCCTGGTGAGATTCGAACTTGCAGTAATTGCAAGCAGCAGATGTTAATTACAGTGCTTTAGCCCACTGTACTACAGGCTCTTGGTACTAAATACTTTGTGAATGCACTGTAGCATTTTCCCAAACAAGATTTCCCAAACAAGGTTTTAATTATAGTGTTTATATAAAACCCAGTTAGGGCACAGCAACTTCAAAGACCTTGGAAAGCTAAAACCAGCAAGCCTAGCTAATTCTGGAATGGAACACCAATAGGAAATTCCAGAACTGGAAGATCGATTTGGAAAGTGTGAAACGTCTTAGAAAAAAACAGTAGTAAGCCACTTCCATATTATTACATAAAACAAAGCTTTATTTCAGCTTAATGTAAGGGAGTTTACTTCTAAGACAAATCTGAAAAGGCGTTCCTTTGGTTGGTTGGTTGGTTGGTTGGTTGGTTGGTTGATTTGGTGTGGTTTTTAACACATAGCTCCAAGTTCTATAAAAAACCACTTTTCTTTTTTATCTTTGACAGGCTTTATAATGGGACCCTTGTCCATAGGTTGTATCATCAGCTTAAATCCAGTTCCACACCAGAGAACCTCCTCAGTACATACCCAAAGATTTACAAACTTTACTGCAGCATGGTACAGATAGTCAAAGATTCAACACCATCAGGTTTCTTTCAGAAGAAATCAAAATCCCAAAGGAAAAAGAATAAGAAAATTGTTAATAAATTGCCAGATACACGAGAAAGAACCATGATGGACACTCTACCTTTCTGTAGTACTAACAGATTTGCAACATTGGCAATAGAGAACTGAAAGCTCAGTATTCCAGACTGGTTGTTGATATTTATCTATCTTTCGGTTTGAGAAGTTATTTCTCAAAAGAATTAAAGAAGTAATGTTATTACAATGGGTTTATTCCTTTGGTAATTAAGGAACATGAAAAATTGCTGAATTGTTTCTAATAATGGATAAATTTTCAGAAGATATTTAAAAAACGAATCTTACTTTGGAAATGTTTTTTGAAATATATTTCAAAGATGCCTACCTTTGCCATCTTTTTCATTGTTTTGTTGTATGTGTTTATACATTTAAGGAAATTATTTACCTTATTTATGTTGTAATACCGTTAGGGTTGCCAGGTCTGCTTCCAAAAAATAGCGGAGGGGGGGGGTGTTAGGTAGTAAATTTTTTTTAAAAAAATTACAATTAAATTATATATTTTCTTACAAACATTTTAACACGTATTAAAATAATCACTTCAAAACTTTACTTAAAATTCAAAACATAAAATATATTATAATAATATGTAAAATATTAAATTACATTTTACTTTGCTGTCGTGTGTATTTTTTATTTGACTGTGCAGCTTTGATCAATTCTTTGTGTTTAAGGAATAATTCTTTAATTTCAATACAACGTTGAGAAATATTAAAAAATATACAAAGTTCACTTCGAACTGATGGTACAAGCAGTCGGTTACGTTCGTCAGTCCACAAATTTCCCATGACGCTGAAAATTTGTTCAACGTTTGCATTTGATACCGGAATTGATGCACAATACTGGAACAGTTTCAGTAAACTCGGAGCTGGCTCTTTCTTGAAAAAGTATGTCCACTTATCAAGGGATGAACCGCCCTGCAGATGAACATAAACTTCTAAGGCAGAAATTTCATCAAAGAGAGTGTTGGGTGGAAGTTCTTCTCGCCATGGTGATAATAACCAGATATATTCGTCATTTCTTCTAAAGTTGGAGGATTATTGTGATCAATTAGATTGAAACAATTTAGCATCTCATATACTGAATCGGTGAAATTATACCACTTTTCTAGGTACGCAATGACTCTTTGATACACGTTGATGGCTTCTTTCTTGAACTTTTGCACGGCATTCTCAGGCAAATGTTTTTTACGTAAGGCAAATAAAACTTTCATTCCCAAAAAACTGCTCATTGTATTTTTTTTGCAAAGAATCACGCAGCTTACACATGATAATGTGAAGATCACATGCAAGAATTTTCTTGCTTTCCAGCTTCAGTAGGGTGTCTTGCATTATTGACATGAAGAAGTGCGTGAAATATAAATACAATCCTGAAATTGTTGGTTCATTGTCCTTTGCGAGTTCATTTTCCTGATCCGAAATAAGGTTCCAGATAACCTTGTGGCACTCATCAGATTCAAGAGAAATAAAATACGATTTTAGAGGTATCCAGTTTAAAAGAAGTCTTTCGACCGCTTTAAACAAACTTAACCAACGTGTTGGAACATGGTGCAAAACTTCATGGAATTCTGACTCGCAAAACTTACGTACCATTTCATCATAAAGCTTTTGAATAAAAAAAAATGTCCACTATTTTGTGAAAAAAAAATAGTGAACATTATGTGAAAAAAGTGGACTGTCCGCTCAAATAGTGGACACCTGGCAACCCTAAATACCGTAGATATTTTTCTATTTTATTTTTTTGCTCTACATATTTTGCAAATCTTATTGAATTGTAAGGCTGCAATGGGGTATATTAATGAAGAAATAGAGAAAAAAGCAGAACCATTGCAAAAGAGACACCTTAGCCCAGGAATGTACGGAAAATTGAGGAAGAGATTGAAACTGTCATAATCACATTAGGTATAAATTGATCTGAAGAATTATTTTGACAGGCTCTCAAGACTCTGTTACATTACCCTACTAGCAGTAAAGCTCTTTTCAGAAATCCAAGTGATACTTGTTTTCTGAATTTCATAGATTAAAAAATAAATAAATAAAATATAGAAGTCTGCTTTTTAAAGGCTTTTTTAAAAAGGTCAGAAATTTGAGTATCAAAAGACTCTGACGTGCAGGAAAGACGTGGTTTAAAATTCTTCTGCTGAATTAAAGAAAAATGTACAGTAATAGTGGTTTCTATCAGCCATTCAAGGTTAATCAGGAAACAAACTCCACAAGCAGTAGTGGAACTCTGCTTGCCAGATAAAATAACAAATTTGTGCCATGGACTGAATTTCTCTTTTTATACATAGAAAATTAAAGTAAGGTAATTCTAAATTGCTTGTTCACTTTCTCTCTTTGGGGGCTATTTGGGGGCTAAGCTGCTATTTATGTAATCCTCTTGCATTTCCCCTTCAAGTTTATATTAATAGTCCTGTACTGTGTCTCTGTAAAGTCAGATAATAAATCTATCTCCGTGATGAAAAGAATATCTTTTGAGTACAACCTACCAATTAACATTGATGTGAGTACGCTATGGTGTTTGTGTCCTACATTTGGGCCTCCCAAGATATTTGATTGGATGCTGTTAGAATAGAATGTGGAATGGATAGATTTTTGGCCTACAGATCTTTAATTTGAAAGACAGGGAGTAGAGGGACAATTGAAAAGCATGAGTTAGTAACTTTGATTAAATAAAACATTTAGATTACCGTGGAAGTAAAAAACAATTTTGTGATCCAGTTCTACATAAAATACAATCACATATTTTAAGAAAAGCAAACATTTACTTGAAAATTGCAATATAGACTTTTCAATCACAAAAAGAAAGAAAAGACAGTGATCTGACAGTTACATCCTGTGCAAAAAAGGATCAGGATACAAAAAACCCATGGTACACAATGCAGAATAATGGAAATAAATACAGGAGCTGAAAAATGACACTCTTGTAATTCAGTCTAGGTAATTCAATCTAGATCAGGGCTGTCAAACTTGCGACCCAAGGGCTGGATGCACCATGCGCTGGCCATGCTCATTCCTGGTTGAGTGAAGGGAGGAAAAGTCCTGATACATCACATAACGCTGCAAGTTTGACCCCCTGATCTAGATAAATGAAATGCCTCAAATATTTCCATAATCAAATCCCATCACCTTCACCATAAAACTTATTTCATCTAATTTATATTTCTATAGACATACTTCTGTTAACAAAAAAAGGTGTGCCAAACTCTTCACGTAGGTTTCTTTTTAAAGTAGTCTTTCTCATATTACAAAGTTCCATCAATCTGGAAAGTAAAATTACCTTTGAGGGGGAAAAAAATTACCAAAGTTGCATAATTTATTTCTCCCTATCTGGAAGTTTAGAATTAAACAGTCTTTAATTTTACCAAAGTTCATTATCTTTCAAGGAAAAGGGTTTGTCAAAGCCCTTTATATTGTTTCTCCCTTGTACATAAACAGCAGTTTCTAGTTATGCAAAGAATGCAATGTGCATCATACGTCGAGAAACGATCCCAAGTGTTGTGATCTACCATGCTTTTGGGTCTTCTCCCTGCTTTTTTCAACCTTCTTTATGATCTCTAATATTATACACACGGAAGAGGTAAGGCCCAGAAGAAACTGCAAATCTAAAAATAAATGAAAACATGGCTTTACAATTCACAGTTACAAGAAAGAAGCTATAGTTTGCCTACTTTTTAAATAACTAAAAGGACTGATATAAGATTGGGTTTTTAATTTTAAAGGGTTACAATTTTTTCTTTAGGACTACTGAAAAGTTCAAAATTATTTTTAATGTACATTAAATTGTTTTGGACAATTGATCCTTTCAACAGTTTTCCAAAAAATCTCTATGTCCTGAGTCTAATAACAGAAGTTGGTCAGAGGAACAGATCAATGCTGTTCTCAGAGCAAGCTAATTTTAATGAAGTACCACAAGCTTATTTTGCTGAACAGTCCAAAGAATAGAAGGGACCTCCTGGTTTCCCATTTGTGAACATGAAAGAGTGCTCAGTTTGCATGCTTTATTAACTCCTATCCTTCAGATCCTAGTTCGAAATAAATCATAATTTGTTATTTTTTAGCTGGGCAATCTGCCTACAAATTTAAAAGAAAAACTGCGACATGAATAAAGAAGAATGGATAAAGCTGTTCCCTCACTTTTAATTCATGTAATGCTGAATGTGCAAGAAGAAAGAGGAAGAAATAACTTCAGGGAACAAATTTAGTAAGAGAGAAACGGAAAAAATATAATTAAAAAGGATAAAAAACAAGATTCTAATGCAAAATATGCTGCTTTATATACAGTTTTATACATGCTTGAATGCCTTACTAATTCAACACATCAAAACTAAAAAAAAATCATTCTAAGAACAAAACATGGCTATCCTTCCTTACCTGTAATGCTTAGACTTTCTGTCTGAAAAACTTTCTGAAGTGGAGGGGAATAGATTACTAGCAACTGACCCATTATAGAGCCAAGAACTGCATAACAGAACATCTTGTTGCTGCAAAGTCCAATCTCAAACACCGATTTAGTCTGGAAGTTAAAAAAAAAATCCTATTTATTCTATAGTTAATTGAAAGCAAAATTCTTAGTAAACTAAATATAACAAAACATTTTTTCTATAAACGCCATAGAAATGTGAGCTAACTATGGTCTTAAACATACTACTGATGATTTATGTATCTTACGTTTTTCCAAAAATATTATATAAAATTTTCAAATCCGATGAACACATACCTGAGATCTAGAACTCAATGCATTAAACATATCAAAAAATACAAAGCAAGTGAAAGTCATTGTTGTATCTCTGGGTGTTATAACATTGTCTCGTAGCTGCCAAAAAATAATAAAAAAAAAATCTTAATTTATAAATTTATAAAGTTCAATAATAGTTTATGAAAACATTTTGAATGTAACTTTTCCTCAAGATTTGAAATATTAGTATCATAAAGAATATTTAACTTTGGGGACTTCCCACTTGGTTGATTTGGCAGCATAATGCTACTACTAATAACAACTAACAATTATAATATGGTGATGATTATGATGATTATATCCATTTACTTCAAGTGCTTTGTGCAGCTCTGTTACAAGAACAATAGTGATTTTCAGCCTTTCATCCTAAACTGTGCACCTGCTCAGTCCAGAAAGTGCTGCTCCATCCAGAGTTAAAGATAAAGAATCAGCTGAGTGTGAGTGTGTGTGTGTGTGTGTGTGTGTGTGTGTCAAAATAGCCACTCTGTCTTGCCAGGATCCTTCCCATTCAGACCATTAAGAGCTTTTAGCACTGCTAGCATCATCACTGCATCTGTTAGTATAGCTAACAATTCAGAATCTGCTTTATAAGTCAACAAAGTATTCCAAGTTTGTTTGACTAATTCCCCATTTTTTTATTTCCATTTTCCCCCATTTTGTTTTACCTATTCTCAGACTGAAACCCAAACATCTACGTAGAGTGTAGAGTTTTGTTTTGTGTTGTTATAATACACAATAACTATTTCTTTCAACATCATGTAATTATTTTTAAAAAATAGGCTATGAATCTATAAAATCTCAAAAAATTGCATGTTGGTCTTTTTCAGGCCATATCCTTTTTTTAAAAAAAATCTGTCTTTAGTTAAAAAAGAACTTCAGGAAAATTTAACTATCAAATGTACCAGCTGGCATTCGAATCTGATTGTTATTTGAAGAGCTGCTAGAAGTTCCTTTTTTTAGAAGTTAATTATATATTTTTTGTATGACACGGTCCCATATTATTTCAATACTAATTTTGAAAATCTTTCTTCCCTTAGAAAACTAATATGCCATGGACATTTAAGGCTGTTATTCAAAAATCCAGAATCTATAGCTTTCTTGCTTGCACAGAACATATTATATGGTTCTTTAAATCTCAGTCATAGCTTATATAGTTTTATATTTGTATTTCCTGTCATGTAAACAATATTGCAAGTAAATGTTAGCATTACAAACAGATGGTTCCTACCTCTCTCCAGAAGACAAATAGTGTTCCACATACAATAATTACAGATGAAACTAGAATTTTACTAATCAGATTTTTGGTCAAAATGCTGTCCTTAACATTTCGTGGAGGTTTTCGGATAACATCTTTATCTACAGGCTCAACACCAAGACTAAAAATTAAGAAAGCAAATAATTTTATAGAAGTTTACCTTTATTAATATCACATAAATCATTTAATATTAAATTTGATATAAACTTAAGTGTAGGTGTATATTTGTCAATCAACTAATCAGAATAGGCTGAATCCAGACTAGATTAGTCACTGGAATCAATGAAATGTGAATGTGACTATTCTGGCTTTAATCCAATTAACTATCTGATACTACCTGCAGAATTAATTACCTATGCAATTTCACCATGTCAGTATTTTTTTAAAGCCATTTAACCATTAATAATTTAGTAATTTCCTTCAAATGTCCTGCAGTCTACTTGTGATATTAAAAAGCAGTCTTTTGAAAATGATACAGAAATAAATATTTAATGCAACAATTTTGAAGTGCTAAACCAAAAATTTAATATAACTGCCTTTTGAATGGAGGAAATTGTAAAAAGTTCAACTACAGACTGCAAATTATATAAGAAAATTTTAAAAATGCATTAGCTTTAGTTATGCAACCCTGATAGATTAAAAAAAGTACCTTTGAGCTGGTGGTCCATCCATGATAATGTTGATCCATAAGATCTGCATAGCATTGAGAGGATTAGGAAAGTTCATTAATGTGGCCAATGAGATTAATGTCAATGCAGCTATACTCCTGTTGAAAAAAGTTATTTTAAACAGCTGTCAGCATAGCCAAAAAAAGGGAGGATGAGGGAGAATGTAGAACAGAAAAATATAATATAAATGAATAGCAAATAAATGTACATACACAATACAAATCCAGTTGCTTTAAAGCAGATCACGTAAGTGGGGCAATATAAATTATAGCTTTCGCATTCAGCAATTCAGAATTTACAGTATCCTTTGCTACTGAAATACAGCCAATGATCGTTTTGTCTACTTGATAAGAATATGCATTTTGTAACAATTGAAATAAACTGGACTTTTTCATGTTTATAAGAAATCAAGGTTCCAGTGACAAAATATTCATGAACGTTTAGTTTACGTGTTAATATAGTGTTGAAACCTGTACTAATTTGAATATATGTATCAAATTTGAAGGCAATTCCAAACTTGGATATACTTCCAAATCTCTCCCAAAGCATTTTGATACATTATAAAATACACCGTGTTTTCCAACCTTGGCAACCTCTACTGTAAATGCATAGACTTTGACCTGCTTCCTGTGAAATTCTGAGAATTAAGTCCATATATCTGGAAGTTGCCAAAGTTGGAAAACAATATTATATAATTTCAAAAGGATGTTTGGAAGCTGTAACATATTACTTGATTCTTTTCTAGTCTATGCAAATTATGGCCAACTTTTTTAAAAAGTTATTTTAAAAGTTCCTGGTTTCTTTGTGTTGAAATCTATGCAATACTGTCACAATGCAAAACGTTTAGTTTATTTTTAATCTTAATAACCACTACATTGATAACATGTTTATCTTGCCTCTTAGTCAAAAAAAAAAAATCTACGTATGCTCCTTTACAAAAATCGGTGTAATTAAATATGTGTCCTCTGGCTCATAATAAATAAAACTCCAAAATGCAAACAGAAGACAGTAATAAGAGAAGTTGTCAGTTGTCTTGAAGCATGAATCAATATTTTATTTTCTGAGTCTATTCAGGTTTGCATTGCATCACAGCCTCTCCTTGAGTTCATTCACTTTTCTCCTTTCTGTAATTGAGACTTTCATTACTTTTGCTGCCTCTCCCCCAGATGATTCCTCAGAAACTTTTTTGATAGCATTTAAGGAAGATACCAACAGTTGACTCACAGCAGTTTACTAAATTATTTTCCAACATACACCCATTCTTTGCTTTCTTTAAGGCTTATCATCAAGCGTGAATATTGTGCTTTTTCTCATATGCACACATGCCTATATCAGAATATATTGAAACAAATAAAGCTAATGCAGCAGAGGGAATGAGAGGTATCATAGATATTAGTCAGTATCATAGTAAGTTTCAAGACAGGTATGATGGTAGTGTTTTTTTCCATTCTCTGAATTCTGAGGTTTCATTTAGTACCTATAATTAATAAACCATCTAGCAGGAGCAATTTGTTATAAATAGAACACTGCTCCTTTTTACATAAAAGCATCAATTAATATTCAGAGAGTAATACTGTTATACAGCTGCAAAAACAAGCTAGAAATCTATTGTAATTTCAAATTAACACATCTACTGTAGCAAAATCTATTGATATTTATATCAGATGGATGAACATATATCAAAAAATAAATGTTAAGTCTTCAAGTTATTAAATGTTAAGTCTTCAAGGTATATCTACCTCAAACAAAATATCTATAGTTTTACTGTTTTCTATCATTTTAAGAACATTACTTAAGCAATAGGATGTGAAAAGAGCTTTGAGTATGAAAACATCTGAGTTTATTAAGTTTCATATCAAGAGTTATGTAATAGGACCAACCACTTATACAGAAGTGAAGGTACTTTCAGAGGGCCTTATAAGCCCTGTTCCTATTGAGCCCATCTGCTACAATGTGGGGAAAATACATATCTTATCAGATAGACAAAACTATCCAATTCTATGACTAAAAGCTGAAAAAATCTACTGCATATCTTTTATCAATCCAACATTTATTAATAAAAATATATAATTTATATCTGATTATTCATGCAGTTTTTATATAGGCTGCCAAAATTAAGTTTTGTCTGCACAAATATTTTGTTCAAAATCTTATGTGAATAATTTATATACAGATTTAAGCTACCAGCTGCAGATATGACAGTGTATTTATTACTTAGAATCATTATTAGGAAATATTGCAGTTAGGGCTGAAGAGCAAAAAGCATGCACAAGAACCAAATTCAGTTTATTTCAAAACCAGTCATGCAAACATCTATGTAAATGATCCTGTAAACAAAATTTATAATAAGAAATATCTGACACTTGCTTTCAAACTTACGTGCTAAGTTGAAATCTAACAAAATTTTTAATATTATTATAAATTCCTTTACCCTCTTCAATAGCAAACCTGAAATACAAAAAGAAAGATAAAATGATTAAAGAAAATGAATAGTGAAAAAGTAAAGAATTGGACATCATCCTGAAAACTCAGTGCTTATGACAATTTAATTTACTTTACATTCAGTGTTTTCTAAAATACTTAAAAAAATTAATTTGGTCTCTTTCAGCTTCTGTATATAAAAGTAATCAAAATCAGAAGGAATTTGGTAACACCGTATACAATTAACAAATATTATTAAAAGGCATAACACTTTGCCTGCTTTTCCTGACATTCATTCATGACCTTTTCATCATCTGGACCCATAGAATATAATTTCTCATTCAAATACATCAAGACTTCAACAATTTCAGCCCCCCTCATCAACCTTAATCTGTCTGTCTGTCTGTCTGTCTGTCTGTCTGTCTGTCTGTCTGTCTATCTATCTATCTATCTATCTACACATGCTTCTAGTTTACACCAAGAAACCAATATCATATTTATTTAGAACCAAACTCTATGCTATAACTATAACTATAACTATGCTATAACTATAACTAAGAATTGCTCAACTAAAGGGATTAATCCAGTAAGAGTATTTTTTTAAATTAATCTATTAGACATTCAGTAGGTTAATGTATCCACCCAATGAAATCAATAGTCAAATCAATTAAGCCAAACTGATTCCAAGGAATGAATACCTATTAAAAGACAGATCACCAAAATCAAACATCAAAGCACCACTGCCTGTCATCTATAGTTCACAATTTAGGTTTCTCAATTAAGAAGTTACAACCAAAACTAGATAATGACAGTGCATTTTCTGAAGGACTAGGTGGTAGGTTCATACTTCTAAGCAGATAACCAACCAACCTGAAGCAAATTCTCACAAGAAACAAGCAACAGAATAATTATGCTAACATGGAAATTTTGAATTTGAAGTCCTTAGTTTTCACCTGGTAATAACTCACAGCATAACCATGAGTCTACTGGCATTACGTAGCATATTCCTCCATTTTTGTTTGCTGTAGGCCCATTGTAAAGTGACCTCAGAACAAACTCACATTTTCCTCCACATTTATACCAATAACTTCATGATATTTCTATATTTCCTTTTTGCCATTTATTCCTTATCTATTTTTTTAAAAAACCAATATTACCCTTCATCCTCATCTCTAATCTTAATCAAATTCAATTTTTCCCTTCTATTCTATATTATACCCCTTCCCATTGTCATCTATTTTTACATCCTTCCTCACATTGGTTAATTGTGTAATATTCCAATTGTTTAATACAAATTCAACATTTTAATATAAATCAATTAGTTATATAACTATATTTTTGTATATTAATCAATATGAACATGAATATTCCAATTATTTCCATGCAATCCAATTTCTTACAAATCAATTAATTATATTTACCAATAATAATAAACCAAATAATTTCCCCTCTTATGTTACTCATTTTCACATCTTAAATTCTCCCAATAACCCATAGTTTTGCCCATATAATCCTCCAAATCACAACTTAATCATTTCTACTTTCGTCACAATATATAATTAAAAATATTTCAATCATTACAATTTCCCTAATTAAATTTAAAAATGTTCTAGCTGTTATCCAAGCTACAATTTAATCCTTTTTTACTTTCACCACCATATACCATTAAAGGTATTTCAATTGTTACAGTTTATACTTATTCATATTTCTAAAAAAAATAAATAATAAAAACTTATCATTGTCTAGATTTCAAAAATACAAAGACAAATATTCCAATTATTATTCATTTCATTTTTATAATCATGATTTCCCATTTATTTTTTACTACTATTCATATTTCAATTCTAAATATGTATAACATTTTTTTCTTTCATTTCTTTTTTTTTCTCCCTTCCCATTTTTATTTTTGCCTTTTTCGTTCTCCTTTGTGTGTGTGTGTGTGTGTTTAAAATCTTGAACTCTCCTCTTTTGCCCTAAATTTCCCATTGTTTGTACCTACCTTTTTTGGTGAGGAAAAAGAAGAAAAAGAAATTTCCCTCTGTCTTGGCCTAATTTTGCCTCGCTGCAGCAAAAAGCAAACAGCCTGCTTTAGTTTCAATTTCGTTTTCAGCGTAGCTTGATTAGCACAAAGAGAAAAAAAAAATCTGCTCCAGCAATTTAGCTCTTTGCAGCAAGCAGCAGAGCCCTGCGCAAAACAGCTAAGAGAAAATCAGCTGAGAGTCGGGAGGCTGATCTAATCAACTTGTGCTAATTAGTCTCTGCTGAAGCTGAAAGGAGCTGTTTTTTCTTGCTGTTTGCTTGCAAGGAAGTAACTGCTCCAAGAGTGGGGGCCAGTAGATGGGCAGGACTACATTCAGTATATAAGATGCACCTAAATTTTCACCCTTTTGGGGGTAAAAAGGTGCGTCTTATACTCCGAAAAATACGGTAACAAGGAATTTACTGTGCAATCTACATTTGTATAACTATCCTGTTTTCCTCTCCCATTCCTCCCGTCATCACAATTTAAATCCTGTATCAGTTGAGCCATTCAATGCATCTGATGAAGTAAACTGTAACTTAAAATAGTTTATGCCTTTTAATAAATTGTGTTAGTCCAAAAAGGTGGCACCAGATTCCTCTTCATTTTGTCTGCAATAATAGCTATTTTCCCATGATGTGATAAAAGTCAATATTATTTCAATTTTTTAAGTGTTTCAAGAATATATGTTTTATTATCAAAAAAACATGAATATTGAAGTTAAGGATGGCCCTATATTGATATTTGTTCCCAATATGATGTAAATATATTTTAAATACATTTAATTGTTTAAAAGAATTAACTTTTGTTCAAATGAAAGAACTTCAACATTAAAATTACAGAAATAAAGTGACATTTCACTTTGTATTTCTCAACCATGAATTTTTATTGTTTATTGGAATATATATTATTATAGCAATATAATTTTATCTGTACAGAGAATGTTAAAAATCAATCTTTTCAGACCTAATACACTGGAAATCTTTATCTGTTTTTTTCTTCTTGTTCTGAAATTAGAGAAATCATTTTTCTTTTGGGCCTTGTACTTGATGATTTTGAGTAGGATTAGTATTATTATTATTAGGCATTGTAACATTAGTCAAGAGAGTACAATGCTATTGCAGAGTAGTAATTTTGCTTCCTATTTACTAGGTTTGTCAAGTACACATTTGCATCCTTGCTATCCTCTGGCTTTGCACCAGAAAGATACAGCAGCTTTCTACAGTGTCATACAAACCCCTCTCCTTCCCTCAGAGTTGCCTTGCAAATGGGCGCCACAATGGGAAAGTTCGGAGGCAGCAGGAAGCTGACTGCCTGCACAGCGTATCAACTTGTCTCTCCACAAAAGTGGTGTCCATTTATCTATCACATAGGACATGCTTTCAAACTGCTAACGGGAAGAAGCTGAGGCAAATGGTGGAAATTCATCCCGGCACGCAGTGCTAGAACTTGAACTGCTGGAGCAGAGACCATCTCCAGCATGATTAAGCCACTGAGCCACCACGCCTCTTTGAATAGGATTATTCTATGGAATGCCAATTACTTTCTATACAAATGACACCATACAAATAATAAAATTATTATATTGCATCCAGAATGACCCTATAATTCAAACATACATTATTGTTTGAAAGTCATCATCCACCAGGATCATATCAGCTGCTTCTTTACAAACATCAGTGCCGGTCTGCCCCATTGCAACTCCAATATCTGCAGCTTTTAGTGCTACTGCATCATTCACTCCATCTCCTGTCATAGCAACTACTTCACCATTATTTTGAAGTGACTAAGAGGGAAAAAAAAACACCCCGATTATGTCAAAATATTTAACTAATCTATGATTATATAATGAATCTCCTATTATGAAGATGAATATTTAATGAACTCTCTACTGTACATATTTATATACTAATAAAACTCTTGTGCCTTTTGTTTGTAACTTCAACTCAACTCAGCCAAATCAACTAAGTTAATTTGGAAAGTATTATTAAACCAGGGTAGCTTAAATGGACTAACTTATAGAATGCTGGGACCCATGATTCCCATGATTTTATTCCATGTGGGAATAAAATTTGGGGAAATTATGGCCACTTCTATGCCCCTGGATTGCTACCTCTTCATTACTGTTGCCATGTTAGTCAGTAGCATGCTTCTTATTTCCAGTGCTCCCTGACAACTTCCCAAAAGTCAATGGAGAAGCCAGAAGGAACTGTAAAGTTGATTGTTATTGCAAATCCTCCCTGCCACTTTCCCACTAGCAAAGCCTTTGCATTGGGAAGCTGGCAGAGAATGTCAGCAATGAGGAAAACAGCAGGGAAGGTCATCTGGCAGCAACCACTTACCTGCAAGAAAGGAAAGGAAAGCAAAGGAGAGGAAAGGTAACAGGAGGGGAGGGGAAGGGGAAATGGAAGGGGAAGGGGAAGGAGAAGGAAAAGGGAAGATTTTTGATGTTTCCTGCAAACCTCCCACTGGGGAACTCATGAGGAAGGCGAAAGTCACTCCTGATTATTTTGCCTGACTATGATTATCCTGTTTCTCTGTTTAGGTAAAGAAATATATCTTAAAAAATGACCCAACAAATCATGGGTTGTCTAGTATGAGATAAATGTATTTTATTAAAAGTTATTTAATTTTGTTTTTTGAAATTAATTATATAAATACTGATTGGCTTAAATCAATGTTTCAAAGAAAACATTTTAATTTTAATTGTCCCATACTATTTTTAATGTTGCCCTTTAACCTAAATAGCAGCATTCTCTTGAAGAGCTCTAAAGAATTTCAGCTGGTTGTTTTTGAATTAAAGAATGGTTGTTTTGAAAGTAGATACATACCTTAACAATTTTCAATTTATGTCTGGGACTGGCTCTGTAAAAGACTGCTACCTAAGAGGTGGAAACATTAAGATTTTAACTATTGTAAAAGTTAGGCTTTACAATGTTAATCTCTTGCCTAGGAGACCTGCAAACAAGAACACAGTGGAAAACAGAAGACATATTTTTTCCAGTTCTAAATATTCTATTTATTTTTCTCTACATATAAACTACATTCATATGGCCTACCTAGTCTCTCTCATTGTCACCACATCTCCTAAAATGATTCCAGTGAAAAAAAATTGTTAAATGTTCTAAAACCTATAATGACACTATTTCCATTTTAAGGAAATACAATGCTCTCAGTAGGAAGTATAAATAATTCCATACAATAAGAAGAATTGTTTATGAGATCCTGTATAGATTACTCTAAAGAACTTTCTGGGAAAAGAACAGTCTTGAGACATAAATTGTGTTTATAAATATTTACAAAAATTACATAGTAATAGCATTTACATCCATAGGAGCATAAAGAAATAAACAGAGGAAGGTCAAACCACTCTCTTTCTGTGAAATGATATGGAACAATACTTGTTGTAAGGCAGGGGTGTCAAATTTAAGGCCTGTACGCCGGATCTGGCCTGCAATGTGGTTGGATCCGGCCCACAGGCCCATCCAGAAAATGTAAGGAGCCAGCCTGCATCTCTTCGGCCTGGTCTAGCCGCGTCACTTCGGCCTGATCTATCTAATGGAAAGAGGAAACATTGGGCTAGTGTCACTTCAGCCTGGTCTACCCAAGAGGAAACATCAGGCCAGCGTGGCTTCAGTCTGGTCTACCCAGTGCAAAGAGGAAATATGCCAGCAGTTTGGGGAGTGGCATCAAGATGGCCACGCCCACCCAGCTGGCCATGCCCACCCAGTTGGCCATGCCTACCCAGACCCTGGAGGTTAACCACAACCCAGACCCGGCCCTCAATGGAATTGAATTTGACACCCCTGTTGTATGGGATGCATTATGTCAGTCAAAAAACAAAAACAAAAAAATCCTCTTAAATCATTCTTACTGAAATATAAAAAATAATTCCTCAAGATAAAAAAATTAAGAGGATCCTCTGGATAGAGAGTATATTTTACATTTGCACAATTTTGTCAAATGTGACTTTCTTTTTAAAGAATATTGTGTTGCATTACTGAAACAAATATTGAAAGATAACATAAAACTATATTTATTTGTCTCATAACTAACAAAAATCAGAAGCTATAAGTGAGAAAATTATTGTTTAGCTTTTTAGGTTTATTAAATTTGTATACCGCCCTTCTCCTGAAGGACTCAGGGTGGTGAACAGCCAAAATTAAAATACATACAGTATAAAAATTAAAATAAATGAAAACAGAATTAGATCAGTTTGGCTTCCCCAAATTTTAAAACCCTTTTAATTAGGTAATACATTAATATGTATAAGCATAAGTAGTACATATCTTTTGTTAAATTGTAAAGCACTGAAATCTACTTCTGTACAAACTCAAAAATTCTCTATCCTGTAAGATCACTTCCCCATAATTTATAATTAACCTTAGGTGCTATTTGTGAAAGTTGCTGTATATCCAATGCATCCACTTCTTCACCCGAGATTGATTGAGAACTTTCAGAATACAATCCCAACCGACTGGCTAGAAAAAGGAAAGAAAATAAAATTACTTAGCTTAACTAAAGGACCTAACGGACTTGGATTCAGTGGAATTGCTAAATTCTCAGTAATCATTTTGTTATCTAGTCATATGTGTAAAGACATTGAAAATACACATTCTACTACATACTAACATGTGTAGGTGTACTATCTATGTGTATTTGCGTGTGCACACGCACACACACACAAACAAACACAGAAATTTCCTTTCAGTACATTGTTAGAAAAGGAGAGTTTAAGAAATATTTATAGATCCACATTGTCTTTTGAAATAATACTAGCAAATGCACTTATTCTTGTAGTAGGACAAAAGACAATAATAAAATATAATACTTCAGTTTGCAAGTATAAAATTAAATTATTAAAGAAGTTATCATGAAAACTCCTCCTGCTTGTACAATTGATTGGTCCTTTACAGGCTCAAGTTGGCCAATAGCCTAACTGTCTTGTAGCTTCAGAAATATTAAAACAGTTTCTTCTTAATAACTTCCAATAACAGAATCTGAGACAAAAGAACTACAGGTGGTCCTTAAACTCTTATTGGTACAAGATAAAAGAAATGTATAATAGGAAGACAATCATTCTTATGAATTAAGTGCCTATAAACTCATCTGCTATTCCAGATATGTTGGGCTAATTTCCAGTACAGCAAACCAACATCCACACTTTTCTCTATTCTATGAATGTGAGATATTTCCAGTGGTGAAATGCACTTACCTTCACTACCGGTTTGGGAATGTGAGCTTGCGTGCCTCTTCTGTGCATGCGCAGAGGGTCAAAAATGGGACCTAAAATCCCGGCAGGTAGGCAGACCCTCCCGCCACCAGCGCTACCAGTTCATGCGAACCGGATAGATCCAGCCAGATTTCACCGGTGGATATTACAGCCAAAAATGCAAATTTCCAAAATTCTCTCTGGAATAGAGTGTGATCTGGAGATTGCCCATATATACTCTAAACATCAGATTTTAATGGCAAAAATTTTGCGGCTGTTTGTGATCAGCTGGGATCCATTGTACACTGAGAAAGAAATGCAGCCTTTCATGGAGTCATCTTTTTAAACACTTCGGAATTTTACTTTTTAGACTGCTTTTCTAAGCTTGAAAAACTTTCAGAACTGCAAGTCTACCAAACTCTGGGCAACTTTCCTTTCAATTCATTAAAAAAGAAAAAACATTATTTTCAGCTTTGTAAAATATTTATTTTTTACAATACACAACAAAGGGTGATTTCAGAGTTGTTTAGGGGAAGATTATAAATGTGAAGGCTTCCTGAAACTAATTTAAAGACTTTGGAAATTAATTAAAAATATCCTCTCATGTGGTGATGCATTAGCAGATTTCAAGATTAATAAATAGACAATTATATAATTTATAAATTATATAAAAATCAAACAGAAAATCAAACAGACCTGACAAATGAAATGGGTTTTAAGACTGAGAAGAAAGTAAAATATCTGGGTATCACTATAATAAATATGAATTATGTTGTTTCAAAATAACTATGTTAAGACATGAAATGAAGTTTAAAATTGGAAGAAAGTACAACTATAATTAGGAGAATTTTTGTGATAAAAATAAATTGTCTAGAACAAGGATATCAAACTCAAGGTCCGCGAGTCAGATCTGGCCCGCAGAGTGCTTAAATCTGGCCCACGGGGCTGGCCTGGAAATAACAAAGGACCGCCCCATGGTGCCTCTGTTGCCTCTACAGTAGTCTGGTGGCCAAAAATGGATTGCGGGGACCTGTGTTTGGCCCCCATGGCCTCCTACAGGAGTCTGGCAGCTAAAAATGGGCCAGAGGGGGGCGTTTTTGGACCATTTTTGGCCTCCACGGTCTCCTATAGCAGTCTGGCGGTGGAAAACAGGCTGCAGGAAGGCATGTTTTATATGTTTCTTTCTCAGCCCCATGCACTCTATCTTCCTTCTGGTTGGCTGTTTACACGTTATTCCTGGTTTCATCCAGTTTAAAAATATGGAACAGGCCTAATCTAAAGAGTTTGCTCACTTATCTGTGGCTGTAATATAATTTGCTTGATTTGACTTACAACTGGATTGTGTTCTCTCTCCCATAGTGGTTTGTAAACAATAGTGAACCTAAAAACTTAAAATACAGAACATGATTGGATGTAGGATATTGCAGTATGCACAAGCTATAAGATTTTTTTTAATGCAGTATGTTATGTGAAAACATCCAGCGGCTATTTCTAAACTGTGATTTACTGTGTAAAGCACAAATAGCTGAATTTACAGAACACACAGAGTCAAAAATCAAATCATATTATGACTGGATAGTGAGCAAATCTGGCAGATAGAAGGCAGTTTTTGTTAGGTATGCATAAAACTCAGTGAAGTCCGTGAGATTTAATTGTGTATCCCGTTGTAGTCCAAATGGACTTGGAAATGCATATTTTCTGAATCTTTCTAGATATTTAGCAATATGTTGTGATGATTTTGTTGTGTTGTACAGTGTTCCTCTTTACAATGAATATCTGGAATAAAATTTTAATGTTTTAAAAGTCCTGTATTAAAAATGAAAAATGGGAGGGTCAGCTAAAGTATTCTACATAGAGTTAGTTAATATTTCAAAGGACAGATTCAACAGGGAAAAGAGAAAGCTGAGTTGAGATTGCCCAAGCAATAACAAAAATGTATAATTTTGTTATTTGGGGATGGAGAAATGTCATAAATAAGGCAGACAGATTAATACATGAAGAAGACAAAAAAGGAGATATGGATGAATTAAAGAGAAATGAATTGTTTTGTTTAAAAGTATTTTAAGGTTCTAAATGTTAATATATCATTCAACCCAGTAAATATAAATATAATACCCTGGATGTTGTTTAGGTTGTCTTAATTCACATTAGGCTTTTGAACATCTCTATTCTGACAATATTATGCATTCAGATCTGCTCCTATACAAGAGTCAAGCCCCATAGCAGCTGGGGACTCTACATGTCTTTAATCTCTACATTATGGAATTGAGACTATTTGTGCCAGAAAGTAAATCTCCCTTTGTCTAGAATAGCTGTTTTGAATGCAAAGGGGGAAAATGCATCTTGAGCCTGTGTCAAACGTCCACCATGGCCACGCCCACCCTGATCATGCCCACAATGCCCACACCCACCCCATCCACACCCACCCTGTCCCTCCAAAGTCAAACACAACTCTCATGCGGCCTTCAATGAAATTGAGTTTGACACAGGCTCAAGATGTGGTCTAGAAAGTGTTTTTGTTTCAAATACCTGTTTTAACAACTGATTATTTAAACTGACAAAGAGATGTATCTAAATATGTGTGGCAGGAGAACAGAAGTTAAATATATGGTGTTACAAGATGGAAGGGAAAGAGGATTGGATTTATCTGATTGTAACTGTATTTTGCTTTTTTGTATGTTTGGATGAAAGGGTCAATCCTGACTGCTGAGAAATAGAAGGCTCTTGGAGTTAGAAAGACATGAACTGAGTTTTGAGGGACAGAAATATTTTTTTATTATTTTTATTTAGACTTCTATACCACTTCATAGTGCTTTACAGCGCTCTCTAAGCAGTTTACAAAGTTAGCATATAGCATATTGCATATTAGCATATTGCATTAGCATTAGCATATTGCCCCCAACAATCTGGCTCCTCATTTTACCCACCTCGGAAGGATGGAAGGCTGAGTCAACCTTGAGCTGGTGAGATTTGATCTGCTGATCTGCTGAACTAGCAGTCAGCTGAAGTAGCTGCAATATTGCACTCTAACCACTGCGCCACCTCGGCTCAGGGGAGGGGCCAGGGGAGCTTTTTATCAGGTTCACCTGATACACCAGTTGCGTCCCTTTCTGGACCGGGATGCCCTGCGCACGGTCACTCATGCCCTCGTCACGTCACGTCTGGACTACTGTAACGCTCTCTACATGGGGCTCCCCTTGAAGAGCGCTCGGAGGCTCCAACTGGTCCAGAATGTGGCCGCACGGGTGGTTATGGGGGCGACTCGGCGCACCCACGTAACACCCTCCTGCGCGAGCTGCACTGGCTCCAGGTGGTCTTCCGAGTGAGATTCAAGGTGTTGGTCACCACCTTTAAAGCGCTCCATGGCTTAAGACCGGGGTATATACGAGACCGCCTTCTGCCAGCAACAGCCTCCCACCGGCCAATACGCTCCCACAGAGAGGGGCTCCTCAGGGTGCCGTCGGCCAAACAATGCCGACTGGTGACACCCAGGGGGAGAGCATTCTCTGTGGGGGCACCAGCCCTCTGGAATGAGCTGCCCCTTGAGATTCGTTGCATCCCTGACCTGCGTACCTTCTGCCGCGCCTTGAAGACCCTTTTGTTTCAACAAGCCGGCCTGGCATAATACGAATTTTAAAATGGGTGTATGTTTGTTTTAATCTATGGGCCAAATTTTTATATATTCAGTTTTAAATTGTTTTAAATTTTGTAAATTTATATGTGTTTTAATATGGCTGTGCACCGCCCTGAGTCCTCCGGGTGGTATAGAAATCTAACAAACATAAACATAAACATCAACATCATATTTGTTACAAAGTTAAGAGTAAGGTGGATTTTAATAATCATTATGTTAGCCTAGTCATGCGGTATTGAATATATAGAATAGATACAAATCCAAGCTGTACCAGAAAACACATTTGTCGCTTTCAGCACGAGAAGCAGAAAAAAAAATAAATAAGCAAACATAAATAGCTAACTTATCATGAGATACTAGAATTTTGTCAAGGGAAATATAAAATAAAATCAAGAGAAGAACTGGTGGCAGAAATAAAATACCATTATAGATATTAATGGTTCCATTAATTACAATTATTTAAAGTAGACAAAATAGTTTATCTTTTTGAAAACTGTAACAAATATAACTGTTTATGAATGATCAACATATAATTGGTAAAATGTATACACTTTTAATTAAATTTGAAAGAAAAGAACAAGTAAAATATTGTTTCACTTCTATTTCAAATTTCATTCAAAAATGGGCTAAAAATTTCAGTTATCATTTATGGACTTGTTGCATAAAACAGAAAAAAGGATCTTAGGATTTATGATTTTGATCATTAGATAGAGTAGATTAGACAGAGAAGAAAATTATATTGTAACCATAGAGTAAGAGATAAACTTATAATTGTATTTATATATTTATTGTATGTATGTAAAGAAAATCAGAAGCTACTTCTTTGTATCTTTTTTGCTTCTTCTATTTTTCCTTCTTTCCTTTCTTGAACTTTTAGCTTCCTCTTTTATTTTTTATTTTCTTTTTGTATTATCTTATATTAGTTTTTAATCCTTTAAAAATAAAACATACACATCAGTGATGGGATTCAAATTTTTCTACTACCGGTTCTGTGGGCGTGGCTTGGTGGGGCACCACCTTGCTGTGAGTGACATCAAGTTGGCTATGCCCACTCAGTCACACGATCCCCACCATGCCCACAGTCATGCCCATAGAACCAGCAGAAAAGGCAGCTCCTGTGGCCTGTCCCTTTATGGTACATCCCCCCACCCCCCGCATCGAAGTACCTTAAAGGGACACCACACTGGCTCCCTTCTGAGCATTTCCACTGCGACGACATCCCTCCAGCGCAGCAAGCCGTTCTCCTGGCTGGGTCTGATAATGGGGTGCGACTGTACGCGCACACCGGCAGGCAATGCGGCCGGCGAGAAGAACAGGGCGGCGATGAGACTTCAGGCCTCTTTTTCGGCCTGTAGTTTTCAGTGCAAGAAGCCTGCATTCATCGCCTCTTTTTCAGCACAAGAAGCCTTTTTGCCAGCTGGAACCGAGCAGGCAGCTGGAGGCGTCTTGCGCCAAAAAAGAGGTGGCGGCTGTAGGCTTCTTGCACCGAAAACTAAAGGCCGAAAAAGAGGCCTGAAGAAGTTCCGTCACCACCGTGTTCTTCGTGCCGGCCAACACATACACCAATTGACTGCCAGTGTCGTTCACAGCCAGACCTGGCCAGGAGAACAGCCTGTTGTGCAGGAGGGACGGTGTCACAGCAGAGCGGCTAGGAAGGCAACTGAAAACTACCAGTTGAGCCTTGACAGGGACCTAACCAAGGTGCAGACGAAGGTGAGCGAGGCAGAGGATGAGCGGGCGGCATGCTTACCTTTGTTGAGCAGAGTGGGTGAGGTGCGGAGGTGAGTCGATTAGATGGGCCGTGTGGTGAAGGCAACATATATTGGGCGAAGTATTCTGTCTAAGACTGTAATAATAAATTGTACTTGTTCTTAAAGGGCAGGGTGTGGCAGGGCGAGTGGGCAGGGGCAAGCAGCGACTGGGCGGGTGGGGGTGGGACCAACCAGAGGTGGTATTTGTCAGCTCGGCGAACCAGTTAAAATTTCTGCTACCAGTTCACCCAAACTGCTCCTAACTGGCTGAATACCACCTCTGATATACATGTATGTGTATATGTGTTTGTGTTTGAGTATGAGTGAATGAGTGAATAGGTGAGTAGGTGAAATGGGAAATAAGCAATAATAATAGAAAAAAATATGTACGTTTTAATAAATGTAACACAGAAGTATATGGAATGCAATATTCTATTTTAAAAAAGGCTCGCACAGTTTTTTTATTCTACTTTTTATAAACACAGAATTAAAACTTTTTAAAAATAAATTTTATTGGCCATTATCCAAACAACTATTTATTATAATGAAAGATGTTCAGCATTGTTGGGTTTTTACTATGAATAACTAAACTTCATATTGTATTCATGTTCATGGAGTATTTCTATAGCTATCCACAAAGTGATTTGTCATGTACTGATGGAGTTGCTTGGAAAAACACACATAGCTATGATAGTGTTTCCTTAGGCTCATGGATTTAGTTTTACAGTTCCTGTCCCCCATTTCAAAATCAACTCAAAATCAACATATACTGGCAAAATAATTATTAACAAAAATTCACAGAAGGACACAAAATGTCTGTTCATACCAATGGCAACTGCAGTCTCCTGTGAATCCCCAGTGATCATTTTTATTGCTACTCCTGAAGTAATAAGCGCAGCAACAGCTTCTTTTACACCAGTCCTAGGAGGATCAATAATTCCAACCAGACCGAGGAAGGATAGCTGTCCAAGCTCAGGACCAGAAGCTAAAGCCAGTACTTTCAAAATAAAAGAAATAGTATTACTAGCTGTGCCACTGTTTTAAGGCAACAGAAAATATACAATCATTTTCCTTCAATTATGAGAAGAATGTTAATAGAATAACATGCAGACGGTATCTCAAGAGACTTCAAGAAAATTCCAAAAAATAGTTTTTTTATAACCAATCAGTTAATGTTAATGTAACAAGAAATAAAACTAATGTGTTTTCCTAACCCATGAGGGAAAATATTATAAAAATGCATATTCTGTTACCAATTATTTGGTAATTTTCTTTAATCTAGATAATTATATACAGTGTTTAAACAGACTTCCAAGTATTCAATTCTCAATTTTAAATATAAATACATAAGACAATCCTATAAACTAGTTCCCTGATTAAATGGAAGCTTTAATTTAGCCTACTTCAACTCATTCTTTTTTTTATATTCTGGAGAGAAATATTAAAGTTACATTGCCACTTGGTACAGGCTTGCTCAGAGTTCACTGTGTTCAGCAAGGAATTTGTTTTCAAATCACAATCCACAAAGAATGAATTAAAACATTACCTCTAAGTCCTGCAGAGCCCATAGATGCTTTCTCTTGCTGATAATGATCTCTTTCTTGTTGGTTAAGTGGTAAACTGTGCCCTTTATTGTTGTAAGTTGTACAGTATCGAATCACTTCCTCATAAGCACCTTTCATAAAGCAAATCTCTGGTTTGTCCTAAAAAAATATTTATTCATGCATTTATTTCTTCAGTTGTATAGCATCCCAATTATATTCTTTGAGAAAAACATAATTAAAACACAATCATAAAAACAATAACAGAAGTGCAGCAACTATAACAGTTGAACAAACCATTCTAAGGTTGATAATCTAGTCTTCTAAAAGAATAATCTTAATTTACTTCATAAAGATTAAATCAATAGGAGTCATCCTGATCTCTATTAAAAGTTCTTCGAGGGCTGTCACAGAGAAAGATTATTTCTTGAATACAAACCTTTTAAAAATACATAGGAAGCTCCTAATCCAATTTACCTACCTCAATTATATTTTAGAGCAGATAATATTTCAGATACCTAGGACTCAGGTCATAAAAGGCTATATAGATAATAATGAGAAGTTTCACTAATTACTTCAAAACCTATTGTAGTGCCTCTAATATAGATGTTATCCTCTAAAAGGCTTTTAGCTATCAGCAAGTAGACAACTGCATTTTGTATCGAGTGAAGTCTTCAATAACAGCCTTAAGGAGAGTGAATTATAGTAATTCTAACATGGGATGGTTGAATGCATGAGTAACTATAATTAGCACATTCTGTTCCAAAAAAGATTGTAGTTGGTACCCCCATTACTGTCAAGAAAAGATTTCCCTAGCTATAGCCACCACCTGCTACTGAAGTAAGAATACTCCCCATAATAAATTTTCTCCTTTAGGGATATTATGATTCTATCCAGAACCAATACCAGAATTACCATGGTGCTTCTAACAAACAATCACTGTGTATCTACTCAGCCTCAAAATTTTGGATTAGCACTTCCCCATATCTTTATCTTGATCTCAAATGAACTGTATAGCTAATAATCATCAACATACTAACGACACTCAGTTCCAAACTAACAATTACCTCTTGCAGCAGAATAATATAGATATTAAATAAGATTAAAGACTGAGGCACCTTGCAAAGGAGTGACCAGGCACTTAGTTTTTTACCCCATATCACTACCAAAGGAAATTGCCTGCTAAGGAAGGAGTAGAACCACTGAAATACAGGGATGCCTTCAAAATTCAATTCCTGAAAGATATCCATGAAAATAATATGAAGTTGCTGAAGGCTGTATTCTTTTTATTAAGATCTTTTTGTCATCTGTAAGACCAACTAAAGCAGACTTATGAGAAGACATTCATACTGACTCAAAATAGTCAACATAATCTGCTTTATTCAGGTTCCTCTAATTGAGTTGGATCTTCCCAAGAAAAAGTAAATTGGAAAATGGGAAGTGTATCATCACCTTTTTCAAGGCAACAGGTGCAAATTGTTCCTTTAATAAAATATTAATTACCCCTCACATTCAGAGACTCTCCTTGGCAGCTAGTCAGCCAGAAAAATCAGGAATCTATTTAATAGGACATCTGGTTGGCATTGCAGCAAGAATGGCTGGAAAAGGCAGAGACCTGATGAGCTCTGTGAAAACCAGCCAGTATCTGCATGCTGGGAGACCCTATGGGGTCAAAGCCGCCCTGGAGAGGTGATGAAGAAAGGAGAGGCGCTTCATCAATCATGAAGAAGCCGCAATTTCCTTGTTAGGTCTGAAGAAAGCTCTCTTGAACTGCAGCAGGGATGATGATCATTTTTGGCAAGTCACAAGCTGTGACAACTGGGACAATAAGATTTGTGCTGGAGCGGTTTGTGGACAGAGCACTGAAACTAGGTGAGACAACTTCCAACTTTTATGCTAGAGATTTAACCCAAGTAAAAGAATTTAAAAAAATAATCTCCAAACATTAAGAATCTATTGGAGGAAGAAGATTACTGCAATGTGGGAACCAAAATGAAAGTGATAATTGTTTAAGATATACAAAGTATACACAAAGAAAAGAAGTAAATAACAACTGGAAGGCCATTTGACCTTGATACTATTTTAGTAGGCGATTTGGACATTTGGAAATAACTTTTAAACCAGTACAAAATGATTCAACAGGAAACAATAAAGTTCTAAGAAGAAATGTTAGTGATGGTTAAAAGTGTTTACGAAAATGTGACAAAGAATCATACAAAGATGATGGGATTGTTCAAAGATAAAGATGCAAGTGTAGAAGACCCTCAACAAATCGTGGGAAAAGATGAACATAACATTCAGAAGTCAGATGAGAAATTAGAAGGACTGGCGAAGGAGACAAATCAAAATAATTACAAGAAGACAAAAACACTGAAGAGACAGTAATAATAAATACTAAGAATCAAATAGATAATTCCTTAACAGTTTACAATAGAACAGAGAGAAAAAAAGGAAGATTTTCCAAAAGTAACGAAAGGGTTATGGATGGGTATCCAAATGATGCAGCAGAAGGAAAGAAGGCAGAGGGAACATTCAGTATGTGCAAAAATGTTAGAAAGAAATATAGGATCCCAAGAGAGAAATATAAAAGAGTTACTAAAAAGTCAATAAATGATGAAATTCTAAAAAGGCTAAGAGATGACAGATAGAGATATAATATCTAGTGACTGTAGTAAAAACTAATAGAAAAAAGTAGAAAGTACAAATTGGGAAAATAGTAGTACACATATGGATATATAATAGAATTTATTATAACCACAAATATACTAAGGTTAGGAGGTGGAAGACTATGATTAGGTATATTTAAATGTATTATTATGAGTACAGCGTGTGAAAATATTTTGGAATTTATAGCTTTCAAGGACTATAAATTTACGGGACTGAGAGATATAATTCCAGGACTGATTAAACTTCATTAATAATTGATTTTATTGGTGTTTATAGAAAACTGTGATATTGGAATTATGGTGGAAGATTGAGTAATATTTAAAATATTAGTGATTCAACAGGAATCAATAAATACATTATACGAAGAAATATTCTTGATGTTTAAATATATTTATGGTGAAAGTGATAAAGAATCATAAAGAGAGAATAGTACTGTTTAAAGTCAAAGATGTGAATATAGAAGAACCCCAACAAATGGCGGGGAGGGGGGGAGAGAGAAAGAAGTACAAATTGGGAAAATAGTATTTATACATTGATGCATAAAGTAATATAATTATAATGAGCATATTAAGGTTAGAAGTTGGAAGACAAAGACTATGTATATGTAATGTATTATTATTGTTAGCACTGTATAAAAGATATATTTATCCAGTCAATATGCTATGCACAAAGTATGTTGGTTGTTAAAGGAAAATACAAAAAAAATATACAAAGAAAAGGAATCTATTTCTATTTCAGTTATTACCGTCATGCTACAGTGGGTCCTGTCTCTTCTCTATATTCCATTGGCTTAAAGAAATCTCAGACAACCTCACAGGATAACACCAGAGTCATATCATGGATTCTGTTTGTGTCATATCCAGTGCCAAGTATATGTGATTAAATATCTAACAAGCAAAACAAAGCAGCCAATAACCATCTCTTTACTCCTTCCCTCCCCAACAGAAAGCCAATCACATTAAACAAGGCTGCTGAATGACATTCTGCTGACAAAGAAATTATCAACGCTTCATTAATTTTACAACATTATACATCTGAACCTGGACTTGGTCAGGTATATTTTTCATATGAGTCAATGACATCTGGTCTTTTCTTTTGCCACTTCCACCACAGGAGGTTCTCTATGACCAACCCCTTGATCAGCAATCTCTCTCAGAGTTTCATTCATATTCTGCCCTCTGCCTCAACCCTCTATCCTTCATATAATTTCTACATTGATGAGGTAATACTATCCTTGCTTGAGGCCAAAATTAAGCAGTTTGGTTTCTTCAACTATTCTACAGGCATAGCTAGATTATAGAAATACAGTAGTCCTCATTTTATGACAACTCATTCAGCAGCTTTTCAAAATTATGACATTGAATTAGGGAGATTTACAATAGGTCTTCAGAATTTTGGCTGTTCTAGCGTTCCCATGATCACATTATCGTGAATTTGACATTTGGCATCCAATTCACCATTGCATCACCTGAACCTGTAATCATACGTTGTGATTTCTGATCTTCCCTGCTTCTTACAAGCAAAGTCAATGAGGAAACCAGCAGGAAAACAGAATCAGAAGTCACTCCCACTTTTTTGCCCACCCACTTGCACTCCCTAGCATGTATCTATAGGATCTCCCACTTCTAAAACAACCACCACTCCCATAGGATCTGCACACCCTCCTATGCATAGCCACCCACGTATTCCTATGGCATTAACTCACTTGCCAGTAATTCTCACCCAATGATCTGCTTGCCTACAATTCCCAAGTCTTACTACTTAATGTCTTGCACAGTCCAGTGATTACAACAGCTACCAGGATTGCGATGATTGCCATTGCTAAGTGATGCATCACATCACATTGCTCTATACAAACACATCATTTAGTTATGGAAATTCTAGTCCCAATTGCCACTGTAACCCAAGGTTTACTTGCATTGCTTCTGCATCATTTAACTTAAAGAAGTGTATAAATTTATATCTTTAAAGAAGATATAAAATGAAAACATAGATTTGCAATGTAGGTAATCCTTGATTTACAACCACAGTTGGGATTGAAACTTCCCTCAATAAGTAATGTGATCTTTAAGCAAATTATGGGCAATTGTATGTCCTTTTTTGCTACTGTCATTAAATCTGGCTTCTGCCTATCTTTGCTTCTCAGAAGGTCACAAATGATGACACATGACCCCGGGATGCTGCAGCTAACATAAATACATGGTGGTTGCTAAATGTCTGATGCCCTGATCATGGGGACTGTTCTGTCCCCAACTACACGTACACACACCAACAGACATTCAAGAGTTAAAGACCAAACCAGCCGGCAAAATCCTTTTCCTTATGATAACAGAACTTGGCAACAACCTAGTGGCTGTCTGCCAAGAGTTTATTATTTACGAAGAGGAGAGATAACTTCTCCCCACTCCTGGTACATCAAAAGAAACAGCTCAATAATTACGAAGTCAATCAAGTCCAGAGATAATCCAGCAAAGTCTATAGCAAAAAGTCCGGCAATGCAGAATAGCGCGGAAGCTTTCAGCTTTGTTCGTCACAAGGTTTGACTGGCCACCACGCTCCCTTTTATATCCTGTGGGGTGTGGTCCAGTGACTCAGTCTAATCTCGGGCACACCTTCTGTTGCGTGCGCTTATCTCTGCGACGCTGGCGTGGATCCAGCCAAGACTCATTACCCTCATCACTGTCCATCTGTGGCTGCGTGGACGTGCTTGGCCCCGGCCCTATCTCTTGCCCTTTGGTGGACACTGAAGGCATTGCCAGAGAGGAGGATCCTGGAGAGGGAGGCCTTGCCAACACCTCTCCTTCACTCTCAGAGTCCTCTCCTGCCGATGATACAGGTTCAGATAACGGAGCCACAACACTGACGCTATAACATCGTAAATGTAAGGATCACTCCCTAAGTCACTTTTTTCAGCACTACTGTAATTTTAAACTATTGTTAAGAAATGATTAAGTCAAGGATTACCTGTTCACAGGATTCTTAAAATAAATTGTACCTTCTGTGTTTCTTATCCTCATTTTTATTATATTATGTTTCTTATTATTTTCTTATGATTATAATTTGCCTTTCCCAAATAGGGATGTGTATCATAGTCTCTTAAGGCCAACATTAATCATTCTTCCACATTAATTTTCATACATTTTTATCAACAGCATCAGAAAGAAAATATCTTCCCCCTAAAGCATCATCATCATCATCATCATCATCATCATCATCATTATTAATCGCATAGTCAGCCAGATGTTCAGACTGTGTTTGGCATTTTTGTGTACCTATCGAGTCCTTACCAAGGACCTGGGATAGGCAGATTTGGATGTTTGATGGTGTTACAGATATTGTGGCAGGATGGAAGCTGTTCTAAGTAAAGCAGCCTTCTGCAATTGACTGATGGCAAATTTGTCAATGCCTATGGTGTTCAAGTGGTGCTCCAGTTGTTTTGGAATTGCATCCAAGGGACCTATTACTAGTGGTACTACCTTTGCTTGCCTTTGCCAAAGTCATTCTATTTCTATTTGTAGATCTTTGTATCTTGTATTTTGTTATCTCCTCCAATTTTTTCTCTTCTATTCTGCTGACTCCAGGCACTGCCACATCCACTTTTTTGTCTTTCTTATCAACAATTGTTAAGTCTGGGGTTTGTGTGACAGATGCCTGTCTATTTGAATTCTAAAGTCCCAAAGCAATTTAACTTCTTCATTTTCTATGACTTTCTCTATTTTATGGTCCCACCAGTTCTTGCTTGCAGGCAAATTATATCTCTTGCAGATCTTCCAATGCACCATTGCTGCTACTTTGTCATGCCGCTGCTTGTAATCTGTCTGTGCAATCTTCTTGCAGCAGTTTACCAGCTGGTCCACTGTTTCCTCAGCTTCTTTTTATAGGTGGCACTTACTGTCTGTTGCTCTCTTCTCAATTCTGGCTTTGTATATATTTGTCCTTAAGGCTTGGTCTTGTGCAGCCAGAATTAGTCTCTCAGTTTCTTTCTTCAACTTTCCTTCTCTTAGCTATTGCCAGGTCTTGTTATTATCTGCTTTCCCTGCTATTTTTGTTAATGTACTAGCCATGTAGTGCTTTGTCTTCCCATGCCTCCATTCTGTTCTTCATTTGGTCTTTCTTGTATACCAGTAGTCAGTAAGCCTTCAATTCATCTTCATTATTGTCCTTCAGATATTCTTCCATTTTTTCTTCTTCAACCATCTGATGTACTTGCAACATTCCATGCCCACCTATTTGCCTTGGTAGATAGAGTCTATCAATATCACTGCAAGGATGAAGGGCATGATTCATTGTCATTATTTTTCTGGTCTTCCTATTCATTGTTTTTAGTTCTGCTTGAGTCCGTTCATTATTCCAGCTGTGTATCTAATGACTGGTATTGCCCAGGTGTTGAATGCCTTGATAGTATTTCATCCATTTAGTTTGGATTTAAGATCTTCTTCACTCTATTCATGTATTCACCTCCAATCTTTTTCTTGACTTCAGTTTGTTTGATGTTGTCAGTTTGAAAGATAACCAGGTATTTATAGTAATCATCTTCATCTAGACTCTTAATGATATTTTCGTAGGGCATCTTGATTCCTTCATTTTTCACTATTTTCTTTGTTTGATAGTGAGTGTTGCACATTTGTCCAATCACAACTCCATAGCAATATCTTGGCTATATATACGAACAATGTTGTGCAATGATTCTATTTCAGATGGAGTTTTTCAATACAACTTCAAATCTTCCATGTAAAGGAGGTGGAATAATCTGGCAGATGTTTTTGATGTTTGATAGCCATGCCTCAGTTATTCAGAAGTGTTGACAGAGGAAACAGTGCAATGACAAATAGTAGTGGTGATAGTGAATCTCCTTGAAAAATTCCTCTCTTGATATTAACCGCTCCCAGTCTCTCACCATTGACCTGCAACTGTATGTTTCATTGTGCAGAAAGTTTCTGATGTTTCTACAGACCTGTTATTTCTAGGCATTTGATTATCCAATCATGTGGCAGAGAAACAAATGTCTTTTTGTAGTCAATCCACAGTACATTCAGGTTGGTCTTCCTTCTCTTGCAGTTTTCCAAAATCATTTTGTCAATTAGGAATTATCTTTTGTTCCTCTACTATTGGGGCGGTTTCCTTTCTGTTCAGGTGGAAAAAGATCGTTTTCAACTAGATGCTGTTGGACTGCATCAGATACCATACCAGTTAGCAATTTGAAACTTGTTGGTAATCGGGTCATTGGCCTGTAGCTGTCTGGTGCTATCCTTTTGCTGGATCTTTCATTATCAGGTAGGTTTTCTCAGATGTTAGCCACTCTTCAATTTCCCTCCTTGTAGTAGGTTGTTAAACTGCTTGGCCAAGAATGGGTATAGACCAGATAGATGTTTCAACCAAAAACCATGCAATTCATCTTTGTTTGATGCTGATCAATTCTTGATTTTTCTTGCTTTTTTCTCTACCATTTCTGCTGTTATTACTAGTTCTTCCATTTCAACTTCTTTTTTATTCTTATCCACCTTTTTTAATCAAGCTGAATCCTTGTTGTATTTCTTTGGGTTATCCCATATCTGCACCCAAAACTGCAGTTTCTTCCTTGTCAGGTACTGACTGATTCACTGCTGTTTCTCCATTGATAGATTGATAGAAACCTTTCTGATTTGGATTGAAATTGGAGATTTTGCTTATAATTTGCAATTCAAGCTTCGTATCTGCTGATCTTTTTGGTTATAGCTTTTTTTTTTTTTTTTTTGGCTATAGCTGTTTTGCTGCTTTATTATTTCTAGTGCTTCCTTGATCTTCCTTGTTTCTAAGTGGTATTTCTTGATTAGGTATTCTTTGATCTTCTTGTTCTTCAGCTTCTTTTCTTTCTTCTGTTCTAGATTACTTGCATCTGATCTCAACTTGCTGATCTTATTTTCCAGTCTAAGCTTCCATTTTTGTGGTGCACTGTTCTTTCTTCTTCTTTATTGATTTTGCATCCCAGGTATTCAGTTATAACTGCAGTTGTGTTATACATTAGTTGATTTGTTTCTTGCAGTGAGTTGCTGCTTATACTTGATATTGAGTATTTGCATCTTTTAATGCTTGTGCTAGCTGTTTCTTTGGAACAAGCTTCAATGCAGGCAGCCTTATTCTGATGTTTTTATGATGTTCTAGATGCTCAGTTATTCTTTGTTTCAATTCCTTTACTTCTTTAGTTAGAGGGCTTTGTTCTTCCTTAGGCAGAGGAGAGGGTGCCTGGTTTTCAAATAAAAAGGGGCATTTGTCTTATCTTTAAACGCTAATTCTCTCTAGCTGCAGAGTAGTTCAGGAATGGGTAATCGGGGTCCAATCTGCCCAGAGACTGAGACTTAAAGTTTAGGCCACACCTTCCTATGACTGCTTCCTGTCCCAGTTTTCGGTGAAGAAAAGCCTGAAAGAGAATCTGGAACAGAAACATTAGTAGGTACACGTCCCAGGCCCCAGCAAAAAGGGTGGGGCTGAACCACTCTGCAGCTAGAGAGAATTGGCGTTTAAAGGTAAGACAAATGCCTCTTCTTCTAGCTTGCTAAGAGTGGTTCAGGAATGGGACATACCCAAGCCTGCAGAACTATGGGCGGGAAGCCGAAGGGCCTGGATCACCCCCAGCTGTGGCAACCTGTTGAAGAACCCTCCTCCCGAAAGACGCCTCGGCTGAGGCAAAGACGTCGAGCTTATAGTGCCTGATGAAAGGCGAAGGAGAGGCCCAGGTAGCTGCCCGACAAATTTCCTCAAGGGAAGCTTGTGTGGCCCAAGCAGCAGTGGTCACTGCACTACGAGTGGAGTGTGCACTGATGCGCCTAGGAGGTGGCAGTGCTGAGCATTCGTAGGCATGGGTGATGCACACTCTGATCCACCGACCAATAGTGGCCGATGTCACCTTGTTGCCAATAGAAGTGGGCTGAAAAGAAACAAAGAGAGCCTCAGTCTTCCTGGAGGGCACAGTGCAGCAGATGTATATTTTTAGTGCTCTCCGCACATCCAAGGTATGCCACTTTCGTTCCAAGGCATGGGACGGCCTGGGACAAAAGTTTGGCAAGATGACGTCCTGGACCCTATGGAACCAGGAGTTAACCTTGAGAATGAATGATGGATCCAGACGTAAGACTACCGTGTCTGGGTGGAATATGCAGAGGTCGGATCTAACTGATAGAGCCGCAAACTCAGATATGCGCCGTGCTGATGTGATAGCTACCAGGAAGACCACCTTCAGGGAGAGAAGGCGAAGACTAGCCATTCGTAAAGGCTCGCATGGTGGCTCTGTGAGTGCCCTCAACACCTTAGGTAAATCCCATGTGGGATAGCGGTGGACCACCGGAGGGCGAAGGTTACTGGCCCCCCTGAGAAACCTGCGGATGTTGGGATGTAGAGCAAGCGACTCTCCTTCCCTGGCTGTCAGGATCGTGGCGAGGATAGCCACATGGCGTCTGATGGTGCTATGAACTAGCCCTTTGTCGAGACCATCCTGCATGAACTCCATCACCTGTGGAACAGAGGCTGAAACAGGTTTAATATCGCACGCAGAGCACCAGCGAATAAATACCTGCCAAGTGTGATTGTATATCCAGATTGTAGATGGTTTGCGGTCTGCCTGCATGGTCCGGATGACCCTGTGTGAATACTGTTGCTGCCTCAGGAGGACCCCTTCAAATGCCAGGCGGTCAGGTAGAGCCATTGCAGCTCCGGATGTAGAAGGACCTCCTGGCTAAGTGAGATCCTCCAATCTGGAATTCTCCAAGGTGGCGAAATGGAGAGAGAGACGAGGTCTGTGAACCACGGTCTTCGCGGCCAGTGCAGTGCCACCAAGATCAACTCCGCCCCCTCCCCGATGATCTTGCAGATGACCGCTGGGTTCAGGGGCAGGGGTGGAAAGGCTTATAGAAGACCTGAGGGTCAGTTGCAGCGGAGTGCATTGGTCCCTTCCGCCCCCGGGAACGGGAACCTCGTGATGTAGCGAGGGAGATGTGCATTGAGGTGGGATGCAAAGAGGTCTACTTGTGGTTGTCTGAAGCGAAGACAGATCTCCCGGAAGAGAGCCAGGTGGAGGCACCATTTGGAGCTGTCAATGGTGGTTCTGCTGAAGAAGTCCGCTTGCATGTTGGAATCACCGGCTATGTAATCCGCTCTCAGAGACAGGAGGTTTGCCTCTGCCCATCTCCTGAGGCGGTGAGCTTCCTGCATCAGCTGCTTCGACCTGGTGCCTCCTTGTCGCTTTCGCCATAGTGTTGTCTGTCAGCACTAGAACGTGTTGACCTCTTACTGGGTGGTGAAAGTGCCTGAGGGCAAGATGGATGGCCCTCAGTTCTAACCAGTTTATGTTGTGTTGGAGGTCCTTGAGGGTCCAGCGGCCCTGCGTCATCTGTTGGCCAAGGTGAGCCCACCAGCTGAAGAGGCTGGCGTCTGATGTAATGGTGATCCAATGGGGCTCCCGAAACACCGTTCCCTTGTCGAGGGCGGAGGACGTCCACCAGTGGAGGGAGCGGCGAACAGCGAGCGGGACCCGAATGTGGGTCCGGGAGTTCGATGATTTGTCCCGTTGAAAGGGGAGAAGGAACCGCTGGAGCTTGCGAAGGTGGAGACTGGCCCAGGGCACTGTTTGGTGGCAAGACACCATCTTCCCTAGTAGTGAGGCCAAGGTTTCCAACAGAACCCTGGGTTCCCGTAGTACCTGAGCTATCGGATCCCTTATGGCTGTCCTTCTGTTGGGAGACAGGGAAACCTCCCCCGTGGTGGTGTTTATAAGTCCCCCCAGGTGTATGAGACTGGTGACTGGATCTAGGTGGCTTTTTGGGAAGTTTAACAGAAAGCCGTGTGTCCTTAATGTGTGAAGGGTTAGCTGTATGTCCTGTCGGGCCCTCTGAACCGAGGGTGCCTGTAGTAATATATTGTCGAGATATGCCTGCAACCGTACTGGCTTTAACCATAGGTTGGCAATCAGGGCAGCTAAGATCTTTGTGAAACTGCGGGGGGCCGATGCCAGGCCGAAGGGCAAGGCGCGGTACTGCAGATGCCTCCCCGCATAGCTAAACCAGAGATATTTCAGATGCGGTCGGGCAATCGGAATGTGTAGGTAGGCCTCAGAGAGTTCAATCAAGGCCAGAAAGTCCCCTTGACGGACTCCCTCGAGGATGGACCTGAGGGAACACATCTTGAACCTCTTGTAGACTAAGTGGGAGTTGAGGTTCTTTAGATCGAGGATCACTCTCCAGCCCCCCGAACGCTTCAGTACCACGAATAGGAGGGAGTAATAACCCAGTTTCCTTTGATCTGCGGGAATGGCCTCTATGGCTTTGATGGAGAGGAGGTGCTGAATAGTTTCTTCCATGCGAGCTCGTCTAGCGGGGTCTTGGGAGACGGGGCAGGTTACGAAGTGGTTCGGGGGGCTGGACAGGAACTCCAACCGGAAACCGAATTTGATGGTGCTGAGGACTCAAGAGTCCATTGTTGTTGTTTCCCACTGGTCTAAGAAGAGGCTCAAGCGACCTCCTATTGGGAGAGCTGATGTGTCATCATTGCTTGCGGAACTGGCGGCCGCCAGTCCCACGAAATGGGCATCTCTGAGAGGTGCCTTGACGACCCCTGAAGCGAAAGGACTGCCTGTCCTGCTGCTGAAATTGACCTTGCAGCAATGGTCGGTGCTGATACTGCCCTTCCTGGGGGTTACAGCGAACCGATTGCCTGTGCGAATAAGGGGCAGCCCGCCTATCGGCCCTTCTGGTAATGGAGGGCAATACCTTGCGTCTGTCCTTGTCCTCTATTAGTATTTATTTATTTATTTGTTTGTTTGTTTCAATTTCTATACCGCCCTTCTCCAATAGGACTCAGGGCGGTGAACAGCCAAAGTAAAAAAACAGGACATACAAAATTTAAAAACAATTTAAAATAATTAAATATTTTGGCCGTAAATTAAAACAATCCAATTTAAAATTTAACTCAAGCCAGCCCAGCTAGTTGAAATAAATAGGTCTTCAGGGCCCGACGAAAAATAGTAGAGGGTCAAGGGCTGGTCCAAACAACTGGTTCCCCCTGTAGGGGGTCGAAGCCAGGCGACACTTGGCTCGAATGTCTGCGGACCAAGATTTGAGCCACAGAAACCTCCTTGAGGTAATGGTGGAAGCTAAGGCCCTAGAGCTGTATTTTACTGCATTGAGGGTCACGTCTGCAGAGAATTAGGTAGTGGCGAGGATCTTGTTGAGATCCTAGTGCAGACGGACCTCAGAGAGGGGCAATTTAGATTGTAATTGCTGCAGCCATAGAATGGCTGAGCGATTAAAAAAGGAGGCCGCAGTGGTTGCGTTGATGGCACAGGCGGCCGCCTGATGGGTCTTGCGAAAGGAAGCCTCAAACTTTTTGTCCTCGGGTTGTAGACCTTCGGAAGGATCCCCTGTAGCCTATGGCACAGGGGAGTGTAGGTCCACTGAAGGGACTTGAAGCAGCTGGTTGAACGAGGGGGCCATGTTGTAAAAAAAATTTTCAGAAGAGCTGCCTGTAGGGAGTGTAGCAGGGTTGGTCCATTGATTCTGAACCACATCATGAAAAGTTTGGGGGCCAGAATGCAGAGCTGTCTTAAAATTGGCTCAGAGAAAATCCCCTGGTGTTTCCCTTGTGAGTCAGCTTTCTCAGAGGAACCCTCATCCTGTAGGCCAGCTGTAGCTATGGCCTTGCAAAGCAATGATTTAAAAAGCCCTGCAGGAAAAAGGCCCGTGAAAGCTGGGGTGTCCGGCAGATCGGGTTCTTTGTCTTCAGACAGGTGAGGGTCCCTTAGGGGTTCCTCCCCTGACACTGCATCAATACTGCCCTCGGATGGGGAGTGAGAATGGTGAGAGGGCTCAGTTAGACTAGCCTGTGGAGAGGAAGAGGCCTATTTGCCAAGGTAGTCAGATACCAGAGATGTGGATCTGTGACTACAAATGCCCTCAGCAATACCTAATGAAATGACCCTGGAAATAAGTAACTGAAGGCCTTCTGGCAAGTCAGATAATTGGGCCTCAGGAGGCTTTGTAGGTCTGCTGGGCCCTGGATTCTGCTCGCTAGGAGCACAGGCGAAGAGGCTCATCCTACTAACTCTGAGGGTGCAGGACTTGGGGAGAGACCCCCAGTAACTGTCTGCAAGGAAGCCTGTGGAGAGGGTTGGAGAGAATCCTGTGATGAAGAATGAGATACAGGCTGTTCACTGGATTTGGGAACAGATTCCAATTGCTTTCGCCTCTTTTCCACGAGAGAAATTTGTTTTTCCATTGCCTTTTGTCTGCGTTCCATGGCTTTTAAGTCAGCGCTGGACAATTGCGGGGCCTTGCTACCATGCTTGGATTTGCATGAAGTTTTCTTGTGAGCTGAGGCTTCTCCACGATCTCTGGACTTGTCTGCCATGATACAGAAATAGGGGCTTCTGGATAGGTTTAGAAGAGTAGAATGACCAGAGACCCTTCAAGGGAGGCTTACACAGGGAAAGCCTGCGTGCTGCCTGCACCTTACCACCACCACCACCCCCGACAGGCTGGGCTATCACCTGGGTAGAATACTTGCCAGCTGCAGCCAGGCCGATGTTGCCCCCACAGAAACTACTTGAGGAGCTGCTGCAGATGGCTGGAATAGTTGAAAATCAGCTCAAACGTTCCTGTTCCTGCTCCAGCCTCAGATCGCCTGAGAACTGGCACAAATGGCAGCCGTAATGACTGCCAAAAACAAACCGGCGGCCACAATGCCAGAAAACAAAATGGCAACCGCAAGGTCAGGAAACAAAATGGCGGCTGCAATGCCCAGAAGCAAAATGGTGGCCGCAAAGTCAGAAAACAAAATGGCAGCTGCAAATGCCCAAAAGCAAAATGGTGGCCGCAATTGTAGAAGCAAGATGGACACCGCCCAGCAAGGACGCCTTGTGGCGAGCTGCTGTGCGAAAAGGCTCCCAATGTTAAGGAGAACGCTCTAGCAGCAACGGTCAGCCCCAAATAGCACTGGAAGGAAGTGCAAGGGAGGCGGCGGCGGCGGGCTGCATTGAGGGAGGCATGGGGGTAGGTAGGGGGCTTCTATCGTGAGATAGAAGACAAGGCCTGAAGGCCTGAGCTCCAGGGGCTCTCCCCTGGATGGGTGGAGGCGGTTTTATCAGCCTAGACTGATGTGGCCAGCACTCCAGGTAATAAATACTAAGATAGAAGACAAGGCCTGGAGGCCTGAGCCCCAGGGGCTCTTCCCTGGATGGGTGGAGGCAGCTTTATCAGCCTAGACTGATGTGGCCAGCACTCCAGGCAATAAATGCTAAGATTTTTTGGGGAAAAAAAATAGAACCTGTCAGATGATTCAGGAATTGGTAAACAAAGAGCAACTGCCAAAGATGTCTCTTCTCAGATGGACTGAGACAAAAACTGGGACAGGAAGCAGTCACAGGAAGGTGTGGCCTAAACTTCAAGTCTCAGTCTCTGGGCAGATTGGACTTCGATTACCCATTCCTAAACCACTCTGCAGCAAGCTAAGAGAACAGTTTCTCTGCTGGATTCCTCTACTGCCAACTCTCCCTGGTTTGTGTCTATATTCTGAGTTATTTCTGGCAAGGCTCTGGTTTCTTTGTCCTGGGTAAACTTTTGCAGTTCTTCCAATTCTGCTTCTGTGAATACTTTATTTCGTATTATAAATCGATGTTGGTCTGCTAGCCTCTGTTCTGTTAGTTCTGATTCTGGATGTTGTTCTTTCCAGAACTGGTGCATTCATTTCAAATATCCTTGTAGACTTGATCTGTAATAATAGATCAATATGTCTTTGTTTTCAATTACTGTATATTTGCGACAGGTAAACACTTTTTCTTCCAGTAGTTTTGTAGCTGCTGGCCCTGGTTGCTCAGCCAACAGTCCTGTAGCCCATTTTTCACCAGATATCCAGGAACTCCAAAATCTAGCGAGGACCTTGTTAACCCGGGTGACATCCGAGCTGGTATGGCTTTCTGAAATGTACGTCTCACTATATTTTTTTATGGGAGAGACACTCTTTGTCTGACTCCTCTGATGAGACCTGTCCAGTATGGTTGAACCTCTGGCATAGCTCTCATCTTCCTCAAAGCACTCAAGCCCCACAACCACGTCAAGGTAGTACTTCACTGGGGATTGTTGCTGTTATTATTATTATTGTTGTTTTATTCATTAAACATGAAACTCAATCTACTGAACATTTAAAAATGTATCACAAATACCACTGACTGGTGCTAATGGTTGATACAGGCTGCTGCCAGCATCCTAGATATCAATCAAGTATCTTCTTAAGATGTACAATTATCATTGTATTATTATTATTATTATTATTATTATTATTATTATTATTAGTAACTTTTATTCATTAAACATGAAACTCAATCTACTGAACATTTAAAAATGTATCACAAATATTATTGACTGGCACTGATAGTTGATACGGGTTGCTGCCACCATCCTAGGTATCAACCAAGTAGGTTTAGGTTTAGGTTTAGGCTTATTAAATTTGTATACCGCCCTTCTCCCAAAGGACTCAGGCGGTGAACAGCCATACAAAATACATACAGTATAAAAATTAAGATGAATTAAAACAGAATTAAATCAAATTGGCTTCCCAAAATTTAAAACCCTTTGCCCATAAAATAACCCATTAAAATTTTAAGCCAGCCCGGCTTGCTGAAATAGGAAGGTCTTCAAAGCTCGACGGAAAGTACGGAGGTCCGGGATCCGTCGTATTCCTGGGGGTAGCTCATTCCAGAAGGCGGGTGCCCCCACAGAGAAGGCTCTCCCCCTGGGGGTCGTCAGTCGACATTGCTTGGCCGTCGGCACCCTGAAGAGACCCTCTCTGTGGGAGCGGATTGGCTGGTGGGAGGTTATCGGTGGCAGAAGGTGGTCTCGTAAATACCCGGGCCCTAAGCCATGGAGCGCTTTAAAGATGAGAACCAATACCTTGAAGCGCACCCGGAAGATCACCGGGAGCCAGTGCAGCTCGCGCACTGTCGCCCCCATAATAACCCGCGCGGCTGCATTCTGGACCAGCTGGAGCCTCCGGGTGCTCCTCAAGGGGAGCCCCATGTAAAGAGCATTGCAGTAGTCCAGGCGAGAGGTGACGAGGGCACGAGTGACCATGCGTAAGGAGTCCCGATCTAGAAAGAGACGCAACTGGCGTATCAGGCGAACCTGATAGAAAGCCCCCTGGCAACGGCCGTCATATGCTCTTCTAAAGACAGCCGTGCATCCAGGAGGACGCCCAAGTTACGAGCCCTCTCCATGGGGGCCAATGACTCGCCCCCAATAGCCAGCGATGGCACCAGCTGGTTATATCGGGACACCGGCAGCCACAGCCACTCGGTCTTAGAGGGGTTGAGTCGGAGCCTGTTCTTCCCCATCCAGACCCGCACAGCCTCCAGGCACCGGGACATCACTTCAAGGGCATCGTTGGGGTGGTCTGGGGTGGAGATGTACAGCTGAGTATCATCAGCGTACAGATGGCACCACACCCCAAATCCACGGATGATCTCACCCAGCAGCTTCACATAAATGTTGAACAAGAGAGGCGAGAGGACCAACCCTTGTGGCACCCCACAAACAATGTGCCTTGAGGTTGACCTCTGCCCCCCAGCCAATACGGACTGTGACCGGTCGGAGAGATAAGAGGAGAACCACCGTAGAACGGTGCCTCCCACTCCCAACCCTCCAGCTGGCACAGCATGATACCATGGTCGATGGTATCAAAAGCCGCTGAGAGATCTAATAGAACCAGGACAGAGGAACAACCCCTGTCCCGAGCCCTCCAGAGATCATCAACCAACGCGACCAATGCCGTTTCTGTGCTGTACCCAGGCCTGAAACCGGACTGGAATGGATCCAGATAGACAGTTTCATCCAGGTACTGTGGGAGCTGTCGCGCCACCACACTGTCGACAACCTTCGCCACAAAGCGAAGGTTGGAGATAGGACGATAATTTGGCAAAACAGACGGATCCAGAGAAGGCTTCTTGAGGAGGGGCCTCACCACCGCCTCTTTCAAGGTGGGAGGTAAGAAGCCCTCATTCAGAGAAGCGTTTATAATCCTCTGGAGCCAGCCTCGTGTAACCTCCCAGGTAGCCAGCACCAGCCAGGAGGGACACGGGTCCAATAAACATGTGGTTGTGTTCAACCTCCCCAGCATCCTGTCCACATCCTCGGGAGTCACAGGATCAAACTCCTCCCAGATAACAGTCTCAAGACCCGCCTCAGACACCTCGCCTGAATCCACCCAGTCCGTCCAAGCCGTCCCGAATTTGAGCGATTTTATTGTGCAGATAACACGCAAAATCCTCAGCACGCCCTTGCAAGGGGTCTTCCCGCGCTCCCAGATGGAGAAGGGAGGGGGTCACCCTAAACAGGGCGGCTGGGCGATTATCTGCCGACGCGATAAGAGCGGAAAAGTAGTTACACTTTGTCGCTTTTATCGCCACTAAGTAGGCCTTGATATAAGACCTTACTAAGTGCTCGGTCAGATCCAGAACGACTAGCTCTCCAACTACTTTCTAGGCGTCTTTTCCGGCGCTTCATCTCCCTCAGCTCCTCGGAGAACCAAGGAGCTGGGCCGATTCGGCACTGGGTCAAAAGCCGCAAAGACACAACCCGATCTAAAGCACCAGCGGCCGCCCTATCCCAGGCAGCGACCAGGTCTTCCGACAAGTAGTGAGCCAGAGTCTCAGGGAATGGCCCAAGTTCCATTTGGAACCTATCAGGATCCATCAGGCGCCTGGGGCGGAACCACCTGGTCGGTTCCACCTCCCTGCGGCGGGATGTAGCAGTCAGGAAGTCAAGTCTAAGGAGAGAATGGTCTGACCATGACAAGGGTTCAATGACTATATCCCCTGTATCTAGGCCATTCAACCACTGACCAGAGACAAAAACCAAGTCCAGAGTGTGTCCTCCTATATGAGTAGGGCCATGAATTAACTGGGTCAGGTCCATGGCTGTCATGGAAGCCATGAACTCCCGAGCCACCTTCGACATTTCACCGATGGACGGCAGGTTGAAATCCCCCATGACCAAAAGCCTGGGGGTCTCAACCGCCACCCCGGCTATGACGTTGAGGAGCTCAGGCAGGGCCGCTGCCACACAGCATGGAGTACCTTCTTAAGATGTACAAAGTTCCGAGCAGCACAGTTTTTTGCAGTTCTGCTGGTGTTATTGCAGGAAGCTGCAATTTATTGATGTATTTTGTAAAATTCTTGGACATGGTACCAAGTCCCCCAATGACAATGGGTATGACTGTTACATGTTTCATCCATAATCGTGTAGTTTCGATGGCCAGTGATTTTGTGATTTTTTCCAGTTCTTTTTCTTCGATTCTGGCATCTCCTGGTACGGCGATATCAATAAACTGTACGCTTTGGCCCTCACCAACCATGATATCTGGCGTGTTGTGTTCCAAATGACGATCTGTCTGTATTTGAAAGTCCCAAAAAAATCTTCACCTTCTCATTTTCAACAACTTTTTCCACTTTTTCCCATGACTTTTTGATAATCTTCACCATCATCATCATCATGAAAAACTCATGAAATATCATGACCTGGCCATCAAAACTACATGGCTATGGATGAAACATGTAACAGTGATATCCATTGTCATCAAGGCACTTGGTACCATGTCCAAGAATTTTATAAGATTCATCAACAAACTGCAGCTTCCTGCAATAATACCAGTGGAACTGTAAAAAACTGTACTACTTGGAACATCGTACATCTTAAGAAGGTACTTGGTTAATACCTACCACGCTGGCAGCAACCATTATACCAGTCAATGGTATTTGTGATTCATTTTTGAATGTTCAGTTGACTGAGTTTCATGTTTAATGAATAAAGTAAATCATCATCATCATCCCATGGCTGGGCCTGGACGGCTATTGGGTGCAGTCTCTATGGTTATGGAAATGCCAGTCTTCGGATCGGTAGTGGCTTAGCCACCGTGAACCAACCCAGGCACCTACCATCACCAATGATGAGAAGAAATCAACAAAATTCCATACCAGATCAGTTGTCACCCAGGTCAACAAGGACCCTGTCAGATGCTATGCTCCTAGACATCTGCTGAAAAATGGGCTACAGGGCTCAGTTGTTACTGCTTGGGAACCAGGGCGGCAACTGTAAAGCAACTGGGACAAAACCACAAAACTTGGACAACCGAGGAAAATCGAGAAATCATCAAATGTTACTACCAGACAGAACCAACAGCCAGGGAATTTCAAAAAAGAATGATGCAACTGTGGAAGGAAAAACAGCCAGAAAGTGACATAATTGAACAAAAATTAATGGATCAAAGACGTTTCATCATCCGTAATAAAGTTTTCACAGATGTGGAAATGTAACATCTAGAAACATTGGCTAGAAAGAAAACAACAAGTAATGACAACAACAGGCTGAAGAAACTGTTCCAACACCTGAACAAACTGACCAACCAGTGGAAGAAACCAACATACAGGCTGAAGATCTTCCTGTGCAACAACTTGAAAGTGTAGAGCTAAGTGATCTAGCAAAAATGTTGAGAGAAAAGATTGAAAACCACATCAAAGAAAACACAGAAAGAAAAAGACTGCCTGCCATTCGCAAAGTACATAGCAAATGAGTAAAAGATCTACTAAATACCGTGAACAACATTTTAACTTCCATCCCATCCAGCACACTACATGAAACAAACTAACTAATGTATAGCACAGCCACCATTATAACTGCAGAAATGAGTTATAAAATGCCAAAAAAGAAACCCACTGGAACACCAAAGTGGAAAATTTGACTTGAAAATAAAATTTTAAAAATTCAAGGAGATATCAGCAATTTGAAATACCTGAAAGAAGGAAAACTAAAGAATAAAAAGCTGAAAAATAGTTTACAGAAAAAATACAATCTGGAAGAAAAAGCAATAACAGAAATTATGGAAGAACTAAAACAGCATGTAATAGCAACAGCAAAGAAAATTGAAAGATACAAAGGATGAATAAAACAACATCGTGAAAATTTCCAGTTCAGAAGAAATCAACACCTCTTCTATCAATCACTTGATGAAAGTCGAGACCATATTAATGTTAACCCATGTAAAGAAAAACTTTGAACTTTTGGAAACAATTGTGGGAAAACCCAGTGGAACACGATTAAACTGCCTCCTGGATCAAAGATACTCAAAAACAAGCAACACAAAACAAAATGGAGAATATTGTAATAACAACTGATATGGTTGCACAACAAGTAAAGAAGGTCAAGAACTGGACCACACGTGGCCTGGATGAACTTCATGGTACTGGTTAAAACACTTAAACAGCCTCTATCACCACATGGCCATTCAATTTGATGAAATGCTTCAAAATGCAACAAGTGAAGGATGGTTAACAGCTGGCCAAACTTACTTAATAATGAAAGATCTAGAAAAGGGCACAGAACCAAGCAACTATTGCCCAATTACTCACTCAAACTTTTTACATGAGTACCGGCAAATTCAGTATTTAATCATTTGATGGAAAACACTTTGTACTCAGTAGAACAAAAAGGAAATTACCAAAAATCAAGAGGAGCAAAAGATCAGCTGTTCATTGACAAAATGATACTAAAAAATGCAAAAAGAAGAACTAATTTAAATACGTTGTGGATAAATTATAAGAAGGCATTTGACACATTACCTCACAGCTGGATTAACACCCGTCTGGAAAACTTTGGAATCAGCAAAAATATTTGTACATTTTTGAAAGCAAATATGCAAAAATGGAAAACAGTTCTAACAGCAAATGGGGAGAACACTGGTGAAGTAAACATCAGACGAGGAATCTTCCAAGGGGACTCACTTTTGCCACTACTGTTCAACATCGCATTAGTTCCACTGACAATAATCCTACAAAACACAAAACTGAGCTACCAAATCTCAAGCCAATATGGCAAAATAAAGCATCTACTATACATGGATGACTTAAAACTGTATGTGAAAAGCCCCACTGAACTTGAATCAATACTCAACACAGTTCAACTGTTCAGCAGCAACATCAGAATGAACTTTGGATTTGGAAAATGTGCTATACTATCCATGCAGCGAGGAAAAATGGAAAAAATAGAAGGAATAGAACTGGGAAATGGAAGCATCTTGAAAGCATTAGCAAAGGATGACGGTTACAAATACCTAGGCATATTGGAAGCAGGTAACATCTTGAATGGAAAAGTCAAAGAGTCAACATGAAAGGAATACATCAGGAGAGTCCACAAAATATTAAAATCAAAACTGAATGCTGGAAACATAATTAAAGCCATTAATACATGGGCGGTCCCAGTGATACGCTACCCAGCTGGAATCATCAACTGGACTGTGGCTGAACTGGAAAACCTGGACAAGAAAATGCGTAAACTTTTGAATATGTACTACACTTTACATCCACTAAGTGACACCGACAGGTTGTACCTGCCAAGAAGAATAGCGGGCAGAGGGCTATTGCAAATCCATCAAACTGTAGAAGAAGAAAAATGAAGTCTGAATGATTATGTGAACCATTGCTGCAGGCTGTGAAAACGGATATTATAAAAACAACAGAAACAAAGACAGAATATAAGGAAAAACAGTTGGATGATAGATTAAATGGATGGAAAACCAAAGCTCTGCATGGACAGCACTTGAAAAACATTGAAGGAAAGTGTGATAACAACTTGACATGGGCATGGATTAAGAGAGGAACCATCAAGAAAGAAACGGAAGGTCTAATACATGCTGCTCAAGAACAAGCACTACAAACTAATGCCATGAAAGCGAAAATCCACTGACAATCCAAACTGCCAACTCTGCAACAACAAAGTTGAAACTGTTTCACATTTAATATGTGAGTACAGCAAAATCACGCAAATAGATTACAAAGCTAAACATGATCAAGTTGCTAAATTAGTCCACTGGTCATTATGTAAAAAATACGACATACCTAAATCTGAAAAGTCATGGGAGCACAAAGTAGAAAAAGTTATTGAAAATGAGTGAAGATCTTGTGGGACTTTCGAATACAGATGGATCGTCATTTGGAACATAACACGCCAGATATCACGACTGTTGAGGGCCGAAGCATACAGTTTATTGATATCGCTATACCAGGAGATACCAGAGTCGAAGAAAAAGAAGTGGAAAAAATAATGAAATATCGCGACCTGGCCATCGAAACTACACGGTTATGAAACGGACATTGACTTACCTGAACATCCCCTTTCTGGGCGCTGCGACCACAATCCATAGATGGGTTGTTTTCCTCTTGTACTGACAGCCACTGAGTGAAAATTTCTTTAATTCTTTCCTTCGTGCTGTGACCACGCCTCCATTTCCCATGGTCCTTCAGTCTTTTGTCACGAAGGCGCGGTCACCTGGTAAATGAGAAACTTCATAACACAAGTCAGTCACATCCAACCCCCAGCCCCAGAGCAGGAAGTCTGTAGGGGAGGGAATGGATTGTGGTCGCAGCGCCCAGAAAAGGGACGTTCAGGTAAGTCAACGTCCGTTTTCCAGTGCACTGCTTCCACAATCCATAGATGGGATATACCCAAGTTCAAGGTCCCTGGGCAGGAGGCTGACTGCTCCCAGACTCCGAGTCTACAATGACATTCTGTAACACCCTCCGGCCAAAAGAAGCCTCAGCAGAAGCGTAAGTATCTATTTTATAATGCCGGATAAAGGGTGATATCAATGTCCATATAGCAGCCCTGCAGATATCTAGAACAGACGCCTGGGTAGCCCAGGTGGCGGTGGAGGCCACACTACGCGTAGAATGCGGCAGAATCTTGCCGGGCAGTGGTCTGGCCTTCAGTTCATACGCAGTAGAAATACAGGCCTTAATCCACCGGCCCACAGTGGGAGCGGAGATCCTCGGTCCCATGGATGCCGGATGAAACAAAACTAACAGGGCTTCGGACCGCCGGAAGGAGGCCGTACCATGAATGTAATGACGCAGAGCCCGTTTCACATCCAGCTTGTGCCAACGACGTTCCCAGTGGTGCTGAGGCGATGGACAAAAATCCAGCAACACCAGCTCCTGAGTCCGGTGGAATTGAGAGTTAATCTTTGGGGTAAAGGCCGGATCTAACCTCAAGACGACAGTGTTGGCGTGGAAGATGCAGAGATCCTTCCTAATGGACAACGCCGACAACGCAGACACCCTCCTTACTGACGTGATGGTGAGAAGGAACGCCACTTTAAAGGACAGGTACTTTGCGACGGAACCCAACTGCTCGAACGGTGGATCGATAAGCGTCTGTAGCACAAAAGGAAGATCCCAGGAAGGATAAAGGTGCACCGTCGGTGGACATAAATTGGTCGCGCCATGCAGAAAACCCTTAATCCGTGAATGGTGAGATAAAGACGGATAGGGTGCACAGGATAGAACAGTGGACAAAGCTGCAGTTTGTCTCCGCAAGGTAGACGGTGCGAGCCCTTTCTTCAAACCTGCCTGGAGGACTCCAGTACCACCAGGACATCAGCTGAGGGTGTACACCATACACTAAAGGCCTTCCAAGATGCCTCGTAAATACGGGACGTTGACGGACATCTAGAAGCTTGTATAGTGCCAATCACCTCGTCAGACAGTCAGTCCCTCCACATGATGACCCTCTCAAGTGCCAGACGGTCAACCGGAGCCACTGGGGATCTGGATGAAAGATGGCTCCCTGGCACAGAGAGAGTCGCTGCGGAGGAATCTCCCATGGACGAGATGTCGACAGCGCCACCAGGTCTGCGTACCACTGTCTTCGTGGCCAATTGGGGGCCACCAGAAGGAGCTTTGCGTTTTCTGCCAATAGTTTCCAGATTACTTTGGGGATGAGAGAAATCGGCAGAAACTCATAAAGCAGCACCGACGGCCAGGGCATCTGAGAGCATTGCAGTCCTCCGCTGTCGGATGTGGATACCTGGATATGAAGTGGGGAAGCTGTGAGTTCAGGTGACTGGCGAACAGGTCTATGATCGGCATCCCTAAGTGAGATGTGAGCTCTTGGAACAGATGAGGGTGAAGCTGCCACTCTGCAGGATCGATTCGCTCCCTGCTGAGCCAATCCGCACGGACGTTGGCCACCCCCAATATGTGGTCCTCCGTGATGGAAAGCAGGTGGCGTTCCGTCCAACTGAACAACCTCTCCAACTCTAGCATCAGCGCCTTCGAGCGTGTGCCTCCCTCGCAGTTCATGTGCGCCTTTGCGGAGACGTTGTCCGTGAGGACTAACATGTGGGTGCCTTCCAGCGTGGACTGAAAATGAAGAAGAGCCAATCAAATCGCTCGCAATTCTAGGAGGTTGATGTTTTCCTGTCTCTCGGCCGTAGACCACCAGCCCTGCGCCACTAGATATAAGAGGTGTGCCCCCCAACCCTGGAGACTGGCATCTGACATTAGAACCAGACGGTCCGGTTCCAGGAAGTGACAGCCGCGTTTGATCGCTGGCGAGATCCACCAATGAAGGGAGAGTCGAGTCTGTGGGGGCAAAACCACCTTGTGTGTCGACGTGCCTTGGCCCACCTGTTGATAAGGGAGGAGATGCCATTGCAGCGGTCGGTAATGCCTACGGGCACAGGGCACGATGCCAAAACACAACACCATCTTCCCCAAGAGTTTCGACAGTAGGAGAAGAGAGACAGACTTGTGAGCTAGAGTTTGTGTGATGGAATCTGAAATGCTCTGGATCCTGTCCGGGGACAAATAAACCCGACCCGCAGTTGAGTCGATCACCGCCCCTAGATGAAGGATCCGGGTAGTCGGGACCAAGAGGCTCTTGGCCACATTGATCGTGAAGCTGTGTTGTTGGAACGTAGATATTACAAGATCGATGTCGTGGGAGGCTTGAGCCTGTGAGCTGGACAGAACCAAAACATCGTCCAGGTAACGTAGGACCCGAACAGGAATGGCCTGCAGAGAGGCCGCAACTACTGCCACCAATTTGGTGAAAGTTCTGGGGGCAGAGGAGAGACCAAAGGGCATGGCACAATATTGGTAGTGGGATCCTGCATACTCGAACCGGAGATAACAACGGTGGGAGGGATGCACCGGGACATGAAGATACGCCTCCCGGAGATCCACTGACTGCAAAAGATCTCCCTTGCTGACTCCCCCCAGGATTGAGCGATAATAAACCGACAGGTTCAAGGTTTTTAAGTTGAGAATACCTCTCCAACCCCCGGAGCTTTTGGGAACTAAAAATAGAACTGAATAAAAACCCAAGCCCCTCTGATCCAAGGGGACCAGCTCTATTGCATTGATTGTTAACAAGTGACGAATCTCCTCGTCCATCAGGAGTTTTCTGTTGGGCGATGATGGTATCGGGCAACGTATGAACCTGTGAGGTGGTGTCCTATGAACTCTATCAAAAGACCTTGAGACACGGTCTGAAGAACCCACTGGTCCGACGTTGACTGTTCCCATCGATGGTGAAACTTGCCTCGACGAAAGGGCTTGTAACTCGACCCCCGTGATGGTCATCTGGTTGGGCCTGAGGTCTGCCTCGATCGCGGAATTGTTGTCTGTCCAACTATGGAACCTGTCGGTGCCATAGTTGGAAGGGCGCTGAAAATAAGACCCCCCTGGGGCCGGAGAAGGCCCGAAAGGGCTGACGCTGAGTGTAAGGTAAGTAGCGTCTCTCAGGTCTCCTATAAGAGGACGGCAATATTTTCCGTTTGTCCTTGTCCTCTACCAAAAGAGGGTCCAGGGCAGTCCCAAATAGTTTGGTGCTCTCATACGGTGCGGAGGCCAATCTCCATTCTGCCTTGGCATCCGCTTTCCAGTTGCGGAGCTAAAACAAGCACATAGATGTCACGGTTGAGGCCAACATACGCGAAGCAAATTTTGCCAAAGTAAGCGAGGCATCCACAGAATATTCGGTGGCAGCCACGATCTTGTTAATGTCCTGGTGCCACTGGGTTTCCTCCAGAGGGAGACATTCCTGGAGTTGCCTGAGCCAAATCAAGGCCGCCCTGTTAAAGAAAGAAGTGGCCGTGGCTGTTTTTATTGCCCAGGCCGCCGTCTGGTGTGCCTTGCAGAAAGCCAATTCAGCTTTGCACTCCTCAGACTTAAGTCCGTCCAATGAGTTCGTCGAGATGGGAGACGGTGAGGATAAGCCGGCCACTGGGGCATCCACAGATGGTAATGCAAGAAGCTCCTCCAGTTCAGGGGCCGCGCAAAACAACTTTTTGTCCTGGTTGCTGGGCGCTGTCAGTGAACCGGGTTGAGACCACAGGGAGCGAATAACCTCCGTAAAAAGCTGGGGACAAGGAATAAAATCCTTGTCTGGCTTGGATACACGTAACAGCGAATCATGAGGCCCTATTTGAGAGTGGAACTCTGAAGTGGAGGTGTCACTTTTCTCGAGATTCGTTGTCAACCTGGCCTTATGCAGGAGGGATTTAAACAACGATGATCTAAACAAACCCGTAAAGGCCGGAGCGTCTGGAAGCAGGCCCTCATCTTTGGACAACTCCACGTCCTCAGGAAATTCTTCCTCATGTTCGGATTCAGCAGCGATCACTGATTCTCCATCATGAGGAGAGTGCACCCTCACAGACGGAATTGCTTGTGTAGATGGTAGCGATGGCAATGGCTGTGGGGGCGGCAATGTCGCTTGCTGCATGCTCGCCGCCAGCAGTGAGGAGAAGGCCGAGGAAAGCAAGGCCTGAACGTGCAACTGGCCACCAGTTGAGTAGCCCTAAGAGGAGCGGAGCCCCGCAGCCGTGGGGGCGAACATGGCCTCTGGTTTACGACGCTGTGTGGTAGGGGGCGGCACCACCCCAACTGATGAGACATCTGGCGATGACAGAGACACTCCCCTGGATAGCCCCAACGGGTTCCTAACGACCTCCAAGCCGCACTGTGATACGGAAGGTGACTGGGCAGCCACAGCCAACTCCCCCTGTGATGAAGTGCCCTGGTTATGAGCAGGATGCTTGGGCAAAGGATCTCTCATTTCTAGCGTGGCCTGCACTGCCATCTTAGCTTTATTGTATTGTTTTCAAGCGCCTTATGGCGTCTGAGGACATCTTTGTCAGGGACCGTGGAATGTCCGACCTGCTGGGACTTGCAGCTGGATGATGCAGCCCGCTGGCCCGCTGACTGTTTGACCACTTTCTTAGACCTGGGCGGGCTGGCCTCAGTCTCCAAGTCGGATGACAATGATAAATCCGCCATCCTAGGGATCCTTTAGGGTGATCCCGGACTAGGCAGGGGGATGAGGGAGAAGGAGTGGGAATGACCCACACCTCCCTCAGTGAAAAGCCCCTTGAAACTGCATCCAAATTGGAGCCGAGGGCATAGAACAAACTGGCCCTGATAGCCTCCTGTACCTGGCTGTTAATGATCAAGGCCGCCCCGCCACTGATATAGCTTCGCTGGTTGCCGCCTCTCAGCTGATGCAAATGGCGGGATCGATGAAATTGCGCCTTCCGCAAAATTCAAAATGGCGGCCGCAACGAAAATTCAAAACAAAATGGCGACCGTGACCATTTCTGAACGAAAAGGGAGGACGTCTCACGATACCATCTAATGAGCGAAGCTACACCCCTCGAAGCGTACACAAGCCCGTGCAGAGGCTCTGGAGCCGCCACTAACTGGAGAGCGCTTGAAAAGTGTGGAATAACAAGCCGGCTCACCAGCTGTTGCCCCGCGACACCGGCGGCTATAAGGCCCACGCGGTTCCGCCCCGAAGGGACAGAAGCCCGATTGCTGCAATCCGATCAGATAAGGAAGGCGTGTGGCGTCCTGGAGCCCCAGGACCGCGACGCACGCCTCAGCAGCGGCCAGGAAGCTTTAGCTCTCCACCCGAACACAAATTAATCAAAAATAAAGAAAATTATCTGCAACTATTTAAAAAATGCACAAGTGCTAGCACGAATGAATGCCTCAGTCCTGTCAGCGACTGAGTGACAAAAGACTGAAGGACCATGGTAAATGGAGGCGTGGTCACAACACAAAGGAAAGAATTAAAGAAATTTTCACTCAGTGGCTGTCAGGACAAGAGGAAAACAACCCATCTATGGATTGTGGGAGCAGCGCACTGGAAAACATGTAATAGTGATATCCACTGTCATCGGGACATTTGGTACCATGTCCAAGAATTTTACAAAATACATCAAGAAATTGCAGCTTACTGCAATAACACCAGCGGAACTGCAAAAAACTGTGCTACTTGGAACATCATATATTTTAAGAAGATACTTGGTTGATACCTAGAACGCTGGTAGCAACTTGTATCAACCATTAGTCCCAGTCAATCATATTTGTGACACATTTTTAAATGTTCCGTTGACTGAGTTTCATGTTTAATGAATAAGAGAGATAATAATAATAATACCATATTGGATCAAGTGATACATTGTTATAAGGCTGAAAATGGTGCTGCAATATTAGAGATGGTAGTCTGTTACACATCGTCCTCAGCTGTGTTTACTTGTTCTTTTTCTCTCTCAAACAATTATAACGTTACCTTCAGTCTAAAATGAAGTATAACAATTTAAATTGTATGATTGCCTTTAAATTGTAAACTGCCTAGAGTTGCCTCAGTAAGATGTGTGGCATAGAAGTTTAATAATAAATAAAATAAAATAAATAAAATTTAGTTATTTTTCTTTTAAATACAATGGGGCAGAATTTAATCACTGAATTATTAAAAACAATAGGTTGTAGGAAAATATTAGATTCCATTAAAAGTTTAGTAATGGCAATACCTGTTGGGTTCTATGTACACACTTAACAGCCATCCATTTTTGCTCAGAACTGAAAGGATATTCTGCTTTTCTTATGTAATCCTGCTGGATTCCATCTAAACCCATCTATGAAAACAAAAGACATCCTTCAGGCAATACATATCCTACTCATTTTATATATATTATCTACATCATTTCACTACTTCATTTCTTTCTTTCAATTGTATTCACAATATTCTTTACCTTTACTTTTAATTTCCCTTTAGTACTTTTTATTAAGGTTATAACTATAGTTATGTACACTTTCCATTTCTCTATTTTACTAAAATTATTTCACTTGATTAGTAAAATTATTTTGCTAAAATTTGTTAACAAATGTTAAAACTATAAGGAAAGGGTTATTTTTCCAAAATCTTTAGACGGTCTATCAGAATTTTATAGCATCCAATGTTTTTTTGAAGCATACTTTACCACAGCCAAGAACCACTGTTTAATTATTGATGCAGATAAGCGATTCTGTTATACTTTGAAAAATCAAGGGTTGAAATTATTGTACATTAATTGTAAAAATGAAAAACAGAATATATCTGAAGTTTTGCCTAACAGAAACAGGTCCAATCTTAAAACCTTTGCATAAAAAGAGTTGTGGTGGTATTTTTAATTAAAGCTACAGTTTTATAAACACCTTTAATTGCTAAGATGCTTTTTTAAGGCAATAAAAAGCCACTGAAAATTTTGTTACAGAACAAAAATGTATCTTCACATTGTTGGCTTCTTCAGTGTCAGTAGTTGAACATATTCTGTACCCTTAACACTTGATTACATATACTTCAAATTTCCACCTAGTTCTTGTATTCTGTTGATAGTATTATCTCCTATGTTAACAATGCCTATAATCTAATAAGATAATTTTCCTTTTTAAAAAAATGCTAATGCCTAAGCTATAAAATAATTAACATTGAAGTTTTTATTAATTCTAGAACCATTTCAGCTTCTGGCAACTTCAAATCATCAACTATTATCAGGGTATGTAGATTTAATAGCTATAAGCTGGTGGAAGGTTGTAAGCGGAGGCAACTGAAAGCTGATGCAATGGGAATGAGGCAACAGGGTTACTGCCACTTTAATAAACTGGGTAAGAAGCTGTCTATATAAGGGAAGCCATTAGAGGGTTTCCCTTCTCATGTTCTTTCTCGTCGTGTATCTCATTACTCTCCTTGTGTCAGTAGTTGTATGATAAGGTATTTACCATGTATGTCTGTATATATTTAGCTGTAGATAAAACCACTGTTAATTATCTAAAGGCTCTGTGTGCTGTGTTTCGCTCCTGGGTTTATCTCATAATACTGCCTAAACTTTGAAAACTATTTTTTATAACTCAAACAGTAATTTAACTGATTAATTTACAATTTAGAAAAATTGAAATTAAAAGCTTCAAAATTCAACAGATAAATTATAAGAATCAACAAAACGGTTAGAATTTGAAATCTTAGCATTTTAATTCCAAAAAGTACACAATATTTCTGGTTCACTATCGAAGAAAAATCAGAATAAAATACTTTTTAAGGCTCTTGCTATATCTATTCACCATTAGAAACTGCTAGTTCAGTTTTTTAATTAGATTTTATTCATTGGATTGTATTATATATGTGTGTGTTTATGAGCACATATATTACTTGTTCTTGCATTACTTTAGTTTTCATAGTAAGCTTCAACTAATAATAACACTTATACAACAAGTAGTCCTCGACTTAAAACAGTTTGCTTAGTGACCATTCCAAGTTACAACAGCATTGGAAAAAGTGGATTATGACCATTTTTCACAAGATCATTGCAGTATTCCTGTGGTCACATGATCAAAATTTGGATGCCTGGCAATTAATTCCTATTTATGACGGTTGCAGTGTCCCCGGGTCATGTGATCCCCTCGGCAAACTTCTGACAACCAAATAGGGAAGAAGCCAGATTCATTTTAGTCAACTGTGTGACTAACTTAACAACTGCAGTGACTGACATAACAACTGTGGAAAGAAAGGTCGTAAAATGCAGCAAAATTCACTTAACAAATGTTTCACTCAGCAACAGAAATTTTGAGCTCAATTGTGAATGTAAGTCAAAGACTACCTGTATTACAATATTTTTGTTAGACATTATATGTCCCAAACAACAACAATAATAATACAGTCAGAGTTTATCCTGTATGGTGTTTTTTTTAATATGTTTTTTATATTTTTAAATTAGTATCATTCATTGATTCAGTGCACTTCCTACCTTCATAGCAAGAGCAATTAAGGCTCCTTCCGTTGGTTTTCCCATTAAAGTGTTGTTTCTAATTATAGCATCATTGCACACACACCCAGCCTGCAAAGAAAACAAATGTTACTATAATAAACTGTTACTATTTCAGAAGATAGTTATTTTTCTATGTGAGGCTTACCTCAATAATTCTGCCAATAGATGGTTTGCTAAATCCATGAACAATATCACCTTCAACAATGACTTCCCCAAATCTATTATAGCCCACTCCAGTAACCTGTGACAAAATAATCAGCACAATTATCAAACCTTATGATCTTAAAAATAATTTAGGATAAGTAATTTATTTAGTGCATGGCATATCATAAATGGACTAGAAATATATATTAACATTTCAAATAGATTGGTAAAACACAATAAAATATAAATGTTTATATATGTATGTATGTATGTATGTATGTATGTATGTATGTATAGTTAATATTTCGGGTTTCTTCCCGTGTAATTGTGGATATATCCCTAAAAGGGTAGAAGCGACGTTTCGGCAGAATCCCATCTGCCATCATCAGGCTTATGTCAGCAGTCTTTTGCAGTAACTGCCGTTGCTATTTGAAATCTGGTGCTGGTATTCTGGGATGGCTCCACCTTTTCATTCTGATTGGTTGGGAGTCCCAGTATGTGTTTATTGACTTGGCTTTGGGTGTATGGTCGGTTTTTCTCCACTAGGTGGCAGGGCTTCATCTTTGTGGCTGATTTGAATATGATTTGGTTGGGATTTGTTTTTTGATTAATGTTTGGTCTGTTTTATATTTGGTGTTAAGATTCGTCTATCTATGAGAGCAGGTTTCCAAATAGTAGGCAGACGTGAAGTGTCATCCCATTTATTCATGCAATATGGTCTTTTTTCTATTTCAATTGCTTCTCTGATTATCCCTTGAAACCCAACCAAATCATATTCAAACCAGCCACAAAGATGAAGCCCTGCCACCTAGTTGAGAAAAACCGACCATACACCCGAAGCCAAGCCAATAAACACATACTGGGACTCCCAACCAATCAGAATGAAAAGGTGGAGCCATCCCAGAATACCAGCACCAGATTTCAAATAGCAACGGCAGTTACTGCAAAAGACTGCTGACATAAGCCTGATGATGGCAGATGGGATTCTGCTGAAACGTCGCTTCTACCCTTTTAGGAATATATCCACAATTACACGGGAAGAAACCCGAAATATTAACTATACACACATACATACCTGTGAAAACTTACATATATATGTGTGTGTGTGTGTGTTCAAATAACTATGTCTAGGCCATCTAACCAGTGAAGTGCAGCATTTACTTCTAGCTTTCAGCAAAAAATGCCAGTTGGAGAAAATTGTTTAATGACTGCAGAATTTACTTAACAACCAAAGCAAATCATGTTGAAAAATTGTATCCAGCCATGTGATGCCTCAATTTACAGCTGCTACAATCATAATCCCAGGTTCAATGACAAACAAGGAGTACATGTATAAATATATATATTTGAGACAACTGTCCAATAGTCCAAGGTTTCTCAACCTTGGCAACTGATAAATGGACCAACTCCCAGAATTCCCTAGGCAATATGTTGTAAATCCACATATTTTGTAGTTGCCAAGACTGAAAAATCCCAAATAGCCACAGAGGCTAATTTTCTCTAATAACAGTCAGTCTCCAGGAAAAAGATTTCACTTTAATAAACAAAGAATCTCTGTCACTGATGCTCACATACCTCAGCATGTAGTCCATCTGCTGTGAATATATGAGTAACAGTCATTTCGTTTTTTGTCAGTGTACCAGTTTTATCTGAACAAATTACATTGCAACATCCTGAAAAACATAAACAATATTATCCGTTCATTATTTGTCAGATTTGATAAGATAATGGAATATAAGAGCAAAATCTCTATTAAGAATCTAAAATAATAGAGAAGAATCCTTGCTTAGGTCAGGGATAGGAAAAGTCCCATAATCTGTGGCCTAGCCATGTCATAAACCTATTCTAAGGTCTCAGGCCAGTTCATGTTTAAAGAGAGGCCTTACCCTTTCACTAAAGTTTTAGCATAATTCATGCTGGAGCTACTCTTTTCACATTCCAACGGCAACAACTGCAAAGGCAGTTGGTTCTACCATTCTGCACCTTTGCCCAAAGGAAGAATTGGGATTGCCAAACTAATAAGCACTTGCAGGTGCTCTGGATGAAGGATCTGCACGTGCTGCTCTGCAACAGCCACCATTTGCCTTTTCAGTTTAGGAAGATGAAGACCATCATTATCCAAATCTGAAGAAAGATACATTTCAAAATACTTCTAGTTCTTTTAGTGACTCCTCTCCATGACCTGGATGATTACTTTTGGAGCAGAACTTTGGATTGTTGCCTGACCTAATAACATATTGTAAGCAGTTAAAAGGTTCTTAGCTCCAAATTTATTCCTGATTTTTCAATTTACTTAAGGCAAATCAATGTGGGGTGTTCTAGTTTTCTCCAGATAAATATACCAAATTCTCTCTTTTACACTAGATCAAACATTTTGTCTATTTAATAAACTTCAGATGTCAAAAAAATATTCCCTTAATAAAATACAGTCATTCAATCTAATGCTTTGATTTTAGAACTGCTGTCCCAATTAAAAGAGTATAAATGTAGGGGGATATATATAAATATATATCTCCTAAGAAAAAGTTCCACAACTCTAATCATGCAAATATAGTAGAGTTTCCACTGCTATTCTAAAGTTAGACAGGTTTTTTATCTGGCTTGGTAGTGAATACAGTTAAAAGTTATTTTTTAATACGGTCCAAAAGCTTGGCTATGGCCAATAACCATACTGCTGAATTCTGCGCCAGTTCAATGAGTTATGCTTGCTTTTCCAAAAATAAGGCCTCATCAATATATAACAATTCAAGCTTAAATCTGCCATTTCAACTGCCTGCAGATTGTTTCCTGCAATTTTTAAACACAATAAAAATATTTACCAGCATACCGTATTTTCCGGCGTATAAGACCACTGGGCGTATAAGACGACCCCCGAATTTTCCTGTTAAAATATAGGGTTTGGGCTATACTCGCCGTATAAGACTACCCCTCTTCCAACGCACACCAAATAAAAATTAAAAAACATCAACTGGCTCACCCACAATGTAAAAGCAGCTGTGCTAGACCCAAAATGGCCCCTGCAACAAGCAGGAACCTCACACAGCCACAAAAAGCCCCAAAAAACAACTTTCACACTTTACACACACACAACACAACACAACACAACTGGCTCACCCACAATGTAAAAGCAGCTGTGCTAGACCCAAAATGGCCCCTGAAACAAGCAGGAACCTCACACAGCCACAAAAAGCCCAAAAACCCAACTTTCACACTTTACACACACAAAATTCCACATACAGCTTTGTGAGATTTTGTGTGTTTGTGTAGTTAGAGTGAGACACTACAAAAACATACTAAATCTCAGAAAGCTGCACAAATATTATTTTATTTTATTTTATTTTTATTTTTATATGAAAGCTAAATTTAAAACTTCCTAAACTTTAAATGGCTAGCTCTAAAAAGAACAACTAAAAAAAACCCCAATTAACTATTTTTTTTAAAGATCCCAAAGGGGAATAAAATTTACCCAATAGAACAGGGATCTCCGACCTTGGCAACTTTAAGATTTGTAGACTTCAACTTCCAGAATTCCTCAGCCAGCTTTGGTTTTGCTGGCTTTTGCTGGCTGAGGAATTCTGGGAGTTGAAGTCCACAACTCCCTGCTTGCTTGATTGCAGGCAGGGAGTTGCTTGCTGATGGAATGGATTCAGGCAAGCGAAACAAGGCAAGCGAAGCAAGGCAAGCAGCTAAGATAAGCAAGCTGGAGGGGGAAAACTTTTTTCCTTCTCCATGGCTCTGGCGATCCCAGCTGAGTTGCCTGATTAGCAGATCGCCAGAGCTTGGATCGTCAGAGCCATGTGAAAGGAGAAAAGGTTTTTCCTTCTCCATGGCTCTGGCGATCCCAACTGAGTTGCCTGATTAGCAGATCGTCAGAGCTTGGATCGTCAGAGCCATGTGAAAGAAGAAAAGTTTTTTCCTTCTCCATGGCTCTGGTGATCCCAACTGAGTTCCCTGATCAGCAGATCGTCAGAGCTTGGATCGTCAGAGCCATGTGAAAGAAAAAAAGTTTTTTTCTTCTCCATGGCTCTGGCGATCCCAACTGAGTTGCCTAATTAGCAGATCGTCAGAGCTTGGATCGTCAGAGCCATTTAAGGCTCATCAGAGCCTTTCGGGCTGGTCTGCCTGGTTACAGGAGAACGCCACCCGGCGTATAAAACGACCCCCGACTTTTGAGAAGATTTTCATGTGTTAAAAAGTCATCTTATACGCCGGAAAATACAGTATATAGAAATCATAGCTATTCCAGAATACAAGGGTTTATTTTTATAATACTTTATTACTATAGTGGTCACTTCGGATATTTTGGAGCACTGCTTTTTATACAATAAGATGCCATTTATACTCAAAGTATTTTGATACATGTTTAAATTATCCCTAGATATTTTCAGCAGTTTTGCATACTATAGTTAGTCTTACCTAAAGTTTCAACAATTGGTAATTTTTTCACAATGGCCTGTTTCTTAACCATTCTCATGACACCAAGAGCCAATGTTACTGTTACAACAATTGGAAGACCTTCCGGGATGGCAGCAACAGCTAAACTGCAATATTGAGAGGATGTGTTAATTAAGTTATATGTCAATATTAAATACAGAAAAAATGATTTATACAGTTAAGTTAAAACAGAATATTGACAAATTTCATGAATAACTGCATTCAAAGAGGACTGGGGAGCTGACAAGTGTTTTGCTTTCTTTCTTTGAAATTTGAGGTTTCTAAAGCAGAAGCCTATTGTTAATCCAGAATTAATTCAAGAAGCACTGCCTAACTCTGAAATGTTTCTTGGGATACCACAATTTCCAAAACTCTTTTCTCTGTATTACAGCAAGCTTAGAATTTAACAATCTATATGCAAAACTGGGATTTTTTTTCACTTATTTGCACAGAGACAGAATTTATTCAATACATGGCAGTTCTATGTAAATTCTATATTTCATGATGTTCTTTAGGGAATGAAATCTGTTTTTTATAAATTGTAGTTAATATAGAATAAGAATCTTACCTGACACCAATGGTAAACATATCAAGGATATGTTTTCCTTGCAACCAACCAACTAACATAATTATTCCTATAAAAATAAACAGAACTTATAAACATCAATCGTCCTGATATTAATACCCTTTCCCACAATGCATCCCAAACATTTACAATCAATAACTTAATTGATTCCTTACCAATTATACCGAAAGAATACAAGGAAAGCTGCTTCCCTAGTAGATCCATGCTTCTCTGCAAAGGTGTCTTTGGTGCCTTTATTTAAAAAAATTGTCAGACTGATATTATTAAACTCATTGATTTGCTGAATTTGCAGAGTTGTTTCACATTCACTGAAATCATGCTAAAATTAAAGGATTAAACTGTTTTAAAGAATTCCTGAGAAAAGCCTTACACCTGAGAGATATGAAAGAAAAAAAATTAAATTATAAATTTAAATTCTAAATCTTAAAGAATCTAAATTCAGGCTAGCATCCACTTCAAATTTTGTACAATGTTTGAACACATTTCTGTACATCTGTATGCAATGATATAAACAATTTTAAGAGTATTGATATTAGTCTGGAATGCAAGTTTGAAATTATTCAGGAAAAAACATTTCTGCATATGTAGCACACGTAGACTACAAATTATGGTCTCAATTCGGGCTGGCAATGCAGTCATTAGGTGAATCACCATGCGACCACAGAGTTTGGCAGTTCCAGTAGACCCAGTTGTGGTCCTTAGGCCAAGACAGTGCTGTTATTAGGTGAGGATCTCACGCTTCTTCTGCCCTGTTGTGCTTGTCTTCACTTCAATTCCCCTCACCCTCCTATCTTCTCCCATCTTTGCCTTTTTGTGTGTCCTGCATGCCTGCTTCTCCCTGTCACTGCTGCATCCCACTGTCCACAGTTGCTATTTTCTTCCTCTTGCTGGTAGAGGGGGATCCAGGTGCTTGGCAAGACAATTCTGGGGTGCACACAGTGAGAATGGGGAAAACCAGTGGTGGTTTCCTGGGCTAAAGTGGAGGGTCTTTGGGATGGATTTGGAAGAAAGGGAAGGACTTAGGGGTGAAATTCAAATTTTTTTCCTACTGGTTCTGTGGGCGTGGCTTGGTGAGTGTGGGTGGGTGGTCATGTGACTGGGTGGTCATCTCCAACTCAATGTCACTCACGTCAACGGATGCCTCGCCTCGTCTAGCCCCTCCCCTCCCCTCCCCTCCCAGCCATTCCTTGTCAAACCAGCCTCAATGTATCTATATAAAAATGTCGATAATAATCTACATACTACAGATGTATGATAGGCAACAGCTTTTAAGGGGCTGCCACAAAGAAGGGGGGGCAATGTATTTTCCAAAGAAGCAGAAGGCAAAACAAGAAGCAATGGATGGAAACTGAACAAAGAGAGAAGCAACCTAAAACTAAGGAGAAGCTTCCTGCCAGTGGAACTGCTTGTCTCCAGAAGTTCTTGGTGCTCGATCACTGGCAGTTTTTCAGAAAAGACTGGACAGCCATTTCTCTGAAACGTTATAGGGTCCTCTCCAAAGTCTCTTCTAACTGCTATTCTGTTATTTTGACACCTTTCCCAGACCTCCACTCAGATCCAAAAGGTGGCTGTGATAGTTGATCAGAGCTCCTGTTTTTTATGTGCAACAGCTTTAGTGTTTAGGATCAGAGCTAAATTAGTTGCTTTTCTATTAATACATAATCCTTCAAAGAGCTCTCCTGTAGGGACCCTGCATGGTCTAATTCAGAGGTCCCCAACCTTTCTGGCACTAGGGACTGGTTTCATGGAAGACAATTTTACCATGGACTTGTGTATGTGTGTGTGTGTGTGAGAGAGAGAGAGAGAGAGAAGGGGGGGGAGGGGAGGGAGGGAGGGAGGAGACAAGTATACAGTTTGGGAAAGAGGCATAAACAGAAGTGGTAAATTAAATAATAGGTGGATAACGCATGTGGGATTGTTACTTAAGGCCTGCCACCAGATGATTTTGCTCCAATCCAGAGGCAAATTAGAATAAACACACAGGGAAGACTTCACTAGAAAGGGCTTTCTTTTGCTCCAGGAGAAAAGCAGAATAAAGAACTGGAAAAGCCTTCATAGGAAGAGGCTTTTTTGTTCTGCTCTGGAAGAAAATTAAAAGACACAGAAAAATCTTCACTGGATTAGCCCTATAACTTTCTGCTTCTAAGAAAGTGGAAAGTAAGGTGGGGGAGAAGAGACAATTCTAACTCACCCTTCCAGCAAAACAAATTTCTGGGGTAAGGCAGGGAGTTTCTACCAGCTATATTGTCTGAGTTTCTCAAGCCTGAGCTGGTTTGCAGCTTTGCAAACGGCGGGTGGTTCGGAAAAAAGGTAGCAAAAATTCCTGCGTGCCCCCCCCCCTCTACCATGCCCAGCTGAGCTGCACAATCATTAGAGGCTTTTTTTTTTTACTTTTAAAAGCATTTTTCTACAAACTCTTCCGACGAAAAAATTACTTTTTACTTTTAAAAGTAAAAAAAAAAGCCTCTGATGATCACGCGCCTCAGCTGGGATCGTCAGAGGCTTTTCAAAGCATTTTTTTCTGCAACCTTTGGCCGAAGAGGTGGTAAAAGAAATGCTTTGAAAAGACTTCCAGTTGGTGCTGGGCGATGCAGGCAGGGAAATGGCGGGGCTCTTATGAGCCCCGCGAAAACCCCGTCTGGTGAACCGCAGCCGGCAGGTCTGCGGACCTACCCTGTCCTGTAGGGACAGGAGTAGAGAGAGGGACCCCTTGGATGGCCGAGAGGGACAGGCAGATCCCTCGGGGCCGGAGGAAGCCCTCTGAGCAGCAGCGGGGGAGCGGCAGTCATGGCAACTGCCTCGAAGCCTATGCCAACCGGAGAAAGCACTGTGCAGGAGGAAGAAGAGAACGAGAGAGCAAGGTATTTGGAAGCCGGGTAAGCAAGACTAAACTCGGCGGGAACAGCGCTTAAATTGTGGATTACAAATGTGCCCCAGTCTTAATTAACAGCTACGGAGTATCGGGGCAAGAAGATTTACAAAATGGTTTTTAAAAGACCCATTAACTTAATAAAGGTTTGCAGACTTTATTGCTATTTGGGAATGACTGCTCTTTTGGGGAGCTATAAACTTTGAAAAACTGTTTCTTTTTACCAAATGGGAATGGATTATTCTTGGAAGAGAAAAGAAAGAAGTTAATAAATGGGACCTTTTTTTTTTTACTGAAAAAGTTTTTCAAATACAAATTATTCCCCCTTTCCCCCCCCACTCCCTAACCCCCCCTCCCCCTCCCCTCCCCCCATGGCTTCTACAAGATGAAATCCAAATTAATATCACAATATATAATACTTTACCACCCTTTACCGCCCCCTATATGCTAAACATTTCTTTCTAACATTATTATTATGTCCCCCATATACTATACATTTCAAAACAACATTCGGCTATGAAACTATATAATAAATCCTAATTTGGCATTTATTCTACTCATAATCTACCCATTTCCTCCACCCCCATACGTATATCTCTTAATTCAAATCTTTTAAGTATATTAATATCTAAACATAACATCCCTTTTCCTAAACTAAACAATCAGTAACGTTACCTATCACCTTATGCCATGTCAATTTCATTTCGCCCACTTTCCTATAGGTCTACCATACATAATATATTTAATATCTTTATTCAAATGACTTTAAATTTGTATTCCATATAGTATCTTCTGTAATGTCTTGCCCCCATACATATATCTCTTAATTCAAATCTTTTAAGTATATTAATATCTAAACATAAGATCCCTTTTCCTAAACTAAGCAATCAGTAACGTTACCTATCACCTTGTACCATATCAATTTTATTTCACCCACTTTCCTACAGGTCTACCATACATAATATATTTAATATCTTTATTCTTCTGCCCATATCACTAAAAGATATTTCCATATATAAATAAAACCCTCAAATGACTTTAAATTTGTATTCCATATAGTATCTTCTGTAATGTCTTTCAACTAGATTGTTAATTCCGTCGACCATGTTGGGGTAACATAAAGTCCTGCTTCCAACAGTATATTCAGTATCTTCAATTACCATCTGCCCCCATCATTAATGAGTATTTCTGTATATGAAAAAAAAAACCCGAGTGACTTTATATTTATATTCCATATGGTATCTTCTGTAGTATCTTTTGTCTAGATTATTAATTCCGACAACCACGTTAGGGTAACAACCAGATCATCTGCATGCCCCAGTTCCATAGTTCTCTTGCCTTATAGCTCAACATATACATAATCCATTTTTCAGAGAGTCCAAAATAGAAAGTTCCAATCCGGTCAATCACAGGCCATCTTCCACATCCCAAAAGCACCAGCACTGCAGAGAACTGTTATTCTTCTCAAAATAGTATAAGTCTATAATTTGCCTCAGCTATATTTTCATGTATCAGCCTTCTATAAATCCCGCTTATTATATTTAATCGTCTCTTAAATAACTGGCATAATCTGTTGGCTAAAAAAGAGTTGTAGTTTAAAAAAATTTAATTTTGTAGAACCTGCTTCTTCTTTTCTTAACTTGTTGTGGTTTAGATCTCCACCCTGGTCGCCTTCCTAGGACTTGTATATCAGCTGATTGAGTTACATGCTGATCTTTAACTTGATAAGACATCAAATTGAGATCCAAAGCCACCTCTCTTGTATTGGCCTCTGAAGGAGAATCCAAAAGCGGCTCATCCAAAAAGCACTCTATAACTTGTCATTTTTCCATTACCTCCATCTCCATCTGCTTAGCCTGAGTTTCAATCTCTTGTTCATTTTGCTTTTCTTTATCCCCCTCCTGTATTCCTGACACTGATGACATACGGGGAGATGTTGGGCCCATTTTAAAAACCTTGTAGTAAAAGTCTTCCGCTTTTTCAACAGTATTTAATTGATATCTTTCTCCTTGATATCTCAATATTATACCAACTGGAGCATCCCACCTAAATGGGATGTTTTGTTTCTTTAGCTCAGTCACCAAAAATCCAAAGTCCTTTCTATCTTTTAACAGCTTGGACGGCAGCTCTTTATATATCCAGATCTTCTTTCCATTCATTTCTAGAGTGGAGTTAAAAGACTTTTGCACAATATCATTTCTTATTCCTTTATCAGTAAAATAAATCACCACATCGCTAGGCAATTGTCTTTGCTTTGCCACCCAGGAATTTACTCTGTAGGCCTTATCAATCTTACAAAATACTTCTTCAGAGCTGACCTTTAAGATCACAGCCAGAGCTTCAGCAGACATCTTTCTCAAGTCCTCTCTATTATTTTCCTGTATTCCTCTCATTCTGATCGCAAATTCCATGGATCTAAATTGCATCATTGTAACTTCATTTTCAATCCTTTGCTTTATATTATCTGCATTGTAAGTCTTGTGATCAGCTTCCTTCATTTTAAACTCTACTTCTGAGCTATTTTCTTGAATCATTGTCAAATCATTTTCAATTCTTTGTATTTTATTATCCAGATTATGAATCTTATAATCAGCTTCCTTCATTTTAGAGTCTATTTCTAAATTGATATCTTTGTCCATCTTTAGAATTATTTCTGAGAAGCTTTTCAAAGCTGTTATAATATATTGCTTCAGATTTTCATACTTTTGTTGAACCAACTCTTTAATTTCCTGTCTAAATTTTTCAAGATTCTGGTTCATAATCTCATCATGTCTTGCCAACTCCTCCACAACAAATTCCTTTAAAACTTTAAAACCATTCTTCTGCATCTGCGAGCTCAAAAATTGCTCTTTTGATTTATCAATGGGGGAGCCCCCCCCGGGGGAGCACCCCCCCCAGCTTGGTTGTCTGGCTTTGTCAGTTTTAATGCCATCCTGCCACACAAACATACTCTTTTTAAAGAAAAAGTCTTCTCTCCACACAATATCAATATCAAGTCTCTAAGAAAGGAAGAAGCATGAAACAGAAATTTTTCTGTTCCCTTGTAGCCAGCGCTATTGCTTCAGATACTTTGTAGCAAGTTAAACCATTCAAACGGAAAGACTTTCGCTTTCAGCTTTCTTCTCAAGTCTCAGCCAGCTGCCATTTTAAACTTTTTTTTCCCCTTTTCACTCTTTCTTCATTCTTAGAATCAATCATAGGATTGTTACAAATACTTGCGATTTAGAGTCCCAAATCCGGATTTCATCCTGCTTATTCGAGCAATCTGTTAGTTTTCACTGATTAGGTTGGTCACATCGTCTAGCTCTGCAAAGCGCAGAGTTCTCCTGCAGCCCGGAGCAGCGGCGAGCTGGATAGGGAGCCTCATCCTGCTTCCTCTCCAAGAGTAGAAAAAAAAACTCTGGGGACTTCGCAGAGGGCTCTACCTGCTCTTGCCGGCTCACCTCACATTTCCTTAAGGAAACGGAGCTTTTCAAGCTGCCTCTCAGCTGTAAAGGCGGCTCTTACGGGAGGCGGGGTGGCGGTCCCAAAAGACCATCTAGCGACGACGGAAGCCAAACCGGAAGCCTCGATAAATGGGACCTTTTTAAACAAAGGGAAAAGACAAGCGGATAGGATTGGAATACACAAAATGGAAACTGTGAGGAAGTGAAAGTATAACTGTGGTTTTTAGCAATTTGGAAGAGAAACTATGTGTCTCACTAACTTAACTGGACTACTTTGGCAACAAATAAGAAGCTTTGATTTTGGAGAGACTCAATTTGTCCATTGGAAACTTTATTGATGGAAAGAAAGAAGAAATAAAATGGGTAATTATAATTCGATTTATAGGCACAGCAACAAAAGGAAAAAAGGCGTGGCACTAAAAGAAGAATTGATTATACATGGAAGGATATAAAGGAATTAAACTTTATAAAATTCTTAACAGTGGTAATACTGAGAATGAAAAAGAACAATTTTGGACAGATGGGAAAAAAGATTAAATGGAATACAGCAGGTTATGAGACAAGAAAAATAACATAGTTTGATTAAATTAGAAATGTAATGAATATCTGAAGCCTGAATACTGATACGAAGAATTATATATATATATATATATATATATATATATATATATATATATATATATATATATATATATATATATATTTGTTGTAGCTTTGTTTGTTCCCCTTTGTTATCTTTCAGTTTTTTGTTTTTTCTTCTTTTTTTCTTTTTGATACTTTCTTTGTTCTTTTCTATTTTTGTCTTCTCTCCTCTCTTCTTCTTTGCTTCCTTGTTTTTGCTTTTCTTTCTTTTTCTCTTTCACCTTCTATTTTCAATTATTTTAAATTGGATTATATAGACAGATATACTTAGTTATGAAATGAGACTATAAATGATTGAGTGAGTATAAGAACTTTCTAAATGTTCTAAATGCTTAAATGAATTTTTGAGATTTAAAATAAATATGAAGTAGATTATTTTAAAGGGAATTTACAACCTAGGAGAAAATGGATGAGAAGATATTTGTTAAAAACTATGCTGAGTTAAAATTGTGGCAATGAAAAGGCAATTTATGTTATATGTGAACTAATTAAAATGGAAACTAGCCAAAATAAAATATGCTGGAAATCAGCCCAATAATAATGGGAGGTATGGAGGAGACGATGCTGGAAATCAGCCAAAACATAATACGTTGGACTTTAGCCGACAATGGGGGGAGGTATGGAGGTGACTATGCTGGGAATCAGCCAAAATAAAGTATGCTGGAAATCAGCCAAATAATAATGGGAGGTTTGGAGGAGACGAGCCTCGAAATCAGTCAAAATATAATACGTTGGACACTAGCCAACAATGGGAGGAGATATGGAGGTGACTATGCTGGAAATCAGCCAAAATAAAGCATGCTGGAAATCAGCCAAACAAAAGTTGGAGGTATGGAGGAGGATATGCTGTTAATCAGCCAAACAATAAAATGCTGGAAATCAGCCAATTAGGAGGAAATAGGGAGGAGGATAGGGATTTTGAGATAAGTTTGAGAATAGGAAATATGCAAAACTAAAGGCAAATTGACAAAGCTTTAAGGGTTAAAGATCTGATGAAGGGGTCAAGAGATCAAGACATATGGACTGAATTTTGATTTATTATTTGAAATAAAAAATAGAACTGTATCTAAGTTGAAACTATGATGTGAGGTTAGAAATTGTAAGGTAAATAATTAGACTAAGAGATTAAAATATTTTTTTCTTTTTTTAATGTTTTAATATTGATGTTAAAAGGTGTAATGAAGAGAGCTTGGAAAAGAATCAGAGATAATTGAACTTATAAATGAACATAACAATGATGTGTTATGGATGTGTACCTGGAAATTAAATTGGTGGTGATATAACAGAATGGTTCTGATCAAGATATTAGAGTTTATGACTAAAAAATTTTCTGTGTTTTGACTTTGAATTTTAAAAGATATAATGGGAAATTGTGAATAGAGCTTTTTAAAAATGTAAGCGAATGTACCTATTCATGACTGGATTGAGACTTCGCTCTCGAAAGAAATGTATTTTATGTGTTATGTTGGAAAAAATAAAAAATATTCTGGGGAAATCAAAAAGCATTTTTTAAAAAGCCTCTCTGACGATCCCAGCTGAATTGCCTGATCGGCAAAGAGGCATTTTTTAAAAAGCCTCTCTGATGATCCCAGCTGAGTTGCCTGATCGGCAGAGAGGCTTTTCAAAGCATTAGAAAAAATGCTTTGAAAAGTAAAAAAAAAAAAAAAGTTGCCCACGCCCATCCAGTCACATTACCCCCCCCACCAAGCCACGCCCACAGAACCAGTAGTAACCAATTTTACATTTCACCCCTGTAACAAGGTGATAATTGCTCTTGGCTGAATGCCCAGACATCTCATTTAAACTAATTAAGAGTTGCCGGAGTTAAAGTAAAAAAAAAAAAGTGGCAAAAATTGTCCATTTATTATTCTATTGTGTTTGCTTACTTTTCTGTTTCTTAGCTGAGGGCAAATGAGACTAAGACCAACCATCAGCTGTTTCTTAGCTCAGCTGAAGCGCGGCAATCCACTCTGCTGCTCAAATCAGCTGAATTAATAAACAACAGAATATAGGAGAGGTGAGAGGAGGGGGAGAGTAGGTGGGCAGGGCCAATCAAAATTTTCCCCACTGGTTCTCCAAACCAGTCAAAATTTTCCCTACCTGGACACCAGAACCGGTCCGAACCGGCTAAATAGCACCTCTGGAAGGACTGTAGGCTTCCAGGAGTGCAGTGTACCCTCTGCAGCTCACACAGCATCCACCTTTGCCAGGGAACCACTCCCTGCCCTCAATGCATGCATCCCAGGGCTGCACCCTCACACAGCACCCAGATCCTGGACCACCAGTAGGAGAAGAAAGATGGCAAAGATTAGCCACCAATAGTGGGAGATAGGGTAGCAGGGGCAGCAGAGGTAAGTGGTGGAGTGCAGGGCTACCCAAAAGAGCAAAGATAGGGGAGATGGAGGAGGAGGTGAAGCACCCCTGCAGTCATAAGTGTGGGTGGGCCCTAATGTTGATAATGTGACTGCAAGGGCACTGCAATCAAGCATGAGTTGTAAATCCTTTTATTCAATAATAATCTAACAGTCACTGAATGAATGGTTATAAATTGATAATTAGTCAAGGTTTATATTAGTTAGGGTTTACATTAATATTATTTGTGAAATATTACTTACTTCTTCTGCTTGCATCATTTTGAAAACCTCACCAAATTCAGAGTTTTCACCAGTTCCAATAACTATCCCCTACAAAACAGAAGCAAAAAGATTAAATTGTTTAAAGTTGCTCTATTCAGGAAGTCAATTTGGTTTGCCAAAATTTAATTTTTTGAAAAAAAAATACAAACAAGTACTCAAGGATTCTGAACAGTTAAAGCAGAACTAATCTTGTTGACTAAACTTCCAAACACATTCTTAGAAATATAAAATGTACACTACAAAATGTAATCGATATTGGTCTAGTCTAGTACTCTTCGCAAGAATCCCAGCAACAAAGAGGCAGTAAGTGACTCCACAGAATCTGACATACAGAGATCCATTTAAGTTCTTAGTTGCATTGATTTAAACATTATTCATTAAATAAATATATATTTCAATTGCTATGACTCCATCTTAATTAAAATAAATATATATATATATATAATATATATTTAACACAAAATTGTGAACAATTCATTTTTCAATACTTTTAATAAATTACAAACAGGCAACTGAAAGTATTCATAATATATTTTCCAGCACACAAAGTAAAGAAAATATTTAAAAATACCTATTTATTTATTTATTTATTTATTTATTTATTTATATATTTATTTATTTATTTTTCATATTTGTATACCGCCCTACTCCCGAAGGACTCAGGGCGATGAACAGCCATAATAAATACAAATACATATAGAAGTTTAAAAAAAATCTCTGATCTCTGATCTCTATCTCTGATTTATTTTTTTAGAATTAGTTTAATAACCTTTGAAGAAAATTACCTTGGCTTTTCCACATCGAACAAGTGTTCCCATAAAAGCAATATTGCTTCTTGATGTGAGATCTCCATTCATAGCAGCTGGTTGGGGAGAAGTGCATTTAGAACACGGAGTTGTCTCACCAGTCAAACTCGATTCATCAATAGAGAGATCAATTGCCTTTGAGAGCAAACAGATAAAATTAAAAAGTTATATTATGCATTCTATTTTTTTTAAATGGTAGGGGCTGTATTCAACAGTTTGAAACAACTGTTCTATTAGGGATGGAGCATCTTAAGCAAAATAAAGATATTACTTAAGGAAAGTCCTTTCATTTGAAGTGCCCAATGTTGTACTTATATTATACGTTCCAGGGTAACTTAGTTTAGGTTTCATCTCCTTGACTTTATATTATTAAGTATATTAGATTTGTTATATTATTAACAAATCATACTATAGAAACAACAGAAAAATAACATGTATAATCAGAATTCAGGTAATGCATTACTTTGGGAAACAAATTCTAACTTTGAAAGTTTTTCACTTTCACTTTTTCACTTATAAATACATAATAATGAGTTAGCTCTTTAAGATGACTGAATAAAATTAGAACTACCTAGTTGGATGTCTTGGACTGATAGTGAAAATCTCTACAAACATTCTGTCTTGAAATATAAATGGTATCTTTTGAAAATAATCAACAATTAACTCATCTAAACATCCTGAATTAAAACCTTAGGTAAGTATCATCATTGTTCCCCAATTATTTACAAGTATAATCACATCTGATATTTCCAGGGTCAGTTAAAACCATTAGATGAAAATGTAATAGAATTAGATTATCAATAGTCACAAAAAGAGTATAAGATAGTTCTTACAATAGGAGGATTTACACTTTTAATTGATACAAAATTATAGCATTCAGCTGTTAAAATTGGCTTATGAGTGCACATTGTTAGAAATTTAAAAGATGTCAGTTCTATTATTTACTAAGTCATTGACTTACCTCAAATAAGCGCAAATCTGCAGGAACTCTGTCACCCACTGATAGGCAGACAGTGTCTCCAGGAACTAAGTCCCTTGCAAGTGTATGTTCTACCCTTCCTTCTCGAACACTGGAGAGACATAAATAGATAAAAACTTAACAGAATATATTATTCCTTCATATTTATTTTAAGAATGAAAAAGACCTTTAAATTTAACAGCTAAATACTGTAAAACCACAATGTACATTATTCCCATCCTGATGGTATTCTAAAAAGCCCTAAAGACCTGTAGAGGTAGATGGGAATGACCTTGGAAAACAGGAGGAAGAGCCACAGACTAGGCAATTGTCATGCAAAAGGTAACTCAATCTACAGAAACAGAGGGGATGTGGGTAGCATTTTAGATTAGACCCCCTACTAGTTTTCCAGGGAATAGAATGAAAGGAGGGGAAGAATACTTTTGATTGGCAAGATTTTGAATATGTAACTTTACAGTAACGATAGAGTATCTATGTGCTTCTTCACTGGACTACCTCAAATGGCTAATAAGACTTGACTATTTTCCAAAGCTTTGGGTTAAAGTGATTGGATTATATCAGATACATTTGCATGCATAAGTGTTATTGACCAGATTTATCATTTTATTCTCCCTCCTCTTTTAAAAAAAAAAACATTTCTACTTATATTGCATTTTCTACCTTGTTTAGTTTTATGTAAAGTACCCAGAGTCAGTCTGCGGTTATGCAATGCCTACATCTAATAAATTAAAACAAAATTTAAGTCATAATCTTTGACTAGCCTTTGTGTATACTTCTGGATAAAATTTGCTTGATTTGCTATACTAAACATCTTCCCTTTCAGATGTTATTTGTTCCATTTCAAGTAGAAATTGAGATTGAAGTTCATCAATATGAACAGATCAAAATGCCAACTATTTTTTCTCCTTTATTAAAATTCCTTTGCAATTTGTATCATGAATATAGAATATTAAAAAGATAATATGTTTTTTGCACAATGATTTTTTTCACATCTATCATTTGCCAGATTTTTTAATGAACTCTATTGTACAGAACTAAAACTATGGTCAGGTGCCATCTTATGGAATCTCTATAAAAATATAATTTTAGAGAGGGTTGGATTAAAAGCATTTGTGTGGACTCCTACAAATTGATGGAACCTAAACTATGCATGTCTGAATCCAGCTGAGTGTAATTTAATAGCCATAAAATCTAGCAATTGTTTATACATAAATGATACAAAACTTAAAAATATTATATATTTGAAAGATTGTATATTTTTATTTATAGAATTATTTCTCTGCTCATACGCATTTTTTCAACAGATTCCCCCTTCATCTGGTGGCTCAAAAGTGTCTGCATTCACTATTCTTTCAATGAGACAAGAACATACAAATTTAAAAAACCACTGTTCATAATTTATTTTCAAAGAATATTTCATACTATTCTTCACTGTAATCTTCAAATGGGATTACAAAATATTTATTGTTAAACAAAAGCCAGTTCAAATAAAAGCCAGGTTCAGCCATTTTGCATAATATGAAATTAGATGTGCATCTTCAGACATGTCACATATATCTAAAACCAAAATAAATTACTCCTTACCAGTGACATCCTGGAGGTACAAGTTTACTCAATTCTTCAAGAGATTTTTCAGAACGATATTCCTGCAAATACAAAGCATGAAATTAGATACCAGACTTTGGTATATGCACAAGATTTGTGAATGCCTGTACTTCTGTAGTTGATCTGATATTTTCTACATGTGAAAAATTATTAACTGATTTTTTCCTAAGGGCCAGGATTACATTTTCAGCACAAAATTTAATTGTTATAGTGGATCTTCCCAGGTCAGCATAATCATAGGACAGCATGTGACTTTCTCATGGCAGCTGTCTGCCTTCTTTGGAGCAATCAATGTGACTGGTTATGGAGTGAACTGCCCAGCTCATCCCATGTGACTTACACTGATTTCTCCATTCCAGAAAGCTCTTCCACAATTTGGGTAAAGAGGTCAGTAGACTGCATCACTAAATGCTATTACAGCTTCCAAAAGATCAGTCATGATTCATTTTAATTACTTGACAAAAACTATGGGCAGTGTTAGCATTCCATGACATAATCAAGAAATGACATCCAGAAGTTTCGTGTAGCACTAGTATCCTGAGTAGCTTCTTATACAGTGGATATTACTACAACTTGTATTACATGCCTTTTAGCAAAAGTGGTATCTGTTGATTACCAAGTGTTGATAAACATCATACTATATTTGCATCAACTATGGAAATAAAAAGATGCTGCTTAGAAACCTGCTATAGGTGAACCTGGAGGAATTTCTCATGGGAAAAAGAGAATTACCCTAAGCTCAGGATTAGTCTCCAAATTCCCAAATATTCTCGTTGTCAAATTTTATTATCCAATTTGAGGCTAGAATGGAACCTGAGAACTATTTTTCAGTTTTAATTAGAATGTACTTTTTCAGTGCTGTTTTAACTTTGAACGATCATTAAATGAACTGCTATAAGTCAAGGACTACCCTATTTCCCCCAAAATAAGACTTCCCCTGATAATAAGCCCAATCGGGCTTTTGAGTGCATGGCAATAAGGCCAAGCACTTATTTCAGGGTTCAAAAAAATATAAGATAGGGTCTTATTTTTGGGGAAACACGATACCTGTATATGTATGTATAATATGTCTGTTTGTGTGTGTGTGTGTGTGTGTGTGTGTGTGTGTGTACATGTATATCAGTGGTGGGTTTCAAAATATTTTACTACCGGTTCTGTGGGTATGGCTTGGTGGGTGTGGCATGGCTTGGTGGGCGTGGCAGGGGAAGGATACTGTAAAATCTGCATTCCCAGCCCACTCCAGGGAAAGGTTACTGCAAAATCCTCATTTCCTCCTGATTAGCTGGGATTTGGGAGGCAGAGAATAGATGGGTGTGGGGCCAGTCAGAATTTTTACTACCGCTTCTCCGAACTACTCAAAATTTCCGCTACCGGTTCTCCAGAACTGGTCAGAACCTGCTGAAACCCACCTCTGATATGTGTGGTGTGTGTGTGTGTGTGTCTGTCTGTCTGTCTGTATAAGGGATTCAGATTTACATCAATAACCTGGATAAAAAAAAGTATATCAATATTTTTCCAATTGTGAGACCTATCCCAACATATTTATCAATAGGTTGCAAAAGGAAATTCTTCTTTGTGACTTTTCTTTATTTCAGCAAGCAAAACGTTATTACAGTATCAGTAAATGTAGTCCCTCCTTTCCTGTATACTCTACTGAATATATATTTCAATAGATATGTCTATTTTGAATCAGAGATATAAACCCATTAAAGGGAAAGAAAATAGGAAAAGAATCAACCTACAAATAAACTCTTAAATGTTTTAATTGCCATAACAATTGTAAATACATAACAAATAGTGACTAGAAAGAAGCAAATGAGGAATTCTTACCTGAACAAAGGCAACTGTAACAACAATAAGTATTGCCTGTATGAAAGATGATAAATGCTACTTATAATATATATTTTAGCATTTAAGTAAATATGCAAGTTAAATACTGTCCAGAAGATATTAGGAACCAAATTTAAAAAGCAGACAACTTCAGTTACAATTTCAGTTAGTATTCCATTATTACTGAAACAAGTGAAAACTTAATTATATTGTCATTATGTAAAAGAACAGAAAATGTAATGAATTAATTCTGGGATCTTTTAAACTACATCATTATTCACATACAATTTTTTTAAGTCTGTTAGACTTATCACCATTTCAAATATATTTGAGTTTTCGCCAATTTGTCTAATAGTATTTTTACACAAAAGGCAGAGTTGGGGACATATCATTAATGGATGTACACTATGAAAACCCAAAACTTTTCCAAGATTTTGTTTGCCAGTGTCCAGACGAAGATTTGTTTTCTTATCTAGTAACATTGGAAAAAAAAACCCTGAACAAATGAAAAACATGTAAATTTTCTCCTTTTATACCACCTATTTCTTAAGCTAAATTACATACTATAAGTACTAAATTACATACTATAAGTAAGATACAACATTTAAATCCCAAAAATTAGTACTATGCAAAATAATTATACATGAACCATTCCATGATGATTCCAGATAATCTGTTCAGACTGAAAGCTCTTGGTCCAGGCATAGGCAGAAGTATTCTGATAATCTAATCTAATCTAATCTAATCTAATCTAATCTAATAAAATAAAAAATAAATAAATAAATAAATAAATTGTGAGGCAAAATAAGTAAAAGTTAAGGACATTGGTATCTACTCATGCCAACTAAGAGAAGAAAGGGAAAGGAAGGTTATAAGAAGATAAGGAAGGGTGGTTGGATAGCCATGCCAATGTCCTTAGTGTCAATTATATCATAACCAATTCTCTTTAGGCTTCTTTTTTAATCTTTCCTTAGCTGCTGCTAAAATCTTTGGGTAGGCAGAAAAAGAAAAGTGCTGGGAAGTGGAAGGTGGAGTAAACACTTGGAAGCTATGTATATGAAGCCATGGTAAGGAAGGCAGAAGGCAGGACTGGAAATATTTGGCCAGGATGGGCCAGTTCAATATGCTGCACTTAAAGATAACAGCAACAGTGGTTAGCGTAAAATAGTGTACAGGTAGTCCTCAAGTTATGAATGTAATGGAGAATGTAATGGAGGCCAGGGCAGCTTGAGGAAGGCTTCAGCAACAAAAAAGAGAGCCGGAGGGTTGCGCACGGGCCTCCTTTCTTGCCATCAAAGTGCTTGAGGATTGTGTCCCTGTAAGCTTCAGCAGCCCTTTGCAAAAAGCCTTTGCCGGTAGGAACAGAGCTTCGAAGGGGGGAATCTGCCCCTCCCAAGCTTCGCTGGTGCCGACGCAATCTCCCTGCATGCTTCAGCAAGGAAACGGCAAACGGATGAAGGCCTGAAGGACCGAAGCCTTCCCGTTTGCAAACGTCCACAGAGAATAGAAGTCTAAAGTGTGAGATCACGCAATATCAATAGCACGAGATCTTGCATGATCTCGCAGTACATTAGGCTTCTGTTCTCTATGAATGCACCTAAAACCTGAAGCAACGAAGTAGGCAAAGAAACCATGACAAAGAGATCTTTGCAAGGTAAGTGAGTCTCCACAGGCTGTGAAGACCTGGTGGGGAAGTGTATAGGCAGGGTAAATGTTCCAGAGCCTCTTCAGTAGTTCGTAAGGGCAAACAATTCCCATGATGCTGCAACATTCGTAATTTCGGGATCTGTTCGTGAATACTAAGGGTGCTTATTGCTTAACTCCGAACATTCTCTAAGGGAACATTCGTAACCCGGAGATTACCTGTACTGGCAAAATGCGGTAGGCAATCAGGCTGATATAATCAATGCGGAGGAGAAGGGGAAATATAGCTAAAGTACATAAGCCTTGCCCACCCCATAAGTTCTAGAATTGATTTAAACTATATTCAAATATTATTGTGATAGAGTTTCCATTTTAATAGGTGTGCAAGTTAACAATATCTTAAACAGCTTTGTCTTATACAGGAGAATCAGATAATTTTTTAGAAAAAGAGAACAAGAACAATATGACTACTGTTGCTACTGTATAGCTTCGTACAATCAATATATCACTGATCAAAGGAAGATTATTATTATTATTATTATTATTATTATTATTATTATTATTATTATTATTATTATTATTATTTTATTTCTATACCGCCCTTCTCCCGAAGGACTCAGGCAGTGTACAGCCAATTTAAAAACACAAGACACAACAATGATTAAAAATTAAAATAATTAAATAGATTTGGCCGGTTTAAAACCCCAAAAATTTAAAATACCCCAATTTAAAATCATTATGTTGATAGCCCGGCCTGGCGGAACAACAGGGTCTTCAATGCGCAACGAAACACCCGGAGGTCGGAGTTCTTACGTATTTCCGGGGGCAGTTCATTCCACAGGGCTGGGGCTCCCACAGAGAAGGCCCTCCCCCTGGGTGTCGCCAGCCGACATAACTTGGCCGATGGCACCCTGAGGAGACCCTCTCTGTGGGAGCGGACTGGCCAGTGGGAGGCTACTGGTGGCAGAAGTCGGTCTCGAAGGTACCCGGGTCCTATGCCATGGAGTGCTTTAAAGGTGGTAACCAGCACCTTGAATCGCACCCGGAAGACCACTGGGAGCCAGTGCACCTTGCGCAGGAGGGGTGTCACACGGGCACAATGAGTTGCGCCCATAACCACCCACGCGGCCGCATTCTGGACCAGTTGGAGCCTCCGAGTGCTCTTCAAGGGGAGCCCCATGTAGAGAGCATTACAATAGTCCAGCCGGGAGGTGACAAGGGCATGAGTGACCGTGCGCAAGGCGTCCCGGACTAGAAACGGCTGCAACTGGCGGATCAGGCGAACCTGATAAAAGGCCCCCCTGGCCACGGCCGTCATATGCTCTTCTAAAGACAGCCGTGCGTCCAGGAGGACACCCAGATTGCGAGCCCTCTCTGGGGGGGGGCAAAGATACACCCCCAATAGTCAGCGATGGCACCTGCTGACTATATCGGGACGCCGGCAGCCACAGCCACTCGGTCTTGGACGGGTTGAGTCTGAGCCTGTTCCTCCCCATCCAGACCCGCACGGCCTCCAGGCAGCGAGACATCACATCAAGGGCATCGTTGGGGTGGTCTGGGGTGGAGATGTACAGCTGAGTGTCGTCAGCGTACAGATGAAACTTCACCCCAAAACCACGGATGATCTCACCCAGCGGCTTCACATAAATGTTGAACAGAAGGGGCGAGAGGACCGACCCTTGTGGCACTCCCCATGCGAGATGCCTCGAGGTCGACCTCTGCCCCCCTGCCAACACAAACTGCAAGCGGTCGGAGAGGAAGGAGGAGAACCACCGCAGAACGGTGCCCCCTATTCCTAACCCTCTCAACCGCTGCAGCATGATACCATGGTCGATGGTATCAAAAGCCGCTGAGAGATCTAATAGGACTAGGACAGAGGAGCAATCCCTGTCCCGAGCCCTCCAGAGATCATCCACCAACACGACCAATGCCGTTTCTGTGCTGTGCCCCCGCCTGAAGCCCGACTGGCACGGTCTAGATAGATAGCTTCATCCAGGTGCCCGGGCAGTTACATGAAAAGAAATGTAGATGCACAGAGAATTTGTATCTCTTTAAATATAAATACCTTACAATGAGAACAGTATACAAGTATTTTTAATGTATTTAGTAATAGCCAATGATTTGGAAATTTTACTTTGCCATGAATACAATCCAAAACTTACAGAAAAAAGGCATCCTTAAAATTCCAGGTGTATTGTACATTCTTAATATATATCTGGTCTTTAAATACAGAGAAAACTGAGCAGACACCATTTCTTAAAACTAGTTAAAATGCATGTTTCAGTAAAACATATGATGTGGAATGGACAAAGCAATTTGGGATGACAAGCAATGCAAAGGAATTCCATTTGATCTAAAGCAAATAATTTTTAAAAAATAGCTGAGAATATCTAAATACATATATATAGAGGGCTGTGTTTATTCAGCATGGACCTGAAACAGTGGCCCTCGAGATGTTTTTATTTATTTTTATTTATTTTTCATATTTGTATACCGCCCTACTCCTGAAGGACTCAGGGCAGTGAACAGCCATAATAAATTCAAATACATATAGAAGTTAAAAACTATTAAGAAACAGATTAAGTAATTTAGGCTCAAAGATTAAGAACATCCAAATTTATTTAAACAGGTTTAAAACCCAATTTAAAAGCCAGTTTAAAAGCCAATTAAAAAGGGAGAGTTAGGCCAGACCAGCTTGTTGGAATAGAAATGTTTTCAGGGCACGGCGGAATATGCGTAAGTCTTGGATGTTTCGTAACTCCGGGGGAAGCCCGTTCCAGAACTAGAACTACATTTCTCATTATTTATAACCATTGGCCATGATGGCTAATGTTAAAGGAAGTTTATCACAGGTTCTATACTCTTCATTTAAATGCAAAATGACAATCTTACCACAGTGATACTGACGGCATCATCAAATTGATGCATTATAACACTGATGACTGCAGAAGCCAGGAGAAGCATAATCAGAGGATTTTTAAACTAGAGAGAAAAGGGGGGGAAAAATCAAAAATATCTTGGAATAATAAAGAAAATTACTTTTCCTATTACATCAACAATGATGGTAGCTTTATGGGAACAATGTACCAGAAAATAACTCCCAAGTCCTAATGCCTCAAAAGAGAAGGCCTTAAGAGATATTATTAAAAATGTAACTGTGCTGGATTTTAATATGTTTTATTAATCAAATGTAATTAATACATCTCTAAATAAAATATTTTAAGAAAAGTTTTATACCGGTAGTCCTTAACTTACAAGGGTTTGTTTAGTGACCGCTCAAAGTGAAATGGTGACTTATGACAGTTTTTCACACTTAAGACCATTACAGCATCCCCATGGCTACATAATCAAAATTCATGGCATGAGTGTGGCAAAAAATTCATATCTATGACAGTTGCAGTGTTCCGGGGTCATGTGATCATCTTTTGTGACTTGTAACAAGTAAGGTCAATTCACTAAATAATCATGTTACTAACTTTACAACTGGAGTGATTCATTCAAAAACTGTGGCAAGAAAGGGCGTAAAAATGGGGCAACATTCACTTAACAAATATCTCTCCTAGTAACAAAAAATTTGGGCTCAATTGTACTCATAAGTCGAGGACAACTTGTATGTACTTTTGTTATTAATCAGAATTTTATTTAGAAATATAATCATCACAAATATTGTGTAAATATTTATTTAAATAAGCTTTGAAAAAAGAGGATAAGAAAAAATCAAAGAGTCCAATCCTAAAGTGACCTGAGTAGTGGGTGGAAACTATCTTGGAAGATTAAATCAGCTGGAATACATTTCTCTATTTACCACCATCATACTATCACATCATTAGCTGATTTTGATCTCATCATTTCTTAGCTTGCATGAGTATAAGACACACCGGAGTATAAGACGCACCTTACTTTTTGGGGAGGAAAATAAGAAAAAAGCTGATTGGTGAGTGGATTAGCCTCCCGGAATACCCCCAATCAGCTATTTCCAGAGTTGAATTTTAGCAACAGGTTCTTGGTTGTGAGCTCTGTGCCTTGCTTTTTTTTCTGCCTCTGAAACTTCTGAAACTACATTTCAGAAAAAACTTTTTTTCCGCCTCTGAAAGCCTCCGAAACAGAGCTTCCGGGAAAAAAAGGCTTTTTTTCTGAAGCTTCTTTCAGAGGCTTTTTTCTGAAGCTTCTTTCAGAGGCTTTTATTCTGAAGGACTATCTGTACTCTGTACCATCTCCTTTCCTTGGTATTGGTATGTAGATTAACCTCTTCCGATCTGTTGGTTATTGTGTTATTCTCCAGATTTGTTAACATAGTTTGGTTAGAACCTTTACTGATTCTTCTTTTGTTGCTTTCCATATTATTTATATAAAAGCCTTTCAGAGGCTTTTTTTCTGAAGCTTCTTTCAGAGGCTTCTTTCAGCCTCTGAAATCTCCGTTTGCGAGGCTGGACGGGGCTACATTCAGAGTATAAGACGCACCCAGATTTTCACCCTCTTTTTTGGGGGGAAAAGTGTATCTTATACTCTGAAAAATACAGTACTTAAAATAATAAAAGTGTTCTTGGAAAAGATTCTTACCTGAGAAATATATTTTTTCCATAGTGGTTCATCTTCAGTAATATCAAATTCATTCCAACCATGAAATGCCCTTCTATGGCAAACTTCACAATTTTTCAAGCCATTCTGAATATCAGCCTACAAAATTTATATAGATATATATTTTAAGAGATGTATTTAATCTACACATTCATGTGAATGTATTCTTTCTGTACAATCAAATAGCAAAATTCCATAAAAGCTATATTGTGTGAATACTATACCTGGGTAAAAGCCTTTTACCTAATCTTGTTTCATAATTGTGTACTTTAAGAATGAGAATGACACAGTAGAAGTTCTATCATTAAAACGATGAAGACTTATTGCTGAATTGCTGGATTTTTACTAACAAATATGTTCATTTTCTTCTACTAGACCGGGTTTCAGCAACACGTGGCTCTGGAGCCACAAGTGGCTCTTTGACCCCTCTTTTGTGGCTCCCTGCTGACTTGGTCATCCAACTTGCTCTCTGCCCTGAGACACTGGCCCAATCCAGCCGTGGCCGACACCAACCTTGCTAACACAAGGGCTGGAAGGGTGGGAATGGGATCTGGGAGGAGGGTATGATGGAAAATGGGACAGGCCCGCCACTGAGGAGAGAGCATGAGCCACGGTGGGGGCTTCCCCGAAGATGACTCTCCTCCTTCTCAAGCGACCCCCTGGCCAGCTGTTGCAGGGCCAGGAGGGCACGCACAAGTGGGCATAACCTCCTGAAGCGAGCGGCCAGGCTTGGCCAAAGCACAGCGAAGGTGTGCAGAGCAGGTGGACTGACTGGCTGACGGGTGAGCATCTTTGGCAAGAGCGCTCCAGCTTTCTCCGAGCCTGATCCCTGGGTTGGGCGTGCGAGATCTGGCGGGGCCAGCCCCCTTTTCCCGCTGCTCTGAGCTTCTTTACTCCGCCAGCTGAGTGGTGCCAGCATTGATTAAAAAGCATTCTCTGGATGGCGAAAGGCTCCCATGCAAGATTTAAAGCCACCTGGAGGACACTTTTCAATCAATGCTGCCGGCAGCACCCCTCCACTCACTTGCGGAGAATATCCCAGAGAGAGAGAGAGGGAGAGAGAGAGAGATGGAGATGAGAGAGAAAAGATGAGAAAAAGAAAGAGAGAAATGAGAAAATGATGGAGGGAGAGAATGAGAGAGAGGAAAAAGAGAAACAAATGAGAGAGAGAAAAGAGGGAGAGGAAGAGGAAGAGAGAAATGAGAGAGCTGGAGGGAGAGAATGAGAGAAGTAAAAGAAAGGGGAAAAATGAAAGAGAGAAGGGGAGAAAGAAAAAGAAAGACAGACAGACAGAAGAAAGAAAGAAAAAAGAAAGAAAGAAAGAGGGAGGGAGGGAGGGAGGGAGGGAGGGAAAGGAAAAAAGAGGAAAGAAATGAGAGGAAAAAGAGAGAAAAGAAATGAGAGGGAGAGAGAGAGAAATGAGAGAGAAAAGGGAAGAAAGAGAAAGAGAGAGAAATGAGAAAATGATGGAGGGAGAGAAAGAGGAAAAAGAGAGAGAAATAAATGAGGGAGAGAAGGGGAGAGAGGGAGAGAGAACTGGAGGGAGAGAATGAGAGAGAGGGAAAAGAGAGGGAAACAAATGAGAAAAGAGAAGGTGGAGGGAGGGACAGAAAGCAAGAGAAAGGGGGAGAGAGAAACAGAAATGAGGGAGAGAGAGAAATGAGAGAGAAAAAGGAAGAAAAAGAGAAAGAGAGAAATGAGAAAATGACGGAGGGAGAGAATTAGAGAGGGAAAAGAGGGAAAAGAGGGAGGGAGAGAAAAATGAGAGAGCTAGAGGGAGAGAATGAGAGAGAAAAGAGAGGACACAAATGAAAGAGAGAAGGAGAGAGAAAGGAAGGGAGGGAGGGAGAGGAAAAAGAGAAAAGAAATGAGAGGGAGAGAGAAACGAGAGAGAAAAGGGGGGAGAAGGAGAGAAAGAGAGAGAAATGAGAAAATGATGGAGGGAGAAAATAAGAGAGGGGAAAAAGAGAAACAAATGAGAGAGAAGGGGAGAGAGAAATGAGAGAGACAGCTGGAGGGAGAGAATGAGGGAGAGGGAAAAGAGAGGGAAACAAATGAGAGAGAGAAGGGGAGGGAGAGAAAGAAAGAGAGAAAGGAAGGAAGGAAGGAAAGGGGAGAGAGAGGAAAAAGAGAGAAAAGAATTGAGGGAGAAAGAAATGAGAGAGAGAAAAGGGGAGAGAAAGAGAAATAAGAAAATGATGGAGAGAGAGAAAAAGAAAAAGAGCGAAACAAATGAGGGAGAGAAGGAGAGGGAGAGAAAGAAAGAGAGAGAGGGAGAGAGAGGGAGATACAGAAATGAGGGAGGGAGAGAGGGGGAGAGAGGAAATGAGAGAAAAGAGAAAAAAGAAATGAGAAAATGATGGAGGGAGAGAATGAGTGAGAGGAAAAAGAGAGATGAACAAATGAAAGAGAGAAGGGGGAGAGAGAAATGATAGAGCTGGAGGGGGGAACCCCTTTCCCACAGAAAACACGGCAGCCACAAAACCTGGGTAGGCATGGCTGGGGGAGGTGTCATGTGACTGGGTGGGAGTGACTTTGAGTTGACTACACCCATCCAGGTTTTGTGGCTCACAATATTTTATATTCTGTGGGAAACGGGTCCAAATGGCTCTTTTGAGTGTTTAAGGTTGCAGGCCCCTATACTAGACTAATAAAGCACCATATTGTATTTGAGATTCAAGGGACTGAATCCAATTTCCATTATGTGAACTTGCCCATGCAGGGGAGGGGAGAATATTTTCCAGCCTCCAAGCCTCTTTGTTCTGGGAAAAAATGGATGTTCTAAAGCAGCAGTCACCAACTGGTGGTCCGTGAGAAAATTTTGGTGGTCCGCAGAAAAATCATTTGCATTTATATATTGCACTAAATTGGGGTCCTCAAAATACGGCCCCTGGGCCGGATACGTGCAATGAACATTTGTGTTGCTGCAGAGTCTCCCCCTTTGGGGACTTTTTGTGTGGGTCGGAGGGGGGCAGAAATTCTGACTCGGGGTCTGTTTCAGCCTCCTGGTGGGAGCCTTTGGGCAAAGGCTGAAGGGAAGCGCCGCTGGTGACAAAGAGCCGGAGGGCCTCATTCCAGTAGGACTGCATCATGGTCTGGAATTGGCTGACCATCTCAGCCTGCTGAGCCTCTAGGTGCCGGTACCTGGCCTTGCACTCCCACAGGTCTTCTTTCTGCTTGGAAAGCCTATGCTCCTAGTTCTCAGTGAGGTGCTTCTGCTGAGCCTCCTTCTCGGCCAGATCCAATTTGAACTGAGCCAGCTGTTTCGCGAACTCTTTCGCATAGTGGCTGCTTAGCTCCAACAACTGCTTCCTGTTGGGGCACTAAGGAGCCTGGGTGGGCAAGTGAGGAGGGGCTGGGAGGGGAGTGTGAGTAGTGGCTGGCAAGGTGCCCCTCAATGTGAGTGACATCGAGTTGACCACACCCACCCAGTCACATGACCACCTAGCCACCTCACCTATCCAGCCGATCATTAGGCAGATCATGTTAGTGGTCCGCAGGATTTAAAATTATGAATTTAGTGGTCCCTAAGGTCCGAAAGATTGGTGACCCCTGTTCTAAAGGACCTGGTGCTCCTTTAGAACATAATTACTGAAAATCATTTGGTTTTACACCATAAATATTAAAATAATCTTGTTTTTTTTTTAAAAAAATTATTGTTTAAAAAAGAAAAGCAACAGTAAGATACAAACAAACCTAAATTCAATAAAACAATATGAAAAACAAACCAACATCAAAAAGAACATAAATTTGTTGCACCAGTGGGTTATTTTCCTGTTCCACCTGTTTTTCACTATACATATCTATTTTACGTATTCATTTATTTACAGTTATACACAAATCAATTGTAATCTACCTCTTGCTTAGCTACCTGTGGCTCCTGCTTAGACATTCAGGCTACATTATTTTCCTATATTTATCTTTCCCTCTAACCAGGAATACCATCTCTGCCAAACTAAATAGTATTCAGAATAATCTTTCTCTTGTAATTGCTTTGTAAGTCTGTCCATTTCTGCACATTCTGTTATTTTGGCAACTAGTTTGTCTTCTGTTGGCAGTTGTTCAGATTTCCAATTTTGAGCATACAGCATGCGTGCCGCTGTTATGATATGTATAGTGAGATATTTTATTTCCTTAGTAAATTGTGGGGTAATTATTCCAAGTAGAAAAAATTCCAGTCTCATTTCAACTTTCTGTTTCGTTATTTCTTCAATCATTTTTTTGATTTCTTGCCAGTAGTGTTGCGCCTTTCTGCATGACCACCAGAGATGGTAGTATGACCCTTTCTGTGACTTGCATTTCCAACACATTGGTGACACATCTGGGAACATTTTAGCTAAATGTGCCGGTGGTAGGTGCCATCTGTAGAACATCTTATAAAAGTTTTCTTTCTAAGGTATAGACATTGTCATCTTATAATTTTCTTTCCATAATTTATCCCACTTATCCAATTCAATAGTATATCCAATGTTTCTTGCCCAAGTTATCATATTCTCTTTCACAGTCTCCTCCTCTAATTTGTATTTTATCAGGTAATTGTAAATTTTGGTTATCAGTTTCTCATCCGTACTTTTTAATATCTTGTCTAATTCATTTGGTTCATTTTGAAATCCGAATTTTGCCCGATCTGCTTTGTATCTTGATTCTATTTGGAGATACGGCCACCAGTCAATGTCTATACCCCGGTTTTCGAGTTCCTGCCTCGTATATAAATTCCCTTCTTCGCTCAGTAATTCTTGATAGCTCCTCGTTTTTTCTATGTCCATTACATTTGGGTAGATCGATGCTTCCATGGTCGATAACCATCTCGGGATTTTAGTATAATGTTGCTTTATAATTTCTTGCCAGGTTTTATACAGTGAGCCTCTAATAATAAGCTGTTGGAAGTTTCTTTGTTGTCGGCATCCTCCCACAAAAAATCGTGCCAGCCTCAGTTCAAATCAAATCCCTCCAGATATAGCATTCTCTTACTTTTTAATTCTATCCATTCTCTTATCCAATTAAGCGATGCTGCCTTATAGTATAGCTCCCAGTCCGGTAAACCAAGGCCTCCCTTTTCACGGGTATCCTGTAAGCATTTTATTTTTATTCTGGCCTTCCTTCCTTGCCAAATATATTTCGCTATTATTTTATTGAGCTCCTTAAAAAAGTTCTTTCCTGGGCCGATCGGTATCACTTGAAAGAGGTAAAGCAATCTAGGTAATATATTCATTTTTGCTGACGCTATTTTACCTAAAAATGATAGTTGCAATTTATTCCATGTTTCCAGATCATTTTTAATTTGTTTCATCAATTTAATATAATTATCTTCTCTAATCGTTGTTGCTTTTGCGGTAAGCCAGATTCCTAGGTATTTCATTTTCTTTACAATTTATATTCATAATTCTTCCTCTAATTGTGCCTCCTGTATCTTTGTCAAGTTTTTTGTTAAGACTTTAGTTTTTTGCCTATTAATTTTAAGCCCCGCCACTCTACCATATTCTTCTATCTTCGCTAATAGCTTAGTCTGTTATTTCCAGTTGTTCCAGTATGAACACGATGTCGTCAGCGAAGGCTTGCAATTCATATTCCTCTTTCCGTATCCTCAAGCCCTTTATTTCTTCTTTCTTCTGTATTTTGTTTAATAGGACTTCCAATGATATTATGAACAATAAAGGGGATAATGGACACCCGTACACCTTTTGTATATCCAATTTTTCTGTCATGTCCCCATTAATTGTAATTCTTGCTATTTGGGATGAGTATACTTTCCTAATCATTTTTAGAAATTTATTGCCAAATTCCATGGCCTCTAATTGCAATACAAGAAAGTTCCAATTCAAATTGTCGAAGGCAATAACCTTGTTAATTGTTTAAAAATGAACATTCCTTTCCCAAATCAAAAATAACTATGACCACATCCACTTGCATTATCATTAATTGCTATCACTTTTGGGCTTTTCTCAAAGTTACACAGGTTATTCAGCCACTCCATCAGAAATCTTCCAACTTAGAGGTTAGTTCTCACAGCAGATAAGCTATTGGAGTACTATTCCTAGAGAGATAGACCCTCTTGATATTAAAAATGATATTAAGAATGATACCCTTATGGGTAGGAAAATAGATTTTCTGCAGATTTTTAGAAATCTTTCTTGCTTCTGCAATTAATTCATTCAATTTGCCATCTATATTATTTAGTATGGAAAGAGCATTTGGAGAGAATCAAGGTGTCTGTTGATGGGTGTCAACAGATGGGTGTTTTAAGATAAAGGCATGAGAAAATGTACTGTTCGACCCCTCAGGCACCCTTCTCAACTGCGCACAAGTACCAATGCCCTGCAGTTTGTGCAGTATTGTAATGCAAGATGACACAAGATTTTGCACTACTGATCTCACACTACAGCAGTTTAGGCCTCTGTTCTCTGAGAACTGAGGCTTGTACCAGATCCAGCTGAAGAGAGTTCGCAAGACAAAGAGATTTTGGGACAGTGAAATCGCCTTACTTGAAGCCTTCCACCAACTTGAAAATGCCTTTCACACCATCCCAGTCTCGGCACAAAGAGCATTTACAAGCCGATGGGAGGCTTCAAGCAAGGCAATTTCTCAGCCCCAAAATCTCTTTGGCTTGCAAATGCTTTTCATACTGTCCCAATCTTCCTCTGCTCTCAGGGAGGGAGGGCAAGGGAGAGAAATTGGCAGTGCTGCCACCAACCATGACTTTCCCACACAAGGGTGGGGCAGTCCCAGTGAAAGGGGGCTGTGAGGCCAGGCTGGCAAGTGGGACATGGAAGCTCTGGTGCAGGTGCAGCAATCTACAAGTTGTGGCGGCCATCCACGGTCAGCCTTAGATCCGACCCGCGTGGCCACTCTGGAACCAGCAAGAGACAACCCCACTGCCTCAGCCCAACCCCCTGGGCATGCACACAAGAGATGGCGAGCACGCACATCCTGGATTAAAGGGGAGCACTCAGAATGCAGTCAGCGTGTGGGATAAGACGGACGCCAGGGCCCATGCGCACTCACCACCTCCTGTATAGGCCTCTCAAGTCAGATCTAAGACTGACTGTGTTCAAGCTTGGATGGCTGCAGCTGGGTTGTAAATCAGCCTGGGCTGGGCCAAGGAATTGCGGGCCAGTCCTTTGCGGTTTCCAGGTCAGCTCCGCGGGCCAGATTCAACCACATCACAGGAAAACCTGGCCAGCGGGCTATGAGTTTGACACCCCTGTGTTAAATTAAAAGATACTCCTGCACTCAAGGGAATAGAAAGTAGATATTGTGACAGACTTACACTATATCATATACAAATTTTAGCAGTCTGAAAACCAAAAGTGAAAAAAGCAGATCTTCTAAATCAAATGTTCAAACCTATTTCATCCAATTTTGATGGCCTCCACTTCTTGTACAGATAATCCTTAGGTTATGACAGTAACTGGAACTAGAGTATAGGGCAGGCAGACACTACAGCAGGGGTGTCAAACTCAAGGCCCACAGGCCACATCCGCCCCACAAAGTGGTTGGATCTGGCCTGCACGGCCATCCTGGAAACTGTAAGGGGTTGGTCCATATCACTTCAGCCTAGCCCACACCATCTACCTCTCTCTTGCGCCTCTACCACCGACTACTAGCACAGCAGGCTGAGATAAGAGGGTGGGACGGTTGCTGCCAGACACCATTCTCTCTGTTTTTGCTTGCGGTTAGAGAGCAGGTCGCTGCTAGTTATCTTCTCGCGCCCCCCCCCCCCTTGCAGGTTTTGCCTTTGGCCGGTGTGTAGAGCCCATTCCCCTCACGCACCCAACACACCTCGGCACTGTTGTGGACTGCTGCCACCACCAAGGCTGCCAGCAGCTCGAGCAGGTCCATTAGGCCGCTGCCATCACCGCCCAGAGTAGTAGGCCCACCCAGCCCAAAGGAGGCAAAGTAGCAAACAGGCAAAGGTGGCCACCTCGAGTGGGGAAAGCTAGATCCACATTGGTGCCTTGGCTACCCAGGCTCAGCGGGGATTGTGTGCCTCTCCTTTGGGCAGGGCAGGTCTGCCAATTGGCAGTGTAGTTGTCACCCAGGAGCTGTCGGGGTAGAGACCCCGATGAAACACCCCCTTCATAGGGGCTGCTTGGTGGGGAGAGCAGAGCCCTGCCCTGCAAAGCAGCAGATCCAGAGCACTTTCGGGACGCTGCCCGGCCAACGCAGCTCCTTCAGATGGAGACCCTGAGGGTGCAGCCCCTTCCCTGGACTGAAGCAGCCCCACTGAAGGCAGCCTTCTGTCTTACAGCCTCCCTGCCGCATCTCCATTCTGAGTTGAAGGTTGCAGGCAAATTCCCCACTTGGCTGGCATTCCCAGAAGGTGCAGCTCAGCTGTTTCAAGCACCACTGCGAAAAGCCTGGGAGGGTGAGGCTGAGGTGAAAAGAGCTGCCAATGGGAGCTCCAGGCCCTGCATCCCTGGCTCTCCAGGGCACCCGGTAAGCAGTGGGGCGAGTCAGCATGGCGCTGCCCAAACCAGTGCCTGGGGCTCAAAGGCCCACTTTCCGTGGAAAGGTCCTCTTCCTCCAGTCTTGGGACAGGCGATGCTTCCTACCTCGCCATCTGCCACGCTTCGGGGAAGCCTGGCTGTACGCCATGTGTTGGGTCTGATAGCAGGTGGGGAAGCACTGCATCTTTCCCCTCTCATTTGTGCTATGCCTGCTGGCGAAGTGCCACTCTCATGCATTCAACACACCTCGGCACCATTGTGGGTCTCTGCAGCAGTCCGCAGTGGGGCCGAGGTGCATTGTGTGCACGAGGGGAACATACTCCATGCTCAAGCCAAGGGCAAGACCTGCGAGGCAGCCGAGATGATCAGCAGTGATCTGCTCTCCAACCGCAAGCCAAAACAAACAGTGAGATCTAGTAAGCAAATCCAGTGGTCCGCATCTCATTCCTTCTCTTGCTTCCATCTGCTGCTTGGACAGCCAGCCCAGTGGTGGCAGTGGGTTCCAGAGCCGCAGCCTGGGTCAGCTGAGGGGCCAGTAGGCTGCAACTATAGCAGGAAACCATTCCCCACCCCACACACAAAGGGTGGCGAGTGTGCTGTGGCCAACAGTTGCCAGCTGTAGGTGCCCCATCCCCTGCCTCACCTCACCTCATTTTATCCTGTGGGATGAGCCTCCTGCCTCCTGCCCCACCTACCGGAGACCCCTGAATTCCCGCTCCAGCCCCACCCAGCCACCACAGGCACCACTCACGTGAGTGACATCAAGCTGGCTACATCCCCGGGCCACATCCAGTCGGCCACAACCACCCTGGCTACGCCCTTCCTCACCTCCCCAGCCCCTAAGGACAACCACAATGCTGATCCAGCCCTTAACACCCCTGCACTAGAGGGTATGACATCTACAGGCCATCTGAGGGCTCCTTGGGAGAAAAGGTGACAAGAATAGGAATGACTCCTATTGCACCCTCCTGACAACTTTGTCATTGACTTTGCTTGTGGGAAGTATGCAGGGAAAGTTGCAAATAGTGATCACATGATCTTGTAATGGCTAAAACTTTAAGGACTGGTCTCCCTCCTATAATGTCATTATAACGTTGAATGGTTTACTGAACAAGTGATCATAACCCGAGAATTTCTAAAGTTATTCCTACCTATACTGCACCCCTCTAGCCTTGTCATATTATTATTATATAGGAAGAATATGACCTGTACAATGACTGGGCAATAAAGATAAATACATTAATACAATAAATACATTGTTCCAGGTTAAAGTCCAAGTATTTGAAATTAATCAAGATATTAAGATTGAAGTAACTAAAAAGAATCACTATAAGATACTGCAAGCTAAGGTTTATGTCAAATTGCAGCAATGGACTACTAATGTGTATTGTCAACATTTTAATTAAGCCTTTTTTGACAAGGACTTTCAACCAATGTGGTCAAAGATTTTGGAATTCTTGTGTTTATAATATAACTTCAGAGCCTTCCCTTTCCTCCTGAACAACTTAGTTTTGTTAGGATGGTTACTGATACTTACTCATGAGTTGTGTATCAGATAATACCTATCTGATAGTACCTATCAGATAATATTTATTGGAAATTAAGAAGCAACATAACATAGGGCAATTGATGGCAGAAATTCCAAAAAGTAAAGGTTAAACAAGCATTTTAGCATTTCTATCTCATCACTATATAGGTTCATTCATATACAAGTCATGTTAAACATCTGGTTGTATCTATCTAAAAAAGTATGGTTGACATCACTCAATTCTTCTGTCCACATGATGGTCATTATGTTCTGACTTTCCTACAGATATCTGAGATGAGAGTTATTTCAATTATTTTATGAAACACATATGTGCTAACATCAAGGACATAGGTTCAATCTAATCTAAAGAAATTCAGTCTAATTTCCTACAATGTATTGTGATGCTAGGAATTGGTTAGTCTTTTCAGTGCATGGTTAAGTTTATTCCTATGTTTGGATTATTACTGAGAAAAAAAAAGCATATATTTTACTTTCTTTCCTATGAAAAATCCCTTGGCACACAAAACTGGCTCCAAAGCCTGGGAACCTTCCAAAGCAAATCAAAAGCACCTTGAAGGACAGAAGAATGGGAAATAGGTCCTTTGTGCTTCCATTACCGCACCTCTCTGAATCATCATCTTCTTCTTTTAATGACCCCATAATCTACTGTGGGGTGGAATCTGGGAAATTGAATGGAGCTAGCAAAGTGTTCAATAGCTGGATGCCCTTCCTGTCGCCATAACACCTCTGCGAATGGCACTGTATTATTGGTTTTCATTTGGGGGTGGGGGTAATTTGAATCATACTTTTATTATGCAAAGTTCCAAGACCTTCCAAAGAGGGTCCTTGGTGCTCTCCTAGCTTGGTGATTTTCTTGAAGATGTTTCATTACCAAACTAGTAACATTATCAGTGCTAGAAGGGAGTGGAGTTTGCTCTTATATTTATATACTAGTAACTTACCCAGTCAGTGTTGATGATTCACTTTCCAAAGTAAATCAGAAAATGTGCCCATTTAGCAAATAAAATTCATTGATTCTATTCTGATTTTAATAATACTTGAACAAATGAGCAATACAGATCAGTGCTGAGTGGGGAATTCTGGAAGTTAAAGTCCATACATTTGAAACTAGTCAAAGTTGAGAAATACTGGTCTAGATTATTATATTAACAATACAAATAATAGATTAACTTGTGATTAGTATGTTTAAAAATGGCAGATAAACAAGTTTGTTTAAAGCGGGTCTAGGACAATTCGCTGCGGTTGACTCACCACAGCTGACCTGCCATGGGAGAATTCAACATGGGATAACTCAAAAGAGGTAGAAGTGAATTGCAGGAGGCCTTTAAGTTTGGACTTTCTCAATTTAGAAGTCCTCAAGGCTGAGTGCAATTCATTTGTCCCTCTCTCGAGTTACCCCTCACTGAATTTTTCCGCCGTGAGTTGGCTGTGGTGAGTCGACCATGGCAAGACGGCAGTGGCTAGTCAGTAGCAACAAATTATTCCATTTCTTAAAGCAGCCCTTCCCATTCCTAGATGCAATCAACAGTCCGAACTAACTGAAGTTATAAGAGTTATAGTATCAAATCTCTGCATCAAGCTGAGTATGATTGTTAAAAGCAAAATTCTTCTAGCAAGACTAAAACCACTTCTCATAAAAACTCAAAATGGATCTGCTTTATCTATAAATTTAAAGTTTAATCTGAATGTACAAATCAGTATTTACCAATCAACTATAAAGAGGTAGTCTTTAACAATTTTTAGCAAACCAAAGCACTATTTGAGCATCATAAAGAAATAGATTAACTAGCAAATTATTAACTGATCAGACATATGAAGTTAACAAATACTCAAGAATATTAAGAAAATGTTCTTACATATTCAAGTTGTTATTTACCTTAAGAATGCTTGCCACTTCGTTGACTGGTAATTCACTTGCTTTTTTGGAAGTTAGAACAGGAATCATTATTTCATTTTCATCCTTAGGCAACTGTTGAAAATGTGCAACCTAAAAAACAAGGAGCTATCCATATAACTAGATATCATAGTTCAGCTGCTCCAATAAGCTGCAAAAAAGAATATCTAGCAAAACAGAAATTACTATCAATTGGAACTATGTGCTCCTTTTGATTTGAGTACTAACACTTTAGAGCATTAAAAATACATTTATCTATACTGAGTAAATTGTATCTTTTTAAAAAATTAAATCTCATCCAAATTGTATGTTATATATATTTGTAACAACATAAATTAAGTATGCATTCTAATTAATTAGTATATTTTTTTTTAAAAGTGACCAATATAATGCATGATACAAAAAGTTTTTTTCCTGTCCAGTCGTGTCTAACCTAGGGAGGAATGCTAATTTCCGTTTCCTAGCCAAGGGAGCCACTATGCGAAGATATTTCCATGATTATGTGGTCAATATGATTATGTACTGAGGCATGCAGAATCTTTCCCTCCAAAGTGCTATCTATGTATTTACTTCACCTACATTTGTTTGAATTGCTAGATTGGCAAGACCTGGGACAAAAATGGAAGTTCACCCCATCAGGTGTACTTGGGTCTCAAACTGCCAACCTTCTGATCTATAAATACAGCATCTTGACCACCAGCAGCAAGCTATTCCACTGATTAATTGCTCACACTGTCTTCTTATTCTATGTTATGCATTATTATGTTTTCAAAAATGGATTGGACACCATTTAACTTGGATGTTGTAAGGCTCCTACCTAGGGCAAGGAGGTAGACTAGAAGACCTCTCGGGTCCTTTCCAACCCTATTATTCTATAATCTATGACAACATGGGGAAGTCAGTTTACTAGGAGATACTTAATGGATCTTCTTGGAGATAAATCTAAGCCTTTTTGAATTGGTTAATTGGATAAATCCGCTGAATTTTTTTAGGGGTTTTGTTATGCTTACTATGCAGCCTTTAAAAAGTAACAATAACGAGAACAATCATAAAATTGCAATTATAAGAAGACAACCACAACCTAAAGAGCTCACTTAAATGTGCATAGGCCATCACAGACGGCTGACATAAAATTACTACCGTGTTTCCCCGAAAATAGGGCATGTCCTCAAAATAAGGCCAAGCCTGATTTTTGGGGTGGGCCTAAATATACACCCTCCCCCCAAAATAAGTCCCCCCCTCTCTCTCTCACACACACACACACACACAGGTCCCTCACCCCCCAACCTTCCCAAGGCAGCCACATCTCTGCAAACTCGTGCGCCCCCTGGCCCTTTCGCCCCCCCACAGCACCAAACATAGACATCAAGCGCCTGCTCCTGCACCATGGTGGCAGCCCGCCCACTCTCGCCCCCACGCTCAGGCACCACGGTCACATAGCCTGCGCTACCGAGCGCCCACAACAGCCCCAGCGCAAGCATCACCGCCCCAGGGCTTCCTTGGCAGTGCAGCCACCGGGAGCAGAGAGGCCTCCATGAACAGTGGCAGGTGCGGAGGACTACAATGGCAGGCCTGGCATGTCCCACAGCTATGGGAGTGTTCTTCACTCTATGGTGGCGGCTGGAGCTGGAGCTGGATCCTGCAGGGAGAGCTGGCCCAGGCCGTGGCTTCCGTGCAGGTGCTGGTGGTGGGCGCCGGCGGCACTGGCTACAAGCTCAAGGACCTGGTGCTACTGGCTTTGCCCAAATTGACGTGGTGAGGCCTGAGAGCCACGCGAGCAGGGGTTGGGGACAGGCACTAGCACAGCTTGGTGCCTTCGGGCCGCTTGCATTCTACACACACACCCTGCAGGAGGGGAGGAGCTTAATGACAGCGTGCGAAGGGAGCCTCTCTCTGCTAGACTCCCGGCTGTGAGTGCGCAGGCCGCCCGGGGCCTCCTGCATCCCCAAAATAATAAGACCCCCCTGATAATAAGGCCAAGCCCTTATTTTGAGGTTCAAAAGAAAATAACTCCTGCTGTCCTCTGCCAGCAAAAACGGAGCTCAGGAGGGCCGCACCATTTTTGCTGGCAGAGGCATCACAGGCTGGTCTGTCACTGATTCCATGGCAGTCCCACGGGCCAGATCTAAGCACCCCACGGGCCAGATCCAGGCCCCGGGCCTTGAGTTTGACACCCTTCTCTAAATATTATTCCTTGTGAGTCCTACTACTAGAGAAAAGAATCTCTTCTAGTTGCTTTATTTCCACACACAAATACACTTTCTCTTACCAACACACACACATATACATATACACACGCATATATACACATACATAGGTACATATGTATGTATGTATGTATGTATGTATGTATGTATGTATGTATGAGGGGGCAGCTGTTGACATGCCTTTTTAAGCCTCTCCCCAGCCAGCATAGCAGTGTTAATTATAAAAGCTGTATTGAAGAGACAGCTGGATATAATGGTGTTGGTAATGTGTCTGTCTGTCTGTCTGTCTGTCTGTCTGTCTGTCTGTCTCTCTCTCTCTCTCTCTCTCTCTCTCTCTCTCTCTGTTTGTGTGTGGGTGTGTATATGTTTTCTGAGGTTTTCGTGGGTGTTTCTATGTAGAAGTGTGCTTCTAGAAGCAGGAAGCCGAAAACACCAGCCTGAAGATGACGAATGAGACTTTGTCGAAACGTTGCCAAGACACTTCCAATTTTACGCGGGAGAAAACCCGAATAACCATATATATGGTTATTCCCAACCACACTCCCAACCAATCAGAGCACAGCCAAGCCCCCATCCAATCAGAGCACAGCCAAGCCCCCAACCAATCAGAACACACCTCCACCCAATCAGAACACAGCCAAGCTCCCACCCAATCAGTTCACACCCCCACTGGCAGTTAAAAGGAAGAAACAGCTGCGATCATACATTGCTCCTAGAAGCACGAAGCTGAAAACACCAGCCTGAAGATGACGAATGAGACTTCGTCGAAACGTCACCAAGATACTTCTAATTTTACGCGGGAGAAAACCCAAATAACCAAAGACCTACAAACATCCGCGAAAACCTCAGAAAATATATATATAAAGTGTTTTTCTATCAATATATATATATTACTAATTTTCACTTGTGTTATAAGATGCTTTGTGTAGCTAATGCATGTACTCACAGCAAATTACATAACATGGGCATGCTTAGGCATGCTTAAACTGGATGGATTATTAAAACAGCTCACATGGACAAAGGCTACTCATTTTCTTGGTGTCAGTTCCCATGTATTTTGATGTGATTGTTTCAAGGCAAACATTATCTATTTACAATTTACATAAAAGCTGGTTATAGACTTATTATAGGATGATTAAGTAGTGACAGCATGAATATCTCACCAAGGCCAAAACAGCCACGATAAACCATCTTTTTCGGACCATAAGACACACCGGTGTATAAGACGTAGCAAGTTTTCGAAGAGGTAAGCAAGGAAAAGAAAAGTTTTTGCCCTCCCCGGCCCTCAAGAGCACTCTGCTGGCCTCCCAAACCTTCTGCACATCCCGTTTTTCACAAAAACAGCACGTACGGAGGGTTTGGGAGGCCTGCAGAGTGCTCTTAGGGGCTGGGGAGGGCAAAAATGTGACGCGTGGAAGGTTTAGGGAGCCAAAAACGGGGCCATTTTTGTCCTCCCTGGCCGACAGGAGCACACTGCAGGCATCCCAAAGCCTCTGCACGTGCCATTTTTGAAAGGACGACTGGTAGGAAAATCCCCACCCACCCTCCATCACGGTTTGATTTTACTTAAGATGTGGGACAGGGAGAAAGATCGGAAGCAGGCAGGGTGAGGAAAACTCTTTCAGAAAGTAATCTCCGGGGGAGGGGGAAGTTTCCTGCTGATCCTCCTTTCAAAGGGGAGCCTTGCAGATGTACATCCAAACTGCTCCCTCCGTGGCTTCGAAGCCTCTAGCCTTGCAAAACTGCGCAGGGAAGGTGGAGGTTTGCTTTCTCTCTCCCCCGCATCTCAAACAAAATCAAACCATAATGGGGAGGGGGTGATTTTCCTGTAAATACAGGTTGGAGATGGGGGGAGGAGATTTTCCTGCCAATCCTTCTTTCAAAAGGGAGCCTTGCAGGCGCACATCCAAACTGGTCTCTCTGTGGCTTTGAAGTCTCTAGCCTTGCAATCCTGCAAGGGGGACGTTTGCTCCAAAGCTACAGCAGAGCATTGCACTGGGAGCCCTCCACGGGTAAGATTGAGTTGCGTGTCTGCTCCAGCAAGAGGGGTGCAGGCCAGGGGCTTGGGCCTGGAAGAGTGCAAACCGTGCTCACCGCCTGCTCCATAGCCACAAGGTGAGCTGCAGAAAAGAGGGGCCCTTGGCTGCGAGGTTGCCTGGCGCCATGGGAAGGGCTGGGGGTAGCAAGGGTGCGCTGGAAATATATCCTGGCACCCAGAGAGACAGAACTCCCAGCCCTCGCTGGATCAACTGATCCATGGGCCGCGATTAAGGGACCCAGCAGCCATGAGGTGACCGCACTCTGGCTTCCGTACCTCAAAAAAATTAAGACATCCCCCAAAAGAATCCCTGTTTTTGAGGGGTCAAAAGAAAATAAGACCCAGTCTTATTTTCGGGGAAACAAGGTATAATAGTAATATTAAACATAATAATCCTAATAGTCGTCATCATCATCATCATATTTACGTCTCTTTTATTTTCTATATTTCATTAAACTACTTCTTTTATTTTCCTATTTCTAAATTCCGTTTTTATTTTCCAACCATCGATAAAATAATTCCCATGTTGTGTAATATTCAGTTTGTTCTTTCTCCTTAATTGCAATTCTGCATTCTAATATTTTCCTAATCACATTCTCATCTGTAGGGATCTCTTCACTTTGCCAGTTTTATGTGAATACAATTCTAGCTGCAGTTAATACATGAATAATTAGATATACATTCCCCTTACTGTAGGTTTCAGGTAAAATCCCCAACAAAAATATTTCTGGTTTGAAGCCAATGTGCTTTTTTATCATCTTTTCTAGCCACGTATGTATTTTTTTGCTTCTATGCATGTCCATCACATATGATAGTAAGACCCAGTTATCTGGTGGCATTTCCAACATTTAGCTGATTTATCTTTGCCAACCTCGCCGGTGCAAAGTGCCAGCTATAAAACATCTTATACAAATTTTCTTTATATGCAGTTGACATTGTTAATTTATAGTTCCTGTCCCATAATTTTTGCCGTTTATCTAGTTCTATTGTGTAGCCAAAATTTTTTGCCCATGCTATCATCTCCTTCATTTGTTCATCTTCCAATTTGATGCCCAATAAGTAGCTGTAGGTTTTCTTTATCAATCTTTCTTCTGTCCCTGTTAATATCTTATCTGATTCTGTCAATTCTTTATAAAAACCGTATAATTTAACATCTTTCTCATATCTAGAATGTATCTATACTTGTGAATACCATGCCATATCAATCCCTTGATCCAGGGGTGAAATCTACTTATCTTCCTTACCGGCTTGGAAGCGCACGTGCGCCACATGCGCATACCTTCTACGCATACGTAGAAGGTAAACAAACATGATTTCCTGGTTAAAACCAGGAAGTAATGACACCCGGGAGGCGATAGCTACTGGATCGCTGAACCACAGGGAAAAATCGCTACTGGATCAGGCGATTCAGTCCAATCCAGGAGCATTTCACCCCTGCCTTGATCACTCAGTTCTTGAAAGAAAAACTTCCCCCTTTTAATTCAAAATATCTTTATATCTAACAATATTTCCCATGTTAATAATGTTTGGGTGAATGAGTGCTTCTATCGTTGAAAGCCAAATTGGTATCCTCAAGTAGTGTTGCTCTCTGATTTTTTCTCATACTAGGAGCAGTGTGTTCCTAATATAATGTCTTTGGAAGTAACCATGTATCTTGCTTTTCCCATACCACAAGTACGCTAACCCAGTAAATCATGTCTCTCCAAAGTCAATAGTCTTGTATGCCTCAATACAATCCATTCTTTCATCCATATTAATACTGCTGCCTAATAGTAGAACTCCCAGTTTGATAGTCCAAAGCCTCCTCTATTTCTTGAATCCTGCAGCATTTTTAAATGAAATCTTGCCTTTTTCCCTTGCCAGATATATTTTAGTATTATTTTATTGATTTTCTCAAAATATTTTCCCCCAATTTTATTGGAATTGTTTGAAATAAGTATAGTAATCTCTGCAGTATATTCATTTTAATTGTAGCTATTCCTCCTACCAGTGATAGTTGCAATTTTTTTCAGGACAACTTTAATTTGTTGCATCAGTTTATAGCAGTGGTTCTCAACCTTCCTAATGCCGTAACCCATTAATACAGTTCCTCATGTTGTGGTGACCCCCAACCAGGGGTGGGCGTGGCTTATTTTGTGGGTGTGGCTTCGAGGTCATGACTGGGTGGGCGTGGCTAGCTGGTCATGTGACTGGGTGGCCATGGCTATGTGTATAGGGACTACTCAGAGGGCTGAAAAAAGTCATTTCTGACAGATCCTCGCACTTTTGACTGGTCCTCACACTTATGACCATCCTCACATTTATGCTGGTGCAGCATTCTTAACAACCATGTCACTCATTTCACAACTGCTTCTCTTCACCATGGTGATAAGATAGGGCAAAAACGTAAAATGTGAGGGCAGTCGTAAGTTCGAGGACTGGTCAAAAGTGCAAGGACCATGTATTTTTATTGTTACAAATTGAACATAATTAAAGCATAGCGATTAATCACAAAATGAATATGTAATTATATATTGTGAAATATTTATTTCTAATTACAAATAAATGAAATTTTGTTGTGAAGCATGGTGTAGTATGGATAACAATTTTAATACAACAACAGTAAACTACATTGGTACATTTTGTAACAGTATGCATAAAAAGCCAACGTCAGTGCGAAGGTTGAGATTGCTTCTTTCTCACCAAATCAGAAATTCTTGGGGCAGTCTTTGCAAGAGCACAACAAAGATCATCTTCCACAAGAAGTCTACTTCTGTATTTAGACTTGATAACCCACAAGCTGGAAAACCCTATTTCGCAAAGATATGTTGTTGGAAATGGAAGAAGAAGGCGCAACACAGTCTCAGACAGAACAGGATATGACTGCAAACACTTGATCCAGAATTTTGTAACTGGCATTGTAGTGAAATCAGTTCTCGCTGCATTGCTGTTAATAAGTTCAATGAACTCCTCTTGTGCTGTCTCAGGAACATCTTCAACTTTGACTGTGAATGGGCTTCTGGCAAGTGCAAATGGGGTGTCAGGTAGATTTGGAAAGTACGATGAAACTTCGTCTTCAAGCATGTGCAAGTGTTCTTTCACAGAAATTATCATCGTAATCTTTTTGTCTGGTTCAATGTCATGTTCCTCAAAGAAAGCAGATAAGGTAGGCAGCATGTAAATTTTATTTTCATCCAATTTGTTTTGCCAAAGCTGAAGTTTCATTTGGAACGCTCGGATCTTTTCAGACAAATCGAGGCATGTTGCATCTGGTCCTTGCAGTGATAAATTTAACTCATTCAAGATGGCAAAGATATCAACCAAGTAAGCTATTTTCTGCAGTTCACTTTTATCGCTGAAAAGTGCTTCAAACTGTGGCCTTGCTTTCTGATTAAAAAACATTTTGAGTTCATCACGAAGCTCAAAAACACGTTTTAAAACTTTTCCTCTCGACAACCATCTCACTTCAGTGTGAAATAGCAGAGCATTGTTCGGCGCATCCAACTCATTGCACAGTTGCGAAAACAGCCGGCTGTTTAAAGAGCTCGCCTTTACAAAATTGACAGCACTTATAACACTTTTCAATACTTCTTGTAACTCTTGTGGCAGCGTCTTCGTTGCTAATATTTGCCGATGAATCATACAGTGCGTTCTGATGACTTTTGGTGACTCATTCAGTACCAAACGTTGAAACCCAGATCGACATCCTAGCATAGCTGGAGCACCATCTGTACAAACACCACAAACATTTTCCCAAGAGATCTTATGCTCTTTCAGAAATGAACCAACTGTGTCAAATACATCACGTGCAGTTGTTGTCGTTTCAAGAGGTTTGCAAAAAAGAAACTCATCTTTAAAGTTGCCATCATTAATATACCTTACGTAAACCAATAACTGTGAACAGTTTGCAACGTCTGTAGATTCATCAAGCTGGATACTAAATATTGGAAGTGGAGCAGATTTAATTTCCTGGATTACCTGCTCAAGAATATCAGCAGACATGTCACCTATTCTTCTGCGGACAGTGTCATTAGATAAGGAGATTGGACTTAATTTCTTTACAAATTCATCTCCAATCATAACTCGAACAATGTCTTTGGCCGCTGGCAACAGTAAATCCTCAGCAATGGTGTGAGGTTTCATAGCTTTGGCAATTCTGTGTGCCACCAAATATGAAGCTTCAACGGCTGCTTCATTTTGTTTGTAGTTTTGGCCGCTGGCAACAGTAAATCCTCAGCAATGGTGTGAGGTTTCATAGCTTTGGCGATTCTGTGTGCCACCAAATATGAAGCTTCAACGGCTGCTTCATTTTGTTTGTAGTACTTGCCACAAGTGTCAAGTCTAGCTTTCTTGAGTCCATCAGCTTTGCTTCTAAAATAGCTGGTATCCTTGCCAGCAAAGCTCGGATGCTTGCTATCAAAATGGCGTTTTAATTTGTTTGGCTTCATGGATTCGGCTGATAGAACCTCACAGCAAATAATACATTGGGGTTTCTCAATTCCTGCTGTAATTATTGAGGTAAACCCATACTGTAAAAACTCCTCAGTATATTTTCTTTTCTTAGCTTTTGGTTCCATTGTCATGAGTTGGTTTCCTAATGAAAATAATATTTAACAATAGCTTTGATAATGCAAAAGATGATACATGGCATGGTTTTTCCCTAACTTGCACATGACTGTTAGAACCAGGAGAGATCATGGATTAAGTACAATGTGAAATTCACTTAACCATGCTCTTGCTTAGCAACCAAAATTTTGGGCTCAATTCTGGTCATAAATCAAGGACTTTCTCTCCCTTCCTCTCCCTCTTCCTCTTTCTGTCTCTTTTTCTTTCATTCTTTCTTTTCTCTCTCTCCCCCTTCCTGTCCTGCTTTCTCTCCTGCACCCAAAACAGGAGTTTCAGACTATGGCAGGCAGAGGCAGGGGTTGAAAAGGGAGCTTCAGGAGGCACTCCCCGAAACTTCTCCTGTGCGGCTTTTGCCGCTTCAGTCAATGGGGGCACAGTGGCAGCAGGGAATCCCTGAGTTCACCCAGCAAAAGATTTTCCTGCCATTTCAGGCAATGGGGGGAGGGTGGCAGCAGGGAATCCCTGAGTTCACCCAGCAAAAGATTTTCCTGCCGTTTCAGGCAATGGGGAGAGGGTGGCAGCAGAGAATCCCCGAGCTCACCCAGCAAAAGATTTTCCTGCTGTTTCAGGCAATGCGGGGAGGGTGGCAGCAGGGAATCCCCGAGTTCACCCAGCAAAAGATTTTCCTGCCGTTTCAGGCAATGGGGGGAGGGTGGCAGCAGGGAATCCCCAAGTTCACCCAGCAAAAGATTTTCCTGCCGTTTCAGGCAATGGGGGGAGGGTGGCAGCAGGGAATCCCCGAGTTCACCCAGCAAAAGATTTTCCTGCCGTTTCAGGCAATGGGGGGAGGGTGGCAGCAGAGAATCCCCGAGTTCACCCAGCAAAAGACTTTCCTGCCGTTTCAGGCAATGGGGGGAGGGTGGCAGCAGGGAATCCCTGAAATCACTCACCCAAACTTTTAATGCAGCGAGATATCAGCGACGGCGGCGGCAGAAGCAGCAGCAGGGAGTCCCTGAACTCTTTTCTACCCACACGAATGCACACACACCTCTCTCCACTCTCTTCAACAGCGTCGGGCACCGCGTTGCACACTGGGATCCGCTTTTTTCAAAAGCGTGGGGCACCGCATTGCACGCTAGGATCCGCTTTTTTCAATAGCGTGGCGCAGCCCTCCAACAGACGCACAGAGGGTGAGGGTGAGCGGAGGCGTGGGGGAAAGGGGGGGCAAGAGAGGTCTTTGGCGACCCCCGAGAAATGGCCATTCGACCCCCAAAGGTGTCGCGACCCCCAGGTTGAGAACCGCTGGTTTATAGTAATTATCTTCCTTAATCGTTACACATATTGCTGTCAGATGAATCCCTAAGTATTTTACTTTTATTAATCTGAATATCTATTCTCCTCATTAACTCTTTTTTATGTTTATCTGTAAAAATTTTCACTTAAATCTTAGTTTTCTCTTTATTTATTTTCAATCCTGCCACTTTGCCATATTCTTCTATTTTTTTAATTAATTTAGACCCTGTTTCTTGTGGATCTTCCAGAATGAAGATTAAATCATCTGCAAACACCTGTAATTTGTACTTTTCTTTTTTATTTCCATACCTTTTCTCTCTATATCTTGTCTAATATTTCTATTTAATATTTCCAGTATCAATATAAATAACAGGGGAGACAAGGGACATCCTTGTCTTGTACCTTTTTTGATGCTAACCTTCTCAGTTATATCTCCATTTACCATCATCTTTGCACTTTGTTTATAATATATCGCCTTAATCATATTAAAAAATCTCTCCCCAAAGTCCATGTCTTTTAGTTGTGCTAGCATAAATTGCCAGTTCACATTGTCAAATGCTTTCTCTGCATCTAGGAAAATCAACGCCATTTGTTTCTCTGGATGCGTTTCATAATACTCCAATGTATTTAAAATTATTCTTATATTGTCTCTGATTGTCTTTGATTTTCTCTTAGGTAAAAAAAAACATTTTGATCTGAATGTATAAATTGATTTAAGAATCTTTTTAGTCTTTCTACAATTATTGAAGCATATATTTTATAATCAGCGATACACCAATTAATGGATGAAGAAGGAACCATTCACCATCAAAATGATGATAAAAAGTGATTCAAAATTACTATGAAAAATTATATGATCAAGGGACAATTTCAAAAAATAAAATAAAACAATATTTAGAAAAAGTGGAACTATCTAAAGTACCTGAAACAGTGAAAGCAGTGCTAGATAAACTCATAACAATGATGGAATTAACAGAAGCAATTAAGAGACAAAAAATGATAAAAAACCAGGTCCAGATGGTCTACCAGCAGAACTTTACAAAGACTTACAAAATATTTTAAGTATACCAATGCTGGAAGTATTTAATGAACTATTGCTAGAAGTACCAAATTCATGGATGGAAGCATATATTACTCTCATACCAGTTGTTGTTGTTGTTAGTTGCGAAGTCGTGTCTGACCCATTACAACCCCATGGACAACGTTCCTCCAGGCTTTCCTGTCCTCTACCATCCTCTGGAGTCCATTTAAGCTCACGCCTACTGCTTCAGTGACTCCATCCAGCCACCTCGTTCTCTGTCATCCCATTCTTCTTTTGCTCTCAATCTTTCCCAGCATTAGGCTCTTCTCCAGTGAGTCCTTCCTTCTTATTAGGTGGCTAAAGTATTTGAATTTCATCTTCAGGACCTGGCCTTCTAAAGTCAGGGTTGATCTCCTCTAGGACTGACCAGTTTGCAGTCCAAAGGACTCGCAGGCGTCTTCTCCAGCACCATAGTTCAAAGGCCTCAATTCTTTGGCGCTCAGACTTTCTTATGGTCCAACTTTCACAACCATACATTGCAACTGGGAAAACCATAGCCTTGACTATATGCACTTTTGTTGGCAGGACAATGTCTCTACTTTGTAGTATGCTGTCTAGATTTGCCATAGCTTTTCTCTCCAGGAGCAAGCATCTTTTAATTTCTTGGCTGCAGTCCCCATCTGCGGTGATCTTGGAGCCCAGGAAAATAAAATCTGTCACTACCTCCATTTCTTCCCCATCTATTTGCCAGGAATTGAGAGGGCCAGATGCCATGATCTTAGTTTTCATGCCCATCTTTGCATGAAACTTTCCCTTCATATCTCCAATTTTCTTGAAGAGGTCTCTGATCCCTCCTGTTCTATTGTTTTCTTCTATTTCTTTGCACTGTTCACTTGAGAAGGCATTATTATCTCTTCTAGCTATTCTCTGGAATTCTGGATTCAACTGAGTCTATCTTTCTCTTTCTCCCTTGCCTTTTGCTTCCCTTCTTTCCTCAGCTATTTGTAAAGCTTCCTCAGACAGCCATTTTGCTTTCTTGCATTTCTTTTCCTTTGGGATGGTTTTAGTTGCTACCTCTTGTACAATCTTACATATAGTTTCTATAGTAGCTCTTCAACAAAATAGGTTCTCTAGAAGAATCACAGAGGATTCAGGAAGAGCTCTTAGGCATGAAGAAACCCAAGTCTACCTAAGAGAAGGAACTTGAAAATAAATCCAGAAAAAAACCTGCAGCAATTCATTCCTGTAATGTTACCAAGAAGGATGCATGAACATGAATTCATACATACTTTATAAAGTTTTTTTTAATGCAAACCTCTCTGCTCATCCTAATTCTGTTTACATTCCTATAGACAACAGGTTCAGTATACTTACAATTCATCAGACATATTGCTTACAATCATACATGCTTTCAAATTCTTGTCACTCCCAAACCAAAGTTTGAGGAAACGATACTACTAATTTGGTGTTCAGATACTCACCCTCTAAACCCCACTAAAGATGTTACCTAGCCTGGTAACAAAATGTTCATAAACCAACCCACAAGGTCAGAGAATGAACCTTCACCCTCATATTTTCAGTTTCTTCAATATATGACTAGAATATGTTTATGAGTGAATGCAAATACCATAGGACGTTTTATGCAACTTATTTTGAAAAATATCTAAAAAGAAGGTGAATGAGAAGAGACATGACAATGAAATTCAACCCTGGAAATATCAAGACAGATGTAATCACTCAGCAGATGGCCTTCAGAGGCAGTCACTCTACTGTCAAGATTAAAAGCCATTTAACACTATCTTCCATGAATTGGTCCAACTTTGGTACTACACCTTATAGTAACAAATTCTAAAGTTTAATTGCACTTTTTGTAATAAAAACAAATCCTTAGGTTCCTTAAATTACAGGATTTGATAGATTCGACCAGTTGGCATCACAGCAGGATGGATATGGGAGAGCGGTGCTCTGTGAAGGACCACAAAACCCAGCCGATCCCTGCTTACCAGGAGACCCTGTGGAATCAAAGCCACCCTGGAGGGATTATGAAGAAAGGAGGGCTGCTTTGTAGATCGTGAGGAAACAGGAATTTCCTCGCTTGATCCAAAGAAACACTCTTGATCAGTAGCAGAGATGACAGACATTTTGGCAAGACTGAAGCTGTGACAACTGAGACAAGAAGATTAGGTGCTGGAGCGGTTCGTGGACAGAGGATTGAGACTGGTTGAGACTATTTTCAACTTCTATACTAGAGATCTAAACCCACACAAAAGAATTTTTTAAAAAAAGACTCTCCAAAACGCCAAGAAAGTGGCGAATTAACACACAGAGAAAGATTACAGACCCAAAAGTGAAACAAACTTTTAATGGAAGACTATGAAACTTAAAAATATAGAAATCCCGGACTGGAACTTGTAGTAGTGTGAAAAGGGACTTGTGGATAACATTGCTCAATTATTGGAAGAAAAAGTATAAAGATAAGGGAATCTTGGGGGGTTTTTTTCCCCTTGATTTTTTTTTTTTTTTTTGACAACCAGCTGTTCTATCTTTCCTTTGTTTAATGCTGGAACTTTGAACAGGGGCACCATCAACTGGTGAAAGAAGATATTATACTAGTACACAGTGGGAAACGACCTTGGCAAGTGAGGATTAATTGATTAATTGATAACACAAGAAAAGCAAAGAGGAGAACAAAGGAAATAGGGAAAGGTAAACGACACCTGGAAGGCCTTTCTATTTTGGTTCCATATCTGTTTTTTCGCAGCTTGGAAGTATTGAGTAGCCTTTTGAAGATTCTTAACAGAAGGTGGATTATAACTAAAAAGAAACATCCTTGAAAAATATGGTATTTAGATTAAATAAATCTGATGTAAGGAGTTACAAGTTCCCAAGGGAGAAGCATGAAAGATTTACCAAAAGGTCAGTAAGGGTTGAAATTCTAAAAGGGGCAAGAGATTATAGATAGATACAGAATACTTCTTTAATAGGGTGGCTATCTTATTTTTTTTAACACTTTATTAAACTTTTATTATATTAAAAACATAAAAAATTATATTACTCAACAACAGCTATTTGTAGTGTTTTTCTTGTGACAGTAATTCGTGCGTTATTTACAAAAATTAAATTGTGCGTATTTACATTCTTATTTTATCTATTACTTGTACTTAATAACTATCTTTAATCTATCTCCATTCTATCCAGTTATACACTGTTCCCACACTTGTAAAATATTGATACCTCTTTATCTTTTAAACTCAGCATTAATTTGTCCATTTCTGCGCAATTCATGACCTTTTGTATGACAAGTTTCTCTGCGGGTATGCATGGCTATTTCCAACATTGAGCGAAGGCAATCCTGGCAGCGATTAGTATGTGTAGTACTAGATATTTTGTGTTCTTCACATATTTTTTTTTGAAGATCCCCAATAGGAAGAGTTCCAGTTCTAAATCTAATTGTTCGCTAGTTATTTCCTGTAGCCAATCTTTAATTTTAAGCCAATATTTTCAAGCCTCAGGGCAGGACCACCACATATGGTAGTATGTTCCCTCTTTCTTTTTACATTTCCAACACATGGGGTTCATTTTAGGGTATATTTTCACTAATCTCGAAGGGAGTAAGTGCCACCTGTAGAACATTTCATATGTTTTTCTTTATATGCTGCTGATTTTGTTAGTTTATGGTTTCTGTTCCACATATTCTCCCAGTCTGATAGTTTTATGTTGTGTCCAATATTTTGACCCCATGCAATCATGCATTCTTTCACTATTTCTTCCTCCATTTCTGCTTCCAGAATGTATTTATAAATATTACTAATATTTTTTTTGACTGGTCCTAATAAAATTTTGCCTAATTGTTGTGGTTTAAGATATATTCCATAATCTTTTGTATCTTGTTTATATCGGTTTTGTTATTGGAGATAAGACCACCAGTCAACTCGTAACCCTTGTTCTTGGAGGACCTGTATTGTTTTTAACTTTCTATGGATATCTAATAGGTCTTTATATTTTAACATTTTGTTCAAATCTAAATTGTTTGGGTGGATCATTGCTTCCATTGTGGATAGCCAGGTTGGGATTTTTATGTAGTGTTTCTTTTTTACTTTAATCTAATTGTATATTAGCGAATCTGTAATCAAGTTTCTGTGGAAGTATTGTTGTTTTGTAGGTCCTGTTTCCCAGAGAAAGGCATGCCATCCTCTCTGCAGGTCGTGATCTTTTATAGCTAGTATTCTTATATTCTTTAAATTAATCCAATCCTTTAACTAAACTAATATTGCTGCACTATAATTCCCAGTTTGGCAGTCCAAATCCTCCTCTACTCTTCATATCTTGTAATAATTTCATTTTTATTCTGGGTTTTTTCCCTTGCCAGATAAATTTTGCTATTGTTTTATTAAGGTCATTGAAAAAGGTCTTTTCTAATTTAACTGGGATGGTCTGGAACAAGTATAGAAATTTTGGTAATATAGACATTTTTATGGCTGCTATTCTTCCTAAAAGTGACAGTTGCATCTTTGTCCATAGTTCTAAATCTTTTTTTGTTTGTTGTAGTAGTTTGTTGTAGTTATTCTCCTTTATCAATTTACAATGCGCTGTCAACCATATACCTAAGTATATGATTTTTCTTGTTGTTTGGAGTCCAAGTGTTCTTTCCAATTCTGCTATTTGTAGTTCTGTTAAATTTTTCAATAGAAGTTTCATTTTCTATTGATTTTCAGTCCTGCTACAGCTCCACAGCTTTCTAATTCCTTAATTAATGTTTGTCCTTTCTCTATTGGTTCTTCGATAATAAAAGCCAAATTGTCTGCAAATGCTTGCAGTTTATATTCATTTCTGGTTTTCAATCCTTTTATTTCTGAATTTTGTCTGATTCATTCTAGTAATACTTCTAGTGACAGTATGAAGAGCAAAGGAGATAGAGGACAACCTTGTCGAACTCCTTTCTCTATATTTAAAGTTTGGGTATTTTCTCCATTAATTATAATTTTTGCTTTTTGTATCGAATAAATTGCCGTTATAATAGTCTCAAATTTAGTGCCAAAATTCATATCATAAACTTGTTGAAGCATAAATTGCCAATTGAGGTTGTCAAATGCCTTTTGGGCGTCCAAGAGATGTGCCTCGTAGAGATGTGCCCACCAGGTTTCCGTGCATTTCATCAGCCAAGGGCCCAGGGGAGGGGTGGGGGAGTGGCGGTGATCATTAGGGAGAGTCTTTGTCCGAGGGAGACCACTGTTCCTCAGATAGCCGGATGTGAGTCCCTTTGTGTGAAGTGGGGCCGTGGGGTGCAGATGGGTTTGCTGACTACGTACCTGGCTCCCTGCCACGTGGCAGCGACCCTGCCCGAGCTACTCGACGTCATCGCCGGGGTGGCGGTCGATACCCCCAGACTTATTGTCATGGGGGATTTCAACCTTCCATCCACAGGTGAGGCGTCAGAGATGGCTCGGGAGTTCATGGCTTCCATGACGGCCTTGGACCTGACCCAGTTAGTTCAAGGCCCCACTCACATAGGGGGACACACTCTGGACCTGATTTTTATCTCTGGTCAGTGGTTGAATGATCTTGGTAGAGGGGACCTAGATATTAAACCCTTGTCATGGACAGATCATTCACTCCTTCAACTAGACTTTCCTACCGCCTGCCCCCACCGCAGGGAGACGGAACCGACTAGATGGTTCCGTCCCAGGCGCCTGATGGATCCTGAAAGGTTCCTGACGGAGCTTGGGCCGTTTCCCGAGACTCTAACACACGACTCGACTGAAGAGCTGGTGGCCGCCTGGGAAAGGGCAGCCGCTGGAGCTTTGGACCGTGTCGTGCCTTTGCGGCCTCTGACCCGATGCCGATCTCAATTAGCTCCTTGGTTCTCTGAGGAGCTGAGAGAGATGAAGCGTTGGAAAAGACGCCTAGAGCATCTGGAGGACTAGTCAATCCGACTCCGACCGGACACAGGTGAGGTCTTATATCAAGACCTACCTAGTGGCGATAAAAACGGCAAAATCTAACCATTTTTCCGCTCTTATCGCATCTGCAGAGAACCGCCCAGCCGTCCTGTTTAGGGTGACCCACTCCCTTCTCCGGGGGGGAGTGCGGGAAGATCCCTTGCAGGGTCGTGCTGAGGACTTTGTGCAATTCCTGCACGATAAAGTCGCTCGGATTCGGGATGGCTTGGACTCCGATTGGATGAGTCCACAGGAGGAGACCGGGGCAGGTCTTGAGAATGTTATCTGGGAGGAGTTTGATCCTGTGGCTCCCGAGGATGTGGACAGGGTTCTGGGTAAGATTAGTGCCGCCACGTGTTTATTGGACCCGTGTCCCTCCTGGTTGTTACTGGCCTCCCGGGAGGTTACACGAGGCTGGCTCCAGGGGATTATAGGTGCTTCTCTGAGTGAGGGTGCCTTTCCCGCCACCTTGAAAGAGGCAGTAGTGAGGCCCCTCCTCAAGAAGCCTTCCCTGGACCCGGCTGAATTAGCCAACTATCGTCCAGTCTCCAACCTTCGTTTTGTGGCGAAGGTTGTTGAGAGCGTGGTGGCACGACAACTTCCCCGGCACCTGGATGAAGCTATCTATCTAGACCCGTACCAGTCGGGCTTCAGGCAGGGGTACAGCACAGAAACGGCATTGGTCGCGTTGGTGAATGATCTCTGGAGGGCTCGGGACAGGGGTTGCTCCTCTGTCCTAGTCCTATTAGATCTCTCAGCGGCTTTTGATACCATCGACCATGGTATCATGCTGCAGCGGTTGAGGGGGTTAGGAATAGGGGGCACCGTTTTGCGGTGGTTCTCCTCCTTCCTCTCTGACCGCTCGCAGTTCGTGTTGGCAGGGGGACAGAGGTCGACCTCGAGGCGTCTCGCATGGGGAGTGCCGCAGAGGTCGCTCCTCTCGCCCCTCCTGTTCAACGTTTATGTGAAGCCGCTGGGTGAGATCATCCGTGGTTTTGGGGTGAAGTGCCATCTGTACGCTGATGATACTCAGCTGTACATCTCCACCCCAGACCACCCCAACGATGCCCTTGATGTGATGTCTCGCTGCCTGGAGGCCGTGCGGGTCTGGATGGGGAGGAACAGGCTCAGACTCAACCCCTCCAAGACCGAGTGGCTGTGGCTCCCGGCGCCCCGATATAGTCAGCAGGTGCCATTGCTGACTATCGGGGGTGAATCTTTGCCCCCCACGGAGAGGGCTCGCAATCTGGGTGTCCTCCTGGATGCGCGGCTGTCTTTGGAAGAGCATATGACGGCCGTGGCCAGGGGGGCCTTTTATCAGGTTCGCCTGATTCGCCAGTTGCAGCCCTTTCTGGATCGGGACGCCCTGCGCACGGTCACTCATGCCCTTGTTACTTCCCGGTTGGACTATTGTAATGCTCTCTACATGGGGCTCCCCTTGAAGAGCACTCGGAGGCTCCAACTGGTCCAGAATGCGGCCGCGCGGGTGTTTATGGGCGCAACCCGTTGTGCCCATGTGACACCCCTCCTGCGCGAGCTGCACTGGCTCCCAGTGGTCTTCCGGGTGCGATTCAAGGTGTTGGTTACCACCTTTAAAGCGCTCCATGGCATAGGACCCGGGTACCTCCGAGACCGTCTTCTGCCACCAATAGCCTCCCACCGACCAGTCCGTTCCCACAGAGAGGGTCTCCTCAGGGTGCCATCAGCCAAGTTATGTCGGCTGGCGACACCCAGGGGGAGGGCCTTCTCTGTGGGAGCCCCAGCCCTGTGGAATGAACTGCCCCCGGAAATACGTAAGAACTCCGACCTCCGGGTGTTTCGCTGTGCATTGAAGACCCTGTTGTTCCGCCAGGCCGGACTATCAACACAATAGTTTTAAATTGGGTATTTAAATTTATTGGGGTTTTAAATTTGAGCCACCTATTTAATTATTTTAAATTTTATACTGTTGTTTTGTCTGTGTTTTTAAATAGGCTGTACACCGCCCTGAGTCCTTCGGGAGAAGGGCGGTATAGAAATAAAATTATTATTATTATTATTATTATTATTATTATTATTATTATTATTATTATTATTATTATTATTATTATTATTATTAAGAAAACAAAGGCTACTTGTTTCTCCAGGTGGGCTTCGTAATATTCTAAACTGTCCATTATTATTCTTAAATTATTCCTAATTTGTCTATTTGGAGAAATCCATTTTGATCTAAGTGTATATAGTCGTTCAAAATTTTCTTTAATCTGTTGGCAATGATAGTAGCAAATATTTTATAGTCTACATTTAACAAAAAGATTGGTCTATAGTTTTGTATCAGTCTGACATCTGTATCCCCCTTCGGGATTAGCGAAATTAATGCTTCCTTCCACGTATCCAGCATTTTAGCTGATGTTAATACCTCATTGTATAAGTCAACCGTTATTGGTCCTACTTGTTCTTCTATTACCTTATAAAATTCTGATGGAAAACCATCGGGGACCAGTGTTTTATTACTTTTCTGGGATCCAACTGCTTGATTTAATTCCATTATAGTTAAGTTCTTAGTCAGAGTTTCTTTCATTTCGTCTTTTATTTCTCGGGTTCTTTTTTCCCTTAGATACTCCCTAATATGCCTAAAGATAGGGTGGCTATCTTATTAAGGGTTAGAAAGAAGAGGTAGAAAGTAGAAACTGAGAAAATAGTATTACGTATATTGATATATAATAGAATACATAATTACCATGTATACACAAATGTTAGAAGTTGAAAGATTATGATTATATATATCTAAATATTAGTAGTAGTAGTAGTAGTAGTAGTAGTAGTAGCACTCTGTTTAAAATATATTGACCCAGATAATTCTCTGTTCACCAAGCATTTATGGATGTTAAAGAAAAAACTACCGGTATAAATAAAACTGTATAAGAAAAAGTTTGATAAAAATATGACGAACTCTGTCCTGAAATAAACTAATTACAAACTTCTTTTCCCAGGCTTTGAGAAGATAGAAATGGGAGTCCACTAGGAGGGAGTAGCATATCAATTTCTACCCTTATTGTGTTGTTTTTTATATCAAAAAGTACACAGCCTGACCATTTTACTGACAAATTTGACAGTGTGACATTAGTGTGCTTTAGGGAGGAGTGTATGTAGGCTGCAGAGTGCCCACTTCTATTATATAGACATATACCGCCAGATAAATATTGTAATAAAAGTTTTGTTTAGTGACTGTTCAAAGTTCCGATGCCACTGGAAAAACTGACATGACCATTTTTTAATTACACCCTTTGCAGCCTCCCCATGACCATGTGATCAAAATTCAGATGCTTGGCAATTGATTCATACTTTAGACCGTTGCTGTGTCCCAAGGTCATGTGATCACTTTTTGTAACTTTCTAACAAGCAAAGTCAATGGGTAAGCCAGTTTCACTTTACAATCATGTTACTAGCTTAACAACTGCAGTGATTCACTTAACAGCTGTGGCAAGAAAGGTTGTAAAGTCAGGCAAAACTCACTGAACAAATGCCTCTCTTAACAACAGAAATTTTTGGCACAATTGTGGTCATAAATCGAGGACTACCTGTATACTTGTAAAGGAAAAGAAAGGCCTCCTTATCCAACAGTAGAAAATGTGTTCACGTTCCAGAAAAATGAACATATTGGCATTTTCCAAAAACTGTAACCAAATTTTATTCATTCTGATTCAATGAACAAGAAAAGTCCATTAAGTGGAGTTTAAAAACCTCAATTTTTATTCTTTCTTTCTATTCTTCTATTCTTTCATTTACCGTACTTTTCAAAGTATAAGATGCACTTCCCCCCCAAAAGTGGGTGAAAATTGTGGTGTGTCTTATACACCAAATGTTGCCAAAGCAACATTGGTGGCGGTGAATGGGTTGTGGCGGCAGTGAATGTGCCACAGCCAGATGAATACCAGATGGATGCTGGGAGTCAAAGGCAGATTTTTTTTTCTTGTTTTCCCCAAAAATAGGTACTTCTTATAGACTGGAGCATCTTATACTCTGAAAAATATGATAATTAAATGTTGCAGGAGAATTAGATTATCAGATGATACAATCATATCTTTAAAGACTATTAAAGCTGCTCAGCAAACCACATGAGATATTAAACAGTGAGATAAAATGTGAAACTTCACACAATCAATGAATTAACCATTCATATCACAGATCGAATCAGTTTTAATTCAGAGCAAACTAAGATTTCATCCAAATAACAAAATATGCATTGTAATCAAACAACAGCTTTGCATCTTTTCTTTTGTGTGTGCGTGGTATCAGGTTGCACATAAAAAAAGCCAGAGTTTGCATTATGAGTTTGCAATACATATTTGACTCTTATTATCCCATGTAAGCCAATGTAGTCATCACTATATATACAGGATAGAAGATCAATAAAAGCTAATCTGTACAATGTATGCAATAACTGCAACTACCCCTTATCAAAATTACCTTAAAAGAAACCCTTTATATAAAATATATTCTCAAATTAAATTTGCTTTTTCTCATGCAGGTCCTATTTTTTATAACTGTACTGGCAAACTGTAATTCTATAATTTGATACTACAAATCATACCATACATAAAATTACATTTGACTCTTCTAATAAAACAATCTTATTCAATATTAATTATACATACAAATGCTCATACGGGTGAAACTCGAAAAATTAGAATATCGTGCAAAAGTTCATTTATTTCAGTAATGCAACTTAAAAGGTGAAACTAATATATGAGATAGACTCATTACATGCAAAGTGAGATAGTTCAAGCCTTGATTTGTCATAATTTTGATGATTATGGCTTACAGTTCATGAAAACCCCAAATTCACAATCTCAGAAAATTAGAATATTACATTAAATCAATAAAACAAGGATTGTACATAGAAAAATATCGGACCTGTTAGATTCAGCTTGCAGCTTACTCCTAACTTGTTGGTCAGGCAATATATCTGTTTCTTTAAGAAACAACTGAGCCACGTAATCAGGGTTTGCTGAACCCTGTAATTAGGCTGCAGTGCATAAATAAGCAGCACAGAGAAGCGTTCGTTCTTGCTGGATCCTTCTGGATCTTCCTGGTTCTACCTAGTTCTTCCTGAGTGATGCCTGTTTGTATCCTGTTGCTTACTGAGTCTATTATATGGTACTGTATACCAAGAGTTACTAAAGTCTGTTTGCTTTGGTAAGGGAAGATACTTACTGGACTGATATTACTGTTTATGACCTTGGACTGTTTTACTTACACCGAGACTGCTTGTTACTTGTAGATAAACTATTTTTTCTCACACGAGCCGCACGTTTATCTCCTTCCCTGTGTGTTTCTGCTCTGCTCGTTGCACAAGCAACAACTACTTTTTACACGCACCCTAACAGGACCTCTGAAAAGTATAAGCATGCATATGTACTCAGTACTTGGTTTGGGCCCCTTTTGCATCAATTACTGCCTCAATACGGCGTGGCATGGATGCTATCAGCCTGTGGCACTCCTGAGGTGTTATGGAAGACCAGGATGCTTCAATAGCGGCCTTCAGCTCTTCTGCATTGTTCGGTCTCATGTCTCTCATCTTTCTCTTGGCAATGCCCCATAGATTCTCTATGGGGTTCAGGTCAGACGAATTTGCTGGCCAATCAAGCACAGTATCCCATGGTCATTGAACCAGGTTTTGGTACTTTTGGCAGTGTGGGCAGGTGCCAAGTTCTGCTGGAAAATGAAGTCAGCATCCCCATAAAGCTCGTCTGCGGAAGGAAGTATGAAGTGCTCCAAAATCTCCTGGTAGACGGCTGCGTTGACCCTGGACTTAATGAAGCACAGTGAACCAACACCAGCAGATGATATGGCTCCCCAAGTCAACACAGACTGAAAACTTCACACTGGATTTCAAGCATCTTGCAGTGTGCCTCTCCATTCTTCCTCCAGATTCTGGGTTCTTGTTTTCCAAAAGAGATGCAAAAGTTGCTCTCATCAGAAAAGAGGACTTTGGACCACTGAGCAACAGACCAGTTCTTTTTTTCTTTAGCCCAGGTAAGACGCTTCTGACGTTGTTTGTTGTTTAGGAGTGGCTTGACAAGAGGAATATGACATTTGAAGCCCATGTCCAGGATCTGTCTGTGTGTGGTGGCTCTTGACTCTAGTCTCAGTCCACTCCTTGTGAAAGTCCCCAACGCTTCTGAATGGCCTTTTCCTGACAATCCTCTCCAGGCTGCGGTCATCCCTGCTGCTTGTGCACCTTTTTCTTCCACACTTTTCCCTTCCACATAACTTTCTATTAATGTGCTTTGATACAGCACTTTGGGAACATCCAACTTCTTTTGCAATTACCTTTTGAGGCTTTCCCTCCTTATGAAGGGTGTCAATGATGGTTTTCTGCACAACTGTCAGGTCAGCAGCCTTTCCCATGATTGTGATTCCTACTGAACCAGACTGAGAGACCATTTAAAGGCTCAGGAACCCTTTGCAGGTGTTATGACTTAATTACCTGATTAGAGTGGGACACTTTGAGCCTAGAATAGTGAACCTTTTCACAATATTCTAATTTTCTGAGATTGTGAATTTGGGGTTTTCATGAGCTGTAAGCCATAATCATCAATATTATGACAAATCAAGGCTTGAACTATCTTGCTTTGCATGTAATGAGTCTATCTCATAGATTAGTTTCACCTTTTAAGTTGCATTACTGAAATAAATGAATTTTTGCACGATATTCTAATTTTTCAAGTTTCACCTGTATATCGTGATGCATATTCCTTTCTAGATCACTTGATCTATCTAGCAATGTCATTGATCCAAGAGCAATACTATACAGCAGTTGTTTCTAAACTGCCTTAGCTGCTATGTATTGGGTCTGTGTCCAAACATGAACCTTCATTGATGAACAGACCTATCTACATTCTAAATATGTGTTTTAAAAAAATACAAAAACACTGAGAAACCGAAATGTACAGAATTCCATATCACTCTGTAATTTTGCACTATCATCAATACTAAAAATAATAAATATCTTATAAATAAATATACAAATGTTCATGGTGTCCTCATAAAATGGATGTTGGCTTACCTGAACGTCCCTTTTTGTTGTGATGCGTGGCAATTCAAGCTTGAGTTTTCTCTCGTCTGCTTGCTAGGGACTGAGTATAGTATTTTTTAAAATCTCCTGTGACCACACCTCCCTTGCTTGGCTGAGCCTCAGTTGTTTCGCAAAGGGGTTGTCCTCCAATGTGTCCTCCGAAACAAACATAAACAACGCTCCCCGGGCTGAACACCAGGCAGCCTGAAGGGCGGGTTGAATGGCCACGCATCGCAACAAAAGGGACGTTCAGGTAAGCCAATGTCCATTTTCCATTGCGCTGCTTAGGCAATTCAAGCGTGGGATATACCCAAGCTCAAACTCAGAGGGAGGGAGGCTGGCTGGGCCCCGGGTTCCTAGCTGAGTGGACACGCTGTAATACCCTACGCCCAAAGGACGCCTCAGCCGAGGCATAGCTGTCCAACTTATAATGTCTCACAAACGGCATCAACGAAATCCATATAGCTGCTCTACAAATGTCAACTATTGATGCCTGAGTGGCCCAGGCCACAGACGTAGCCACACTCCTTGTAGAATGGGCCAATACCCTACCAGATAAAGGTTTGTCCTTGCTACTGTAGGCCAATGAGATACATGCTTTAATCCAGCGAGCTACAGTTGTGGAAGAAACCTTCCTCCCCATGGAGGAAGGATGAAAGGATACCAAAAGCGCCTCAGTTTTCCTAAATGAGGCAGTGCATGCAATGTACCTATGGAGAGCCCTCCTCATGTCTAATGTGTGCCATTCTACTTCTAACGGATGCTTGGGCGCTGGACAAAAATCAGGCAACACTATCTCTTGGGCCCGGTGAAAGCTGGAATTCACCTTTGGTAGGAATGAGGGATCCATCCGCAGTACTACTGTGTTGGCATGGAATATACACAAGTCACTTCTGATGGACAAGGCAGCCAGTTCTGAAATTCTCCTTGCCGATGTAATGGCTAGGAGAAAGGCTATTTTAAAGGACAAAAAACGTAGACCAACGGAAACCAATGGTTCAAATGGGGAAGTCATAAGAGCCTGCAGGACTAAAGACAGATCCCACGTAGGATAGCGATGAATTACAGGAGGCCTGAGATTGGTGGCCCCTTGAAGGAACTCCCGAAATCTTGGATGTTGTGCAAAAGAGTGGTGAACGTCCTGGGCTAGCATGGTCGACAAGGCTGCCACCAGTCATTGTAGCGTAGTTGGGACCAACCCCTTGTCCAGTCCTGCCTGCAAGAAGTCTAGAATGTCAGAGATGGATGCCGACGTTGGGTCAACATGCCGTTGAGAACACCAAAGGCAGAAGGTTTCTCCATGATGCATCGTATATCCTGGTAATGGAAGGCCGCCTGGCGGCCTGAATGGTGTGTATCACCTTCCCTAAAAGATTGTCTTTCCTCAGGAGGATCCTCTCAAGTACCACACGGTTAACTGGAGCCACTGGGAGTCTGGATGAAGAACGACCCCCTGGCTGAGAGAGACCCTGTCCTGAGGAATTCTCCAGGGACGGGACACTGAGAGATTCACCAGGTCAGCATACCAGAAACATCTTGGCCAATGAAGGCGACTAGTAAGAGTTCTGCTTCCTCTGCCAACAGTTTCCGAATCACCCTCGGTATGAGGGATAATGGAGGGAAGGCGTAAAGCAGACCCAGTGGCCATGCACATCTCAGAGCATTGCAGTCCATTGCCCCCCGGCTCAGAAACTGAGAGACAAACTTTGGGAGCTGAGTGTTTTCTGGCCGGGCGAAAAGGTCGACTGATGGCTGGCCGAACTGTCGAACAAGTTCCTGGAACAGATCCGGATGAAGCCTCTATTCCGACAGATCCAGCTGCGTCCTGCTCAGCCAGTCCGCGCGGACATTGGAGGTTCCTGATATATCCTCCGCCTTCAATGAAAATCTGTGAGCCTCTGCCCAGCTCATCAATCTCTCTGTCTCCTTCATAAGAGACCGGGAGTGACTTCCGGTTTGCTTCTTGCCGCCGCCAGACGATCCCTCCGGATCGCCAACCCCATTGCCTGTAAAGAGCCGCCTTCACAACTGAAAGGCGGCTCGAAAAAACTCCATTTCCACGTGGAAATGGAGATAGAGCCGGCGGGGGCAGGTAGAGCTCTCTGCGTAGCCCCAAGGTTTTTTTTTTACTTTTGGGGACGAAGCAGATGAGGCTCCCTATTTCCCTCGCCGTCGCTCCGGGCTTTGGGAGACCTCTGCTTATGCAGAGCTAGGCGACAAGAACAAGCCTACAAAATTAACAGATTAATTAAAAAGGATGTGAGCTGGACCTGTGACCCTGAATCGCAAGTATTTCATTTATTTTATAACAGTTACTGAAGAAGGAAAAAATAATTTTTTAAAAAATGGCGACTGCCGCGGTTTGAGAAGGGAATGAAAGGGAGAGTCCTTCCGTTTTCTATTAAGCTACAAAGAAGCGGAATAAATACTTCTGGCTACAATTGAAGATAAAGCTTCACTTTTGTGTTTTCTTTTTCCTGGAGATCTGATATTGATCTTGGTTGGAAAGAAGTTTTTTTTTTCTTCTCTGCTTCTCTTTTCTTTTCTAAAAAAAGTTTGTCTGTGTGGAAACATGGCATTAAAACTTACAAAGCTGGACAAACAAGCAGTGGGGGGGGGATTCCCCCATTAACAAATTACGTGAACAAGTTCTAAATCTCCAGACTCAGAAAACTGATTTTAACATAATTGAATTTCTTCTGGAGGAGATTGTAAGAAGGGATGAGATTGTGAATCAGAACTTTGAAAAATTTAAGCAGGAAATTAAAGAATTAGTGCAATTAAAGTTTGATTCTTTGGACCGAAAGATTATAAAAATGGCTAATGGTTTTGCAGAATTTATGATCAGGTTGGATGCAAATACTAATTTATTAGAGTCTAAAATGGAAGAAATTGAGGACAATTTGGACAATAGAATACAAAAATTTGAAAATGATTTGACAAACACTCAAGACAATAGCTCAGAAGAAAAACCTGAAATGGAGGCTGATCAAAAGACTTGTAATGCAGAAAACATACAACAACAGATTGAAAGAGAAGTTTTAATGATGCAATATAATTTTACTGAATATGCGATCAGACTGAGAGGATTGCAGGAAAATAATAGAGATGATTTAAGGAAAATATCTTCGGAAATTCTGGCTGGGATTTTAGAGGTTCAACCTGAGGAAGTATTTTGTAGGATCGACAGAGTTTACAGAATAAATTCCTGGACTGCAAAACAAAGGCAATTGTCTAGAGATGTGGTGATTTATTTTATAAAGATAAAGAAATAAGAAATAATATTGTGCAAAATTCCTTCAACTCTACTTTGCAATTGTTTGGAAGAAAGATTTGGATATACAAAGAGCTCCCACCCAAGATGTTATTGGAAAGAAATTTGGTTTTCTGGTGACTGAGCTTAAAAGAAGAAATATTCTATTCAGGTGGGACACTCCAGTTGGTATAATATTGAGATATCAAGGAGAAAGATACCAATTAAATACTGTTGAAAAAGCGGAAGAATTTTATCAAAAATTTTTGAAAATGAACTCAACATCTTTATGCACAATACAGGATAAGCACAAGGAGTTGGAAATAAAGGGAAAACATCGAATTATAGAGGCTGCCGTGGACAAATTGCCTTTGGACTCTTTAGACACCTCAGCTGGATTATCTACATATATGAGAGAAGTGGCATCGGATTCTAACGTGAAGATTCATCAAATCACAGACAAGCATGGAAACCAATTAGCTGATATACAATTGATAAAAAAGAAATATGAATCACAAAAGCTAAACCAACAAGATCAAGTTATAAAGCAGAATGAAAACCGATTAGTTGATATACAACCTGTAGAAAGGAAACCCGGATGGAGATCAAACCCACAAAAAGAAAAGAAAAAAAGAAATAGGTCTCACAAAAATAAAAATTTCTAAATTAAGCAACAGTGAAGCCAGTTATTTTTAAATGAATGAATATATGAAAAGACAGTTGAGGCGAAGTATTGGTTAACATTATCCTGAGGAGAGTGATAGACCTCTGCAATGCCGTAATTTTGGGATGTGAAAAGAGCCTTAAATTGTTGGATTGGAATTATCTATCTTGGATTTCTTTTTTTATTGATAAATGTACTATATTTATGTTGAGCTATAAGGCAAAAGAGTTACGCTGGGGCATGCAGAAGATCTGGTCGTTACCCATTATGATGATAGGAATTAATAATCCTGAAGAAAGCCACAATTACAGATATTATATGGAATATAATTATAATGTCACTCGGGTGGTTGTTTTCCTTGTTTATATATAATATATGAGGATATTCATTACTGATGGGGGCAGATGATCATTGAGGATTCTTAACAACCTGTTGCAACCAGGATGCTATGTTACCCTAAGATGGATGATGGACTCAACAATCCAGTGGAAAGATATCAAAGAAGACATTATATGGATTGTAAATTTAAATTCATTGATCTTTTCTATATAACGGATTTTTTTTTTTTTTAGCAGGGCGGGCAGTAGATCAAAGATATTAAGAATTGTTGTGTATGGCGACTTTATAGGAAAGTGGGTGGAAATAGGTTAGCTTACTGATTGTTTAGTTTAAGAAAAGGGATGTTTAAGTGATATATTTAGGGGAGTGGAGGAAATGGACAGAGCTGAATAAATGTTAAATTAAGATTTATGGGGAAGGTTGTTCTGTAATGTTATATATACAAGTATGGAGGAGGAGGGAAAAAAAGGCAGACTGTTGCTAGATTGGGAGTTATAATAATATTATTATGTTAAATTAGAAGTTATTATATAATGTTATTTTGAAATGTATGGTAAGGGGGAAGTAATAATATTAATAATATTATTAGCATGTAAGGGTCAGTATTTAGAGGAGGGAGTAAGGGGATGGTAAAATATTATATAATCTGTTATGAATTAGGTTTTTGTTGTGAAGAAGTCACAGGGGGGGATTGGTGGTGAGGGGGGATTAGGGAGGAGGGGGGAGAAAAATGGGGGGGGAAATTTGTATTTGAAAACTTTTTCAATAAAAAAAAAAGAGACCGGGAGTGAGGACTTCTGGTTTGGCGCCACAGCGATTCAGTCGGGGAAATAGCGGGGCTCTGATGAGCCCTGCGAAAACGCCGTCGAACCGCCACCGACAGGTCTGCGGACTGTACCTGTCCTGTAGGGACAGGGGAAAGAGAGGGACACTTTGGACGGCCAAGAGGAACAGGCAAGTTCCTCAGAGGTCGGAGGAAACCCTCTGAGCTGGCAGCGGGGGTGCGGCAGCCATGGTGGCTGCCTCAAAGCCGGGGCAAACCAGAGAAATGTTGTGCAGGAGGAAGAAAGAGGAAAAGAGCGAAGTGTTTGGAAGCCAGGTGAGTGACACCAACCCAGACGGGAACAACGGTAGAACATGTAATTTTACAAGTAAGCCCCTGGCCTTAAATAGCGGCTATGGATCTGTGGGCAAGAAGACCTAGTAAAGTAATTTGCAGGAGGAAAAGATCCATTAAGGAGCTTATTTTATTACAGACATATTTGGAACTATCTGTTTATTGAAACAAGTTAAAAAAGTTGAGAAACTTTTTTAAACTGGAACAGATTACCCTTGGAGAAAAAAAAAGGAAAAAGCAGTAAATAGGAACCTGATAACTTTAAAAGCTAAAAGAATAGAGACAAATAGATGACCACATAATTGACAAAATGGAGAATTGCCATGACTAAGTGAAAGTGTGAATTGTAGATTGCTTTCGGCTTGAAAGAGAAACAATGTGCTTTGTTACCTAAATTGGATTATTTTGAAAATAACTAAGGATTTTTGACTTTGGGGATTCCCAATTTGATTATGGGCGGTTTTATTGGTGGAAAGAAAGAAGAAACATAATGGAACTATTAAAATTTAAACTAATTGGCGCAGGAATGAAAGAAAATGGCGTAGCAATAAAAGAAGGGAAGCTGATGGATACAACTGGAAACAAAGACCCATTAAAGATTTTGCTTTAGAATAAACTGAGTCGGAAGAATTGGCTTCTAACAAAAGTAGAAAATTGGGCTTTTTTTCTCTCTTAATTGGAATGGATTTGAGAAGTGTTATTTCGGGATTTAACACATTTGGGAAGTTAAAGAAGAGAAACAAACAGATGGTTACATAATAGCTATAAAATGGGGACTGCTGTGACTAAGCGGAATGTGGATTGTAAAGATTTCCTTTTTGTTTGGAAAAGAAATACTTTGAATTGCTATCTACTTCGGATTACTTTGAAATTAACTTTAGACTCTTGGATTTTGGAGATTCCTATTCGGTCTTTGGGTGATTTTACAAAAAAAGAAGAAACACACTTGATTTATTAAAATTGAAACTAACTGGCTTAGCAACAAAAGATGTGGCGCAGGAATAAAAGAAAGGAAGCTGATGGATTTTATGGAGCAGATGTTGCAAAAGTATTAAAGTGATATATGGTGTTTCTTAAAATGGAAATATGGACTTTGAAGTGAAACATATATGTACAAATAGGGAAATGAAGAAATAAGGCAGATAAAATTAAAATGTGATGTTTAAAAGCTAAATGTATAAATGATTTTTAGATACAAACAGGAGGGTTTCTGAAGTAACAATAATATAAAAGAAGGTAATTAAAATAGAGGATTGATATATAGGTGGTTAAAAATATTTTTATAAAAACATAAGAGTATATACCAATATGAAATAAATTTAAGAAAATTTATTGTTTGATGCAACATGTTTTAATTCTAATTTGTAAACAAATTTGAGAAGGGTAAATATGATTGATTGATGTATTACTGGATGAAAATATAAGATACACTTCGTTACTTCGACTTAAGTAACGAATTGTGATTGAATTCAATGTATGCTGGAAACAATTAATACTATGAAATGTATTGAGAATTAATCTGGAAGCGCGTACTGGGAAATAGCTAAATAACAGACAAATATACTGTATGGGAAAAGTTAAAATAAGAGATGCTGGCTATCAGCCAAACAAGAGTTGGAGTTCTGGAGAATATGCTGGAAATCAGCCAAAATAAAATATGCTGGAAATCAGCCAAACAATAGTTGGAGGTACAGAGATTATGCTGGAAATCAGCCAAAACAAAATATGCTGGAAATCAGCCAAATAATAGTTGGAGGTATGGAGATTATGCTGGAAATCAGCCAAAATAATAATATGCTGGAAATCAGCCAAACAATAGCTGGAGGTATGGAGAGTATGCTGAAAATCAGCCAAAATAAAATATGCTGGAAATCAGCCAAATAGTAGGAGATATGGAGGAGGATATGGTTTTTGAGATAAATCTGTGTAAAATGAAATGTGTAATAGATAATGTGTGAGAAAATTAAAGGTAAAGTGATAAATAAAAATAGAGTTGTAATCAATTTGAAAATAAGATTTGTGGTGATAAAATTGTAAGGTAAATAATTAGATTAAGAGGGTAGAATATTTTTTAAGGTTAATGTTTTCATATTGAGGTTAAAAGACATATTGAAGGGAGCTTGGGAAAGAACCAGATATAATTTGGATTTATAAATGGCTATAAAAATGAGTTACTTGGAAATTAAATGTGTGATGATAATAGAATGGTTTAGATTAAGATGCTAGAATTCATGTTAAAAAATTTTATGTTCTGATTTTTAATTTTAAAAGATGTAATGGGAAATTGTGAATGGAGATTGTTAAGAAATGTAAGCGATTGTACTTATCTATGACCGGATCGAGACTTCGTTCTTGAAAGATATATTTTATGCTTATGTTTGAAAAAATAAAAAAATATTTTTTTAAAAAAGAGAGAGACTGGGAGTTGGTGCCCCCCTTGCAATTTATATGGGCTTTTGTGGCCACATTGTCTGTTAAGACCAGGACATGTTGATGTAATAGAATGCCCTGAAAATGGTGGAGGGCCAGGTATACCGCCCTCAGCTCCAGCCAATTGATACTGTTTTTGCCATCCTCCTGTGACCATTGTCCTTGGACCACCTGAGCACCCAGATGAGCTCCCCAGCCAAATAGGCTCGCATCTGATGTCATTACAATCCGGTTGGGCTCCTGAAACACACATCCCTTCCGAATGGACCCCGAGGCCCACCATCTATGGGAAACACGTACCTTGGTTGGAAGGGTTACCTTGGACCGAGATGTGCTGCAGCCTGCCCTCTGAGCTGGTAGCAGGAACCATTGAAGTGGGCGTGAATGCCTGCGTGCCCAGGGCACTATTGAAATACATGAGATAAATTTTCCTAGCAACTGAGACAAGCTGAGCAATGTCACCTGTCTCTGGGATAGAATGTGCTCCACCATCGCCCTGATGTCCTGTTGTCGGTCAGGCGACAGGAAGACCTGGCCTTTTACTGAGTCGATCATCGCCCCCAAGTGAGTGATGCATGTGGTGGGCTGAAAGTAACTTTTCTTCAGATTGATTGAAAATCTGTGAAGACTGAGGATATGACTGACATTTTATAAGTCCTGCTGGGCCTGGAGATGGGAGGACGACAGAATCAATATATCGTCGAGGTAGCATAAAATGTGTATCAGAACCAGGCGTATAGTAGCTGCAATTGCTGCCAACAGTTTGGTGAATGTTCTTGAGGCTGATGACAGGCCGAACGGCAGGGCCCGATATTGATAATGCCGGTTGGCATACGCAAATCTCAGGAATCTGCGATGCTCCAGATGAATTGGCATGTGCAGATATGCCTCCTGGAAGTCCAGTGATGTCATGACATCGCCCTCCCTTATGCATCCCAAGTTAGTCCTGAGGGATTGCAAGGTTTCCTGATCTGGAGTAGGAACTGCGAACAGCTCTCCATGAGGCTTAAACACCCCTTGGTCTTGATCTTGTGGATTCACAATAGTCCCCATGTTAGTTGCCATTTTGGCTTTACGAAGTAATGTTCTGAACACAGATGGTCGAAAGAGAGTAGTGAAAGCCGGTTTATCCGGTAACACCCCTTCATCCTCAGAAAACTCAGGATCCCCATGGTTTTCCTCTGCTTGCCAGGAATCTTCACTACTAATAGGTTCCTGCTGGGTAGGTGACAAAGACCTAGGGATTGGCTGGGTTGGGGGTTGAGACTGCCACCCAGGCAAAACTGATGGCATGTGGCCCCATTGGTTAAGACCCGAGGGCAGAGCCTGGGCCAAGGCATTAGTAAATAAGGCTTGAAAATCTAGTGGTTGGGCAGGTCCCTGCCCTTCCCCCGCACGGAGCCCCGCTGCTGTTGGGGTGAATGTAGCTTCCGGTGCCAAACATGTCTCAGACTGCACTACCTGCGACCCCCCTAGGGTGCCATGGTGAATATCCGTACCTCCCTCATGTGCCCCATATTGTGACAATTCAGTCCCAGATTGAGACCGGGAAATATTGGGCTGTGATAAATCCTCCACAGGTCCTGACTGAGAAACAGTCAAACTGTCAAACTGTCAAACCTGTTGAAAAATGGCGCAAGGCCGATCATGAAGCTTCCTGCGCACCGCCGCAGCAACTCCAATCAAGTCCAGACCTCAGATCCTCTCCGCGACCAACAAGACCAATTTCAAAGACACGAGAGCAAAACGCTTTTTAAGCGCCGCAAGGCACTCAGAATACACAGAGTTTGCTTCGGTATACCGAGCAGTGACTCTGGAGCCGCTCAGTGGTGAAATCTAAAATTTGTTACTACCGGTTCTGTGGGCGTGGCTTGGTGGGGGGGATAGGTAATGTGACTGGGTGGGCGTGGCCAATTTTTTATTATTATTTTTAAAACCATTTTTTCTACAACCTCTTCGGCGAGGTTGTAGAAAAATGCTTTCAAAAGGCTCTGACGATCCCAGCTGAGTTGCCTGATCGGCAGAGACTTTTTTTTTTAAATGCCTCTGACGATCCAAGCTGAGTTGCCTGATCATTAAAGGTATTTAAAAGGAAAAAAGTCTCTGCTGATCAAGCAACTCAGCTTGGATCGTCAGAGGTATTTAAAAGAAAAAAAGGTTTTTTTTTTCTTTTAAAAGCCTTTGACGATCCCAGCTGAGCCGTGCGATCATCAGAGGCTTTTTTTTTTTTACTTTTAAAAGCATTTTTCCGGCCAAAGAGGTTGTAGAAAAAATGCTTTTAAAAGTTTAAAAAAATCCTCTGATGATTGTGCGGCTCAGCTGGGCATGGGGGGGGGGGCAGGGATTTTTGCTACCGGTTCTCCGAACCACCCACCTCCATCGCTACCGGATCAGGTGATCCGGTCCGAACCAGGAGCATTTCACCCCTGGACCTGTCCTACAATAACAGGAGCAAAATGGCGGTGGTGGTTGTTCTGGCAGACCGAGTAACCAGCTCACACACCAGTGGCCAAACAAGCGGCAAGAATAGCCATCCAGAGCTGCCCAGCCAGCAAGGTGTTGGGGCGGGGGTAGTGATCTGGAGCACCAGTGTTGACTCATCCACCGCCAGCAGCAAAGCAGCTGCAGCCGCAAGCTGTTCAGTCTTTTATCTTCTGCTCCCGTGTTTAAGAATAAAACAAAACAAATCTTTCTAAACCTACTGACCTAAGCTAATCTAGTCTCACTAACTGTTAGAGCACTGCTACACATGTTCCTACAGCTAGACTGAGCGAAGCAACTGAGGCTCAGCCGAACAAGAGAGGCTTGGTAACAAGAGATTTAAAGAAATACTACACTCAGTCCCTAGCAAGCAGATGAGAGAAAACCCACACTTTAAATGCCTAAGCAGCGCAATGGAAAACAGCAGATTATGAAATAAATTAAGCACTACACTGACTAGGGATCGTAATATTATTATTAATATTATGGTATTTCTGTCTGTGAGAGTCTTATTTTGTCCAAATTTTTAAGTATAGGCCGAGGGAAACTGTTACAATTAAATTTAATGTTTTTGTAGGAAGTTAGCACCCACCCCTCTCCTAGGAAAATAAAATATTCTAGAAAATATTAAAAAGGCAGAATATTATATTTCCCCTAAAAGAGAAATAGAAATCTTAAGACAGAAACTCAGCCCCAGCTCCCTGCCACCAGCAGATACTTTGGTTATTTACAAGACAAAAGGCTGGGCCAGCTTATCTACAACACAAAAGACATTCACCCTCAGGACATAATAGGAGTAGCCCTCTACCATCTCACCACATAGCATCTGGGAAGATTACATCACCCAGCAAGATTCAACCAAGCATGGGAGTCTGAAAACCAATCAGGATACATTTCTTGCCACAGCAACAGGAAGCAAATTCAAAGCCCAAGAGAAGGTATAAATATATATATGTTTGTCTCACCCAGGTGCTTTTTTGTCCAGGACCTCAAACCATGTGGTTCTGTCCCCCATTAAACCATCTTTCCAAGCAGTCTCCATGTTTCCAGTGTCTTTCTTCCCACTTGGAACTGAACCCAGATGGAGATTTCTTCCAACAATTTGGCACCCAAAGATGGGACTCCAAGCTAACCTGACCAATGGACCTGGCCCAGGTAAGCCTCCCTTGCAGACCCATTAAGTCTGTGGGTGAGTTTTCCTGGACCTTGACCATTTGGAATGAAGGTTTTAAAGGGGTTTTGAGTGTTGAGCTCAAAGGCTGCTTGGAAAGAAGATGAGTACCTCTAAATTTTAACTTTTAAAGCCCAGAAAAGTGTGGGAAATGTGTGTATGCCTGTGTATGTATGAGTGAGATGATCCTTTTCCCAATCAGAGTTGGGAAACTGTGTGTTCTACCAAGAGAGCCTGGAAAGTATAGGGGTCAGGCCAGAACACAGGACCTTATGTTAGGGAAAGGACAGTGTGTGTGAAAATGGAATGGAAAAGTGAATGAGAGGGTAACTGCTTTATACTGACATGAGCAGGCAGAAATCGAGGCAGAATAGTTAACAGTAACAATGTCCTTTAATTATTACTTTAACAACAGAGTAACGTGAACAGCTAACTGCATGAACGGTGTGAGCGAGCAAAACCCTCATAAACTGACAGCTCTTATATATGCGAGCTGTCAGTGTCTAACCCAATCAGTGCCCTCATACTTTCCTGCCAAGTTAGCACCCTCTCCTGGCGGCTGCAATTACGCATGCGCCAACTGTCAGGACATAACACCCCTTTCCCCCGGCATGGCGCATACATAATCGTCTAAGTACGCTGGGCGGCACCGACTCCTCCCCGAGCAGCGGAGATTGGTTCCTGCTGAAGGTGTGGCCAACTGCTGTGGAGGTTCGGTGCTGGACTGCAAAGGAGGAGCGAAGCTGTCGCCCTCAAACTCATCTGGTGCCACCGGCTCCTCCCATTCAGGTAGGTGCGTTGGTTGCGGCAGCAACAAGGTCTCGGGTGCAGCAATTCTTGTAGGTGGGCATGCAGGAACAGGCGCTGCCGAAACACTCCGCTCCTGTAGACCCGGCAGATGCCGAGCTCTCAGCTGATCCACATGCCGTCGCCAAGTACGGCCATCGGCCAACAGAATGGTATAAGAGCGCGGCCCCCTCACCCCCGAAACTGTCCCCGGGACCCATTTGGGGTCTCCACAATAATTCCTGGCGTAGACAGAATCCCCTTCGCTAAAGGTTCGGACCCCGCCCACGGAATCTAAGGGAGGTTCAGGGGCATAGGATGGATGCAGACGATCCAAATCTATCCTTAACCGGCGGCCCATAAGTAGTTCTGCCGAAGATTTATTGGTGACTGGGCAAGGGGTTGAATGTTGTGTTAACAGGTAAGTGGCCACTCTAGCCTGCCAATCCCCTGGCCCCAACCTATGGAGGGCCTCCTTAGTCGATCTTACAGCCCTCTCAGTCCGGCCATTCCTGCCGGATGGAACGGGGCCACTAGGGCATGTCGAATGCCGTGCCCCACTAAGAAAACCTGGAAGTTGGTAGATGTGAATTGAGGGCCATTATCGGAAACGATAATGTCCGGCAGCCCATGGGTTGAGAAAAGGAGCCGCAAAGCCCAGACGACAGCGTCCCCGGTGGTAGAAGACATAGGCACAACTTCAACCCAATTTGAGTACGAGTCTACCACAACCATAAAGGTCCGCCCTTGCATTGGACCCGCAAAATCGATATGCAGACGGGACCAGGGGTTGCGGGGGGTATCCCAATCCCGGGGAGGGGCAGCAGGCGCGGAAGCTCTAGACTCCTGACACTGGGAAAACCCCTCTACCCAAGTAGTGATGTCATGGTCTAAACGGGGCCACCAAACATAACTATGCCCCAAAGCTTTCATACAGGCAATCCCTGGGTGACCCTCATGCAAAGAAGACAAAATCTGCCTGCGCAAGTCAGGTGGAATAATGACCCGTGTACCCCACAACAAACACCCCTTAAGCGTAGACAATTCATTCTGCTGGATTTTGAAAGGCTGGAACTCAGGGGCAGTTCGTCCGACAGGCCACCCCCGACGAACCCAGTCCAGGACCTGTGCCAAAAGTTTGTCTTTCGCAGTGAGCCTGGCGATGTCAGCAGCCGAGATAGGAAAACGCTGGTCGTCGATCAGCAGAACAGCAGCGACGGGCGCGGGGTCATCCACCTCAGAAGGAAGGGGGCAACGACTGAGGGCATCTGGGTGCCCCAGAGCCTTACCCAGGCGATGCAGAAGGCGATAATGGTAGGCGGCTATTTAATTTAAAAGGCCCAAGAAGGCTTGTAATTTGGGCTTGTTCCTAGGAGGGGGGCCTCCGTAATGGCTCGTACTTTCGCCAGGGTCGGGTGAATTCCGATAGCATCGATTTGGTAGCCTAAAAATTCAACCTGCGATGCGCCCAGTTGACATTTATCGCGCTTCAGTTTAAGGCCAGCGTGCTGGAATCGCAGAAGGACCTTCCGCAAACGGGCCATAAGCTCATTGTCATCTTTCGCTGAGATGAATACATCATCACAATAGGGTATCACCCCCGGCAGACCCTGTAACAGCCTCTCTACTAAACTTTGAAAAATGCCAGGGGCCACACACACCCCAACTGCAGGCGGTTGCACTTAAAGGCGCCCCAGTGAGTAACAATTGTTTGGGCCTCTGCAGAGTCACTATCCACCCGAAGTTGCTGATAGGCTTGCGCCATGTCCAACTTGGCGAATACTGCACCACAGCCCAAAGAATGCAGCAAGTGCTGCACCACAGGTACAGGGTAAGGATTTGACTGCAACACCTTATTTAATGTCGCCTTGTAGTCAGCGCAAATTCGGACAGACCCGTTTGGTTTAATGGCAATGACGATAGGCGTCTCCCACTTTGCGTAGTCCACAGGCTCAAGGACCCCTTGGCTAATTAACTTGTCCAGCTCTTGGTCGACCTTAGGCCGTAGCACTAAGGGGACCCTCCAAGGTTTGAGCCTTATAGGGGTGACACCAGGGTCCAGATTAAAAGAGACAGGTGTGCCTACGTAAGTGCCCAGCCCCTCGCTGAATACATCAGCAAATTCGTCTAATAATGAAGCAAATTTATCCTCGCCATTTCTATGAACCCGAGTTACTGCTAGACCCAGGGCATCAAACCAATCCAATCCTAGGAGATTTGGTAGGGAGCCGCTTATGATTACTTTCAGCGGCCGCTGAAGTTGTTATATCGCACTCTGACGCTTCCACAACCCAGGGTTGGAATGGCGTTACCTTGATTGTCCCGCAACCTAATGCCATATGGTGCTAAACTCTTTTTTGATATTTTGGGCATAAGGCGCTTAATTGTGCTCCAAGACACTATGGACATTGAGGATCCAGTGTCTACTTCCATTGTACATGGAATACCCTCAATTAGTACAGTGAGGAAGATTTTCTTTTTTACTTCTCCGCTGGCCTGGCCAATGACTGCCTCAGATTTGGTGTGTGTCAGATTGGTAGATGGTAAAACACTCTCTTCTCTTAGACCCTTATCTACCTTGAGGTTGGAACTCCCGGGATGATGGCCTATTAGGATTGGCTGCTAAAGGTTGGCTAGAGCGGCAGACTTTGGCTATGTGGCCCTTCCTGCCACAACGCCTACATTCCACACTTCGGAATCTGCAGGCAGACCGGTTATGGTTCCCCCCACAACCGGCACACAAACCCTGCGCCTTCAATTTCTCAGAGTCTCGCACCTTCTTTGGCGCTGCCTTTACCCGGCTAACCCCGTCATCTTCCGATGACAGCTCAGAGTCCACATCATCATGGTGCACAGCTGCAGCCTGCCTTGCCGCTGTGGGGTTAGGAGCCCTTTGCATTTCGGATGAGGACTTGTCTGACAGCTCGGAAGCGCGGGCCTCATCAATGGCCCACTGTAGGGTGGCACCCATTCTGGCCAACAGACGCCGTTGTAAATGAAGGTCCCGTACCCCGCATATTAGTTGGTCAAGCAGGAGGTCATACAAGTCCCGGAATTCGCAATACAGGGCAGCTGTCCTTAGCACAGCCATGTATTGGATAATTGTCTCTCCCTCAGCCTGATATCTATGGCGGAAAGCATAGCGCCGGGCGACACGGGAAGGTAAGGGGGCATAATGCCCTTTTAATTTGGCCATCAATGTATCCCATGGCACGTCTTGGACCCTCAGTGGGGCTAAAAGCGCTCGTGCAGTCTCAAACATCTCATGTCCACAGACGCTGAGGAAAAAAGCTTGCTTCCTTTCACCCGGTATATCCTTATAATCATTAGCTGCTAGAAAACAGTCAAACCTGTCTAAGAAAGAGTCCCATGTCTCTTGCGTCTGGTTGAAGGGTGCAAACATCCTTACGGTAGCCATGGTATTCGGACAGCAGCCTGAGGCATCTCCTCAGCGCTTCGAATAGTCCCTCAGTTCACTGACAGTTGAAGCTTCGATGCTCGATTTGCTGCCTCACGATCCCATCCTCGTCGCCAGTGCTTTATACTGACACGGGCAAGCAGAAATCGAGGCAGAATAGTTAACAGTAACAATGTCCTTTAATTATTACTTTAACAACAGACTAACATGAACAGCTAATTGCATGAACGGTGTGAGCGAGCAAAACCCTCATAAGCTGACAGCTCTTATATATGCGAGCTGTCAGTGTCTAACCCAATCAGCGCCCTCATACTTTCCTGCCAAGTTAGCGCCCTCTGCTGGCGGCTGCAATTACACATGCGCCGACTGTCAGGACATAACAGTAACTAGCTGGGGAGTCACTGAGCAAAGCCCTGTATTAGAAAGTGCCCGCACTCAACTGCTTAGGAAAAGCAGCACATCCTCCCAGACCCCCGAGGGTCTGAAAACTGACGGCAGTGTTAGGAGGTTCCTGTACTCATCTGCATAGGAGGCAGCAGGTCCTCCCAGGCCCCTTTTTGGTATGAAAACTGTCGGCTGTGTTCCCTGGAAAGGGGTTGCCCATACTCTGAAGGAACCAGAGTCCTCCAAGATTCTTTTTTTATCTGAAAACTGATGGCTGTGGCCTGGCTAAGGCAAAGTGAACTCCACATCTGACAGGGAACATGGAAAGCTGTAGCTCAAGGATAATGATAGGAACCCCCTAGGACAGTGGTTCTCAACCTTCCTAATGCCGTGACCTATTAATACATGTGACATTAATACAGAACCAGGAGAGATCATGGATTAAGTACAATGTGAAATTCACTTAACCATGCTCTTGCTTAGCAACCAAAATTTTGGGCTCAATTCTGGTCATAAATCAAGGACTTTCTCTCCCTTCCTCTCCCTCTTCCTCTTTCCGTCTCTTTTTCTTTCATTCTTTCTTTTCTCTCTCTCCCCCTTCCTGTCCTGCTTTCTCTCCTGCACCCAAAACAGGAGCTTCAGACTATGGCAGGCAGAGGCAGGGGTTGAAAAGGGAGCTTCAGGAGGCACTCCCCGAAACTTCTCCTGTGCGGCTTTTGCCGCTTCAGTCAATGGGGGCACAGTGGCAGCAGGGAATCCCTGAGTTCACCCAGCAAAAGATTTTCCTGCCGTTTCAGGCAATGGGGGGAGGGTGGCAGCAGGGAATCCCTGAGTTCACCCAGCAAAAGATTTTCCTGCCGTTTCAGGCAATGGGGGGAGGGTGGCAGCAGGGAATCCCCGAGTTCACCCAGCAAAAGATTTTCCTGCCGTTTCAGGCAATGGGGGGGAGGGTGGCAGCAGGGAATCCCCGAGTTCACCCAGCAAAAGATTTTCCTGCCGTTTCAGGCAATGGGGGGAGGGTGGCAGCAGAGAATCCCTGAGTTCACCCAGCAAAAGATTTTCCTGCAGTTTCAGGCAATGGGGGGAGGGTGGCAGCAGAGAATCCCTGAGTTCACCCAGCAAAAGATTTTCCTGCAGTTTCAGGCAATGGGGGGAGGGTGGCAGCAGAGAATCCCTGAGTTCACCCAGCAAAAGATTTTCCTGCCGTTTCAGGCAATGGGGGGAGGGTGGCAGCAGGGAATCCCCGAGTTCACCCAGCAAAAGATTTTCCTGCCATTTCAGGCAATGGGGGGAGGGTGGCAGCAAAGAATCCCTGAGTTCACCCAGCAAAAGATTTTCCTGCCGTTTCAGGCAATGGGGGGAGGGTGGCAGCAGGGAATCCCCGAGTTCACCCAGCAAAAGATTTTCCTGCCGTTTCAGGCAATGGGGGGAGGGTGGCAGCAGGGAATTCCCGAGTTCACCCAGCAAAAGATTTTCCTGCCGTTTCAGGCAATGAGGGGAGGGTGGCAGCAGAGAATCCCCGAGTTCACCCAGCAAAAGATTTTCCTGCAGTTTCAGGCAATGGGGGGAGGGTGGCAGCAGGGAATCCCCGAGTTCACCCAGCAAAAGATTTTCCTGCCGTTTCAGGCAATGGGGGGAGGGTGGCAGCGGAGAATCCCCGAGTTCACCCAGCAAAAGATTTTCCTGCCGTTTCAGGCAATGGGGGGAGGGTGGCAGCAGGGAATCCCCGAGTTCACCCAGCAAAAGATTTTCCTGCCGTTTCAGGCAATGGGGGGAGGGTGGCAGCAAGGAATCCCCGAGTTCACCCAGCAAAAGATTTTCCTGCCGTTTCAGGCAATGGGGGGAGGGTGGCAGCAGGGAATCCCTGAAATCACTCACCCAAACTTTTAATGCAGCGAGATATCAGCGACGGCGGCGGCAGAAGCAGCAGCAGGGAGTCCCTGAACTCTTTTCTACCCACACGAACGCACACACACCTCTCTCCACTCTCTTCAACAGCGTCGGGCACCGCGTTGCACGCTGGGATCCGCTTTTTTCAAAAGCGTGGGGCACCGCATTGCACGCTGGGATCTGCTTTTTTCAATAGCGTGGCGCAGCCCTCCAACAGACGCACAGAGGGTGAGCGGAGGCGTGGGGGGGAAGGAGGGGCAAGAGAGGTCTTTGGCGACCCCCGCGAAATGGCCATTCGACCCCCAAAGGGGTCGCGACCCCCAGGTTGAGAACCGCTGCCCTAGGAGATTTATGAAAAAGATGTGAGCAAATTGTGTAAAGAGTGGGCTTTGCTCAGAGACAAGATGAAGCTGGGAAACCAATTTGGCTAAATAAAGATACTTAGGTTTTAGGTTTAGGTTTTATTTGATTTATATACCGCCCTACTCCCGAAGGACTCAGGGCGGTGAACAGCCACAAGATAAAACAAATAAATACAAAATTTAAAAGCAAAATAAAACTGAATTAAACAATTTGGCTCAAGACAGATTTAAAACACCCCTATAATTAAGAACAGATTTAAAATTTACGTTTTAAAGGGGAAAAAGGGAAAGTTAGGCCAGGCCAGCCTGATGGAATAAAAAGGTCTTGAGAGCGCAGCGGAAGGTGCACAGATCCGGGAACCTCCGTATCTCCAGAGGGAGCTCATTCCAGATAGTAGGTGCCCCCACAGAGAAGGCTCTCCCCCTGGGGGCCGCCAGTCGACATTGTTTGGCCGACGGCACCCGGAGGAGACCCTCTCTATGAAAGCGTACCAGCCGGTGGGAGGCTACTGGTGGCAGCAGGCTGTCTCGTAGATAACCAGGTCCTAAGCCATGGAGCGCTCTAAAGGTGGTAAACAAAACCTTGAAGCACACACGGAAGACCACTAGGGACCACTGCAGCTCGCACAGGAGAGGTGTTACATGGGAACGCCATGTAGCTCCCATGACCACCCGCACGGCCGCACTCTGTGCCAGTTGGAGCCTCCGGGTGCTCCTCAAGGGGAGCCTCATGTAGAGAGCATTACAGTAGTCCAGGCGGGAAGTAATGAGGGCATGAGTGACAGTGCGTAAGGAGTCCCGATCCAGAAAGGGACGCAACTGGCGAATCAGGCGAACCTGATGAAAAATCCTCCCAGTCACGGCCGTCAAGTGCTCTTCTAAAAACAGCCGTGAATCCAGGAGGACACCCAAGTTGCGAGCCCTCTCCGTGGGGGCCAGCGATTCGCCCCCAATTGTCAGTGATGGCACCAACTGACTATATCGGGACATCGGAAACCACAGCCACTCAGTCTTGGATGGGTTGAGTCTGAGCCTGTTTCTCCCCATCCAGATCTGCACGTCCTCCAGGCACTGGGACATCACTTCAAGGCCATCGTTGGAATGGTCCATGGTGGAGATGTACAGCTGAGTGTCGTCAGCGTACTGATGGTACTCCACCCCGAAACCACGGATGATCTCGCCCAACGGCTTTACATAAATGTTGAACAGAAGGCGCGAGAGGACCAACCCTTGTGGCATCCCACATATGAGGTGCCTCGGGGTCGACCTCTGCCCCCCTGCCAACATAGACTGCAATCGGTCGGAAAGGAGGAGAACCACCGCAACACAGTGCCCCCCACCCCCAAGTCTTCCAACCGGTGAGGCATGATACCATGGTTGATGGTATCAAAAGCCGCTGAGAAATCTAATAGGACCAGGACAGAGGAGTAACCTCTGTCCCGAGCCCTCCAGAGATCATCAACCAACGCGACCAATGCCGTTTCCGTGCTGTACCCAGGCCTGAAGCCCGACTGGAACGGATCCAGATACACCGTTTCATCCAGGTATTGGGGGAGCTGTCGCGCAACCACACTCTCAACAACCTTCGCCACAAAGCGAAGGTTGGAGACCGGACGATAATTTGACAACACTGCCGGGTCCAGGGAAGGCTTCTTGAGGAGGCCTCACCACTGCCTCTTTCAAGGCGGCGGGGAAGTCACCCTCACCCAATGAAGCATTTATAATCCCCTGGAGCCAGCCTCGCATCACTTCCCAAGAAGCCAGCACTAACCAGGAGGGACACGGGTCCAACAAACATGTGGTTGTGTTCAGTCTACCCAGAATCCTGTCTACTTCATCAGGAGTCACAGGATCAAACTCATCCCAGATAACATTCTCAAGACCTGCCTCAGTCATCCCCCCTGGAACTACCCAGTCGGAGTCCAGGTCTTCCCGAATCTGAGTGATTTTGTCATGCAGATACTATACAAAGTCCTCGGCTCTACCCTCCAAGGGGTCCTCCCGCACTCCCTGGTGGAGCAAGGAGCGGATCCCCTAAACAGAGCGGCCGGGCGGTTATCTGATGATGCAATAAGAGCAGCAAAATAATTACAGTTTGCTGCTTTTATCGCCACTAGGTAATTCTTATTATGAGATCTTACCAGTGTCCGGTCAGATTCAGAAAGGATGGCCCTCCAACTGCTCTCTAGGCGTCTTTTCCGGCGCTTCATCTCCCTTAGCTCCTCAGTAAACCAAGGAGCCAGATGAGATTGGCGCTGGGTCAGAGGCCGCAAAGGCATGACCTGATCCAGAGCTCCAGCGGCCGCCCTATCCCAGGCGGTCACTAGGTCTCCAGTCGAGGCGTGAGCCAGAGCCTCAGGGAATGGCCCAAGCTCCATCTGGAACCTATCAGGGTCCATCAAGCACCTGGGGTGGAACCATCTTACTGGCCCCGCCTCCCTGCGGCGAGGTGCAGCAGTTCAAAGGTCAAGACGAAGGAGAGAGTGATTCGACCATGACAAGGGCTCAGTGACTATATCCCATATCTCAAGATCCCTCAACCATGGTCCAGAGACAAAAACCAGGTCCAGCGTGTCTCCCCCCACCCCCCCGTGTGGGTAGGGCCATGAATTAGCTGGGTCAGGTCCATAGCTGTCATGGAAGCCATGAACTCCCATGACGTCTCACCCACAGACGGCAGGTTGAAATCCCCCATTACCATAAGTCTAGAGGTATCAACCGCCACCGCTGCGATGACGTTGAGTAGCTCGGGCAGGGCTGCTGCCATGTGGCAGGGAGCCAGGTACGTGATCAGCAAACCCATCTGTACCCCATGACCCCACTTCACAAGGAGGGACTCACAGCCGGCCGTCTGAGGAACAGTGGCCTCCCTCGGTCTAAGACCTTCTTTAATAATAACCGCTACCCCCCTGCCCCTCCCCTGTGACCTTGGCTGATGGAATGTGTGGAATCCTGGTGGGCACATTTCAACGAGTGGAACCCCCCCCCTCCTGGCCCAACCAGGTCTCTGTAATACCTGTCAGGTCCGCTCCCCCGTCCTGAACAAGATCACAAATGAGGGGGGCTTTATTTACTACAGACCTGGCATTGTATAACATCAGCCGAAGGCCTGGGCCCTGAGGGTCTGTGCAACCTGGGGAAGAAGTGGAGCCTTGGGGGCCGGAGTGCGCCACCGCTCGTAAACTGCGAGCGCTCCCCTTACACGATATGGCCCCCTGTTCCCGCCGTATCCCCTCCTCCCTTTATGGGTGAGGAAAGGCATTGTAGGAGAATAAGAGATGGAGAGATAGAGTGGACGTGGGTAGATAGCTTGCAGGCAGAAAAACTAATCAGTACCCTTATTACCCTAATCAGTACCCTTATTACCCTAATCAGTTTCCCTTAAAAGAAAAGGGAAAATGTTGGGGGTTTTGTTTGTTTGTTTGTATGTTTGTTTGTCTTTCTTCCTCTCTGTCTTCCATGCAACCATGTGGTATGTTTGTTTGGAAAGATTTGGGCCTTCCCTAATTTAACTGAGATTTATGGTGGGGATGACCAGTGTGTGTAAAACTGAGTGTTCTGTTTTCCTCTCTTTTTCTCCTTGTGTGTTTGTGTGTGTCAAAGTCTTTGTGTTCCCTCAAGGTAAATGTAACTCTTAAATGTCTCTGATCCCTAGGAAGGGAAAAAAATAATAATTAAATTTTTAGAAATAATGTTGAATTAAGCAATGGAAATGCCTTCACACTGAGCTTGCCTGGCCAGCAGAACAGGGGGAAGTTTTCTTCCTCTCTGTACTTTTAAGAACAGCCCAAAGTTATTAAGTTAATTTACAGGAAATTTTCATTCTTATATTTACTGTGGTTTCATCTGTCCCTCCTTTTTCTGAAGTATGTGAATTCAGTTTTTTCCCCTCATCTGTGATATCCCCATTTTGTTAAAACTGGTCTATCTGCTTAATAACTTTAGTACTGATTAGTTTTTCTGCCTGCAAGCTATCTACCCACGTCCACTCTATCTCTCCATCTCTTATTCTCCTACAATGCCTTTCCTCACCCACAAAGAGGGGAGGGGACCTTGTTCTCAGTGACTCTGCAACCTGTGAAAGCAGATAACGCTGATCCAGATGCTTCCTCCAGGAGATCTTCCATGCATTCGAGTCAGGAATTGGGTTTGGATCCAGCCCTCCACTAGAAAGTCATCACTGCAACCAGAGTGGAGCAGACCTTCCCAAGCCTGACTGACCACCCTTACCACCAAGCCAAGCCTAGTGCCACCCAGCAGACATGAAAGAAAGGACCCCAAGATGGACAAGTAAAGACTGTAAGACTCTTTTCAATCCCCAAAAGACAGCTGTAAAGACTATGGAGGGAGGGTGGAAATTCATTGTAAGGTTTTCTTTCTTTGCTTCATTCACAATCGTAACTGATCAGTTAAATGGATTCATGAAGGGACGGCATTTGGGTGTGGTTGACACAGCAAGTTCTGAACACCTTAGATTTCTGTCTGGTGGGAGGGAAATTTGTCCAGAATGTCTATATTGCCTGTATTTTAGAAGTAGCTGCATACACAAACACAAACACACACACAGACACACCCCTTCACCCTACCTCCATATAAAGCTGCTTCCAGCTTGCTGTTTTTTTGTTTTTTATTTTTGATCTGTGACACTAAGGCCCAAACAATCATATCTTAACCCTTCAATGTGAATTTTCACATTAATTTGGTGGTATTATTAAAATACAAATGAATTATTTTCTTATTAATATTAGATTAATAATGATATATGAAGCTAACTGGCATTTCTGGAGCTTGGTTGGACTAAATCAATTAGTGTAGAATCAGCCATGAGATCAGTGAGAAGACAGCAATTTCATACTGTTAGATATTATTCCCATATAATTATTTTCAATTTTATTAAAAATGCTGTTTATTTTAACATCTTGAGTTCCTCAAGAATTTCCAGCTAAAAAAAGAACAGATATACAAGCTGGGAATAAGACACTTCAGCAAAGAATTTCTAATGACCTAGGTTTGGTACAGAAAATTTCATTTCTATTTTTAAAATTTTGAGACTAGAATTCAAAATACATAAAGGTTTTAATTAATTTAAATAGAATTTTAATCATATTCAAACTTTACTTGAACAACAAATATATAACAGAAATCTTTTCCTAACCAATAACAACCACTAGATGTGATCTATAACTGATCACACTTGATTATTTTAAATAAGCCACAACAAAAGAAGCTATAAAACTATGGTTCAGACAAATCACTAGGTTTTACGAATTTAAGGCAGAATTACTGCAAAACAGAGATCCAAGTGTCTACACAACTTTGTCCAACACTATATAGAGTCTATAGCAAGCTTATGTCTCAAGAATCACTCCTAAAGACAGATTAAACAAAATGTAATTGTTGTGCTTTTGTTTAAGGCAGTTATACTGTTTTCCCCAACAATCCCCAAATAAACTCCATCCCCAAAATATTTACCTTCATTTTCCCATTGAAACCGCACTTGGGTTGATGGCTACAAAGACTTTAATGACAGCAACAAGCAGCCCAATGGTTGTGATTGAGCAGAAAAGTGCAGAGACCCCTATATTCCAGGAAGGTGCTTTGTTCCCACTGACCTCAAACACAGCAACATCCGTGAGAACAGGGTAAGTGATGAAACGCTAGCAAAAGAAAGGGGAGATAAAGACATAGGAAACAAAAAACGCTGCTTATCCTGGCCATTTTTTCTCATCATCTGGAAGTTTCCAACTCGCAGAAAGCTCCCCCCTCCCCCAAGGTTTCAAAGGGAAACGCTCTGCAACCCAGCAACTCCACAAACAGAAAAGCTCTTCGGAGAACCACCCACGGGGGACCTCTTCCGGCTGAATCCCGAGCCTTCTCGGGAGCACGAGCCGCCAAGATCCTCCCTTCTCCCGAGGGATCCTCAGGGATCGCTCTCCTTTCTTGACACCTGTCACTCGCTCCCCTCCAACCATTCCCAGCGACCGCGACATCTCGGCCTCCTGCTCGTTGCTAGGGACTCAGCCAGGACACCCACCTGGAAGGCAGACGCGAGAAATCTGCTGAAGAGGAAAATTTCCTAAAGAGAAAAACAGAAGGGATGGCTGCAGGCGTGCACCGAAATCTCTTGCGAGCCTCCCAGGTTTTTTCACCAGAAGAAAGCAGGAGCCACTGGAACCCGCCCCTCCTCTTGTAGGCCATTCTTCAATTGCCCCATCCCTGTTACGCCTCAAAACCCACCTTGTGCCTCCCTCTTGCAAGTTGTCGTCCTCCCTGCTCGGGGAAAGATTCCTTTTTCACTGCCTCGGTTCGGACTCCTCGCCACCGCAGCAACAGCAACACCGCCAATCCAAGTGTATCCCCGCTTCTCCCTCCCGAGTCGGGTTCTTTCGGTCTTCCTCTCCGAGGCCGGTTCACTTCCGCTACCAGCCGCGGGCACGGAGCGGAAGGGCTTAGAAGAATGAGGACGCCAAGCCCGGAGCGGAGGTGCGCATGCGCGAGGGAAGAACCAGGCGCCGCCACAGACCCAGTTGGCGGGGGGTGTTTCCTCGGTGCTTTGGTTGTCAATCAGCGCTTATTTTCCACCGTCCCCCTCGCCATGCTCCTCGCGAAAGGCGGAGGCGGGGTGAAAGGGCTCGGAGAGGTTTGGCCTGGACAGGCATGGTAACCGGAGAAGCATCCGCTCACAGCCCATTGGCCTTTAAACGCAACAAAGGCTACTGCCGTGTGCTCCTCCAGAAGGCGGGGAGATCCCCTCAACCTTGCGCTGTTTGCTCTCATTTAAAGCGAGAAAAGAATTGGATTGAAAAGTGATGCGGGCCTGCGTTCATGCCCTTATAGGGTTATACGCACTCACCCCTCTTGTGTGGTCGCCGCATGGAAAGCAAAATTAACACAAATTTATAATAAAGTAGAGGGAAAGGGGGAAAATATGCATGTTTTACTGAAAGAGGCCAGTAATTCCACACGAAGGACTTTTTTAAAAAGTTTTGGGCTAGCAACTCCAATCTGTAATAGAATGAAACTGCCCTTGTTTCTCTGGCTCATGTTGCTTTCCATTATGCCAGGGGTCCTCAAAACGGGGCCAATTTACTGTCCCTCAGACTGTTGGGGGGGGGGGGCTGGCTAAGGTGGCCATGTGACTGGGTGGGTGTGGCTAGGTGGCCATGTGATGGTGGGCGTGGCCAATTTAGCAGTCCATTTTGCCTTTGTCCTTCCTAAACTCTACTAACTGAACCCAAGGCATCTATTTATTTAATAAGACACCCCTCCCCAGGGGAAAAAAGACACACTTTTTTGCCACTTGCCTAATTTCAGTAAAACAGCAGCTTCAGGCTTCTTAAAATAGGCCATTAAAAAAATAATAAAACAGGATTGCCTTCAAAATTGAGGTAAAAATAGCAAATAAGGAATAATGTAGATAAAAGAAATAATGTGAATAAAAGAAAGGAATCATACAGAGTCAGATATATGGGCTCTGGGGGACCCTCTCTATTCACATTATTATAAGGGAAGACGTGCTTAGATACATGAACTCTGAGAGACCCTCTCTATTCACATTATTATAAGAGAGGAAAGTGCTTGTTGGAAATTACATTAACAAACAGTTAAACCCCATTAAGTGGTAATATATCTTCTGAGACCTAGATGTCACGGAAAGGACTGCCATATGGAAAAACATCTGAGTGACCTCACTGTAAAAGACACAAAGACCTATATGTTACAAAGAGTTACTTAATCCAATAAATTTACCTAAGGACAGTAGTAACTCTCCCATTAGCAACTCCGAGCACTTTTAAGTAAAGTTGTGTGGCTAAGATAATTTTGTAAACTAAGATTAATGCTTAAGTAATTAGATGAACTTATTACCCAGTGTATGTAACCATATAAGGAAAATTGGATGTATGATCTCATGATTAACCATATATGGAAAATGTATGATCTCACTGAATCCTTTGTCTTAGAAGTGTATAAAACCGTTGTATCAGAGTTCTCTCCTTGTTCAAAGCTTCATGTAAAAAACTGGCTCTGAACCTTGCACAATAAACTGTCTCTGGCTGACCTAGGAATGTTGCTTTGGTCTCATCATTCCACAACAAAATAACTCCTGATTATATGTTTCAGAAGACCACACAATAAACCAGACTCAGAACTGCACCAAGACAGCAACTAACCCCCTCCCCACAAGATTTGGAAAAGAGAATCACTCTAAAATCCATTAGCATTGCATTTCTCTGACTGCACTATTGTAGGAGCCTGTAGTCTGCTATGTGTAGGACTGTTTCCTTATCTTGGATGGCAAACCTCAGATAAGGAAGGTTACTCACATGTAGGTGACAGGAAATGGCATTAGACCCTAACTCTATAAACAAGAGGAGCAGGAGGATAGGAAGTGGGATGTGTGTTAACCCTAGATAACATTATAAGTGCTTAGGCAAAACGTGATGGTTCTAGTTACCTAAAAGATTCTGTGAGCCAATGAGATGCTGCCAAGTACAGCTGTAACTTATAGTAACAAACTATATAATGTCACTATGTAAGACAATAAAGTTACCACATATATCCTCAACCTTTGTGTGTGGTCTCTACAAGTGGCGCTTGAACAAGGGACCCCTACTTCGTCCGGCAAGGATTTGGTGCACCTTCAACCCATATGGTATTTTTAACCTTTTAAAGTTTTCTGTAAGTACTTGTGGTTTCTTCAACCTTTTAAAGGTTTCTGTAAGTTATGGGGTCTTCGCTTTCTGAGGAACAAAGAAAGCATGCTGAAGAATTAAGCTATTTACTTAAGAAAAATCACACTGATGTGTCACAACGTAGTCTCTTAAGGCTGGTCCAGGAGATTGCAAATCAGTGTTTATGGTATCCTGAAAAGGGGTCTTTAAGATTATCTGATTGGGAAAGAATTGGGAAAGTTTTACATGCTGAGCCAAGAGCTAAGGTAGAGATTTTGCATGTATGGCATTTATGTAGATATGCAGTGGAAAAATTTGGAAATACTGAACTGTCTCTTTTAACTTCTCCACCTCCATGTCATTCTAATGCTGTTATCTGTGCCCCTTCCTCCCCTGACTATCTGTCTCCTTCGGCTCCTAATGACACAGGTCAGATTACTAAACTTTCTAACTCTGTTGTTCAGTCCTCTTTTCAAAAAATGGTGGAAAACTGTAAACGGGATTCTTCCATGCCTGGGGCAGAACTTGCTGAATTATTGTCTGTATGTCCGGTTCAATATCATCAGGGCCAGGGCCAATTGGCAGGACAGCAGATTGCAGAATGGGAAGGATTACCTTATCAAATTCTAAGAGAACTAAAAAAGGCTATTACAGAGTATGGCATCAGTGGCAATTTCGCCAGAGGCTTGGTAGAAGGAATAAAAAATGGATATACTATGGTTCCTGAAGATTGGAAGCAAGTTTTCCGAATGATTTTAACTTCAATGCAATATGTTGTTTGGGAAAGTGAATTTATGAGACATGCTCAGGCTGCTGCTCTGTGGGGTGGAGGAGCATACACGGTGGAACAACTCTTTGGCTCAGGGCAATTTGCTACAATTCCTGCCCAAACTGGGCTTCTCCCAGCCACCTTAACTATTGTTTCTGAATGTGCATTTCGTGCCTTTTTAAAGGTGCCACAGGCTGGGGAACCACGAGCAAATTTTTCCAACATTAGACGGGGCTACTGAGCCCTATGCTGATTTTGTAGAGAGATTGTCCAAAGCTATTCGTCAACAATTTGACCATCAGGAAGCTGCAGGGGAACTTCTTCGGCAATTAGCTATTGAAAATGCCAATAATGATTGTAAGCGAGCCTTGCAGCCCTTAAAAGTTACCAATCATTATACTTTGGCTGACATGCTGCGGGTCTGCCAGGATATTGGTTTGCAAACTTATAAAATGCATCTTTTAGCTGCTGCTATACAAAAAGGGTAACGTCCTGCTGGCAATTGCTTTAAATGTGGTAAACCTGGACATTTTCAAAAGGACTGTCGCTCAACTCCTGCAGCCTCTCAAAATCGCCCTTCTAAAAAATGCCCAATTTGTAAAAAAAGGATATCATTGGACTAATCAGTGCCGTTTTCGGTCGAGAAACTTGCCAATGGGTGTGGCACCCACCCAGAGCCAAAAGAGTGCCTTTCCAGTAGTAATGCCTCCCCCCACAGCCTCTCTTCTGCAGTCCCAGCCACAGCAGGTAGTGCTGGGCTCGATTTAATAACTCAGGAATCTGTGGAATTTAAATTTCCTTTGGAAGTAAAATTAATTTCTTCTCAATTTAAAGGCCCTCTTCCCTCTGGTTTAGTGGGTCTTATCTTGCCTCGATCTTCAGCTCATAAAAAGGGATGCTTTATAGTCCCTGGTGTTATTGATTCTGATTATACTGGAACTCTTTTTATTGAGGCTTGGGTGAACGTTCCTCAAACTCTTCCTGCTCAATGTTCTATTGCTCAATTACTTTTGCTTCCCTATCAAGTCCCATGTCCTGGCACAGGGGCACGTGGGGATGCTGGTTTTGGTTCTACCTCTCCTTCTGTGGCTTTACTTCATTCTGTTACTTCCTTTCGTCCTTTGTTAACTCTCTATTTGAATAAGCAGCCTTTTCAAGGGTTGCTTGATACAGGAGCCGATGTTACTGTTATTTCATCTTTACAGTGGCCTGTACAATGGCCTAAGAAGTCAGTTTCTTCTTTATGGGGTGTAGGTGGTTCAACTCCAGCCTGGCAGAGTGTATGTGATATTCAATTCTCCACAGCAGCTGGTAAGTCCTTTGCCCTGCAACCTTATATTTTGGATATTCATACTAATATTTGGGGTCATGATTTACTTACTTTTTTAAATGCTCAATTGATTTTGGATGATGGCTCTTCCCCTTAAGTGGCTCTCTACTGCCCCCGTGTGGGTGGAGCAATGGCCTCTTTCAATGGAAAAATTATCTGCTTTACAGCAACTTGTTCAGGAACAATTAGCTGCTGGTCATATTGAACCCTCTACTAGCCCCTGGAATACTCCTGTTTTTGTTATTAAAAAGAAAAGTGGGAAATGGAGATTATTACATGATCTCAGAAAAATTAATGAATGTATTCAGCCAATGGGTCCATTGCAATGTGGTCTTCCTAATCCTAATTTAATTCCTAATTTTTATCAATTGTTGGTTGTTGATTTAAAAGATTGTTTCTTTACTATTCCGCTTCAACCACAGGATAAAGAAAAATTTGCTTTTACTGTTCCTGTTTTTAATAATAGCATGCCAACCAAACGATATCATTGGTGTGTTTTGCCACAGGGCATGCTTAATTCTCCTACCTTGTGCCAGCATTTTGTGAGAAATTTCCATCTTATTTGGTTTATCATTACATGGATGATATCTTAATAGCTGCTCCTCAGTTTGATTCTATAGCCCTTCTGCAGGAATTAAAAACTATTGTTGCACAGAAGGGGTTGTTTATTGCAGATGACAAAGTTCAGAAAACTGAACCTTACCTATACTTGGGTCATAGGTTACTGAAAGCTTCTTCTATTCCAGTATTGCCTGACTTAAAGGTACAAAAGTCTTATACTTTAGTTCAATGGCAAAAGTTGCTAGGCATTATTAACTGGGATAGGCCTTTCTTTTGTATAACAACTGGTGATATGTTACCTTTATTCCAACCCTTAAAAGGAGCACAATCCCCTGGTGATACAATTCATTTGATGAATGATCAAAAAAGGTGCTTACAGCTCATCTTGGACAAAGTTAAGCAACAATATGTTGACCGAATTGAGTCAATAGAAGCAGGACTACGCTTAGCTATTCTTCCTACTTCTCCATTGCCTACTGGGTGTTTATATACCATTAAGAGTACATTAAAAATAGCTATTCATGAGTGGTTAAATTTATCTGCTACTCCACCTAGAAACATTTATCCTTACCAGTCTGCTTTAGAAGAATTAATTATAAAAGGCCGAAAGCGTGCTTTGCAACTGATTGGACAAGATTTGATAGGCATTGCCTTCACTCGTACAAAGATTGAACATGATCATCTTATGATGATATCTGAAAGTTATCAGATTGCCTTCTCCAATTATCTTGGAGAAGTTTTATATTCATTACCAAAAGATCCTAGAATTATGGTAACTACTACTTTAAATCTCTCTTTTTCTAATATTTTTGTACGTACACCTTTTATTGATGCTCTGACAATTTTTACAGATGGTTCACCAAAAAGAGGCGTGGTGGTCTGGCATGCTGACTCCCAATGGCATTCTAAATTCACATCACCTCAGACTTCCGCCCAGCGGGCTGAACTTGCAGCTGTTATATTAGCTTTACAACTGTTCCCTATGCAACCAATTAATCTTGTAGTTGATACACATTATGTCTATTTAGTTATGCAATCTTTGCCATTTTCTTATTGTGCATTGTCATTAGATATAAATTTGCTAGCTTTGTTTTTGTCTCTTAAGCATCATTTGGAGAATCGACAATATCCTGTATATATGGAGCATGGTCGCAGTCATACTCCTTTTAACAATGCCCTTACTGAAGGTAACCGCATTGCAGATGAATCGCTTAAGGAAATTGCTTCTTTATTTTCTGATCCGGTGACTAGTCATTCATATTTTCATCAAAATGCAAAATCTTTGGCAAAACAGTTTCATATTCCTTTGGCACAGGCTCAGGATATTGTACGAGCATGTCCCTCCTGCCAACAGTCAGCCATTCCATTCCCTAGTGGGGTCAACCCTAGGGATACCTCTGCCAATCAAATTTGGCAAATGGATGTAACACAATTTTCCCCTTTCAAGCCATATGATAAATTGCATGTTATCATTGATACCCATTCTCATTTTCTTTGGGTTACTGCATCCCGTCACGAGTGGGCTCAGGATTTAATTACTCATTGTTTAGCCGCTATTTCAATCATGGGCCGCCCTGTTCAAATTAAAACTGACAATGGTCCTGCATATATCAGTAAAGACTTTAGTCTTTTCTGTCAGCAATGGGAAATAACCTTAGTCCATGGCATTCCCTATAATTCTCAAGGACAAGCTATTGTGGAACGTGCCCATCGAACTTTTAAGTCCTTTTTGCAGAGACAGCTGCAGAATGAGACTGGTCCTTACCATTTGCGAAAAATTCAACATTTATTATCTGTTGCTTTGTTTACTTGAAATTATTTAACTCTTGTAGATTCCTTTTCAGATGTTCATGTTAATGTTCATTTTCGTGCAATAGAAACACTGACAAGACCACTAGTGAAGTACCGCCTTGCTCCTAATCCTGAGTGGCAGGGACCTGCTTGTCTAATTACTTGGGGACGTGGTTACGCAGCAGTTGAACTCCCCCAGACTCGCCAACCTTTGTGGATCCCTGCTCGGCACATTCGACCCTATCATGGCTTGGTATCAGGGTCTGCACAACCCAATTCCCAACTTCAATCTGGATCTCAAAACGGAGGTCCGTCTTCCGAAACATCAACGACCCCCTCCAATCACATGGGGGCAAGTGAAGGCCACAACATACCAAGCTCAACAGCAATTGATTCAAGCTGATCTACCTCAGACTCCTGAAAATCTAGTTGCTGCTGTTTTTGCTATTATCATAGCTAATTCTGTCACAATTCTTTTTTGTATTCTCTTATCTTCTTTTGATTCTGTTACTGCTTTGCATGACACTCAGCCTATACAATTTAGTTCTAATCTCTGGGTTCGTCATGCTCAATATATGTTTTTAGTTCACGGTACTAATGTAACCTTGTACTATGAGCCTCCTATGGCTTTGGGTCAAGTTGCTTTCATACCTGATTTAATATCTTCTTCTTCCTTTATTGTTTCACAGCTGCAAACCATTCATTATTCTTGGTTGTTTTCTAAGCCGCCAATGCAACTTAATTCTGTTCGTTGGCGTTATCTTCATTCTAATCACTTTACTAAAGGCTTATGTTTTTGCTGTTATGCTCGCCATACTTGGCTTAACAATTGGAATGATTATGCTAAGGCTCAACGCATTTTATCAAAAGTAGGGAATTATAGTTATTGTACTGATTATTATTGGCTCTGGGGAACCTTTAATTCTTCTTTGTATGGACCTAATATTGTGCCTGAAATGTATCCTGATAATTTTCCTATTTTAACGCTTCTGACATGACTGATACTGGATCCATTTGTGCTGGCTGGCAACTAAAGGACCCTAACATGTGGTTCTTTTTTGACAAATATGCAACCAATGTACACCCTCAGAACTATCAGTGTGCTGCTATTGGCTACTTTTCCCTACCTGTACAAATCGGCATTTCTTCATCTTCTTCACGACAACGACGTTCTCCATTAGGTCCTACATGTAATGATGAAGTTATCATTGATACACAACTGTCCTCTCTAAATACCTTTGGCCGTGCTGTGGCTGGAACTGTTACTGGGGTGATCACTTTAGGGGCTTACCCTGGAATAATAGCTCAAGAAAATAGACATTCTATCCTGGGCTTAACATGTCGCCTGGAGAAATCAATTAATGCCACTGCTGCTATTGTTCGTGATCTCCAACATGAAATTGAGGACCTGAATCAGGATGTGCTCCAACAACGTTTTGCTATTGACTATTTGTTAACTTGTAAACTTGTAAACTTGTTGGCAGTCGTGGATGTGCTGTTCATTTTCACTCTTTGAACAAAACCATTGAAGATGAACTTGCTAAACTCCAATCATATTTTCAAAATAATGTTCATGCTATTTCCTCTCCTTTTGACTGGTTGACCAATTGGCTTCCTGATTGGTCCTGGCTTAAGCAGGTTTTTTTTTTATGCTGTAATTGTTATTGTCATGTTAGTTGCTTGCTGTTGTTTCATTCAGTGTATTCCCTCATTAATTACTATGTTTCGTCCTGCTCCTCTCTCTCTGCCTCCTCATCAATTGCAATACATACAAAAATCTTTGTTCCCTCAAAATTAAATAAAAAGAGAGGACATGTAGGAGCCTGTAGTCTGCTATGTGTTGGACTGTTTCCTTATCTTGGATGGCAAACCTCAGATAAGGAAGGTTACTCACATGTAGGTGACAGGAAATGGCATTAGACCCTAACTCTATAAACAAGAGGAGCAGGAGGATAGGAAGTGGGATGTGTGTTAACCGTAGATAACTTTATACGTGCTTAGGCAAAACGTGATGGTTCTAGTTACCTAAAAGATTCTGTGAGCCAATGAGATGCTGCCAAGTACTGCTGTAACTTGTAGTAACAAACTATATAATGTCACTATGTAAGACAATAAAGTTACCACATATATCCTCAACCTTTGTGTGTGGTCTCTACACACTATATATCTTTAACTTACATATTGTAAATTGATCTCTGATGCATTTAACTTATGGAATTATCTTGTTACTACTTCCAGCAATGTTTATCTGCATTTCTTACTTTATTTAGAACGAATAGATTTCAAATTATATAAACCTATTGAGATTGTCTAGCCAAACACAACCCCCGCCTATTTGCGCTCTCTCTCTCTCTCTCTCTCTCTCTCACACACACACACACACACACACACACACACGCACCCCAATCTGCTTTAAAAGGTAAATATATATAAAGTAAATGTTACAAGCAATATCTTAATGCTGATTAAATTTAAAAGAGGCCAAATCAGAAGGACTGATGAGAAAGTCTAATAAGTCTAATAACTTTCTAATAACTAAGGACAGGTCCACCTCAAGTTTCATTTAGAATTGGAGGGGTGACAGAGAAAGAAAAGCAAAGCTTTTAAGTTAAATAGGTAAGTTATTCTGGTAATTACACAGCTAATCAGTTTAGATCCCGGAACACAGACAATGAAACAACAGCAAAAAATCCCTCCTCTGAGTGGCTGCTTCTGAACTAAAGAAAGCTAGCAATTGAATTCAAAGTCAGAGAAGGGACCCTTACAAGCCCCAGTCATTGCGTCTTCCACTCCCACCCCCTTTTCTTCCGAACCCAAAGGAAAAAGCTCCCAGCCCAGAAACAACGCTCCCAGAGCTGGAGAGCTGCACTTGCAGTAGAGTAGGAAGAAAAACCTCGGGACTTTAAAAACTCAGGGAGAAACCCCCTCCTCCTCCACCATGTGGCTGCTTCTGAACTAAAGAAAGCTAGCAATAGAGCAGGGAAGCTAGAGAGGGAGAGTTCAAATGCTAGCCAGTTGATGACAGTCCCAGGGATTTAAGCTTTGGGCTCCCCTTTTTCTTCCTTCCTTTCCAGTGAGCGGCAGTTTGCAGGGTCTGAAATTTACTTTCCCTTTCTGCCTTTGCCCGCTTCCCAGCCAAGGAATGCTGCTTCTTTTTCTGCCTCCCCGCAAAAAGAACCTCTTTCTTTCTCCTTCCTTTCTTCTCATCTTCCTTCCTACCTTTCCTGCCTCTGGTTCCAGAGTTTGGCAATGCTGCTGGTGACCATGCTTACTGCGGCTGTGGCTTTCCCACGTGGAGTGGGGTGGAAGGAAAGGAAAGCCACACAGTGAAAGGAAAGCCACACAGACTGCAATGCTAGGCCTTTTTGGCATTCCTGGCCCAGAGAAGCCTTCTAACAGCCAAAACTAACTGGGTTTTTGGCCTCCCCCCGCAGCTCTCTCCTTACCTTCCACTTCCAGCTCACAAAGGTAAATCCTGCACTCGGCCGAAGGGTGGGGGCCAGTAGGTGGGCAGGGCAATGTGGGTGGGGCAGCCTCATGGTCCCACACGGGCCAAATTAATGGCTTCAGCGGGCCACATCCGGCCTGCGGGCCATAGTTTAAGGACCCATGCATTATGCCCTATTTCTGTGCCTGAAATTGAATGACTTGCCTTGATAGAAATCAGAGCCCAATGATTGTTGAAGATTAGACCAGTGACTTTCCAAGTAAGAGAATGGACGTTGGTTTTACCTGATATGTCCTTTCTCGATCAGGAGGAAACGGCAGTCAGGCTGGGGATAGACTCCTCTATGCAGCATGGGACCGAGTCTGCCAAATTTGAATAGCTTCGCCCTCCTGGCCCAGTGTTTTGGTGAGGGCGCTGGCGCAGACTAACGTGTCTTCCTGCAACGAGAGAGAATTAATATCCACACACCCCTGCCAACCCACTGGGCTGGACCAAAAGGGGGTGGGGCTGACTGCCATTTCCTCCTGATCGAGAAAGGATGTATCAGGTAAGACCAATGTCCATTCTCCAGAAGGAGGGAAACGGCAGTCAGGCTGGGGACATACCAAAGCTACATGTCCACCAGGGAGAGATAGCTCCGGCCCAAGTGCCTTCAAGAGCGATGCACTGCCTGCAGAACCCGTCGGCCGAAAGCCGCATCTTTATTTTATTTTATTTATTTTATTTTGAATTTGTATACCGCCCTTCTCCCTGAGGACTCAGGGCGGTGAATAGCCAAGTAAAAACATCAAATACAAATATTAAAATACAGTTAAAAATATATATAAATTTGGCCCCATTAATTAAAACGATAAACAAAACAATTAAAAACACTTAAAAAGAATTAGGCCAGCCTGGCTTGTTGGAAAAGGAAGGTTTTAAGGGCATGGCGGAAGGCACTGAGGTCATGGATTCTCCTTATATCTGGGGGCAACTGATTCCAGAGGGTAGATGCCCCCACAGAGAAGGCCCTCCCCCTGGGGGTCACCAGCCTGCATTGTTTGGCTGATGGCATCCCGAGGAGGCCCTCTCTGTGGGAGCGCACGGGTCGATGGGAGGTTGTCGGTGGCAGCAGGCGGTCTCGAAGATAGCTAGGCCCTATGCCATGGAGCGCTTTAAAGGTGATAACCAACACCTTGAAGCGCACCCGGAAGACCACCGGGAGCCAGTGCAGCTCGCGCAGGAGCGGTGTTACATGGGAGCACCACGCTGCTCCCGTCACTACCCACGCTGCTGCGTTCTGGACCAGTTGGAGCCTCCGGGTGCTCTTCAAGGGGAGCCCCATGTAGAGAGCGTTGCAGTAATCAAGGCGAGAGGTTACGAGGGCATGAGTGACTGTGCACAGGGAATCCCGATCAAGAAAGGGCCGCCACTGGCGAATCAGGCGAACCTGACAAAAGGTCCCCCTGGTTACAGCCGTCAGATATTCCTCCAAGGACAGCTGCATATCCAGGAGGACTCCCAGATTGCGAGTCCTCTCTGTGGGGGCCAAAGACTCGCCCCCAATAGTCAGTGATGGAGTCAACTGACTATATTGGGATGCTGGGAACCACAGCCACTCAGTCTTGGAAGGGTTGAGCTTGAGCCTGTTCCTCCCCATCCAGATCCGTACAGCCTCCAGGCACTGGGGCATCACTTCAAGGGCATCGTTGGGGTGGCCTGGGGTGGAGATGTACAGCTGAGTGTCCTCAGCGTACTGATGGTATCTCACCCCAAAGCCACGGATGATCTCGCCCAGCGGCTTCACATAAATGTTAAACAGGAGGGGCGAGAGGACCGACCCTTGAGGCACTCCACATATAAGAGGCCTCGAGGTCGACCTCTGCCCCCCTGCCAACACGAACTGCGACCGGTCGGAGAGAAAGGAGGAGAACCACCGTAACACGGTGCCCCCCATCCCCAACTCTTCCAACCGGTGCAGCATGTTACCATGGTCGATGGTATCAAAAGCCACTGAGAGATCTAACAGGACCAGAACAGAGGAGCAACCCCTGTCCCGAGCCCTCCAGAGATCATCAACCAATGTGACCAATGCCGTTTCCGTGCTGTGCCCAGGCCTGAAACCCGACTGGAATGGATCCAGATAGGATGTTTCCTCCAGGAATTGTGGAAACTGTCATGCGACCACACTCTCAACAACCTTCGCCATAAAGCGAAGGTTGGAGACAGGACGATAGTTGGCCAATATTGCCGGATCCAGGGACGGCTTCTTGAGGAGAGGCCTCACCACCACCTCTTTCAAGGCCGCGGGGAAGTGACCCTCATTCAACGAAGCATTGATAACACCCTGGAGCCAGCCTCGTGTAACCTCCCGGGAGGCCAGTACCAACCAGGAGGGACACGGGTCTAGTAAACATGTGGCTGCACTAAGTCTCCCCAAAATCCTGTCCACATCATCGGGAGTCACAGTATCAAACTCCTCCCAGATAACATTCTCAAGACTATTCCTCGTCACCCTGCCCTGATCTACCCAGTCAGAGTCCAAGTCCCCCCGGATCTGAGCGATTTTGTCATACAGGTATTGTCCGAAATCCTCCGCCCTGCCTTCCAAGGGATCCTCCCGCGCTCCCGAATGGAGCAGGGAGTGGATTACCCTGAACAGGGCAGCCGGACGATTCCCTGATGACGCAATAGAGGCGGAAAAGTAATTAAACTTTGCCGTCTTTATCGCCACTAGGTAGGTCTTAATATGCGACCTTACCAGTGTTCGGTCAGATTCAGCGTGACTGGCCCTCCAACCGCTCTCTAGGTGTCTTTTCTGGCGTTTCATCTCCCTCAGCTCCTCAGTAAACCAAGGAGCCACGAGGGATCGACCCCAGGTCAGAGGCCGCAAAGGCACGACTCGATCCAAGGCCCCACCAGCCGCCCGATCCCAGGCAGCTACCAGGTCCTCGGCCAAGTCGTGTGCCAGATCATCAGGAATTGGCCCAAGCTCCGTCTGGAACCTATCAGGATCCATCAGGCGCCTGGGGCGGACCCATCTAATTGGGTCCGCCTCCCTGCGGCGGGGTGTAGCGGTACGAAGGTCCAGACGAAGGAGTGAGTGATCTGACCATGACAAGGGTTCCATGTTTATATCCCCTATAACAAGATCACTCAACCACTGGCCAGAGATGAAAATCAGTTCTTGAGTGTGTGTCCCCGCCCCCGTGAGTGGGGCCATGAACTAACTGGGTCAGGTCCATGGCCGTCATGGAAGCCATGAACTCCCGAGCCATCCCAGACGTTTCACCAATGGATGGCAAGTTGAAATCACCCATGACCATAAGCCTGGGTGTATCAATTGCCACCGTGGCTGTCATGTCAAGTAGCTCAGGCAGGGCTGCTGCCATGCGGCAGGGAGCCAGGTACGCAAGCAGCAAGCCCATCTGAACCCCATGACCCCATCTCAAGAAGAGGGACTCACATCCGGCAATCTGAGGCACAGTGGTCTCCCTCGGACCAAGACCTTCTTTAATAATAACCGCCACCCCCCCCGCCCCTCCCCGGGCTCTTGGTTGAGGGATGCGAACAAGTCCACTCGATAGTGTCGAATGAACGGAGAAATAGAAGTCGATGTAGCTGCCCAGCAGATCTCTTCCAGGGGTGCTTGAGTCGCCCATGCCGCCAATGTGGCCACACTTCTGGTCAAGTGAGCCGTGATGTGGCGGGGCATGGGGAGCTTCAGTTGTTGATAGGCTGTAGCTATGGTAGCCCTGATCCAGCAGCCCAGGGTAGGACTCTTGACGTGGGACCCGATGGATTCCAGCTGAAAGGAAATGAACAGCGCCTCCGTCTTGCAGAGGGGGGCCGTCCTAGTGATATAAATCTTCAGGGCCCTGCGGACATCAAGGGAATGCCAAGAACGTTCCAGTCTATGGACTGGGCGTGGGCAAAAATCAGGGAGAACTGGCTCCTGCGCTCTGTGGAAGAGGGAATTGACTTTGGGAAGGAAAGCCGGATCAAGGCGAAGGACCACTCTGTTGTTATGGAAGATACAGAGGTCACTGTGAACCGAGAGAGCAGCTAACTCTGAAATCCGATAAGCAGAGGTGATGGCGAGGAGGAAGGAAACTTTGAAAGACAAGAAGCGGAGGGAAACATGACGGAGAAGCTCGAAGGGAGACGAAGTCAGCGCTGTGAGACCCCTGTTGAGGTTCCAGGTAGGGTATCTATGGATGGTAGGTGGGCGCAGGTTAGTTGCTCCTCGCAGAAAATTGCGAATGAACGGGTGCCGAGAGAAGGAATCCGGTGAGCCGCAGGAGAGGACCGAAGCGAGAGCCGCTATCTGGCGGCGGAGCATGTTCGGGCCAAACCTGCCTTGAAACCATCCTGAAGGAAGGAGAGAATCTGAATGACGGAGGCAGACAGCAGATCAGCTTTGGAACACCGGTACTAGGATGAGAAGGAATCCCATGTGGCCTCATAAATGTGGTTCGTTGATGGCTGGCGAGCGGCTTGAATGGTGGAAATAACCCGAGTAGGAATGCAGGCTGCCGTCAAGAGGCACCGTTCAACCTCCAGACGGTTATCTGGAGCCACTTGGAATCCGGGTGTTGGAGGGCTCCCTGGATAAGGGCTATCTTGGCATCTGGGATGCGCCAATGGTTGGCGATCGACAGTGAGATCAAGCCCGCATACCATGGCTGCCGAGGCCAGTGAGGGCGAGGAGGATGAGTTCTACTCCCTCGTCCAGCATTTTCCGGACGACTCGAGGGATTAGTGGGAGGGGAGGGAACGCATAGAGCAGGCCAGCTGGCCAGGGGCTGCGCAGGGCATTTGTGGCCTCAGGCCATGGGTCCGGGAACCGAGAGAAGTACCTGGACAGTTGGTGATTGGTTGATGAAGCAAAGGCTCCCGAACCGGGTCGTTATTTCCTGAAAGAGAGCTGGAGAGATGCTCCATTCCCCTGGGTCCACCTGAGTGTGGCTGAGGGAGTCCGCCTGAATGTTTGCCACCCCTGAAATGTGATCTGCCTTGATGGAGTTGAGGTGGGCCTCAGCCCAGCATCCCAGCAGAATGGTCTCTGTCAGAAAGGTCCTGGAGTGAGTGCCCCCCATCTTGTTGATGTGTGCCTATGTCGACATGTTTTCTGTTAGGACCAGAATGTCTTTACCCTCCACTAGGTCACGGAAGTGGATGAGGGCTAGGCAGACTGCTCTCAATTCCAGATAATTGATGTTGTGTGATGTTCTAGATTGGACCACTGACCTTGAGTCATGTGATGTTGCAGGTGGGCACCCCAACCTGATAAGCTGGCATCCGTTGTGAGTGCAAGACAAAGAGGCTCCCTGTAACTGATATGGCGTCCGAAGTCCACCACCAGAGAGATGAGATGATGGACTGAGGTAGTCTCAGGCGGGCCAGTGAGGTGCTTCGTCCAGACCATTTTGGAAACCATTTTGCCTAACAGGCAAGACATTTTCAGGATGGAGGCAGAACCTTCTGACTTACACTGGTTAGCCAAAGCCTGAAGGCTGACCTGACGATCAGGGGAGAGGGACACCTGGGAGGACACGTGTCAATGGCCGTCCCCAAATGCAGTATGTGGGTGGACGGTAAGAGGTGACTTTTAGGCCAATTAACAGAAAACCCGTGACTTTGAAGGAGAGAGAAGACTGTAGAGAGATCCCGCCAGGCAGATGGGAGGGAGGAAGAAAGTATGAGGATATCATTTAAATAAAATTGCTGACGGATAGGGATAGAGCGAATATGTCCTATCAGGGCGGCCATGACCTTAGTAAATACCCTATGGGCAGAAGAAAGGCCAAAGGGCAAGGCCCTGTATTGGAAATGTTCCCCTTTGTAGTGAAAATGAAGAAATTGGCGGTGAGAGGGAGTTATGGGGATGTGGAGGTAAGCCTCCGTCAAATCGATGGAAGAGAGGAAATCCCCCGGCCTAACACACTCCAAGATGGAAATGATGTACTGGTTCAAGGACTTGAGGTCTAGGATGGCCCTCCAACCCCCCGAGGATTTCTTGACAATAAAAAGCCGGGAGTAAAACCCCTGACCCTGTTGGTCCGGGAGGACCCTTTAAATTGCTCCGATAGTGAGGAGGTGTTCAATGGCCAAGGAGACCAGAGTCTGCTTAGCTGGGTCATGAGATACTGGGCATGAGATGAAAACAGGAGGGGGAGGACCAAGAAATTCCAAATAAAGGCCAGCTTTGATAGTAGACAGAACCCAGGTGTCAGATATGGAAGTCTGCCATTGGTCATAAAAGAAGGACAACCAGCTGCCAATGGGAAGGTCCAAGAGGGACCTATCTACCTCTCCTGGAGAAGCACCCCCTTTCACCCCAAAAGGATTGCTGAGGTGGGAACTTGCCCCCTGATCTGACCTGAGAGTCAAGTTGCTGGGACCTGGGGGGATGGGATGCTGGTAGCGAGACTGGTACAAGTTGGAGTCAGAGACCCGAAAGGACTGGGACTGAGGATAGGGTGAGTAGCGGGAGTCCACGCGCCTGTGGGCCGAAGGAAGAATCTTGCATCTGTCTCTCGTGTCAACAAGAAGGGGCTCCAGGGGAGGACCAAACAGGCTTCCAGTGGAATATGGTGTAGAGCAGTGGTTCTCAACCTTCCTAATGCCGTGACCTATTAATACAGTTCCTCATGTTGTGGTGACCCCCAACCAGGGGTGGGCGTGGCTTATTTTGTGGGTGTGGCTTTGAGGTCATATGACTGAGTGGGCGTGGCTAGCTGGTCATGTGACCGGGTGGCCATGGCTATGTGTATAGGGACTACTCAGAGGGCTGAAAAAAGTCATTTCTGACAGATCCTCGCACTTTTGACTGGTCCTCACACTTATGACCATCCTCACATTTATGCTGGTGCAGCATTCTTAACAACCATGTCACTCATTTCACAACTGCTTCTCTTCACCATGGTGATAAGATAGGGCAAAAACGTAAAATGTGAGGGCAGTCGTAAGTTCGAGGACTGGTCAAAAGTGCAAGGACCATGTATTTTTATTGTTACAAATTGAACATAATTAAAGCATAGCGATTAATCACAAAATGAATATGTAATTATATATTGTGAAATATTTATTTCTAATTACAAATAAATGAAATTTTGTTGTGAAGCATGGTGTAGTATGGATAACAATTTTAATACAACAACAGTAAACTACATTGGTACATTTTGTAACAGTATGCATAAAAAGCCAACGTCAGTGCGAAGGTTGAGATTGCTTCTTTCTCACCAAATCAGAAATTCTTGGGGCAGTCTTTGCAAGAGCACAACAAAGATCATCTTCCACAAGAAGTCTACTTCTGTATTTAGACTTGATAACCAACAAGCTGGAAAACCCTATTTCGCAAAGATATGTTGTTGGAAATGGAAGAAGAAGGTGCAACACAGTCTCAGACAGAACAGGATATGACTGCAAACACTTGATCCAGAATTTTGTAACTGGCATTGTAGTGAAATCAGTTCTCGCTGCATTGCTGTTAATAAGTTCAATGAACTCCTCTTGTGCTGTCTCAGGAACATCTGCAACTTTGACTGTGAATGGGCTTCTGGCAAGTGCAAATGGGGTGTCAGGTAGATTTGGAAAGTACGATGAAACTTCGTCTTCAAGCATGTGCAAGTGTTCTTTCACAGAAATTATCATCGTAATCTTTTTGTCTGGTTCAATGTCATGTTCCTCAAAGAAAGCAGATAAGGTAGGCAGCATGTAAATTTTATTTTCATCCAATTTGTTTTGCCAAAGCTGAAGTTTCATTTGGAACGCTCGGATCTTTTCAGACAAATCGAGGCATGTTGCATCTGGTCCTTGCAGTGATAAATTTAACTCATTCAAGATGGCAAAGATATCAACCAAGTAAGCTATTTTCTGCAGTTCACTTTTATCGCTGAAAAGTGCTTCAAACTGTGGCCTTGCTTTCTGATTAAAAAACATTTTGAGTTCATCACGAAGCTCAAAAACACGTTTTAAAACTTTTCCTCTCGACAACCATCTCACTTCAGTGTGAAATAGCAGAGCATTGTTCGGCGCATCCAACTCATTGCACAGTTGCGAAAACAGCCGGCTGTTTAAAGAGCTCGCCTTTACAAAATTGACAGCACTTATGACACTTTTCAATACTTCTTGTAACTCTTGTGGCAGCGTCTTCGTTGCTAATATTTGCCGATGAATCATACAGTGCGTTCTGATGACTTTTGGTGACTCATTCAGTACCAAACGTTGAAACCCAGATCGACATCCTAGCATAGCTGGAGCACCATCTGTACAAACACCACAAACATTTTCCCAAGAGATCTTATGCTCTTTCAGAAATGAACCAACTGTGTCAAATACATCACGTGCAGTTGTTGTCGTTTCAAGAGGTTTGCAAAAAAGAAACTCATCTTTAAAGTTGCCATCATTAATATACCTTACGTAAACCAATAACTGTGAACAGTTTGCAACGTCTGTAGATTCATCAAACTGGATACTAAATATTGGAAGTGGAGCAGATTTAATTTCCTGGATTACCTGCTCAAGAATATCAGCAGACATGTCACCTATTCTTCTGCGGACAGTGTCATTAGATAAGGAGATTGGACTTAATTTCTTTACAAATTCATCTCCAATCATAACTCGAACAATGTCTTTGGCCGCTGGCAACAGTAAATCCTCAGCAATGGTGTGAGGTTTCATAGCTTTGGCGATTCTGTGTGCCACCAAATATGAAGCTTCAACGGCTGCTTCATTTTGTTTGTAGTACTTGCCACAAGTGTCAAGTCTAGCTTTCTTGAGTCCATCAGCTTTGCTTCTAAAATAGCTGGTATCCTTGCCAGCAAAGCTTGGATGCTTGCTATCAAAATGGCGTTTTAATTTGTTTGGCTTCATGGATTCGGCTGATAGAACCTCACAGCAAATAATACATTGGGGTTTCTCAATTCCTGCTGTGATTATTGAGGTAAACCCATACTGTAAAAACTCCTCAGTATATTTTCTTTTCTTAGCTTTTGGTTCCATTGTCATGAGTTGGTTTCCTAATGAAAATAATATTTAACAATAGCTTTGATAATGCAAAAGATGATACATGGCATGGTTTTTCCCTAACTTGCACATGACTGTTAGAACCAGGAGAGATCATGGATTAAGTACAATGTGAAATTCACTTAACCATGCTCTTGCTTAGCAACCAAAATTTTGGGCTCAATTCTGGTCATAAATCAAGGACTTTCTCTCCCTTCCTCTCCCTCTTCCTCTTTCTGTCTCTTTTTCTTTCATTCTTTCTTTTCTCTCTCTCCCCCTTCCTGTCCTGCTTTCTCTCCTGCACCCAAAACAGGAGCTTCAGACTATGGCAGGCAGAGGCAGGGGTTGAAAAGGGAGCTTCAGGAGGCACTCCCCGAAACTTCTCCTGTGCGGCTTTTGCCGCTTCAGTCAATGGGGGCACAGTGGCAGCAGGGAATCCCCGAGTTCACCCAGCAAAAGATTTTCCTGCCGTTTCAGGCAATGGGGGGAGGGTGGCAGCAGGGAATCCCCGAGTTCACCCAGCAAAAGATTTTCCTGCCGTTTCAGGCAATGGGGGGAGGGTGGCAGCAGGGAATCCCCGAGTTCACCCAGCAAAAGATTTTCCTGCCGTTTCAGGCAATGGGGGGGAGGGTGGCAGCAGGGAATCCCCGAGTTCACCCAGCAAAAGATTTTCCTGCCGTTTCAGGCAATGGGGGGAGGGTGGCAGCAGGGAATCCCCGAGCTCACCCAGCAAAAGATTTTCCTGCCGTTTCAGGCAATGGGGGGAGGGTGGCAGCAGGGAATCCCCGAGTTCACCCAGCAAAAGATTTTCCTGCCGTTTCAGGCAATGGGGGGAGGGTGGCAGCAGAGAATCCCCGAGTTCACCCAGCAAAAGATTTTCCTGCCGTTTCAGGCAATGGGGGGAGGGTGGCAGCAGGGAATCCCTGAAATCACTCACCCAAACTTTTAATGCAGCGAGATATCAGCGACGGCGGCGGCAGAAGCAACGGCAGGGAGTCCCTGAACTCTTTTCTACCCACACAAATGCACACACACCTCTCTCCACTCTCTTCAACAGCGTCGGGCACCGCGTTGCACGCCGGGATCCGCTTTTTTCAAAAGCGTGGGGCACCGCATTGCACGCTGGGATCCGCTTTTTTCAATAGCGTGGCGCAGCCCTCCAACAGACGCACAGAGGGTGAGGGTGAGCGGAGGCGTGGGGGGGGAAGGGGGGGGCAAGAGAGGTCTTTGGCGACCCCCGCGAAATGGCCATTCGACCCCCAAAGGGGTCGCGACCCCCAGGTTGAGAACCGCTCTGCTAGGCAATGGCCGTCAAAACACAGCGCTGGCTTCTCCAGTTGTGTGGGAGCTCCAGAAGGCTGAAAACTGTAGATGAAGGAATCTGTCAGCCGACAGATTCCGAACCAGCTCCCCGGCTAGCGGCAAGAATGTCCCAATGCTTGGTAGTGGAAAAGACGAAAAACAGCTCAAATTGCACAGAGATTAGCGATAGCGAGACAGCAAGGCTGGAAGACACGTCTATCCAGCATAGACAGTGTCGAAACGCTGGGCCAGGAGGGCAGAGCTATTCAAATTTGGCAGACTTGGTCCCATGCTGCATAGAGGAGTCTATCCCCAGCCTGACTGCTGTTTCCCTCCTTCCAGAGAAAGCATCTTGCATATGTTTTCTCAAGCACTGCATTCTCTTCATGTAGCAGTCTTTTCCCAGCATTGAAAATATTTTCCAATTATTATCTAGACAGCTAACAATTCTATTGTTAGACTTACAGTTTGGCATCACAGCAAGATGATCGTGGGTAGCGGGGCTCCGCAAATCCCAGCTGATCCTTCTTTGTTAGGAGGCCCTAAGGAGCTAAAGTCACCCTGGAGCAGTGACGAAGAAAGGAGGGATGCCCTGCTGATCATGGGAGATAAAGATATGCTAACCATCTCCCTGGTTTGTTAGCATTGAAAAAAGTATTGTGTTTAGCATATTGCAAGTTGGTTGCAACCTGATCTGCCATTAACATATTAAATTGCCCTCGCAGTAAATAAATTGCCTCTTTTATTTTCTTGTCTGGTGGGTTCAATATCAAAGCTTGTTCTTTTTTTTTTTTTTTTTTTGATTTCCTCTTCTAAGTCCTTCCTTTTTTTTCCTGTTTATGTCTATGTTTATTATTCAAATATATCAAAATACCTCTCATATATGCTTTACTTGCGTCCCAAACCATTTCCATAGATGTACCCTTATGCATATTTACAATGAAAAATTCTTTCATAAATGTTTTACATTCTTTTACATTTTCCTCATATCTAAACAGATTTTCATTTAACCTCCAAGACCTCTTAAATCCCTTTCCATACTCTAATTCCATCCAAACTGGACTATGATCCGTTAAATCTCTTGCACAGATCTTCGTCGTCTTCACCCTAGGTTCTATTTAATTGGGTCAAACTATGTTATAATAATAATTTTAATTAGCAATTTTATGATGTTTGTGTATCTATATTTTTCTTGACTGTACACCGCCTTGAGTCCTACAGGAGAAAGGCAGTATAGAAAGATAATAAATAATAATAATAATAAAAAGAGATCATTAGTAATTAATATGAAATCAATCCTAGAGAAAGATTCATGTCTATCAGAAAAGAAAGTAAAATCTTTTCCTTCAGAGTTCCTCTCTCGCCAGATATCTCTCAACTCCATATCATCTATCATTTCAAAAAACGATTTTGGCAATCTGGCAAGCGTTGAGATATTTTGCAAGAGCCCCTTCTTATCTTTTTAGTGTCCAAAACTCCATTCCAATCACCCAATAAAATGCATGATTTATAATCCCATTGTAGTAACTTGGAATGTAAAAGCTTGTAAAATTTTTCCTATTGGTTCGGTGCATAGACTCCAATTAAAAGTATTTTTCCCCTTTTATTAAAAGTTCAATTGCTATGAATCTTCCTTGATCACCTGCTTCAATTAATTTAGCAATTAAGTCTTTTTTTAGGTATAGAACTATACCATTCTTCTTCTCAGGAGCAGATACAACAAAATGTGTACCTAACCTTGCATTTATTAAATATTTTTGATCTTTCCTTCTAATATGAGTCTCTTGTAGACAGATTACTTCATTTTTAAACTGTTTCAGATAATGAAATATTTTTCTCCTCTTTTGTAAAGAATTTAAGCCATTAACATTCCAAGTCAGAAATCTAGTTGCCATTCTTGGCACCCTGAAGCTTGTGGAGCATCAGCTGGAAATCTCCATGCATTTTGCTTTTTGGCCTTGCTCTTCCCACTGCTTCTGTTTTTGTAGTTTCTTGAGTTGCCATCTGGAGTGGCTGCACTCTTAATTCTTCTTGACGCTTGGCTGCCGCTCGGGTCTGTCTTTGATCCTTAGGTTCTTCTATTTTTTCGAATATCTCCAAAGCTTGAGCAGTAGTCGAAAGTTGTATTAAATCTTCTTGAATAATCAAAGCTCCGCTTTGGGCCTGTACCAACGATTCTTCCTTCTCCCCCTTTCTTGCCCCCTCTGCTTCCGTCTTCCTTCTGGCTTCTGGGGACTGTGGGCATCCAGCCTTTAGTACATTGGTGTAAAAATCTCTTGCTTTCCACACTGAATTAAGACGATATATTTCTCCTGAATAATTCACCACTAGTCCAGCTGGAACCTCCCATCTGTACTGTATCTGACGGTTTCTCAGTTCTTCCACCAGAAAGGCATAATCCCTTCTGCCTCTAAACATTTGGGGGGGGATTTCTTTCAGTATTAAAACCTCCTGCCCCTGCACTTGAAGTTTATTTTTAAAAGTGGCTTGTAAAATTTCATTGTGTATTCTCCTTGTAGTAAAATAGACTACAATGTCTCTTGGTAAATGTTTCTGTCTGCTGACCCATGAATTGACACGATAAATTTTATCAATTTGCCATTCAAGATTTGCTTTTTGTTCTTCCATTATCTGTGCAAATGCTTCTGAAAAAATCTCTCTCAAATTCTCTTGCTTATTTTCCTTCAGGCCTCTTATTCTCAAAGCAAATTCCATGTCTCTATATTGTATCATTGTTACATCGGCCTCTGCTCTTTCCATCTTATTCTGAACCTTTCCCATTTTATTTTCCAAATTCACATTAGGCTGCTTAATTTCTTCCACTTTTTCATCTAATGTTTCAATATGGCTTGCCAGACCTTGGACTGCCATGACAATATCTTCTCTAATTTCCTGATTTCGATTTTGAATAAACTCTTTAATTTCAGCCATCTCATCAGTGACATCTCAAATTTTATCCTCAAACACCAAAGTAATTTTTTTTCTGTAACAGAGGCTTGTGTTTTAAGGGCTTCCTGCTACATTTCAAGTGTTAATATTGGTATTCCATTAGATCAGAGAGAAATTGCAATTTGGATGTTTGAGCTGGCGAGCTCCCAACGCTTTTAGAAGCAACAGTCTTTATTTCGTATTTATGTGTTTTATTTCGTGCCTGTTCACCGCCCTGAGTCCTTCGGGAGTAGGGTGGTATACAAATTTAATAAAATGAAAAAATGAAATTTGTTTTGAAGCCATTTTTAATTTCCAATTTGAATTTATTCCGCAACCAGAACAACAAATCCACCAGATCCAAAAATTTCCAGTCCTTAAATAATATCAATCATTTTTAAAAAACACTACTATAGTCTTTTTAACCTTTAATCTTCTTTCTTTCAAAGCAAAGATCTCTAGTTTTAAACGGGCTGCCAGCACTAAACAAAACTTTCCTTTTAACTTTCACTTTCACACCCCATTAGAGCTCAATAGCCATATTGGTTTCACTTTCTTCCCTTAATAACTCAGAAGGAAGTAATACACATTTAGAGTTAAAGTTTAGTACTTGCAAATCTGATCTCTCCTGGCTTTGCTCCGCCTGCTTCCAAATCCAATGTTTTATTCAAAGCGTTGTTTGCAGGGGTGGTCGCAGCGTCTTGTTCTGCTTAAAGCAGAAACATCCCAGATCTGGAGCTCTGTCGGGCTTCCAGGGAGCTCTCACCCTTCGAGCCCCAGAATTGTTCCTGGGGCTTCTTGGGGAGCTCTACCTACACCCGTCTGCTCTCTTCCTCCCCTTTTCCCGGGGAGAAAGTTTCCAAGCCGCTAGACAGCTGATTTGCGCTGTTCTAGCGGCTTTACGCAATCGCGGGGCTGGCGCTCACAAAGGAGCATCTTCAACGCCTATGGTGCCACCGGAAGTCCTGCAGATTTCAAGAAGTGTAAAAATTGTGGATTCTGAGGAACAGTTCCAGCAAATTCTTCTAATATTGGCTTTTTGGTGTTCTGGACAATTGGGATATTGGGATTTTTGTGGATTATTGAGTAACTTTTAGCCCATTAAATTAAAACAACAGGGGGGAAAATGCATTTCAAAAAAAATACTATTGAAGCTTCAATGTATTCAGGAAATTATGAAAAGGAACCATAGGATAATGAAGAAACTGATGCATAATACAGATGTGAGTCTAGGAATCCCTCAGCAAATGACAATAAAAAATGAACAAAAAATTCAGAAAATAGAGAAGTTAGAAGGAGAAGAGGAAAGAATAGAAGAGATAAATCAACAAATGACTCAAACAGATAAAGATATGGAAGAGATAGTAAAAATTCTTGAAATGGAACAGGTAGATTACTCTTTAAGAGGTCAAAATATAGAAAAGGACAAAGAGAAATTTTTCCCGAAGTCATGAAAGAGTTATTGATGGGTGCTCTAGAGATTCAACAGTGAGAGGTAGATGTAGAAGCAGATGAAATACTTAGACTAAATATGAGTGATGTAAGGGGATACAAGAATCCAAGGGAGAAGCATGGGAGATTTGTCAAAAAGTCAATAAGAGTTGAAATACTAAAAAGGGCAAGAGATGATAGATAGATACAGTATACTTCTTAATCTGGGATTTTAAGGGATAGAAAATAGAAGTAGAGATTAGAAATTGGGAAAATATTATGTATACTATTACATAGTATATTATAATTATGTATATTTAAATGTTAGAAGTTGAAAGATTATTACTATGTATACCTAAATAACATTATTATTATTGTTATTAGTATTGTGTATAAAGTAAATTGGGCCAGACAATACACTGTTCACTAAGCATTTATGTATGTCAAAGAAAAAACTATAAATAAAATTATATATTTAAAAAAATTCTGTGCATGTCTGCAGCCATCCATCTGTCAAATTTTGTTTAAATTCCTGAATAATAATTTGCGAACTAGGAATATATTTAAAAAGATTAAAAATTTAGTTTCTAGTCTGAGTAATTTCCATGAAGAGGTATTTTTCATCATGAATATTTTCTAAGATGGGCCAATTATTTAACACTAATTTCTTTCTTACTTCCAAACTGCATGAATTGTTCCTTATCTATTACACATTGGCAAAAAAAACCCAGAACACAAAATACATGCTGAGTGGACATGACCTTGTAGATGACCTTCACTCTGTCAAGGATCTTGGAGTACTTATATCTAATGATCTAAGTGCCAAAGCCCACTGTAACAACATTGCCAAAAAGGCATTAAAAGTTGTAAACCTAATCTTGCATAGCTTCTTCTCTGGTAATATTGTACTACTAACCAGAGCATACAAAACATTTACTAGACCAATTCTCAAATACAGCTATATGTCTGGAACCCGCACTGCATATCAGACATTAATACAATTGAATGTGTCCAGAAATATTTCACAAGAAGAGTCCTCCACTCCTATGCTCGTGACAAAATACCTTATGCCACCAGATTTGAAATTCTGGGCTTAGAAAACATAGAACTATGCCACCTTCGGTATGACATATGCGTAGCTCATAAAATTATCTGCCGCACCAAATTTGATTGCAGAAAATATGACTTCAGCAACAGAGTGCTCAATGCCTGGAATACACTACTTGACTCTGTGGTTTCATCCCCAAACCCCCAAAATTTTAACCTAAGACTGTCTACTGTTGATCTCACCCCATTCCTAAGAGGTCTGTAAGGGGTGTGCATAAGAGTACCAGCGTGCCTACCGTCCCTGTCCTAATGTTTCTTCTATTTGGATCTATTTTATGTATCCAAACCATGCTTTGTTGCCATAATTCGAGGATCAGACTCAATAATAGGTTCAGACTTTTTATATTCAAACAGAAGGTAGTTTATTTACAGAAGGCATTCTTTATTCACAGAGTGATTGCAGAAAGAAGCGAGAAGGAGGAGAGTGTATCTCCTTTTATATCATTAAGGCGGGGTTAAGAAGTAGGAGTGGTTACATATGAATACATTAGGAAGGAAAGAATAAATTAACCCTTGATACCCCATGAGCATATATATCCTCCATTTAAGAATAAGGCATTTACTTGTGACAAATCCCCCTCTAAATGCCGATTCAACATACAACAGTAATTACATTCAGGTTCAGAACAATATAAAACCTGTAACTTTGAAGTTAAATATTTATGTTGTTTAGATGGTAAAGGCTTAGTCAATATATCAGCTATTTGTTCTGTGGTTTCGCAATGAATAGCTTTAATAAAACCATTTTGAGATAATTGTCTTACATGCTTGTATTTGATATCTATATGTCTAGATCTTTGACCAATAGCATCCGCTCTAGATATCTCTATTGCAGCTTTGTTATCTTCATGTATAATGAAAGGTAATGGAGGACTCTTCCAAACATCTGATAATAGATCATTGAACCATACGAGGTTATTAGAAGCTTTAGACAAACAAATATACTCTGCCTCAGTCGTTGATGTGGCTACTAAATCTTGTTTTCCAGTATACCAGTAGACTGGACAATCGTTAAGAAAGAATACATAGCCGGAAGTACTTTTCCTGCACTTAGTGTCACCTGCCCAATCTGCATCAGCGTAACAAGTGAGAATGGCTCTTTATCATTGTTGGGCTCTAACAATAAACAATAGTCTAAGCTGTGTTTCAAATACCTTAGTATTCTCTTAATGGCTTCCCAATGATAAATTAAGGGTTTACTTACATATCTGGATAATAAATTAAGGGGTAGGGCAATATCCGGTCTGGTCCAATTGGAAATATACAGAAGGGAACCAATAACTGATCTGTAAAGTGTATTATCATTAAACTCAGGAGATGATTCATTCATATTTTTTAAAAAGTCAGCTTGCATTGGTGTATCACAAGGCTTTGCATATTCATATTGCATTTGTTTAAGAGTTCAATAATCTTATCTTTCTGAGATAATCTAAATCCCTTTTTAGTTTTGCTGATTTGAACTCCAAGATATTTGTTTACTTTACCCAATGATTTTAAAGAAAAATGTTCACTTAGTTTGGTTACGAATGTATCTCTTTTCTCTTTATGTTTACCAATATACAAAATGTCATCCACATAGATTAATGCAAATTCTATTGAATCACCATCTCTTCTAACAAAGAAACAATTGTCTGCAGTTGTGGCATTGAAGTTCATAGTTTTGAGTACGGTGACCAAACATTCATATCAACCTTTGCCGGATTGCTTTAATCCATACAAACTTTTGTTTAGTAACCAAGTTTCGTTTCTATTTGTGTCTTGGCTGTGAGGGGCTCTCACGTATATTTCTTTATCTAGTTTTGCATGTAGGTATGCAGTCTGTATGTCATATTGAAAATCTTCAAGATTAAGGGCTGATTCTATTACTAAAGCTGTCTTAACACTTTCAGTCCTTACAGTGGGGGAATATGTATCGGTATAGTCTTCAGGATACTTTTGACCTTAGCCCTGTGCAACTAGTCTTGCTTTATATAATGTATTTCCTTCTTCCAGATTTTTAATTTTGAATATCCACCTAGTGCCAATAAATGTTTTGTCTTTTGGTGCTGGAGCTGGGGTGAATACCTTTAGTTCTCGTAAACTGTCTATTTCTTTGGCCATGGCTAATTCCCACTTTTTTCTTTCTTCTGTGGGAAGTTTTAATATTTCTTCATATGTATTGGGTGTTGATGTATTGTCATTTATGTGCATTATGTAATCTTTGTATCTATTTGGTACCTGGTTCCTGCTACTTCTAATTCTTCTTTCTGGCCTGCTATCGTTATCATGTAAATATCTTGCTTCCTTTTGTGTTAATGAATCTGTTTTGATATTTGGACAGTTTCCCATCCATGTTTTTTTGTTGCCCTTTTGTGTACTGTGATTATGTTCTTCTCTTTCTGTCTTATCTTGATTTTTAATGTCTGGTCTTGTTGTTGGGAGTATCTCATTAAGATGTATCTTAGACCAATTGGCCTGTTCGTGAAATACAGCTGTCCTAGAAATTATGAACTTGTTATTATTGTCAATAAATCTGTATCCTTTTGTGCCTGTTTCATAGCCCATGAATCTGAGCCTTCTAGATACATTATCTCCCTTACGTCTCAATTGTTTTGGTATATGTACATCTGCCGTTACTCCAAATACATGCATGTGGGCTATCTTGGGTTTTTTACTATACATCAATTCATATGGTGTTTTGTTTATGACACTAGACCAAATTCTGTTTAGGGTATAATTGGAGTATAAAAGTGCTTCTGACCAGAAATGTTTGCCTAAACCAGCATCTTCTAATGTACATCTAATCATGGTTTGTAGTGTCGAGTTCTTTCATTCTACTACTCCATTTTGAAATGCAGAGAAAGGGCTAGAAGTGAAGTGTAACATTCCTTTGTCTTTTAGCCATTGGGAGAATTCCTTTGACATGAATTCAGATCCCCTGTCTGTCATGATCTGCTTTATTTTTACATTGTGTTGTGTTTCTACACGTTTGTAAAATTCTTTAAACTTTTGAAATATTTCATCTTTGTGCCTTAAAGTGTAGACAAAGCCATAACGACTATAGTCGTCTACAATACTAAGAAAGTATCGTTTCTTGTATGTGATTGATGGGGTTAATGGACCAACTAGATCCATATGTATTAGATCAAATATGTGATTTGATGATCTTGTTGCCTTTTTTGGTCTGGGTTTGGTTCTGAGTTTTGAGGACTTACATACTAAACATTCCAAGTAATTTTTACAATCTTTTATTTTGACACCTTCAGCATGTTCAATCATTTTTTGTATTACAGGAAAACTAGCATGTCCTAATTTTCTATGTAATATATGTGCACATTTATCATGAATTGGTTTTCCAATAGTTGGTCTTTTGTTATTATGTGTATCGTTTACAGATGTGGTTTCATTGTTATGTTCTGTTTCGTGTTCCTCATTGTCACTGTTACTGTTATTTTCATTTTCTATGCTAGTGTCATCTTCCATGTTTGAATCAATGTTGTGAAGCCATTTTTCCTCTGTGACCAGATATGGTAAATCTCCTTTGATAATCACATTACCTAAGTTTGTTTTGTTTTTCTCTAAAATTGCATTTCCCTTTGAGAATATTACATTTATGTTGGAGTCTCTGCTTAACTTTATTGCACTAAGAATGTTATGAGGTATTTCGGGTATTAATAAAACCCCCTCTATTTTCCCTAAACCGGGTAAATCTACATTTCCTCTTCCAATGACTTGAACTTCTTCTTGATTAGCTACTTTGATTACAAATTTATCTTTTATGAAGGAAGATAATATTTTCTTATTATGTGTTGTGTGATTTGTTGCCCCAGAATCAATGAGCCAGGCATTATCCTTTGAATTTTGGTTTTTGGTTATGGTCTGTTTATCTAATCCATTTAATGATCCAGACTTTTTATCTGCCCCCTCTACGTTCTCTAAAGTTTGGTGAGTTTCTATATCTGTATCTATCAATAGATGATTGTCTGTTATTGTATCTATTTCTAGTGTCGTGGTCTTGTCTTTCTTTAAGATGTTTTGGACAATCTCTTCTATAATGTTCTTTGGATCTACAATTATAACACTCAATTGGTTCTGAGTATCTGTCTTGAAATACTACTCTTTTGGTCTGTCTGTGTTCTTTGTATGCGCTGTAGCGGCTTCTTCTCAGATTATCTTCAGCTATTAATCTATTTGATAAACTCTCTATAGATAGGTGTCCTAAATTAATTGTGTCCAAGTGAGTTATGTAGTTATCCCATGATGAGTCTAATGAATTAAGGATAACACTTTTCATTGTCTGATCTGATATTATTTCTCCCCTTAAATGAAGTTCTGCTCTAGTTGTGTTTAGAGATAGCAAATGTTCACTTACAGTAGTTCCAGGTTTTATCCTGGCTGAGAAGAAATTTTTAGACATTCTTGTTGTGGTTGCCACACTTTCACTATGAAACAATTTAAACATGCAATGAATTATTTCTGATACAGTCAGATTATGCTTAATACTATGATAGATAACAGGAGATATACTAGATATTAGTAAATAGAATGCTCTGTGGTGTAGGCAGTCCAATTTTAGAGTCCATGGTTTTTTGGGAGGGTTAGTTATGAAAAACAATAAATTCTCTTTTAAAAAAACAACCTGGAGCTGCTGACTCCATTCCTGTAAATTAATACCGTCTATTCTCAATTTTGGAAAATCATTAGGAAGGTATCCAATGTTATTTGCTGCATTACTTACAACTGGAGGCTGTCCATGGTCTTGTAGATGCTGGTAACTGCAGAATGGTGTAGGTACGCTTACAACTAGTCTGAATGGTTCTCAGTCTGAAATAATAGTTTCCCAGAAGAGCACCTGAATAAACAATCCTGCAGACAGTCTTTGCTCTTCTCACTATCTTATCTATGAGCAAGCTCAGAGTCCTTGAAATGTAACACAGTTGCTACTTTCTTTTGTCAATAAAGAAAAGGATACAATGTTCCAATCCACTAGATGGCAGTGTTACTTATTTCCTCCACTTTCCCTCTATATTAAGGTGACCAGACGTCCCGCTTTTGGCGGGACAGTCCCGATTTTTAGCAATTTGTCCCGTGTCCCGCGGCATTTTAAAAAAGTCCTGATTTTTCATTCTGCCTCCTGAGTCCCAGCTGATGGCTAGAGGGAAAAAAAACTGTTTAAACTCTTGCCGCGGGGCTTCAAAGGGCTGCCCTACAGCTGTTCTGTGTTAAAAGAAAACAAATGAGTAGACCCATGCCTGCAAAAATAGAAAAAACAGCCCCTTACAGCTTCTGTGTAGGTTAATTAGCACGTTGATTAGCTCGGTTTCCCCACTCTCAGCTGATTTGCTCTCAGCTGTTTTGCGCAGGGCTCTTGCTGCTTGCTAAATTGCTCCAGCAGATTTTTTTTTCTCTTTATGCAAACCAAGCTCAAAACGAAACTGAAAGTGAAACAGGCTGTTGGCTTGTTTGGTGCAACGTTGGAAAATTAGGCAGCAGATTTCAGCTATGCTGAAAAAGCGAAATTAAAAGTAAAGCAGGGTCTGTGCTGCAACGTGACAAAATGAGGCAGAGAGAGATTTCTTTTTCTTTTTCCTCACCAAAAAAGGTAGGTACAAACAATGGGAAATTTAGGGCAAAAGAGGAGATTCAAGATTTTAAAACACAAAAGAAAAAAAGCTCTATTTAACTAGGGAATTGTAATAATTGAGATACTATTAATTGTATATTGTGTTGAAAGCAGAAATGGTTAAGTTGTGGTTTGGAGGAATATATGGGGGAAATTATTTGGTTTATTATTATTGGTAAATATAATTAATTGATTTGTAAGAAATTGGATTGCATGGAAATAATTGGAATATTCATGTTCATATTGATTAATATACAAAAAAGATAGTTATATAACTAATTGATTTATATTAAAATGTTGAATTTGTATTAAACAACTGTATTACATAATTACATAATTAACCAATGTGAGGATGGATATAAAAATAGATGACAATGGGAAAGGGTATAATATAGAATAGAAGGGAAAAATTGAATTTGATTAAGATTAGAGATGAGGATGAAGGCTAATATTCTTTTTTTAAAAAAATAGATGAGGAATAAATATGGCAAAAAGGAAATATAGAAATTGTAAATTTAATTGAAATGACTAAACACTGTTTAAATTTGTGAACCAGCCAAATATTCTGTTCAAAGAAAATACATTGTATGTTTGTATGTGTGTTTCTAATTATTGCTATTTATTCATATTTGTTCTCTTTTATTCTTTAAAGTTTAACAATTCATTCTTTATCTTAATATCTTTATATTTGTTTGGGGTTGGCTTTCTTCCCTTTCATCTTTTTTATTGTACAGCAATCTTTCTCCTCAAACCTACCACCTCTCTCTTTTCTTTCCTTCTTACTTTCTCTTCCCCCCACCCTCTTCCTCTCCTCCCTACTTCTTCTTCCTTTCTCCTTCTCCTCTCTTCCTCCCTCTCTTACCCTCCCTCCTACTCTAATTTTCCTTCCCTTCCTTCATCCCTCTCTATTGCTGTATCCTTTTATGCATATGGATTACTCAGAGGGCTGAAAAAGTTACTTTTGACTGGTCCTCGCACTTTTGACCAGTCCTCGAACTTACGAATGTCCTAACATATAACATTTTTTGCCCTATCTTATCACCATGGTGAAGAGAAGCAGTTGTGAAATGAGTGACATGGTTGTTAAGAATGTTGCACGGGCATAAATGTGAGGATGGTCATAAGTGTGAGGACCAGTCAAAAGTGTGAGGACCTGTCAGAAATGACTTTTTTCAGCCCTCTTGTTAGTCCTTTTGTGCATATGGATTACTCAGAGGGCTGAAAAAGTTATTTTTGATTGGTCCTCGCACTTTTGACCAGTCCTCGAATTTACGGCTATCCTCACATTTTACGTTTTTTGCTCTATCTTGTCACCGTGGTGAAGAGAAGCAATTGTGAAATGAGTGACATGGTTGTTAAGAATGCTGCACGGGCATAAATGTGAGGATGGTCATAAATGTGAGGACCAGTCAAAAGTGCGAGGACCTGTCAGAAATGACTTTTTTCAGCCCTCTGGTTAGTCTTTTTGTGCATATGGACTACTCAGAGGGCTGAAAAAGTTATTTTTGACTAGTCCTCGCACTTTTGACCAGTCCTCAAACTTACGACTGTCCTCACATTTTACGTGTTTTGCCCTATCTTATCACCATAATGAAGAGAAGCAGTTGTGAAATGAGTGACATGGTTGTTAAGAATGCTGCACGGGCATAAATGTGAGGATGGTCGTAAGTGTGAGGACCAGTCAAAAGTGCGAGGACCTGTCAGAAATGACTTTTTTCAGCCCTCTGGGTAGTCCCTATACACATAGCCATGGTCACCCCGTCACATGACCAGCTAGCCACGCCTACCCAGTCACATGACCTCCAAGCCACGCCCACAAAATAAGCCACGCCCACAATGGTGTCCCTCTTTACCAATGTTAAAATCTGGTCACCTTACTCTATATCCAATAGACTATAAAAATAAGAGAAAAATAGCAAAACTAAACCAAAATAGTATTAAACTAAAAAGGCACTAAAAATTTAGCAATTAGGCAAATAAAAAGGAAATCTCCCATCCAATCCAGTCCAGTCCAATTTAAAAAAAAATAGAATCCTCCATAGACATCCACAAATAAAAATAAATTGCAAAATAGGAACAACTATCTTAGACTCAAGCTCAATTCCGCCGCTTAACTTCTTCTGTCTTCAGTTTTAATGATCTTTCCACCTCAGGGTGTTCTTCTGACACACTTTCTCATTCTCTTTCATTTCGGAGCTGTCCCAACTTCAGCAGCTTAATGGCTGCCTCTTCATCACTGGAAAAAAGGGCTTCTCCTGGATCAACCAGGGACTTTGCAGTGTCCCCGGGATCAGTGGGATGTGCCCTCCACTATCACCATCTCTATGGGATGGTGAGGTCCAAACTGGACCGTCCAGCGGCGGAGATATTGACGGCGATCTTGGAGCACCAAGATCGTCCATCGTATCATTGCGATGTCTGCTCCGCCCCTCCCTGCTGGACATTTTTTAAAATCTTAGAAGCTAATGGGAAAACTAATGGCTTAAACAGTCACTCAGTGCTTGCTGTGTTGGCAAAAATCACACATCTCATTACTTTGGTTGTCCAGATCATTGACTCTACCCTGGTTCTATAGTGTCCATATTGGCTTAGTGCATATAAGGCAAAAAAAATAATGAGTTTAAATTACAGAGAAACAGATTTCAGCTTAGACACCAAGAAAAAATTCCTAACAGCAATATCTGTTCAACAACACACATTGTACAAGACATGGGAGCAGTGGTGGGATTCAGTCAGTTCGCCCGAACCGGTAGCTAACCACGCACAGCCACACCCCTTGTCCCTCCCAGCCACTTGCCTCGGATGAGGCTGATATGTCTGACAATGGCTTTGCCATGTTGCTCCCGAGGTGAGCCTTCGACTGAACAGGCAGGTCTGGAGCGGGTCTCCCTCCTGTAGTATGCCGCTTTCTGCATTTAATTTTGGAGCCACCCCTCCTGAGAGGTGATCCCTGCCACCATCATGCAAGCCAGCCAGCCTAGCCCAAACCCGCGAGCGAAGGAACGATTGCCCTCCACCAGCCTGCCCTCGCCCGCCCACCCAATCAGGTTGTGGGAATGCCTGGACCCCACCCTCTGGAATGGCAGCAGCAGCATGCTCCCATCATCCCACAAACACTATAAAGCCTCTGCGGCCTCGTGTTGTGCTACCCAGCTGCCTCAGAAGTGAGGGGTAATAAAGAGGCCAGCCAGCAGGCCGAACCATCGCTGGCTTCGCTGTCCTGCCTCCGCTCTTGCAAAGTGAAATGCAATGCCTTCTCTCTTGCCGCATGCCCCGATCAGCAGAGGCTCCCTATATGAGAAAGCTGGCCGCGATCAGTCCTAACCGGTATTACCATCACTTTGCGCGTGATCTCCCCAAATTTGGGAGAACTGGTAGCAACCCACCACTGGTCTTAGCTATTTATTTTAGGAATAACAGAATTAAAGGGACTTTGGAGTTCTAGTCCAGGGGCCCCCAAACTTGGCAGCTTTAAGACTTGTGGACTTCAACTCCCAGAATTTCCCAGAAATGGTTGGCTGGGGAATTCTGGGAGTTGAAGTCCACAGGTCCTAAAGCTGCCAAGTTTGAAGACCTCTGTTCTAGTCCAACCCCATGCTCAGGCAGGAAAACTGAGGATGCCAAATGAGTAGAGGGCCTGGGAAAGGTGTCAGAATAATACTGAGAAGGGACCTTTGTTGCAGTAATTCGAGGATCGGACTCAATAAAGGATTCAGAAATGTAGTATTCAAACAAAGTATTGTTTATTTACAGTAGGCATTCTATATTCTCTGAATGATTGCAGATAGAAGCAAGGAGGAGGAGCGTGTATCCCCTTTTATATCAATAAGGCGGGATTAGAGGTAGGAGTGGTTACATATGAATACATTAGGAAAGGAAGAATAAATTAACCCTTGATATTCTATGAACATACATTTCCTCCATTCAAGAATAAGGCATTTACCCATGACAAATCCCCCTCTAAATGCCGATTCAACATACAACAGTAATTACATTCAGATTCAGAACAATATAAAACTTGTAATTTTGAAGTTAAATGTTTATGTTGTTTAGATTGTAAAGGCTTAGTCAATATATCAGCTGTTTGTTCTGTGGTTTCGCAATTAATAGCTTTAATGAATCCATCTTGAGAAAATTGTCTTACATGTTTGAATTTGATATCTATACGTCTAGATCTCTGACCAATAGCGTCTGCTCTAGATATCTCTATTGCAGCTTTGTTATCTTCATGTATAACAAATGGTAATGAAGGACTCTTCCAAACGTCTGATAATAGATCATTGAACCATACAAGGTTATTAGAGGCTTTTGACAAGCAAATATACTCTGCCTCAGTTGTTGATGTAGCTACTAGATCCTGCTTTCCAGTATACCAGTAGACTGGACAATTGTTAAGAAAGAATACATAGCTGGAAGTGCTTTTCCTGCACTTAGTGTCACCTGCCCAATCTGCATCAGCGTAACAAGTGAGAATAGGCTCTTTAACATCTTTGGGTTCTAATAGTAGGCAGAAATCTAAGCTGTGTTTCAAATACCTTAGCACTCGTTTAATGGCTTCCCAATGATACATTAAAGGTTTACTGACATATCTGGATAATAAATTAAGGGGCAGAGCAATATCGGGTCTGGTCCAATTAGAGATATACAAAAGGGAACCAATAACTGATCTGTAAAGTGTATTATCATTAAACTCAGGAGATGATTCATTCATGTTTCTTAAAAAATCAGCTTGCATTGGAGTATCACAAGGCTTTGCATCACTCATATTACATTTGTTCAAGAGTTCTATAATCTTATCTTTCTGAGACAATCTAAATCCTTACTAATTTGAACTCCAAGATATTTATTTACTTTCCCTAATGATTTTAAAGAAAAATGTTCATTTAATTTTGTTACAAATGTATCTCTTTTTTCTTTATGTTTGCCAATATACAAAATGTCATCCACATAAATTAACACAAATTCTAGTGAATCACCATCCCTCCTAACAAAGAAACAATTGTCTGCAGTTGTGGCATTGAAGTCCATAGCTTTGAGTATGTTGACCAAACATTCATACCAACGTTTGCCGGATTGCTTTAATCCATACAAACTTTTGTTTAATAACCAAGTTTCATTTCTATTTGTGTTTTGGCTATGAGGAGCTCTTACATATATTTCTTTATCGAGTTTTGCATGTAGGTATGCAGTTTGTATATCATATTGAAAGACTTCAAGATTAAGGGCTGATGCTATTACTAAAGCTGTCTTAACACTCTCAGTTCTTACAGTGGGAGAATATGTGTTGGTATAATCCTCAGGATACTTTTGAGCGTAGCCCTGTGCAACTAGTCTTGCTTTATATAATGTGTTGCCTTCTTCCAGATTTTTAATTTTAAATATCCACCTAGTGCCAATAATTGTTTTGTCTTTTGGGGCTGGTGTTGGGGTGAATACGTTTAGTTCTCGCAAACTGTCCATTTCTTTGGCTATAGCTAATTCCCATTTTTTTCTTTCTTCTGTGGGGAGTTTTAATACTTCCTCATATGTATTGGGTATTGATATATCATCATTTATGTGCATTATGTAATCCTTATATTTATTTGGTACTTGGTTCCTGTTACATCTAATTGTTCTTTCTGGTCTGCTATCGTTATCGTGTAAGTATCTTGCTTCCTTTTTTAATAATGAATCTGTTTTGATTTTGGGACAGTTTCCTATCCATGTTTTATTGTTGCTCTTTTGTGTACTGTGGTTATGTTCTTCTCTTTCTGTTTTATCTTGATTTTCAATGTCTGGTTTTGTAGTTGGAAATATGTCATTAAGATCTATCTTAGACCAATTGGCCTGTTCGTGAAATACAGCTGTCCTAGAAATTATGAATTTATTGTTATTGTCAATAAATCTGTATCCCTTTGTGCCTGTTTCATAGCCCATGAATCTGAGCCTTCTAGATACATTATCCCCCTTACGTCTCAATTGTTTTGGTATATGTACATCCGCTGTAACTCCAAATACATGCATGTGGGCTATCTTGGGTTTTTTATTATACATCAATTCATATGGTGTTTTATTTATGACACTAGACCAAATTCTGTTTAGAGTATAATTGGAATATAATAGTGCTTCTGACCAGAATTGTTTGCCTAAACCAGCATCTTCTAATGTACATCTAATCATGGTTTGTAGTGTCGAGTTCTTTCATTCTACTACTCCATTTTGAAAAGCAGAGAAAGGGCTAGAGGTGAAGTGTAACATTCCTTTGTCTTTTAGCCATTGGGAGAATTCTTTTGACATGAATTCAGACCCCTGTCTGTCATGATCTGCTTTATTTTTACATTGTGTTGTGTTTCTACACGTTTATAAAATTCTTTAAACTTTTGAAATGTTTCATCTTTGTGTTTTAAAGTATAGACAAAGCCATAACGACTATAGTCGTCTACAATAGTAAGAAAGTATCATTTTTTGTATGTAATTGATGGGGTTAATGGACCAACTAGGTCCATATGTACCAGGTTAAAAATATGATTTGATGATCTTATTGCCTTTTTTGGTCTGGGTTTAGTTCTGAGTTTTGAGGACTTACATACTGAACATTCCAAATAATTTTTACAATCCTTTATTTTAACACCTTCAGCATGTTCAATCATTTTTTGTATTACAGGAAAACTAGCATGTCCTAATTTTCTTTTTTTTTTTTTATTGTAAAAGTTTTACAATTACATTTTCACCCCATTTTCACCCCCCTAACCCTCCCCAAACTCCCCAACCCCCCCTCCCAACCCCCCCTGACCCTCCCCTCCCCCCGGACTTCCATAGAATATCATTATCCCCTATACAAAAACCTTGAACCCCCCGACCCCCATGTCATTTTTCATCTTCACATAGTTCGACTATTTCTATCTTAATATTAATACTATCAATGAAAAGCTATTTGATACTTCTTAGTTTGGTATTTGTTCTGCACATAATCTATCCACTTTTTCCATCCACATTCATAAGTCTCTTGTGAGCGATCTTTTAAGTATGCTGAAATCTTCGCCATCTCCGCGAAGCTGGCCATCTTCAAAGTCCATTCTTCTACGGTGGGCAGAGCTTCATTTTTCCAATATTTACCTATCAACAATCTCGCTGCTGTAATCATATACAAAATCAACTTTATTTCATCCACTGTAAAACCCTCAACTATACCCAATAAAAGCAATTGTGGAGAAAATTGGATTTTTTTCTTTAAAACATTCTGCATGACCCACCAAATTTTTATCCAAAAAGCCTTAACTTTCTTACAAGTCCACCAAATATGATAATATGTAGCATCTAAACAATCGCACCTCCAACATTTTGGCTGAACATTAGGGTACATACACGACAATTTCTTAGGATCTAAATGCCATCTATAAAACATTTTGTAAAAATTTTCCCTCAAATTCTGCGACTGTGTAAATTTAACATTCTGAACCCAAATTTTTTCCCATGTTTCCAACATCACTGGTTCTTCAAAATTTTGTGCCCACTTAATCATACAATCTTTAACTAATTCAGTTTCCGAATCCCTTTCTAACAAAACATTATAAAGCCTTTTAATATGCATTGGACCTTTCTCTTTTATATGTCTAACCAATTCTTCCTCATGCAACATAATACCAGTTCTTTGGTCCTCTTTCCATCTCAATTGCAATTGATTATATTGTAACCAAGTTAAATTAATCCCTTCAGCCAACAGTGTCTGTAATGTCTTCAGCTGCCATCTGCCCGCATCTGTAAAAAGAACCTCTTTGTATAAAAACCCCCCGAGTGACGTTATATTTGTATTCCACAAAATATGACCAAGATCCAGCCATAGCGGTATTTTATAATCCCATTTGAGTCGGTGCTTCTTCCAAACTCTCAACAAAGAGTCTCTAAGTATATGGCTTTTAAATACTTTATCCACTTTGCTGTCATAAAATAAATAAGCATGCCATCCAAATTCCAAATCAAAACTTTCTGCGTTTAGTATTCTAGTCTTTTTTCCTCCAAACCAATCACTTGCTTTAGTCAAAGCTGCTGCATCATAATATAACTGTAGGTTTGGAAGTTTAAGACCTCCCCTTTCTGGAACATCTTGCATAATTTTCAATTTTACTCTTGGTTTTTTCTCGTTCCAGACAAACTTGTTCACTCCAGTTTGCCATACTTTTAGTTGTTTATCATTTTTAAGCACCGGAATCATTTGAAACAAAAAAAGAAATCTTGGCAAAATGTTCATCTTAACTGCTGCTATTCTTCCAAGTAAAGACAGCTGCAGTTTTTTCCAAGTCTCCATGTCTTTTTGCACCTCTCGCCACAACACCTCATAATTATTTTGAAACAATTTCATATTTGATTCTGCAACCTGAACTCCTAGATATTTTACCTTTGGTACAATCTCAAAACCTGCCCTCCTTTCAAGCTCGTGTTTACGATCTTGTGTCATATTTTTGACTATTATCTTAGTTTTTTTCTGGTTCAGACTAAAACCTGAAACTTTACCATAGTCTTGTATAATGTCCTTCATCTGGATTATTGATTCCATTGGCTGTGTTAGGGTAACGACCAGATCATCTGCAAATGCCTTTATTCTGTAATCCTCTTGCCTTATCATTATACCTTTCAAGATATTAGAGTCCCTTATTGTATTTAGCAAGACTTCTAGTGTTAAAATAAACAACAATGGGGACAATGGACATCCCTGTCTTGTTCCTTTTTCGATTTTAAACTCTGATGTCAGACTTCCATTAATAATAATCTGTGCCTTTTGCTCTTGGTAGATTGCTGAAACCGCCTGTATAAATTGGTCTCCAAATCCCATTTTTTAAAAAGTCTTTAGTAGAAAATTCCAATCCACTCTATCAAAGGCCTTCTCCACATCCAAAAAAACCAGCACTGCAGAGATCTGTTTATTCTTCTCAAGATATTCCAGTAAATCTATAACTTGCCTTACATTATCCTTCATGTATCTACCCTCTATAAACCCAGCTTGGTCGTCATTAATCACCTCTTGAATTACTGGCATCAATCTGTTGGCTAATACTTTTGCATAAATTTTATAGTCATTATTTAGAAGAGATATTGGTCTATAATTTTCTGGTTTTTTAGGACCTGCTTGTTCTTTTGGTATCAAAGTAATATATGCTGATTTCCATGATGGGGGTATTTTACCCCCTTGTTGTATATTACAAAATAAGTCTCTAAGTTGTTCCACCATTTCTGCTTGTAAAGTTTTATAATACACTGCTGTCAATCCATCTGTTCCAGGAGCTTTAGCTGTTTTCAATTGTTTAATTGCTGCAATTATTTCCTCAACTGTTATAGGGTAATTCATTCTTTCTTTTTGTTGGCTAGTAATTTTTGAGACTCTTTTCTCTTCTAGATATTTTTCTATAAGTCCATTCTGTATGTCATCTTTAGCATATAATTTAACGTAATAATCTACAAAGACTTCTTTAATCAGTTTTTGTTGGAAAATTTCTTTCCCCCCAATGTCAATACTCTCAATAGACCGTATACTCTGCTTTTTCCTTAAGGTATAAGCCAACCATCTCCCCGGTTTGTTAGCATTACAAAACGTATTATGCTTCGCATATTGTAGATTTGTTGCAACTTGTTCCGCCAAAAGCATTTGAAACTGATCTTTCAAAAGTTTTATAGCACCACGTATTCTTTCATCTGTTGGGTTTTTAATAAGTAACTGTTCCTTATTCTTTATTTCTGCTTCCAATTCAAGTCTTTTCCTTTGTCGATTCTGTTTATGTTTGAAGTTCATATGAATAAGTACCCCTCTCATATAAGCTTTGCTCGCGTCCCATACTATTTCAATTGGGGTACCCTTATTCAAATTCATTTCAAAAAATTCTTTCATCTGTTTTTTAAGTTCTATTATATTTTTTTCATATCTGAACAAATTTTCATTTAGTCTCCATGACCTTCTCTCAGACTTTCCCATCTTGATTTCTATCCATACAGAGCTATGATCAGTTAAAGTTCTTGGAAATATCTTTGTTCTTTTTGTTTTAATAAGTAAGTCATCTGATAACAAGATAAAGTCAATCCTGGAGAAAGATCTGTGTCTGTCAGAAAAAAAAGTATAGTCCAGTTCTTTTGGGTTATATATTCTCCAGATATCCTTTAATTCCAAATCTTCTTTCATATCAAAAAAAGTCTGTGGCAGTCTGATCCTTGATTTCGCCAAACTTTTTTTATCTAATTTAGAATCAATTACTCCATTCTAGTCTCCCATTATTAGAATAGATCTATAGTCCCATTGCAATATTTTATTATGTAGAGTCTTATAAAAATGATCCTGTTGTTGGTTCGGAGCATAAATTCCAATCAAAAGAATTTGGCCATTTGCTGTGTGCAATTCAATTGCAACAAACCTACCATCTTCATCTGCTTCTATAATTTTAGCGGACAGTCTTTTATTCAGATAAAGAACCACACCATTCTTTTTTTCCGAGGTTGAAGCTATAAAGTGTGTTCCTAATTTAGAATTTATCAAATATTTATGATCTTGAGTTTGAATATGAGTTTCTTGTAAACAAATTATGTCATTATTAAATTGTCTCAAATATGTAAATAATTTCTTCCTTTTTTGTGGTGAATTTAGTCCATTAACATTCCAAGATTAGAGCCTAATTGTCATCTTGACCTTTCTGAAGCAATGAGCTGCTTTGCCTAACTTCTTCTGAAGTCTTCGGCCTAGCTCCTCCCATGGCTTCACGTTTTTCTTTTATCTGCTTGGAAATTGCACGAGTTATACGCTGGTCTTTAACTTCAGGCATCCCAGCTTCATCCAAAACAGCACCAGTTGACAGAATCGGGGAAGGTTCTGACAATGATTCCTCCAAAAGGCCTCCTCCCTGTGCAGCGCCCTGCATTTCCACTGGTTCCATCTGCTTAGACTGTTGTGCCCTCTCGTGCTGAGATTGCTTTTCTTTATCACTTTTTATCTCCAACAATGTAGATGTACCTGGGGATGATGATCTTTCTTTAAGGATATTATAATAAAAATATTCCGCCTTCTGAAAAGTATTCAATCGATGTCTCTCTCCATTATATTTCAAAATTATACCAGTTGGGGCATCCCACCGAAATGGTATTTCTTGCTTTTGCAATTCATTCACTAAGAACCTGTACTCTTTTCGATCTTTTAACATCTTAAGTGGTAATTCCTTATAAATTCCAATTTGAGCTCCCTCCACTTGCACAGAGGAAAGAAAGGATCTTTGCAAAATATCATTTCTTATTCTTCTATCAGTAAAGTATATCACCACATCTCTGGGCAATTTTCTTTGTCTAGCAACCCATGAATTCACTCTGTAAATTTTATCTATTTTATAGACCACATCTGCTGGATCAATTTTTAGCAATACAGCCAAGGCATCAGAACAAATCTGTCTCAGATCTTGCCTATCATTCTCTTTAATTCCTCGAAGCCTAATAGCGAATTCCATGGATCGGAACTGTATCATTGTGATTTTGTTTTCGACTCTCTCCACTTTGTTATCCACATCTGCAATTTTAATATCAGCATCCTTCATTTTGACATTGACTTCTAATTTAAATTCTTCCAGTTTGGAGTCCACTTTAGTAATGGGTTCTGCCAAGTCAGAAACCACATTTGACAATTTATCTGACACCTTATCATAATTTTCTTTCATTGCCTCTTTAAATTCATTAATTTCCCTCTTCATTTCCTGTTGTGATTTTTGAAATTTTTCATCCAAAGCCTGGGTAATAAAATCTTTTAAACTTTGCACATCAAAGTCCTTTCCCTCCCTCTGCTGACTGGGAGGGGGCTGCTGTTCTGGTTTGTGGGTGGGAGATCCCTCCCCTGCCACCTTTCCTTCCTGTTTCTTTGAAGCCATTTTGCCACGTAAATTAACTTTTCTGAAAGAAGAAAATCTTTTTTTTCCCTTTCCTTTGCACCTCCACAATATCCTTTGAAAAAGTCCCCCAGAATTAAATAGATTGAGACAAGCTCAAATTTATTTTTCTTTTCTTTTCCACTCTTCTCCGTTCGCTTGCAACAGGCACTGCTACAATGTAGCTTGTTAGAATAGTTCTGCGCAATCACTCTCCCTTTCAGCTCGTTAACGCTGGAACGGCGCCATTTTTTCAAGCCGTTTCCTCTCGCTCTAGCTTTTCCCCAAATCAAAAGTTCAAAAGAGAAGAAATACTTGCAGTTTCTTGGTTTGGGGGTTGAGGTTGTTTTATAACAAAGTTATCTTCCCATCAGTTTAAATGTTTGCTGCAGCCGGCTTGCTCTGACGAGCAGAGTCGTCCCATGCCGTCCGGAGTCTCCGCAAGTTAAAAGGGAGCCACACCCATTTCCTCCCCAGTAGCAAACTTCTGGGGGTTCATGGGGGCTCAACCTGCTTCTTGCTTTGCTCTTCTCCTCAAATCCTCAGGATTCTGGAGTTTTCAAGCCGCTTCCCTCACTCGGGGCGGCTCTACAGGCGGCGGGGCTGGCGGCCGTTCAAAAGTAACCGTCTTCGCCGATGGCAGTCAAACCCGGAAGCCTGCATGTCCTAATTTTCTATGTAATATATGTGCACATTCATCATGGATTGGTTTTCCAATTATTGGTCTTTTGTTATTATGTGTATCGTTAACAGATGTGGTTTCATGGTTATGATTTGTTTCATGTTCCTCATTGTCACTGTCACTGTCATTTTCATTTTCTATGCTAGTGTCATTTTCCATGTTTGAATCAATGTTGTGTAGCCATCTTTCTTCTGTGACTAAGTATGGTAGATCTCCTTTGATAACCACATTACCTAAGTTTGTTTTGTTTTTCTCTAGAGTTGCTTTTCCCTTTGAGAACACTATATTTATGTTAGAGTCTCTGCTTAACTTTATTGCACTAAGAATGTTATGAGGTATTTCGGGTATTAATAAAACTCCTCTATTTTCCCTAGACCGGGTAAATTTACACTTCCTCTTCCAATGACTTGAACTTCTTCTTGATTAGCTACTTTAATTACAAATTTATCTTCTATGAAGGAAGATAATATTTTCTTATCATGTGTTGTGTGATTTGTTGCCCCAGAATCAATGAGCCAGGCATTATCTTTTGAGTTTTGGTTTTTGGTTATGGTATACTTATCTAATCCATTTAATGATCCAGACTTTCTCTCTCTTGAGTTATCTCTGCCCCCTCTACGTTCTCTAAAATTTGGTGAGTTTCTATATCTGTACCTGTCAATAGATGATTGTCTGTTATGGTATCTGTTTCTATTGTCATGGTTTTGTCTTTCTCTAAGAAATTTTGGACAATCTCTTCTATAATGTTCTTTGGATCCACAATTATAACATTCAATTGGTTCTTGATGCCTGTCTTGAAATACTACCCTATTGGTCTGTCTGTGTTCTTTGTATGCGCTGTAGCGGCTTCTTCTCAAATTATCTTCAGCTATTAGTCTATTTGATAAACTCTCTATAGATAGATATCCTAAATTAATTGTATCCAAATGTGATATGTAATTATCCCATGATGAGTCTAATGAATTAATGATAATGCTTTTCATTGTCTGATCAGATATTATTTCTCCCCTTAAATGAAGCTCTGCTCTAGTTGTGTTTAGAGATAGCAAATGTTCACTTACAGTAGTTCCAGGTTTTATCCTGGCTGAGAAGAAATTTTTAGACATTCTTGTTGTGGTTGCCACACTTTCACTATGAAACAATTTAAACATGCAATGAATTATTTCTGATACAGTCAGATTATGCTTAATACTATGATAGATAACAGGAGATATACTAGATATTAGTAAATAGAATGCTCTGTGGTGTAGGCAGTCCAATTTTAGAGTCCATGGTTTTTTGGGAGGGTTAGTTATGAAAAACAATAAATTCTCTTTTAAAAAAACAACCTGGAGCTGCTGACTCCATTCCTGTAAATTAATACCGTCTATTCTCAATTTTGGAAAATCATTAGGAAGGTATCCAATGTTATTTGCTGCATTACTTACAACTGGAGGCTGTCCATGGTCTTGTAGATGCTGGTAACTGCAGAATGGTGTAGGTACGCTTACAACTAGTCTGAATGGTTCTCTCTGTTCTTCAAAGTCTCTTTGTTTGTTTGTGTGTGTTTGCGCATGCGTGCTGTTCATTTCGTTCCAGGAGCTGTCGGGAGAGGTTCTCGTTGCTGCAGCTCCCTTTTATTGCTCTTCCTCAGATGATTCGCTCTCCGGTTCAACTTTAGGCGTCCAGGTGTGGATCGGTGCTTGCTTCTTTTTATTGTGGTCGTCTCGGTTGAGGCCTCTGGCTCCCGGGATCGTTTGCGGTGTGGGCGAGTACTTGCAAGGCTCTCTGGGTTCGGGCGTTAGCACTCTCGTTGATCGATTCGGAGTGGATGGAAGCAGGAACGCTTGTTCGTTTGTTTCTGTATCTTTGTCCTTGGATTGTGCAGTCTGTCTTTTCTTTGTTATTCGATTTACAGTCTTTGGTACTTTCGTTGATTTCCTTGAGATTTTTAGATTCGGGCCGAAGGCTGCGAAGAGTGTTTTCATAGCCGCTTCGATTTGTAGTTCGGTTGATGTTTCTTTGGGGTCTGTATCGGATTCTTCTGATGAATTGAATTTTTCTTTTTTATTTCTTATGTTGTGTAGAGCTTTCCTGCCAGCCATTTTGAACTCTGCTCTCTGATGGGTTGTGAGTCATTCATTTTGGCGGGCTGACAAAACCAAGATGGCTGCCATTCAAAATTTTGCGCGGGATCGCTGGTCTTTTCTTCAGTTACATTTTCTTCTGTGGGCAATCTGCTTACCATTTTGCGATCTTTTGGTTCTGATGCGTTGAAGTAGTTTTCTCTCGCTGCTCCGTTGGCTTTTATGATGTCTTGGAGGTTCGCGATGAGATTTTTGTCGTCTTTTTGACATTTCAGTAACTTCAGTATTTCTAATCTGAGTGTGTTGTTTTCCATTTCGCTTGCTTCTTGGTCGCTGGGTTCTTCGATTACCTCTTCGTCGTCTGTAGTGAGATTTTCGAGTTCTTTTGTCATTTTTATTGTCGATTCATTGATCATTTCTTGATCTGTTTCCATATCTTTGTTGTGTGCCCTGGTGTTGGGTCTTTCTCTTTTGGAGTTTTCTTTCTTTGGCATGTCTGTTTCTCATTGAGTCAGCCAACCATCCTCTGCTACCAGCTTGTTGCCATAATTCGAGGATCAGACTCAATAATAGGTTCAGACTTTTTATATTCAAACAGAAGGTAGTTTATTTACAGAAGGCATTCTTTATTCACACAGTGATTGCAGAAAGAAGCGAGAAGGAGAAGAGTGTATCTCCTTTTATATCATTAAGGTGGGGTTAAGAAGTAGGAGTGGTTACATACGAATACATTAGGAAGGAAAGAATAAATTAACCCTTGATACCCCATGAGCATATATATCCTCCATTTAAGAATAAGGCATTTACTTGTGACATGCTTATCCTTATTACCAAATACATTCTTGACAAAAATAAATAAATAAATGAAATAAAAATAAAAACATTTTCCATTTTTCATCTGTTGGCAGCAATTTAAAAAATCACATTTATCAAGAATGCGATATACTGTTTTAAGTACATTGGATTTACAGTGTTTGGAGAAGAAAAATCATTAGAAGTAACAGCTCCGTAATTAAGCATCAGCATCATGCAGAAAGCCATCAAATTATAGAATCACTTTGAAGATTAGAAGAACTAATTTTACTATAGCTGCAATGTTACCACTAGTTATTTAATTACCAATTCTAAACATGTATGTGTTTGCTTAGTTTTACTTGCTTCAAAAGACTACTCATCAAGCAAACAACTCAGCAATAATTCTGTGTGTGTTTAGGACCATAATTTAAAAGTACCGTACTCATGAAACAGCATGATATGACTATTGTGGTTATCACCATTCATGTAACAATCGTAATAAATTTCAGATACCAGAATAGTTTATATTTCTTTGTGCTAATAAATTATATTTGATAGCCACTTGATTATTTAAAATAGTTACAGAATTTTGAGTGATTTAGTTTGTTTAAAATATTAAAAGAACAAAACTACAAATTATAAAATAAGATAGGATTTTTTAAAAAAACACAATCCAAAAGAGCAGTCCCCAACCTTTATGGCTTGGCAGACTGGCTGGGAGGAGAGAGAGAGGAACCAAGCTGCATGAGCAGTGGGCCAGCATGCACACACATACGCACGTAACTCAACTTGAGCAAGAGGCGGGCTGGGGCACACAAGCATGCACATATAGCTGAGCTGCACTTATGCATGTGTGCATACACACCAGCCTGCTGCTCACACAAGTTGAGCTGCATACACATGCACACCGGCCCTCTGCTCATGTGGCTCAGTTCCAAATAGGCCACTGGCTGGTAGTGGTCCTGTCTAAAGGCAGCTTCAATCACCCTTGCCAAAGGCCTATACCCGTGATGGCGAACCTATGGCACATGTGCCAGAGGTGGCACACAGAGTCCTCTCTGTGGGTACATGCATTGTCACTACCTGGTCTTTGGATTTCCAGTGCTCCAGCGCGCTCATGCACATGCACACACACATGTTCAGTTTGGGCACTCGGTGCGCGCCAGAGCACTGGAAACCCGAAGACCAGCTGGCTGGTGCGTGCATGCGCACTGGGCAGCAGATCTTTGGATTTCCAGTGCTCCAGCACACTCATGCACATGCACACACACATGTTCCGGTTTGGACACTTGGTGCCGAAAAGGTTCACCATTACTGGCCTATACCATTTGAAACACCTGTAGGGTGGAGGCAGTTATAATGCTGGGGAGAACAATCATCCCAGAGAACAGGTGCTACTACAGAGAAGGCATGTTTCTGGGTTCCTGACAGGCATTTTTTTTCCCTAATTTTCTATTTTTATTTTATTCAAAAAAAGGTAAAATACAAATATAAAACTTCAAATATTTTTTCTTTCAAAAAAACTGACCCAAACAAACAAAACAGCATAGGGTTTTTTGTTTGGGTCTGTTTGTTTTTTGAAAGACTATCTGGAAGTATGCCCACTCTTCCAAATCAAATTAGTCAGGGAGATACAATAGGAGACCAGAAATCTCTCGAGTAACCCAGCCCTATCCATATGGCTGTATAAGCAACTACTACCAGTAGCAGCTTGAATCACATTTGGAAACAATGGCAATGTGCAGCTTGCAAAGGAGAGATGTATGCAAAATATAATTCAAGGTACTGGATGTCATCTTTAAACCCCTACATGGATTGGGGCCAGGCCAGGGATCTGCAACCTTAAACACTCAAAGAGCCATTTGGACCCATTTCCCACAGGAAAGAAATCACCGGGAGTCACAAAACCTGTGTGGGCATAGCCAACTCAACATCACTTACTCCCACCTAGTCACATGACCACCACCACCCAGTCACTCTTACCCAGGTTTTGTAGCTCCTGGTGTTTTCTTTTCTGTTGGAAACAAGTATCTCTCTCTCTCTGTCTCTCTCTCTCTCTGTGTCTCTTTCTCTCTGTGTCTCCCTCCCTCCCTCCCTCTTTCTCTCATCTCACTCTCATCTGTGTGTGTGTGTGTGTGTTCCCTCTTGAACCATTTCCAAAAACCGTCGAGGGTTGGTGTGTGGTTTGTTTGTTTGTTTGTTTTGCTGATGTTGTTCTTTCTTCTTTGGGTGCTTTTTACCATATTTAAATCAATAATCATTTCAGGTTCCCAGATAAATGAAGCTCTTTCGTTCCCCTGATGTGGCTCCCTGTTGGCTGAACCCATCACTGGCTGGCCCCACCCCTCACCCTTCCCTCCCAGTCACTCCTTGCCTGGCCTGAGAAGGTAGGGGCGACGGCGCACAATAGAGACTCAACATCACTCATGTCAAGGGGGGCTTTGTCAGCCCCTCCCCTCCTAGCCACTCCCTGTCATCCCCGACCTCAAGGTATCTAATGTTGTTCACTTTTTTTGACTTTATTATCTGCATCTACATACTATAGATATACTTTCATGGACACTGAAAGGAGGAAATGGCTCACATGCTTTGCCCAAGAATGTGATAGGCAACAGGCTTTTAAGGGGCTGCCAGAAAGAAGGGTGGGCAATGTATTTTCCAAAGCAGCAGAAGGCAAAACAAGAAGCAATGGATGGAAACTGAACAAAGAGAGAAGCAACCTAAAACTAAGGAGAAATTTCCTGACAGTGAGAACAATTAACCAATGGAACTCTTTGTCTTCAGAAGTTCTGGGTGCTCCAACACTGGAGGTTTTCAAGAAGAAACTGGACAGCCATTTCTCTGAAATGGTATAGGGTCCTCTCCAAGGTTGTCATGGGTAAATGCCTTATTCTTGAATGGAGGAAATGTATGTTCATAGAATATCAAGGGTTAATTTATTCTTCCTTTCCTAATGTATTCATATGTAACCACTCTTACCTCTAATCCCGCCTTATTGATATAAAAGGGGATACACGCTCCTCCTCCTTGCTTCTATCTGCAATCATTCAGAGAATATAGAATGCCTACAGTAAATAAACAATACTTTGTTTGAATACTACATTTCTGAATCCTTTATTGAGTCCAATCCTCGAATTACTGCAACAATCTGGTAGCAGAGGATGGTTGCCTGACTCAATAAAAAACAGACATGCCAAAGAAAGAAAACTCCAGAAACAAAAGAGAAAGACCCAACACCAGGGCACACAACAAAGAAATGGAAACAGATCAAGAAATGATCGATGAATCTACAACTATAATGACAAGAGAATCTGAAAACTCCACTACAGACAAGGAAGAGGTAATCGATGAACCTGACGACCAAGAAGTGAGCGAGATAGAAAACAACACTCTCAGATCAGAGATACTAAGACTGCTGAAAAGCCAAAAGGACAACAAAAATCTCATCGCGAACCTCCAAGACATCATAAAAGATAGCAGAGCAGCGAGAGAGAATCACACCATCGCACCAGAATCTAAAGACCTCAAAATGGTAAGCGAATTACCTATAGATGAAAATATAACTAAAAGAAAGACTAACGGTCCCGCGCAAAATTTTGAATGGCAGCCATCTTGGTTTCAACAGACCACCAAAATGGCTGAAGCAGAACCAATCAGAAAGCAGAATTCAAAATGGCTGGCGCGAAAAGCCTTACACAGCATGAAAAGTAAAAAAGAAAAATTCTACTCTTCAGAAGAATCTGATACAGACACCGAAGAAACACCAACCGAACTGCAAATCGAAACAGCCATGAAAACACTTTTTGCAACTTTTGGTCCAAATTTAAAAATAACAAAAAAATCGACAAAAGCAGCCGATCAAACAGCGAAGAAGAAATAAGCAACACAATTCAAAAGCAAAGACACAGAAGCAAGCAAGCAAACATCTCGGCACCTATCCGCTCCTACCCGAACGGCAAGGACACCAACACCCGAACCCAGAGAACCTTGCAAGTACTCGCCCACACCACAAACGCTTCCGGGAGCCAGAAGCCTCAACCAAGACAATTTCGATGAAAAGAAGCAAGCCCCGATCATCACCTGGACACCAAAAGTCGAGCCAGAGAGCGAATCATCAGAAGAAGAACACTACGAGGGAGCTACAGCGACGAGAACCTCTCCCGACAGCTTCAGGAACAAAATGAGCAATGCGCATGCGCAAATACACGCAGATGAATATAGAGACAATGAAGGACAGAGAGAACCATTCAGACTAATCGCAAGCATATCTACACCATTCTGCAATTATCAGCATTTACAAGATCATGGACAGCCTCCAGTTGTAAGTAATGCAACAAATAACATTGGAAACTTACCTAATGATTTTCCAAAATTGAGAATAGACGGTATTAATTTACAGGAATGGAGTCAGCAGCTCCAGGTTGTTTTCTTAAAAGAGAATTTATTGTTTTTCATAACTAACCCTCCCAAAAAACCATGGACCCTAAAATTGGACTGCCTACACCACAGAACATTCTATTTACTAATATCTAGTATATCTCCTGCTATCTATCATAGTATTAAGCATAATCTGACTGTCTCAGAAATAATTCATTGTATGTTTAAATTGTTTCATAGTGAAAGTGTGGCAACCACAACAAGAATGTCTAAAAATTTCTTCTCAGCCAGGATAAAACCTGGAACTACTGTAAGTGAACATTTACTATCACTAAACACAACTAGAGCAGAGCTTCATTTAAGGGGAGAAATAATATCTGATCAGACAATGAAAAGCATTATCATTAATTCATTAGACTCATCATGGGATAATTACATATCACATTTGGATACAATTAATTTAGGATATCTATCTATAGAGAGTTTATCAAATAGACTAATAGCTGAAGATAATTTGAGAAGAAGCCGCTACAGCGCATACAAAGAACACAGACAGACCAATAGGGTAGTATTTCAAGACAGGCATCAAGAACCAATTGAATGTTATAATTGTGGATCCAAAGAACATTATAGAAGAGATTGTCCAAAATTTCTTAGAGAAAGACAAAACCATGACAATAGAAACAGATACCATAACAGACAATCATCTATTGACAGGTACAGATATAGAAACTCACCAAATTTTAGAGAACGTAGAGGGGGCAGAGATAACTCAAGAGAGAGAAAGTCTGGATCATTAAATGGATTAGATAAGTATACCATAACCAAAAACCAAAACTCAAAAGATAATGCCTGGCTCATTGATTCTGGGGCAACAAATCACACAACACATGATAAGAAAATATTATCTTCCTTCATAGAAGATAAATTTGTAATTAAAGTAGCTAATCAAGAAGAAGTTCAAGTCATTGGAAGAGGAAGTGTAAATTTACCCGGTCTAGGGAAAATAGAGGAGTTTTATTAATACCCGAAATACCTCATAACATTCTTAGTGCAATAAAGTTAAGCAGAGACTCTAACATAAATATAGTGTTCTCAAAGGGAAAAGCAACTCTAGAGAAAAACAAAACAAACTTAGGTAATGTGGTTATCAAAGGAGATCTACCATACTTAGTCACAGAAGAAAGATGGCTACACAACATTGATTCAAACATGGAAAATGACACTAGCATAGAAAATGAAAATGACAGTGACAGTGACAATGAGGAACATGAAACAAATCATAACCATGAAACCACATCTGTTAACGATACACATAATAACAAAAGACCAATAATTGGAAAACCAATCCATGATGAATGTGCACATATATTACATAGAAAATTAGGACATGCAGGCTTCCGGGTTTGACTGCCATCGGCGAAGACGGTCACTTTTGAACGGCCGCCAGCCCCGCCGCCTGTAGAGCCGCCCCGAGTGAGGGAAGCGGCTTGAAAACTCCAGAATCCTGAGGATTTGAGGAGAAGAGCAAAGCAAGAAGCAGGTTGAGCCCCCATGAACCCCCAGAAGTTTGCTACTGGGGAGGAAACGGGTGTGGCTCCCTTTTAACTTGCGGAGACTCCGGACGGCGTGGGACGACTCTGCTCGTCAGAGCAAGCCGGCTGCAGCAAACATTTAAACTGATGGGAAGATAACTTTGTTATAAAACAACCTCAACCCCCAAACCAAGAAACTGCAAGTATTTCTTCTCTTTTGAACTTTTGATTTGGGGAAAAGCTAGAGCGAGAGGAAACGGCTTGAAAAAATGGCGCCGTTCCAGCGTTAACGAGCTGAAAGGGAGAGTGATTGCGCAGAACTATTCTAACAAGCTACATTGTAGCAGTGCCTGTTGCAAGCGAACGGAGAAGAGTGGAAAAGAAAAGAAAAATAAATTTGAGCTTGTCTCAATCTATTTAATTCTGGGGGACTTTTTCAAAGGATATTGTGGAGGTGCAAAGGAAAGGGAAAAAAAAGATTTTCTTCTTTCAGAAAAGTTAATTTACGTGGCAAAATGGCTTCAAAGAAACAGGAAGGAAAGGTGGCAGGGGAGGGATCTCCCACCCACAAACCAGAACAGCAGCCCCCTCCCAGTCAGCAGAGGGAGGGAAAGGACTTTGATGTGCAAAGTTTAAAAGATTTTATTACCCAGGCTTTGGATGAAAAATTTCAAAAATCACAACAGGAAATGAAGAGGGAAATTAATGAATTTAAAGAGGCAATGAAAGAAAATTATGATAAGGTGTCAGATAAATTGTCAAATGTGGTTTCTGACTTGGCAGAATCCATTACTAAAGTGGACTCCAAACTGGAAGAATTTAAATTAGAAGTCAATGTCAAAATGAAGGATGCTGATATTAAAATTGCAGATGTGGATAACAAAGTGGAGAGAGTCGAAAACAAAATCACAATGATACAGTTCCGATCCATGGAATTCGCTATTAGGCTTCGAGGAATTAAAGAGAATGATAGGCAAGATCTGAGACAGATTTGTTCTGATGCCTTGGCTGTATTGCTAAAAATTGATCCAGCAGATGTGGTCTATAAAATAGATAAAATTTACAGAGTGAATTCATGGGTTGCTAGACAAAGAAAATTGCCCAGAGATGTGGTGATATACTTTACTGATAGAAGAATAAGAAATGATATTTTGCAAAGATCCTTTCTTTCCTCTGTGCAAGTGGAGGGAGCTCAAATTGGAATTTATAAGGAATTACCACCTAAGATGTTAAAAGATCGAAAAGAGTACAGGTTCTTAGTGAATGAATTGCAAAAGCAAGAAATACCATTTCGGTGGGATGCCCCAACTGGTATAATTTTGAAATATAATGGAGAGAGACATCGATTGAATACTTTTCAGAAGGCGGAATATTTTTATTATAATATCCTTAAAGAAAGATCATCATCCCCAGGTACATCTACATTGTTGGAGATAAAAAGTGATAAAGAAAAGCAATCTCAGCACGAGAGGGCACAACAGTCTAAGCAGATGGAACCAGTGGAAATGCAGGGCGCTGCACAGGGAGGAGGCCTTTTGGAGGAATCATTGTCAGAACCTTCCCCGATTCTGTCAACTGGTGCTGTTTTGGATGAAGCTGGGATGCCTGAAGTTAAAGACCAGCGTATAACTCGTGCAATTTCCAAGCAGATAAAAGAAAAACGTGAAGCCATGGGAGGAGCTAGGCCGAAGACTTCAGAAGAAGTTAGGCAAAGCAGCTCATCGCTTCAGAAAGGTCAAGATGACAATTAGGCTCTTATCTTGGAATGTTAATGGACTAAATTCACCACAAAAAAGGAAGAAATTATTTACATATTTGAGACAATTTAATAATGACATAATTTGTTTACAAGAAACTCATATTCAAACTCAAGATCATAAATATTTGATAAATTCTAAATTAGGAACACACTTTATAGCTTCAACCTCGGAAAAAAAGAATGGTGTGGTTATTTATCTGAATAAAAGACTGTCTGCTAAAATTATAGAAGCAGATGAAGATGGTAGGTTTGTTGCAATTGAATTGCACACAGCAAATGGCCAAATTCTTTTGATTGGAATTTATGCTCCGAACCAACAACAGGATCATTTTTATAAGACTCTACATAATAAAATATTGCAATGGGACTATAGATCTATTCTAATAATGGGAGACTAGAATGGAGTAATTGATTCTAAATTAGATAAAAAAAGTTTGGCGAAATCAAGGATCAGACTGCCACAGACTTTTTTTGATATGGAAGAAGATTTGGAATTAAAGGATATCTGGAGAATATATAACCCAAAAGAACTGGACTATACTTTTTTCTCTGACAGACACAGATCTTTCTCCAGGATTGACTTTATCTTGTTATCAGATGATTTACTTATTAAAACAAAAAGAACAAAGATATTTCCAAGAACTTTAACTGATCATAGCTCTGTATGGATAGAAATCGAGATGGGAAAGTCTGAGAGAAGGTCATGGAGACTAAATGAAAATTTGTTCAGATATGAAAAAAATATAATAGAACTTAAAAAACAGATGAAAGAATTTTTTGAAATGAATTTGAATAAGGGTACCCCAATTGAAATAGTATGGGACGCGAGCAAAGCTTATATGAGAGGGGTACTTATTCATATGAACTTCAAACATAAACAGAATCGACAAAGGAAAAGACTTGAATTGGAAGCAGAAATAAAGAATAAGGAACAGTTACTTATTAAAAACCCAACAGATGAAAGAATACGTGGTGCTATAAAACTTTTGAAAGATCAGTTTCAAATGCTTTTGGCGGAACAAGTTGCAACAAATCTACAATATGCGAAGCATAATACGTTTTGTAATGCTAACAAACCGGGGAGATGGTTGGCTTATACCTTAAGGAAAAAGCAGAGTATACGGACTATTGAGAGTATTGACATTGGGGGGAAAGAAATTTTCCAACAAAAACTGATTAAAGAAGACTTTGTAGATTATTACGTTAAATTATATGCTAAAGATGACATACAGAATGGACTTATAGAAAAATATCTAGAAGAGAAAAGAGTCTCAAAAATTACTAGCCAACAAAAAGAAAGAATGAATTACCCTATAACAGTTGAGGAAATAATTGCAGCAATTAAACAATTGAAAACAGCTAAAGCTCCTGGAACAGATGGATTGACAGCAGTGTATTATAAAACTTTACAAGCAGAAATGGTGGAACAACTTAGAGACTTATTTTGTAATATACAACAAGGGGGTAAAATACCCCCATCATGGAAATCAGCATATATTACTTTGATACCAAAAGAACAAGCAGGTCCTAAAAAACCAGAAAATTATAGACCAATATCTCTTCTAAATAATGACTATAAAATTTATGCAAAAGTATTAGCCAACAGATTGATGCCAGTAATTCAAGAGGTGATTAATGACGACCAAGCTGGGTTTATAGAGGGTAGATACATGAAGGATAATGTAAGGCAAGTTATAGATTTACTGGAATATCTTGAGAAGAATAAACAGATCTCTGCAGTGCTGGTTTTTTTGGATGTGGAGAAGGCCTTTGATAGAGTGGATTGGAATTTTCTACTAAAGACTTTTTAAAAAATGGGATTTGGAGACCAATTTATACAGGCGGTTTCAGCAATCTACCAAGAGCAAAAGGCACAGATTATTATTAATGGAAGTCTGACATCAGAGTTTAAAATCGAAAAAGGAACAAGACAGGGATGTCCATTGTCCCCATTGTTGTTTATTTTAACACTAGAAGTCTTGCTAAATACAATAAGGGACTCTAATATCTTGAAAGGTATAATGATAAGGCAAGAGGATTACAGAATAAAGGCATTTGCAGATGATCTGGTCGTTACCCTAACACAGCCAATGGAATCAATAATCCAGATGAAGGACATTATACAAGACTATGGTAAAGTTTCAGGTTTTAGTCTGAACCAGAAAAAAACTAAGATAATAGTCAAAAATATGACACAAGATCGTAAACACGAGCTTGAAAGGAGGGCAGGTTTTGAGATTGTACCAAAGGTAAAATATCTAGGAGTTCAGGTTGCAGAATCAAATATGAAATTGTTTCAAAATAATTATGAGGTGTTGTGGCGAGAGGTGCAAAAAGACATGGAGACTTGGAAAAAACTGCAGCTGTCTTTACTTGGAAGAATAGCAGCAGTTAAGATGAACATTTTGCCAAGATTTCTTTTTTTGTTTCAAATGATTCCGGTGCTTAAAAATGATAAACAACTAAAAGTATGGCAAACTGGAGTGAACAAGTTTGTCTGGAACGAGAAAAAACCAAGAGTAAAATTGAAAATTATGCAAGATGTTCCAGAAAGGGGAGGTCTTAAACTTCCAAACCTACAGTTATATTATGATGCAGCAGCTTTGACTCAAGCAAGTGATTGGTTTGGAGGAAAAAAGACTAGAATACTAAACGCAGAAAGTTTTGATTTGGAATTTGGATGGCATGCTTATTTATTTTATGACAGCAAAGTGGATAAAGTATTTAAAAGCCATATACTTAGAGACTCTTTGTTGAGAGTTTGGAAGAAGCACCGACTCAAATGGGATTATAAAATACCGCTATGGCTGGATCTTGGTCATATTTTGTGGAATACAAATATAACGTCACTCGGGGGGTTTTTATACAAAGAGGTTCTTTTTACAGATGCGGGCAGATGGCAGCTGAAGACATTACAGACACTGTTGGCTGAAGGGATTAATTTAACTTGGTTACAATATAATCAATTGCAATTGAGATGGAAAGAGGACCAAAGAACTGGTATTATGTTGCATGAGGAAGAATTGGTTAGACATATAAAAGAGAAAGGTCCAATGCATATTAAAAGGCTTTATAATGTTTTGTTAGAAAGGGATTCGGAAACTGAATTAGTTAAAGATTGTATGATTAAGTGGGCACAAAATTTTGAAGAACCAGTGATGTTGGAAACATGGGAAAAAATTTGGGTTCAGAATGTTAAATTTACACAGTCGCAGAATTTGAGGGAAAATTTTTACAAAATGTTTTATAGATGGCATTTAGATCCTAAGAAATTGTCGTGTATGTACCCTAATGTTCAGCCAAAATGTTGGAGGTGCGATTGTTTAGATGCTACATATTATCATATTTGGTGGACTTGTAAGAAAGTTAAGGCTTTTTGGATAAAAATTTGGTGGGTCATGCAGAATGTTTTAAAGAAAAAAATCCAATTTTCTCCACAATTGCTTTTATTGGGTATAGTTGAGGGTTTTACAGTGGATGAAATAAAGTTGATTTTGTATATGATTACAGCAGCGAGATTGTTGATAGGTAAATATTGGAAAAATGAAGCTCTGCCCACCGTAGAAGAATGGACTTTGAAGATGGCCAGCTTCGCGGAGATGGCGAAGATTTCAGCATACTTAAAAGATCGCTCACAAGAGACTTATGAATGTGGATGGAAAAAGTGGATAGATTATGTGCAGAACAAATACCAAACTAAGAAGTATCAAATAGCTTTTCATTGATAGTATTAATATTAAGATAGAAATAGTCGAACTATGTGAAGATGAAAAATGACATGGGGGTCGGGGGGTTCAAGGTTTTTGTATAGGGGATAATGATATTCTATGGAAGTCCGGGGGGGAGGGGAGGGTCAGGGGGGGTTGGGAGGGGGGGGTTGGGGAGTTTGGGGAGGGTTAGGGGGGTGAAAATGGGGTGAAAATGTAATTGTAAAACTTTTACAATAAAAAAAAAAAAAGAAAATTAGGACATGCTAGTTTTCCTGTAATACAAAAAATGATTGAACATGCTGAAGGTGTTAAAATAAAGGATTGTAAAAATTATTTGGAATGTTCAGTATGTAAGTCCTCAAAACTCAGAACTAAACCCAGACCAAAAAAGGCAATAAGATCATCAAATCATATTTTTAACCTGGTACATATGGACCTAGTTGGTCCATTAACCCCATCAATTACATACAAAAAATGATACTTTCTTACTATTGTAGACGACTATAGTCGTTATGGCTTTGTCTATACTTTAAAACACAAAGATGAAACATTTCAAAAGTTTAAAGAATTTTATAAACGTGTAGAAACACAACACAATGTAAAAATAAAGCAGATCATGACAGACAGGGGTCTGAATTCATGTCAAAAGAATTCTCCCAATGGCTAAAAGACAAAGGAATGTTACACTTCACCTCTAGCCCTTTCTCTGCTTTTCAAAATGGAGTAGTAGAATGAAAGAACTCGACACTACAAACCATGATTAGATGTACATTAGAAGATGCTGGTTTAGGCAAACAATTCTGGTCAGAAGCACTATTATATTCCAATTATACTCTAAACAGAATTTGGTCTAGTGTCATAAATAAAACACCATATGAATTGATGTATAATAAAAAACCCAAGATAGCCCACATGCATGTATTTGGAGTTACAGCGGATGTACATATACCAAAACAATTGAGACGTAAGGGGGATAATGTATCTAGAAGGCTCAGATTCATGGGCTATGAAACAGGCACAAAGGGATACAGATTTATTGACAATAACAATAAATTCATAATTTCTAGGACAGCTGTATTTCACGAACAGGCCAATTGGTCTAAGATAGATCTTAATGACATATTTCCAACTACAAAACCAGACATTGAAAATCAAGATAAAACAGAAAGAGAAGAACATAACCACAGTACACAAAAGAGCAACAATAAAACATGGATAGGAAACTGTCCCAAAATCAAAACAGATTCATTATTAAAAAAGGAAGCAAGATACTTACACGATAACGATAGCAGACCAGAAAGAACAATTAGATGTAACAGGAACCAAGTACCAAATAAATATAAGGATTACATAATGCACATAAATGATGATATATCAATACCCAATACATATGAGGAAGTATTAAAACTCCCCACAGAAGAAAGAAAAAAATGGGAATTAGCTATAGCCAAAGAAATGGACAGTTTGCGAGAACTAAACGTATTCACCCCAACACCAGCCCCAAAAGACAAAACAATTATTGGCACTAGGTGGATATTTAAAATTAAAAATCTGGAAGAAGGCAACACATTATATAAAGCAAGACTAGTTGCACAGGGCTACGCTCAAAAGTATCCTGAGGATTATACCAACACATATTCTCCCACTGTAAGAACTGAGAGTGTTAAGACAGCTTTAGTAATAGCATCAGCCCTTAATCTTGAAGTCTTTCAATATGATATACAAACTGCATACCTACATGCAAAACTCGATAAAGAAATATATGTAAGAGCTCCTCATAGCCAAAACACAAATAGAAATGAAACTTGGTTATTAAACAAAAGTTTGTATGGATTAAAGCAATCCGGCAAACGTTGGTATGAATGTTTGGTCAACATACTCAAAGCTATGGACTTCAATGCCACAACTGCAGACAATTGTTTCTTTGTTAGGAGGGATGGTGATTCACTAGAATTTGTGTTAATTTATGTGGATGACATTTTGTATATTGGCAAACATAAAGAAAAAAGAGATACATTTGTAACAAAATTAAATGAACATTTTTCTTTAAAATCATTAGGGAAAGTAAATAAATATCTTGGAGTTCAAATTAGTAAGGATTTAGATTGTCTCAGAAAGATAAGATTATAGAACTCTTGAACAAATGTAATATGAGTGATGCAAAGCCTTGTGATACTCCAATGCAAGCTGATTTTTTAAGAAACATGAATGAATCATCTCCTGAGTTTAATGATAATACACTTTACAGATCAGTTATTGGTTCCCTTTTGTATATCTCTAATTGGACCAGACCCGATATTGCTCTGCCCCTTAATTTATTATCCAGATATGTCAGTAAACCTTTAATGTATCATTGGGAAGCCATTAAACGAGTGCTAAGGTATTTGAAACACAGCTTAGATTTCTGCCTACTATTAGAACCCAAAGATGTTAAAGAGCCTATTCTCACTTGTTACGCTGATGCAGATTGGGCAGGTGACACTAAGTGCAGGAAAAGCACTTCCAGCTATGTATTCTTTCTTAACAATTGTCCAGTCTACTGGTATACTGGAAAGCAGGATCTAGTAGCTACATCAACAACTGAGGCAGAGTATATTTGCTTGTCAAAAGCCTCTAATAACCTTGTATGGTTCAATGATCTATTATCAGACGTTTGGAAGAGTCCTTCATTACCATTTGTTATACATGAAGATAACAAAGCTGCAATAGAGATATCTAGAGCAGACGCTATTGGTCAGAGATCTAGACGTATAGATATCAAATTCAAACATGTAAGACAATTTTCTCAAGATGGATTCATTAAAGCTATTAATTGCGAAACCACAGAACAAACAGCTGATATATTGACTAAGCCTTTACAATCTAAACAACATAAACATTTAACTTCAAAATTACAAGTTTTATATTGTTCTGAATCTGAATGTAATTACTGTTGTATGTTGAATCGGCATTTAGAGGGGGATTTGTCATGGGTAAATGCCTTATTCTTGAATGGAGGAAATGTATGTTCATAGAATATCAAGGGTTAATTTATTCTTCCTTTCCTAATGTATTCATATGTAACCACTCCTACCTCTAATCCCGCCTTATTGATATAAAAGGGGATACACGCTCCTCCTCCTTGCTTCTATCTGCAATCATTCAGAGAATATAGAATGCCTACTGTAAATAAACAATACTTTGTTTGAATACTACATTTCTGAATCCTTTATTGAGTCCGATCCTCGAATTACTGCAACAAAGGTCCCTTCTCAGTATTATTCTGACACCTTTCCCAGGCCCTCTACTCATTTGGCATCCTCAGTTTTCCTGCCTGAGCATGGGGTTGGACTAGAACAGAGGTCTTCAAACTTGGCAGCTTTAGGACCTGTGGACTTCAACTCCCAGAATTCCCCAGCCAACCATTTCTGGGAAATTCTGGGAGTTGAAGTCCACAAGTCTTAAAGCTGCCAAGTTTGGGGGCCCCTGGACTAGAACTCCAAAGTCCCTTTAATTCTGTTATTCCTAAAATAAATAGCTAAGACCAGTGGTGGGTTGCTACCAGTTCTCCCAAATTTGGGGAGATCACGCGCAAAGTGATGGTAATACCGGTTAGGACTGATCGCGGCCAGCTTTCTCATATAGGGAGCCTCTGCTGATCGGGGCATGCGGCAAGAGAGAAGGCATTGCATTTCACTTTGCAAGAGCGGAGGCAGGACAGCGAAGCCAGCGATGGTTCGGCCTGCTGGCTGGCCTCTTTATTACCCCTCACTTCTGAGGCAGCTGGGTAGCACAACACGAGGCCGCAGAGGCTTTATAGTGTTTGTGGGATGATGGGAGCATGCTGCTGCTGCCATTCCAGAGGGTGGGGTCCAGGCATTCCCACAACCTGATTGGGTGGGCGGGCGAGGGCAGGCTGGTGGAGGGCAATCGTTCCTTCGCTCGCGGGTTTGGGCTAGGCTGGCTGGCTTGCATGATGGTGGCAGGGATCACCTCTCAGGAGGGGTGGCTCCAAAATTAAATGCAGAAAGCGGCATACTACAGGAGGGAGACCCGCTCCAGACCTGCCTGTTCAGTCGAAGGCTCACCTCGGGAGCAACATGGCAAAGCCATTGTCAGACATATCAGCCTCATCCGAGGCAAGTGGCTGGGAGGGACAAGGGGTGTGGCTGTGCGTGGTTAGCTACCGGTTCGGGCGAACTGACTGAATCCCACCACTGCTCCCATGTCTTGTACAATGTGTGTTGTTGAACAGATATTGCTGTTAGGAATTTTTTCTTGGTGTCTAAGCTGAAATCTGTTTCTCTGTAATTTAAACTCATTATTTTTTTTGCCTTATATGCACTAAGCCAATATGGACACTATAGAACCAGGGTAGAGTCAATGATCTGGACAACCAAAGTAATGAGATGTGTGATTTTTGCCAACACAGCAAGCACTGAGTGACTGTTTAAGCCATTAGTTTTCCCATTAGCTTCTAAGATTTTAAAAAATGTCCAGCAGGGAGGGGCGGAGCAGACATCGCAATGATACGATGGACGATCTTGGTGCTCCAAGATCGCCGTCAATATCTCCGCCGCTGGACGGTCCAGTTTGGACCTCACCATCCCATAGAGATGGTGATAGTGGAGGGCACATCCCACTGATCCCGGGGACACTGCAAAGTCCCTGGTTGATCCAGGAGAAGCCCTTTTTTCCGGTGATGAAGAGGCAGCCATTAAGCTGCTGAAGTTGGGACAGCTCCGAAATGAAAGAGAATGAGAAAGTGTGTCAGAAGAACACCCTGAGGTGGAAAGATCATTAAAACTGAAGACAGAAGAAGTTAAGCGGCGGAATTGAGCTTGAGTCTAAGATAGTTGTTCCTATTTTGCAATTTATTTTTATTTGTGGATGTCTATGGAGGATTCTATTTTTTTTTAAATTGGACTGGACTGGATTGGATGGGAGATTTCCTTTTTATTTGCCTAATTGCTAAATTTTTAGTGCCTTTTTAGTTTAATACTATTTTGGTTTAGTTTTGCTATTTTTCTCTTATTTTTATAGTCTATTGGATATAGAGTAAGGTGACCAGATTTTAACATTGGTAAAGAGGGACACCATTGTGGGCGTGGCTTATTTTGTGGGCGTGGCTTGGAGGTCATGTGACTGGGTAGGCGTGGCTAGCTGGTCATGTGACGGGGTGGCCATGGCTATGTGTATAGGGACTACCCAGAGGGCTGAAAAAAGTCATTTCTGACAGGTCCTCGCACTTTTTTTTTTTTTTTATTGCAAAAGTTTTACAATTACATTTTCACCCCCCTTTTTTTCCCCCCCCCACTACCCCCCCCAGACTTCCCAACCTCCCCAGCCCACCCTAACCCTCCCCTCCCCCCAGACTTCCTAGTATGCTCATGTCAGATAAAAGGAAAAAACCCTCCTTTGTATATAAAACTTGAACCCCTCCCTCCCCCTTACAAATTTTCATCTTCATTACATTAACCTATTTCTATCTTGGTATAACATTTTCAAATAAATTTTCATCCTGATTACCTTAAAAATATTTCTATCCTAATATAACATTTTCTAACAAATTTTCATCCTTAACCTTAAAATATTTCTATCTTAATATAACATTTTCTAGCAAATTTTTATCCTCAACCCTAAAATGTTTCTATCTTATATAACGCTTTTAAATAAAGGCTATTTGATACTTCCTAGTTTGATATTTGTGCTGAACATAATTTATCCACTTCTTCCATTCCCATTCATAGGTCTCTTGAGAACAATCTTTTAGATATGCTGAAATCTTCGCCATCTCTGCAAAACTGGCCATCTTCAAAGTCCATTCCTCAATCGTAGGCAGCGCTTCATTTTTCCAGTATTTACCTATCAACAATCTTGCTGCAGTTATCATGTACAGTATCAATTTTGTTTCCCCCAATGTAAAACCCTTAACTATACCCAATAAAAACAGTTGTGGAGAAAATTGAATTTTTTTCTTTAGAACATTCTGCATGACCCACCAAATTTTTACCCAAAAAGCCTTAACTTTCTTACAGGTCCACCAAACATGATAATATGTAGCGTCTAAGCAGTCACATCTCCAACATTTAGGCTGGACACTAGGGTACATACACGACAATTTTTTTGGATCTAAATGCCATCTATAAAACATTTTATAGAAATTTTCCCGCAGATTCTGCGACTGTGTAAATTTAACATTCTGAACCCAAATTTTTTCCCATAGGTCCTCGCACTTTTGACTGGTCCTCACACTTACGACCATCCTCACATTTATGCCCGTGCAGCATTCTTAACAACCATGTCACTCATTTCACAACTGCTTCTCTTCACTATGGTGATAAGATAGGGCAAAACACGTAAAATGTGAGGATAGCCGTAAATTCGAGGACTGGTCAAAAGTGCGAGGACCAATCAAAAATAACTTTTTCAGCCCTCTGAGTAGTCCATATGCACAAAAGGACTAACAAGAGGGCTGAAAAAAGTCATTTCTGACAGGTCCTCACACTTTTGACTGGTCCTCACACTTATGACCATCCTCACATTTATGCCCGTGCAACATTCTTAACAACCATGTCACTCATTTCACAACTGCTTCTCTTCACCATGGTGATAAGATAGGGCAAAAAATGTTATATGTTAGGACATTCGTAAGTTCGAGGACTGGTCAAAAGTGCGAGGACCAGTCAAAAGTAACTTTTTCAGCCCTCTGAGTAATCCATATGCATAAAAGGATACAGCAATAGAGAGGGATGAAGGAAGGGAAGGAAAATTAGAGTAGGAGGGAGGGTAAGAGAGGGAGGAAGAGAGGAGAAGGAGAAAGGAAGAAGAAGTAGGGAGGAGAGGAAGAGGGTGGGGGGAAGAGAAAGTAAGAAGGAAAGAAAAGAGAGAGGTGGTAGGTTTGAGGAGAAAGATTGCTGTACAATAAAAAAGATGAAAGGGAAGAAAGCCAACCCCAAACAAATATAAAGATATTAAGATAAAGAATGAATTGTTAAACTTTAAAGAATAAAAGAGAACAAATATGAATAAATAGCAATAATTAGAAACACACATACAAACATACAATGTATTTTCTTTGAACAGAATATTTGGCTGGTTCACAAATTTAAACAGTGTTTAGTCATTTCAATTAAATTTACAATTTCTATATTTCCTTTTTGCCATATTTATTCCTCATCTATTTTTTTAAAAAAAGAATATTAGCCTTCATCCTCATCTCTAATCTTAATCAAATTCAATTTTTCCCTTCTATTCTATATTATACCCTTTCCCATTGTCATCTATTTTTATATCCATCCTCACATTGGTTAATTATGTAATTATGTAATACAGTTGTTTAATACAAATTCAACATTTTAATATAAATCAATTAGTTATATAACTATCTTTTTTGTATATTAATCAATATGAACATGAATATTCCAATTATTTCCATGCAATCCAATTTCTTACAAATCAATTAATTATATTTACCAATAATAATAAACCAAATAATTTCCCCCATATATTCCTCCAAACCACAACTTAACCATTTCTGCTTTCAACACAATATACAATTAATAGTATCTCAATTATTACAATTCCCTAGTTAAATAGAGCTTTTTTTCTTTTGTGTTTTAAAATCTTGAATCTCCTCTTTTGCCCTAAATTTCCCATTGTTTGTACCTACCTTTTTTGGTGAGGAAAAAGAAAAAGAAATCTCTCTCTGCCTCATTTTGTCACGTTGCAGCACAGACCCTGCTTTACTTTTAATTTCGCTTTTTCAGCATAGCTGAAATCTGCTGCCTAATTTTCCAACGTTGCACCAAACAAGCCAACAGCCTGTTTCACTTTCAGTTTCGTTTTGAGCTTGGTTTGCATAAAGAGAAAAAAAAATCTGCTGGAGCAATTTAGCAAGCAGCAAGAGCCCTGCGCAAAACAGCTGAGAGCAAATCAGCTGAGAGTGGGGAAGCCGAGCTAATCAACGTGCTAATTAACCTACACAGAAGCTGTAAGGGGCTGTTTTTTCTATTTTTGCAGGCATGGGTCTACTCATTTGTTTTCTTTTATCACAGAACAGCTGTAGGGCAGCCCTTTGAAGCCCCGCGGCAAGAGTTTAAACAGTTTTTTTCCCCTCTAGCCATCAGCTGGGACTCAGGAGGCAGAATGAAAAATCAGGACTTTTTTAAAATGCCACGGGACACGGGACAAATTGCTAAAAATCGGGACTGTCCCGCCAAAAGCGGGACGTCTGGTCACCTTAATATAGAGGGAAAGTGGAGGAAATAAGTAACACTGCCATCTAGTGGATTGGAACATTGTATCCTTTTCTTTATTGACAAAAGAAAGTAGCAACTGTGTTACATTTCAAGGACTCTGAGCTTGCTCATAGATAAGATAGTGAGAAGAGCAAAGACTGTCTGCAGGATTGTTTATTCAGGTGCTCTTCTGGGAAACTATTATTGACAGGTGGCTGAGATTTGAAAGAAGAAGATTGCAGTGACTCTGGAAAGAGAGCTGTAAATATTAGGTGTGATCTGTCCCCGTACCCACACACACATAAACACAGCCAGCCGAGGGTTAAGGAAACACTTTGGAACGCACCCAGTTTCTTTATCTCCCACTTGGCAGCGATAGACACACCGCCTGCCAAGTGCCTTTATTTTCACAGTAAAACAGAAAGATTAAATACTCAAGAGTCCAAATGTCCGACAACAAGAAATCTTTCTCTCAACAATTCCGGACGAGGCTTTAGTGACTATCCAAGGTTTGCTTTGTTCGTCACAAGGATCACTGACCACCACCCTCTATTATATAGTCTCTGGGGTGTGGTCCAGTGACTCATTTCTAATCCCTAGCACGCCTCCTAAGCTGCTGCAATTGTTTATCACGCCTTCGGAGGCGTGCGTCCAGGAATGATGTTTCTTCGTCACTCTGATCCGAGCCACCTGTCTCCCTACTGATCTCCTCTTCCTCGGCTGGCACCTGAGACAATGCCAGAGGGGAGGGGCCTGGAGAGGGAGGCCTGGCTGACTCCTCTTCCTCATGCTCAGAGCTTTCTTCTTCCGATGGAACAGCCTCAGAGGGCAGGGCCACAACAAGGTGAGACCAACAAAAGAACTTTTGGATATTACACAGTTGCGGATTTTTCTTTTAGATAAAAAGTTTATTTTTTCTTTTCTTTTCTTTTTTTGGGGGTATTATTTTTCTATTGCTCCACTTCTCCCTCCTTTAATTATTTTTAATCGGACTGTGGGGTTTTTTTGGAAGACTTTTAAATTTTTGGTATATATCTTTCTTTTTTCTTTCTTTTTTTTCTCCCTCTTTTGATGAGAGATTATTAATGTGTCCAATATCCCTTTGTTTAATTGGAATAAGGCATACAAGAGCCTGAAGAAAATTTTTTTTCTTCCTTTCTTTGTTTGGAAATTGTTAATTTGGTTTATATCATTCTATTCAATTGGAATAGGGCATACAAGAGCCTGAAGGTTTTTTTCCCCCCCCTTTGGATTTTCCTTTTTTTTATTGTTATTTGGGATAATATCTGTCCTTTATAAAAATGGATTAAGGTATAGAAGAACCTGAAGATTTTTTGATTGTTTGAATATTTTGTAACCATTCCATAGAAATGAGTAAAAAGGTAACAGCTATTAGTTCCTCTACATCGACCTCCTCTTCTTCACCATCGGGAGGATAATGATCAATACAGACAATGTTGCAACAGGAAAAGGAGAGGGAACGTGAGAAGGAAAAGGATGCGACAATGCAGATGATTTTGCAAGGAATACAAAACATATAATGCTGGAGATCTCATACAATGCTTGACTATACAAGGAAAAGAAATATTAAGAAAAGGCAAGCTTATAAAACATTAGAGGATGATTATAAGAAATTTGAAAAAGAACTACAGAATTTCCCACAAAAATGGACATTAAAATGAAAATGGACATAACTAAACATAAAATGGGATTAATAGAAAAAGAAGACTTAGCACAAAAAATTAGAAGTGCTAAAGAGAACTATTTCGAAGATGCTAATAAACCAGGTAGATGGCTAGCATATAAACTGAAAAAAGAGTGAGAATCCAGGAAAATAACACAGTTAGTGGATGACCAAGGACAAATTAGATTTGGGAACGAAGAGAAGAAAAATATCATACAAGATTATTATAAAAAATTATATGAAAAAGAGAATATAGAGGAGGAAAATGTTAATACTTATACAAGGCGAATTTACCCCAGATTTCTAAAGATACTGAAATGATGTTAGAAGGAAACATAATGATGATGGAATTAACCGAAGCACTTAAAAAACAAAAGAATGGGAAGGCACCAGGCCCGGATGGACTTCCAGAGGAATACTATAAGACTTTACAGGAATCATTGAGTCTTCCATTGTTAGAAGTTGTGAACGAAGTAATGTCAAAGATGGAAATACCCAAATCATGGTCAGAAGCATGTATCACACTTAATTTAATTTAATTTAATTTAATTTAATTTAATTTAATTTAATTTAATTTAATTTAATTTAATTTAATTTAATTTAATTTAATTTAATTTAATTTAATTTAATTTATCATATTTCTATGCCGCCCAACTCCCAAGGGACTCTGGGCGGGTTAGAACAAAAATAATACAAACAATGAACATAATTTTTTTAAAAAATTATAAAATCATTTTAAAAACATTAAAAACACATGCACACCATCCATGGCCTGATCTCTCAAGGTTGAACAGTGAGATCAACTGGCCCCAGGCCTGCCGGAAAAGCCAGGTCTTCACCGCTTTCCAGAAAGTCAATAGGGTGGGGGTAGTCTGGACCTCAGGAGGTAACTGGTTCCAGAGAGATGGGGCAGCCACAAAGAAGGGCCCTCCCCCGCGGGCCCGCCAGCCGGCATTATTTAACTGATGGGACCCGGAGGAGACCAATTCTGTGGGATCTTACCGGTCGCTGGGAGCTATGTGGTAGAAGGCAGTCCCGAAGATAGCCTGGCCCTGAGCCATGTAGGGCTTAGGTAATAACCAACACCTTGAATTGTCCCCAGAAACCAGTAGGGAGCCAGTGCAGCTCGCGGAGAATTGGTGTAATGTGGATGCATCTAGGTGCATCCACGATAGCTCACGCAGCTGCATTCTGGATCAACTGTAGTCTCCGAACACTCTTCAAGGGTAGCCCCATGTAGAGTGAGTTGCAATAATCTAACCGTGAGGTGACAAGGGCATGAGTGATTGTGAGGAGAGCCTCCTGATCCAAGTAGGGTCGCAATTGGTGCACCAGGCGAACCTGTGCAAAGGTCCCCCTAGCCACAGGGGGACCTTTGCACACGTGTCCCAAATGAGGATACTGACCCACAACAAATAAAGAATTATAGGCCTATATCCCTGCTATGAGAACTTTGCTTCAATACTGGCAGAAAGACTTAAACAATATTTAAATAATTTTATACATTCTGATCAAAATGTGTTTCTGTCAAAAAGACAGATTAGAGATAATTTCAGAATAATTCTGGACATTTTGGAATACTATGAGGCACATCCAGAGAAACAAATGGTTTTAATATTTTTAGATGCACAGAAAGCCTTTGACAATGTGAATTGGCGATTTATGCTATTACAACTGAAACAGATGGGCTTTGGAAGAAAATTTATCCAAGCCATAGAAGCCATATACCATAAACAAACAGCAAAAGTAATAATAAATGGAGAATTGACAGAGTCTATTGAAATACAAAAAGGAACGAGACAAGGTTGTCCACTGTCACCTCTGTTGTTCGTGTTAACGCTAGAAGTATTAAACAGAAATATTAGAGATGAAAAAGATATAAAAGTAATGAAAATTCGAAAAGAAGAATATAAACTGCAAGCATTTGCTCACGACCTGGTGTTTATTTTTGAAGATCTACTTAAATCAATAAACATACTGATAGATAAAATAGGAGAATTTGGAAAGGTAGCAGGTTTGAAAATAAATAAAGAGAAAACGAAGATTTTGACAAAAAATGTTAAAAAAAACAAGAAGAAGAATTGGCAGAAGTATCGAAGATGCAGGTCACAAACAAGGTTAAGTATTTGGGGATATATTTGACAGCAAGATGCAGTACACTCAAGGAAAATAATTATAATAAACTCAAACAACAGATAGTGACAGATTTGGCTAAATGGGAGAATTTGCAATTATCATTGATAGGGAGGATATCAACTATTAAGATGAATATATTGCCTAGAATTCTATATTTATTCCAGACAATTCCAATTAGGTTGGGAAAAGATTATTTTTAAGATTTGAATAAAATAGTGTTAAAATATATTTGGCAGGGTAAAAAGGTGAGGATAAAATTAAAATTGTTGCAAGATGCTAGTATAAGAGGAGGTTTTGGTTTGCCTGATTGGGAACTATACTACGAAGCAACAAATTTGATGTGGATTAAAGAATGGATAATGTTAAGAAATACTAGATTGTTGACTTTAGAACAGCGATTCTCAACCTGGGGGTTGCGACCCCTTTGGGGGTCGAACGGCCATTTCACAGGGGGTCGCCAAAGCCCTCTCTTGGCCCCCCCCACGCCTTCACTCACCCTCACCCTCTGCCTCTGTTGGATCACCGGTCGCAGATCGCTTACCCCACCCACTCCCAATCTATTGCTGCCTCCGGAGTCCCAGTTGATGGCTAGAGGGAAAAAAACTTTAAATTCTTGCCATGGGGCTTCAAAGGGCCGCCCTACAGCTGATCAGTGTTAAAAGAAAACAAATGAATAGACCGGTGCCTGCAAAAATAGAAAAAACAGCCCCTTTCAGCTTCAGCATAGGTTAATTACCATAAGTTGATTTGATCAGCCTCCTGACTCTCAGCTGATTTGCTCTCAGCTGTTTTGCGGAGGGCTCTGTTGCTAGCTAGCTGCAAAGAGGTAAATTCCTGGAGCAGATTTTTTCCCCCCTAGCTATGCTGAAAAAGCAAAATTGAAAGTCAAGCAGGGTCTTTGCTGCAACGTGACAAAATGAGGCAGAGAGAGATTTCTTTTTTTTTTTCCTCACCAAAAAAGTGCAAAACTGCAAACAATGGGAAATTTAGGGCAAATGAGGAGGTTCAAGATTTTAAAACACAAAAGAAAAAAGCTCTATTTAACTAGGGAATTGTAATAATTGAGATACTATTAATTGTATATTGTGTTGAAAGCAAAAATGGTTAAGTTGTGGAGGAATATATGGGGGAAATTATTTGGTTTATTATTATTGGTAAATATAATTAATTGATTTGTAAGAAATTGGATTGCATGGAAATAATTGGAATATTCATGTTCATATTGATTAATATACAAAAAAGATAGTTATATAACTAATTGATTTATATTAAAGTGTTGAACTTGTATTAAACAACTATATTACATAATTACAAATGTGAGGATGGATGTAAAAATAGATGACAATGCGAAGGGGTATAATATAGAATAGAAGGGAAAAATTGAATTTGATTAAGATTAGAGATGAGGATGAAGGGTAATATTGGTTTTTTTAAAAAAAATAGATGAGGAATAAATATGGTAAAAAGGAAATATAGAAATTGTAAATTTAATTGAAATGACTAAACACTGTGTTGGAAGAAATATCCTTCTGGGTTCTGCTCCAAGTGGGGAAAAAGACATGGAAACATGGAGACTGCTTGGAAAGATGGTTTAATGATGGGCAGGATCACATGGCTTGAGTTCCTGAACAGAAAAGGGGCAGATACAGTAAATCCTCAGGTTTTTATGGTCTTTGCATTTCTTGGGGCCCTGAAAGAGTATCCTGATTGGTTGTCAGACTCCCAGGGGGTGGGGGTCTTAGCTAGCCTTGCTGGCTGATGGTCACATGTGCTTCCCAGGTCACATGCTTCCCAGGTCACGTGTGGTGAGTTTCGGTTGCTAGATGGGGCCCATTGTGTTAATTTCTGTTGCTATTGTGTTGCAAATGTCCTTTGACAAAGGATTGACTTTCTGCCTCTGGCCCATTAACAAAGGGTGGGGGGCAGGAAGGTGGGAGCTGCTTTGTCTGTAAAATATGCTTCTCCATTTCTCATCCAGTGAAATATAATATTCTGCCTTTTTAATATTTCCCAAAATATTTCATTCTTCTAGGAAAGGGGTGGGTGCTAACCTCCTACAACTGTTTAAATTTGTGAACCGGCCAAATACTCTGTTCAAAGAAAATATGTTGTATGTTCGTATGTGTGTTTCTAATTATTGCTATTTATTCATATTTGTTCTCTTTTATTCTTTAAAGTTTAACAATTCATTCTTTATCTTAATATATTTATATTTGTTTGGGGTTGGCTTTCTTCCCTTTCATCTTTTTTATTGTACAGCAATCTTTCTCCTCAAACCTACCACCTCTGTCTTTTCTTTCCTTCTTACTTTCTCTTCCCCCCTTCTTCTTCTCCCTACTTCTTCTTCCTTTCTCCTTCTCCTCCTCTTTTCCTCCCTCTCTTACCCTCACTCCTACTCTAATTTCCCTTCCCTTCCTTCATCCCTCTCTATTGCTGTATCCTTTTATGCATATAGACTACTCAGAGGGCTGAAAAAGTTATTTTTGACTGGTCCTCGCACTTTTGACCAGTCCTCGAACTTACGACTGTCCTCACAATTTACATTTTTGCCCTTACGTTCTTGTCACCATGGTGAAAAGAAGCAGTTGTGAAATGAGTGACACGGTTGTTAAGAATGCTACAATGGGCATAAATGATGACCAGTCATAACTGCGAAGACCGGACAAAAGTGTGAGGACCTGTCAGAAATGACTTTTTTCAGCCCTCTGGGTAGTCCTTTTGTGCACATGGACTACTCAGAGGGCTGAAAAAGTTATTTTTGAGTGGTCCTCGCACTTTTGACCAGTCCTCGAATTTACGACTGTCCTCACATTTTACGTTTTTTGCCCTATCTTATCACCATGTTGAAGAGAAGGAGTTGTGAAATGAGTGACATGGTTGTTAAGAATGCTGCACAGGCATAAATATGAGGATGGTCGTAAGTGTGAGGACCAGTCAAAAGTGTGAGGACCTGTCAGAAATGACTTTTTTCAGCCCTCTGAGTAGTCCCTATACACATAGCCACGCCCACCCGGTCACATGACCTCCAAGCCACGCCCACAAAATAAGCCACACCCACAGAACCGGTAGTAAAAAAAATTAGAACCCACCCCTGGTTAGGGGTCACCACAACATGAGGAACTGTATTAAAGGGTCGCGGTATTAGGAAGGTTGAGAACCACTGCTTTAGAAGGACATGACTTGTTGGGTTGGAACGCTTTTTTATGGTACAAGGGCACAAAAACACGGGGTACTTTAGAAGACATTTTATATGAGAATCTTTGCTATTAAATTGGGAGAAGATTAAAAGACAACATTATTTAAAAATTCCAGTCTGGTTATCTACTATTGAAGCATTCTCATATTCAATAACATTCAGAAAGGAACAAATTGTTAGATATAGCGAATTATTGATTGAAAAGGGTGAACTTAAATCGAAGCAAGAATTAGAAGAACAGGATATAAAGATGGATCGGTTTTCGTATATGCAAATACATTCTAGATATGACAAAGATTGTAAGACAGAAGGTTTTTACAATAATCTGACTAATTTAGATAAAATCTTAACAGGTTCTTGATGACTATGTAATTAAAAGACTATATGGTTATTTATTAGAGGTAAAACTGGAAGAAGAACAAGTTAAAGAAACAATGATTGCATGGGGGAAAAATTTTGGTTATGGAATTGATTTAGAGAAATGGCAGAAACTGTGGTTGCAAAATTAAAATGACAAAAGCATACAATGAAAATTTGTATAAGATGTTTTACAGGTGGCATTTACCCCCGGTGAGAATAGCCAGAATGTTCAAGAACAAATCGGAAAAGTGTTGGAAATGTCATCCAACACCGGGCTCATATTACCATATGTGGTGGACATGTGTAGAAGCCAAAAGATACTGGACTAAAATTCACACATGGCTGGAAAAAATGACAAGAAAGCACATAGACTTTAAACCAGGGTTTTTTTTATTAGGGATTGTGCCAGAAATATACACTAGAGAATTGAAATATTTGATTGTGAATGTATTAATAGCGGCTAGAATTGTGTTTGCTAAAAATTGGAAAAATTAGAACATACCAACACAAGATGAAGTTATTAAGAAAATCATGGAATGTGCTGAAATGAGTAAACTGACATTTGAAATTAAAGAACAAGAAGATAAACAATATTATAAGATATGGGATTTATTTTATCAATGGCTAGATAATAAAACATGGAAATGAAATATGAAATATAAAATGAATGTTATAATAAAATATTTGAAAATAATTTTTATGAAATGATAAAGCCATAGTTAAATCAGATAATTAGTTAATTATGAATATGGGGAGGGAGCACAAAAGGCTTGTAACCGACAGACACACTGTTTGCAATTGTAATGGATGATGGATTTGTTTTATGTTTTGTTTAAAAATCAAAATAAATTAAAAAAAAAAAAAGACCAGCAGTTTAATATTACAATGACAATGGCTCCTTTGTCGTTATACAGTCATCTTCCATGCAGTCCAAAGTGATGTTAGAAGGGAGGAGAGGTTCCCCCCACCCCGAGGATTCGAATTTCCCGGCTGGGAGAGCGTTCCGGCGCCGCGCAAAACCGCGAGAGAAGCAAGCTGCATGAAAGCAAATTTTCTTTATTATTCAGGAAGTCAGATCGAGCGATGTCGCGGACCAGCGTTCCTGGGTGAGCTGACATCGTTACAAGGTAAGCATGCATTCTTATACTTTTTGATACAAAGGAAATTCTTTGTTTCTTTTGTTACTTTTGTGGGTCTTCCCTTTGTGTGTGTGTTCTTGGATTGCCCTGTTTTCTTATTCTAGTTTTTCCCTACTTGAAACTGGATGGTGTCTGGGCTATCTGGTCTCATGTTCTTTTGTTCCCTTCTGTTCTTATTATTTGCTCTTTGCCTTAAGCTGATCATGTTGTTATCAAGTAAGCCCTTACCCCCCCCCCCCCCCCGGCTTGACTCTTATCAGATTGCTTGGGCTATTGATTAAATCTTTTCCTTTTGCTAATCCTCTGCCATTCCTTTTGTTTTGCTTTCCTAGTTTCTGCTGTCTTGATAGTTCCTTTTCTGGCATGTCCTGAGTCTTTTGTGTGTGCCATTTCCCTGGGTCCTCTTTTGTTCCTAAATGGCCCTGATGTTCATGTGTTCTATTTTGGGAAGGTCATTTTCCTATGCCTGTGGCCTTTTGCCTTTCTAAGTTTGTTTGTATCTTACTGATCCTGGCACTGTCCTGGTGGTGTTCCCCTCCTACAGTGAGTTAGCACATTATTGAATTTCCTACACAAGCAACATAATTTCTTTGAAGTCTGTATGCATGTTAAGCCATTCACAAGGTTTATATGGGATATTTTCTACGACAATCTTCTGCAACCTGGTCCTTTTTAGATATGTTGGCATTAGAATTCTCAGAATGTCCTGCCTACTTGATCACATTAGTGGAAAATTTTGGAATTATACACCTGAAAGGCACCCCATTGAATAAACCTCTATGAAGTTAGCACCCATCCCCTCCTAGAAGAATGAAATATTATAGGAAATAGTAAAAAGGCAGAATATTATATTTCCCTGGATGAAATGGAGAAACATGGTTTTTTTAAGGCAGGAAGCAGCAGATGTCAGCACTTAAGAGATAAAGAGATGGCTAGGTCTATTCATATGCAAATACCCTCACCCAAGATCCAACAAAGGTAGGAGGATCAGCCCTCAGCCATAATAGGAATTGCCCAAAACCCTCTTCATTACATCATCACCCAGCAAGATTCAATCAAGCCTGGGACCCAAGGCAACCTACAGTTACCCCTGCATGGCCCCATCGGAATCTGACAACCAATCAGGATACCTGCCATTACACAGGAACAGGAAGCTCTAAGGCAGGGCCCAAGAGAGGGTATAAATATACCTCTCTCTCTCACCCACGTGCTTGATTGCCCAGGACCTCAAACCATGTGGTCCTGTCCACCATTAAATCATCTTTCCAAACAGCTTCCATGTTTCCAGTGTCTTTCTCCCCACTTGGAACTGAACCCAGATGGACATTTCTTCCATCAAACCTATTCTAAGTAGTGCTGAAACATTGGAGAGAGGAAGTCATTTTATTATAGATTTTTCTAAGTTAATTTATTTAAACTGCATGGCTAGACATTAGTTCCAAACTCTACTTCAGATGTAATTATAGCATAACACTTTTCTTCCTGTGGTATACCAAACAACCAGCTGTTGTAAATTCACTGTGCTGAATTTTTGCTCTCATTAAATTGGCCCTGATAAGAATTATTGTTTCTCTGTAAAACCACTTTTCTGATGCAGGAAATTGCAGCTGGCTTTTATAATTAGTGGAGCATTCCATCAATGGAAGACTGCTTGTTGATAAGGGGCATTAAAATTCTGTCCTCCTAGAGAATGAAATGTTTTGGGGAATATTGAGAGGCAGAATATATTTCCCCAAAAGACAAATGGAGAAACATGCTCTTAAAGGAAGAAAGCAGCCCTAGTTTCCTGCATAGTAAAACAGCCGCTAGCAGATGCCTAAAGTCTTTAGAGATGGATATTTTGTACCCATTAAGAAATCCAGGCCAATCTATTCACAAACAAAACACCTTCAGCTCCAGATGATGGGATTAAGAAAGACAGAAAGTGAGCTTTTAGGACATATTAGGATTAACCCACCACCATTTAAATAGCAAAAGACACAAAAGCCCCTTCATTATACAATCCCAAGAACAGTTCCAACTTCAAAGTCCCAGAAACCTATTGTTATGGAATGATGAGACCAAACAACATTCCTGGTCAGCCAGAGACAGTTTATTGCGCAGTAAAAATGGAATTTAGCTGACTTGGTGAAATCTCCAAACAAGCATATTTCTTTCTTATGATCAGGAGATAAAGAGGGCCCTTCAATGTTCATGTAGCTGACCCTGTATTATCCCCACATTACTATAAAGATCCATCCACTCATTCAACCATTTTATCAGCTGTCCCAGAGCTGCAATGCTGTGGTTCTGTTCATCAATAAAGAATCCTACTTTCCAATCAGCATCCATTTTATTTCCAGCGCCTTTCTCCCAGCTTGGAACTAGACCGGATTTTTCTTCCAACACTCTACTCTTCACCTGTCCATTTTTTTATTATCACATTGATGTATTCTCATTGTGTTCTTTGTCATTGTTTATTTTATTGTTCTATTATTTTACTTTTATTCTGCTTATACTCGTTTTTTTATTGTTGTAAACTGCCTAGAGTAGTTCCACAGCAAGATAGACAGCAAATAAATTTAGTAAATAAATAAATAGCACCTTAGACATGGGAGAAATTATTTAAATATGCAATATACTTAGTAAATCATGACTATGAACAATTATAATTTTATCAGGATCATAATAATAGTGTAGGAATACATAGTATATATTGAACATGTAGTATACTCAGTGGTGGGATTCTGGGGGTTCTAGGGGGTTCGGCTGAACCCTTTGTTAAATTGCTGGCTCGCCCCCCCCCCTTGCCCTGCCCCTCCGAACTACTATTTATTCCCAATAAATGGGGCGGCCGAGC